>OY754497.1:8726666-9389166 GCA_963575735.1 Amblyjoppa fuscipennis
ATTCAGAAACGGTTTCAGATAGCCAGTTAAAATTTGGTAGACTACTAGAGTGGTAACGCATCTCGGTTCAGTGCAATTTTTATGAATATTGACACCAAATTCAAAATTTTTCGGGGATTTTGATTTTTTTAAAAAATGACTGAAATTTGTCCAATTCCGGTAAACATGGAGGGCATCGAACTCAAACTTGATATGGGGAATGTAGTGACACTGTACAATGTTTGGTATTAAATTTGCCGAAAATTTATCAAACAGTTTACATTTTATGAGATTTTTACATTTTTTTGAAAATTTTGTTTTTTATGTTCGCCCCGAGTTTAGGCATGAAATGATGCCTTATGGGTAAAATAATGTGGAGAGTCGTCGTCAATGGCGAAAAATACATAAGACATTATCTCAAAATAACAAATTACGCAAATTTCAATTGGCGATTTTCAAAAATAAATTTTGAGGATAATTTTAAAGCGTTTTAATTTTATGAAATCTAGGCATTTTTTTATCATTCAAAAAAAAGTTGCAAAACAATTGGCACATGTCTTCCAAATTAACTACAATTTTGCGCAAAGCTCTTTGATTATTATCCCGCTATGAGTCTAAACCAGCCAGTCGTTTTGCATTGAAGTCCAAAAACGACGTTGATGTCGAATAAAAAAGCTGATAATCGAAATTTCCATATCGCTTCCTCACAAAAGTTGCAAATCGTAATTGTCATATGGCTTTCTCACGACTTTCTCACCCTTTATTCGCAAAGCTTCCTCCGCGACGAAGCCAAAGATACATAAAATGCTTTCTCCCAGAAGAAGCTTTGCGAATAACGGAACATTGCGAGAAAGCAATATGAAAATTTCAATTTGCAACTTTCTCTATTTTATTTTGAAAACATAGACACAGGTGTTTCACTTGCATCAATAATAAAACCCGCAGAGGCTTCCGCATCCAATAAATATAATTAAGCTGCATCGCTCGCTCGACGCGCGTGGAAGGTGCCTCGAGCCCACACGCAGGTGCACCGGCTTTGGGAACGAAAAAAAAAAAAAAGTTCCCTCCGGCTCCCTCGGCGACCACGCGCACAGCCGACGGACCTCCCTTTAATTATCGGTCCCGTGTATCTCGCGAATGAGACGCCCCACTGACCGCTGCCCGTTCGCACCTACATCGATTCCAGCCGTCAGCGTTCGAATTCGAAGCAGGACTTCTTTTTTGGCACCGTTCTGGTCGGCATATTTTTTCTACGACCGAACTTGGACGGCGGAACTTTGTGTGAGACGAGGGGTGGCGCGGATAACTCCAGTGGTAGTGAAGTTCAACAATTTGGCACGTAACTGTGCGGATTTTGTGCGAGGGCGCTTGAATTTCCATGCGAAACTAGAAACTGTGGCGCGGCGTTTAATTGGATATTTAGGAAGGAGTAGGTGGTCGTGTGTATGAAGAAGAGGGTAACGGTGGGGTGGTCAGGGATGGGTGATGGGGAGAGAAAGAGCCATTGAGCAGTGTTATAAGGTACGGTACACGAGGCTCGAATTGATATCCAGAGGACGGCTGAGTGGAAAAGCGCGAGTGAACTGGACCATCCCGGGCGTTATACCGCGGACTGTGTGTACGGGGACTGGAAATTGCCTCGACGAATGGTGAGGCGACTGCAGCCAGTCGGTTGGTCGGCTGGAATTTCTACCGTGTGAGAGAGGTGCTGAGAGAGCGGCAGGGAGGAGAGAGGAGAACACTACAGCTGAAGCGTACCAGTGAGTCGGATATACATCATTAGCGTTTCAACTTGTTCGGTACTGTTTCATCCCCTCTTCGCGCCGTGCCCCTCCCCCCCCCCCACCCCCCTAAACTCTCTTTTACCGGTCGAACAGTAACAATAGTCGTATAAAAGCCGTCCCGCTGGTGAGCATCAACTTTAACTACTGACACGAATGAATCAACAGCGTTAATTGGGAACGGCAACTAACGCGAAACTGAAACGGGGTTTAGTCCTGAGGAGGAATAGCGACGCGTAAGGAGGGGGCGGAGGGAGTGTAGGTTTCGCCGATTGAACGTAAGGGGCCAGTGATCGGGTCGGTGTCGGTGATGATTCTAGATTGCCAATATTTTGGGCAACCATGACCGGCTCCTCAATGAGGAATATCCTGAGGGATGGTAGAAATCGTGGTAGAAATTGTCTAGGGTTATGTCAGACTCTGAGGAGGCCCTGAAGAGGATAAAAACTGGCAAGGTAAGGCCTTGCTGAAGTCTGCAGTCGGGATAATACGGCTTTGGTAAGGTTCGGAAGAGGTTTGATAATTCTCTAAAGAAGTTCGTGACAGGTTTGCTAAGAACGTGATGAGGTTGGGGACGGGTTCGATAAAGTCTCGATGAGACCAGGGACAGGTTTGAAAAGGCTCTGATAAGATCTGGAATAGGTTTGATAAAGTCCTGATTAGGTCCGGTATGCAAATACCGAAAGCAGGATCAGCTTCTCAATGAGGAATATCCCGAGGGCCAGTAGAGATCGTGGTAGAGATTGTGTTGTGTTATATCAAGTTCTGATGAGGTCAGGAGCAGGCTTGATGTATCCCTCATGAGGATAAAAACAGGTAAGGCCTTGCTGAAGTCTGGGATAGATTTGATAAAGTCCTGGTTAGGTCCGGTATGCAAATACCGAAACCAGGATCAGCTCCTCAATAAGGAATATCCTGAGGGCCAGTAGAGATGGTGGTAGACATTGTGTTGTCGTATATCAGGCCCTGATGAGGTCCGGAGCAGGTTTGATGAAGCCCTGATGAGGTCCGGAGCAGGTTTGACGAAGCCCTGATGAGGATAACAACAGATAAGGTAAGGCCTTGCTGAAGTCTACAGTCGGTATAATAAGGCTTTGGTGAGGTCGGGAAGAGGTTTGATAAATCCCTGAGGAAATTCGTGACAGGTTTGCTAAGACCGTGATGAGGTCGGGGAAAGGTTTCATAAGGTCTCGATGAGACCCGGGACAGGTTTGAAAAGACTCTGATGAGGTCTGGGATAGGTTTGATAGAGTTCTGATTAGGTCTGGTAAACAAATATCGAGACCGGGATAGGCTCCTCAATGGGGAATATCTTGAGGGCAGGTAGAGAGATCGTGGTAGAAAATTTGTAATGTCATATCCGGCCTTGATGAGATCTGGAGTAGGTTTGATGAGACCCTGATGATGATATAAACAGGTAAGGTAAGGTCTTGCCTAGGTCTGGAGGCGGTATAATAAGGGTAAGGCTTTGGTGAGGTTCGGAACAGGTTTGATAAGGCCTTGAGGAGATCCTTGACAGATTTGCTAAGACCGCGATGAGGTTGGGTACAGCTTTGATAAGGTCTCGATGAGATCCGGGACATATTTGATTCGAGTTCGAGTTCGATATTTCCTGATGAGGTCCGAGATAGCTTTGATAAAGTCCTTATGAGATCTGGAACAGGTGTGATAAGGCCGTTGCGAAGTCCGGCATAGGCATAATAAGGCAATGCTATAATGAGATCTGGATCAGACTCGATAAGTCCCGAGGCCCTGAGGACACCTCGGCAGGCCCCTAGGTCGGTGTAACTCTTTTAAGCTTCCACCAGAACTTTTCCACAAGAAAACTCTTTTAAAATCGTGTTTTTTTTTCACATGTAACACATAAATCGGTACTTTTGACTTCGCACCCCGCTTCTCCGATATAATCATTATGATTTACAATTGCGATAATTGGACAGCGTGGTAGAGCCCCTGCATCGCTACCGCTGCTGTGGCTCGCCATCTGCACCAGACACATGCATCACACTTTCATATCGAACATGCTTCGCTTTATATATATATATATATATATATATATATATATATATATATATATATATATATATATGTGTGTCATCCGTTTCTCTTCATTTTCACTTTCATTCGCGGGGGGTTTCCTTCGCAATTTGCGAAAAATAAATCACACCGTGTGCCCCGCGCTGCCCTGTCGTTTAATTTATCGCCTCCGTCGGTAATCGACGTCGTCGTCGTCGCCTTGCGTGCTTCTTGCTCCCGGTCTTTGGTCACGTGCGAAAACTTCAACCGGAGGAGACCGATGGATGTGATTGAAATTCTACGGAAGAGAAGAAGGACATTGATGAATGGCGATGACTTTTGGAAGGTTTCACAAGGGTGCTTTCGACCGAGCATACGGTGACGATATGAAACACATCCGTGCTCTGATAGGTGCGTAACTGCGTAAGCGAATGTGTTTTACCGCCTACGCCGATAGTGCAAAAACGGGTTGGGGCTTGGTGGTGGCGCACAATGCTCCGAGCTCTTCGATCCCTCATGCTTCCCCCCTCTCCGCCGCCTCGGACAGGCCGTGCAGGTGATATTAATCATAAAGCGCTCGAGGCAATAGCGCGAGGCAATAGCCTATGTGTCCTGGACAATAGGCAGGTACGCGTACAGCAAGCTCCCTGTTCCATGCTTTCCATTGAAGGCTGAACAGCCTGTGTACGCTTTGTCCCCCAATCGAGGTTCTCGAATTTCCAATTATCTTTATCAACGCTTTCGTCTGTATCGCATCAAACGTTTCCCCTGCATTCCGATAAAAGACACGTTGGTAGTCCTCCCTATCGAGAACCAACGAGACCCATCGATGCGAGTGCATCACTTTTTCCTGGCCATTGCGGTCGCTTCGGTGGTTTGTCTAGGATTGTGGTCCTTCGTTTTTAGAGCTACCCACTGACACTTAGGCCGACGGCAAATTGTATACCTGTTGTTCACGCCATGTTGCGAGTTCCTCCCTGGATGTCCTGAGGAATATCCTGAGGAATATCCTGAGGAATATCCGGAGGAATATCCTGAGGAATATCCTGAGGAATATCCGGAGGAATATCCTGAGGAATATCCTGAGGAATATCCTGAGGAATATCCTGAGGAATATCCTGAGGAATATCCCGAGGAATATCCCGAGGAATATCCCGAGGAATATCCCGAGGAATATCCCGAGGAATATCCTGAGGAATATCCTGGGGAATATCCTGAGGAATATCTCCGATCCCATTAAGACATCGACGAAGACATCCAGAAAAATCAGGCATCAATTACCAGCAGTCTACACATTGGTGCCCTCGCCAGTCGGTTTTGCCAGATACCCTACATCGCGGAAGTTTGACCTAAAATTTGTTTGATGACGGTGGATTCCGAATCCTCAGATGCAATCCGTAATCCTAGAAAAAATTCCCTGGCAGAAATTTCAAAGCGTTACATAAATCCCTGACAATACTTGGTCAGAGCCTCATCATTCCGAAATGTACGCTCCAAATGTGTCCCCCAGAAATTCTATCAGTGCCTGCGGGAATGGAATTCTGGCTGCTCGGTGGGGTTCGCTGGACCAATCGTGCCCTATCAAGGTCATAAATATGGATGGCAATCTCGTCTCTCTTGCGGTGATCAGCTGCGAAGCAAAGAGTCCGCTTGTCCCAGAGCATCCGGCGCTTATCGCCGCGCCTTATCGCCGATAACCAAAATACCACGTAACATTGGGCCCGTTGCCTCGGAGCGGTTTCAACTTTGCCATCGAATCTCGAACGCACGCGCGCGCGCGCACACACACACACACACACACACACGTAATCATTCGGGGCGTGCACACAGTATCGGAATAATTTCGCTCGGTTCGATTCCGATCGTTTTAATCGCGGACTCAGCTCGGGCTTTCTGGATTATCGGCGATAAATTCATTGCCTCGTTCCTACCCAGCCGAGATAACCTGGCGGGGTGATGTCGCGGGGTGATATTCATCGCGGTAACGAGCAGATAAATCCAACTCTGCCTTTGTGGTATCGGCGGCCCTTTTTGGTCCCAAGACTTTTATACCTGACAGCACGGTCGGACGGCAATCACCAGGTTTTTATTCAGGTGTCACCGACCGCGGAACGCCACCGGGCCCGCGGCCGGACGATTGATAACGCGCGCCCGTGCAGCCGAATGATATGCAATTAATGACGAGCCCGGCTTGAGTGACGTTGTCCATCGGTCAAACCGCAGCGACGGGAATGGCGCGCCGGTCGAATTGTTCGTCCGTGTGTTCGCGGGTGGATGCGTCGATCGCTCGGAAGCGGAAGGACGCAAGCGACATCGCTTCGCGCGTTGATTGGCAGGGCTGTACAGTTGAGCCGTCTTGACCGGCTAACAAAATCTTATGAGGCCAATGGACATTATAGCTTAAACGGCTAAGCCGGCTAAGACGGTTTGGCCGGCTAAAAATTGGCCACAGTTTAGCCGGCTATTATTATTATTATTATTATCATTATTTTTTTTTGCAAATTACAAGGAAACTAACAAAACGAATAAGATATTTATCTTTGGCACATTACCTGTTGTATTTATTCATTTCTGTACTATTATTGGCACTGATCCGATTACCTTTGAAATCTTAAAAATTTTATTCCCACGAAATAATTTTTTTATAGCGCATATTATGAAAGTGAAAGACGACGTTGACGTTGAAAAAAGTTGAAAATAAAAATATTCATATCGCTCGTTATGCCTCATAAAAGTTGAAAACTGACATTTTTATATCGTTTTCTCATAATGTTCCTTTATTCGCAAAGTTTCCTCCACGACGAAACAACAAATACAGAAAATACTTTATCATAGAAGATGCTTTGGGAACAGAGGAACATTATGAGGAGGCAATTTTCAACTTTTCTCAACGTCAA
The DNA here is from genome assembly GCA_963575735.1 of Amblyjoppa fuscipennis. NCBI lineage: Eukaryota > Metazoa > Arthropoda > Insecta > Hymenoptera > Ichneumonidae > Amblyjoppa > Amblyjoppa fuscipennis. The sequence goes on from OY754497.1 coordinate 8,733,340, forward strand.
CGTCGTCTTTGACTTTTATAATATTGGCTATAAAAATTAGTTCGTGGGAAACGAATTTTGAGAATCTTAATGATAGTCGAATCTAAGCAAATAATAGTACAGTAATTAATAAATACAGCAGGTAATGTGCGATAGACAAATGTCTTATTAATTTGTTCAGTTTCCTTGTAATACACGATAAAAAAGATAATAGCCGGCCAAACTACGGCTAATTTTTAGCCGGCCAAACTACACTGTAAAAAAAAATTGTAATTTACGGGAAATTGAAATGTCCTTACATCACTTACATTAATTGAACATTAATGTACTTTTACTGTAAAATTACAATACGAGATATTAAGATTACAAATCTTTTGCCTAAAATTCACAAAAATTTCCATCAAAAATACAAATTTTACTGTAAAATTGCAACGCATATGTGTTTGAAGTTTCAGAAGCATTCTATGTAAAAAAGCTTCCAACACTGTTCAGTAATTTTCAAACAAATTTTTTTTACTGTGTATAATGTCCATTACACTGTAAAAAATCGCTGTTAAAATTGGCACCATTTTAACACCAGCGCGTTGTCTATATGGGTCCATCAATTTTGTGTTAACCGAGTACTCTGCCATGTTGTAAACGGACTGTGTAAGAAAATTAGTGTAAATTAAGAATTTCACTCAAGACCGTACAGTTAAAACCAATCTACGTTAATACTGATCGGTGTAAAAAAAACACCCCAAAGTGTAGCAGATTGACGCAAGTCTGTGTGATGACTACTATTATTGTCATTGACCTTTATAATGGATAGATAGATAATATGTATTTGAAATGAGTATTAAACAAATGAATCCCAACAGATATTCACTTTACCAATGAAATATTAGATGACGTTCGACGAACAATATGAATCTTAGTGAATTTACTGAATCCTTTTCGCGCTTTACACCGAACGTGTCTTCGCCGTCATGTGTTAACACTAAATTGATCGTCATAAATGCACCACCACTGCGGTATTAAAGTTATATTAACTTTAAAACTGAATTTATACACTTATATGTACATCTATAGTAGTGTTAAAATGACTTCATTAACACCGAAGTGATAAACTTATACGTACACCTGCGGTAGTGTTAGAGTGGTGTTCATTTTAATACCGAATTGATGGATCTATACCCGGATAGAAATTCAGCCACGGCCCCAATACGGGCATTATCAGGCTTGCCGTAGTGCCTCATCAGGTTACAGTACGGCAGCCTGAGAAGGGCCTTCCATGGAAATGGACCGTAGTGGTTGATAAGGCCGTGAACAGGTCGCCTGATCACGGCCTTGTCAAAGTGCCTGATTGCTCCCTAAGCAAAGTTACTAATATACAAACTAATTACTACAATGTAAATAACGGAAAAATTAATTTTTATTTCACTCATGGTCGGACTTGAACCAGCGACCTTGCCCATGGGACTGCGATGACGGCGCCTTAACCAACTCGGCTACCGCGAACTTGAGAAACTTGATATCATATTTGCTTTTAAGCTCCGCAAGAAGTATGTACACGACTATATATACTTTTACAGTGTCAGTACACATGCATTCCCGGCCAAAAATTAAATTCAGTGACAATTTCGAACAATTTCTAATGACATAAAAATCGGTAAAATGCTCCCTAAGCAAAGCTCCTGATTGCTCCCTAAGCAAAGTATAATAAATATATTTAATTTATTAGCGTTATTTTATCGGACGTGTGAACCTTTCATATTTGTTTTTCGTATTAAATTAACTAATTACTACAATGTAAATTACGGAAAAATTAATTTTTATTTCACTCATGGTCGGACTTGAACCAGCGATCTTGCCAATGGAGACTGCGATGGCGGCGCCAACTCGGCTATCCTGAACTTGAGAAACTTAATATCAAATTTGCTTTTGACCTCCGCAAGAAGTATGTACACGACTATATATACTTTTACAGTGCCGGTACACATGCATTCCCGGTCAAAAATTAAATTCAGTGACAATTTCGAACAATTTCTAATAACATAAAAATCGGTACAATGCTGTCATGTGTAAGATGCTAGGAGCATTTATTTTGGATAACGGTAATGTGAACAAAAAATTGTAATAAATAGAAAAATAAGTGTTCGACAAATAATCAGGGAATATTTTTTTATTGAATCGTTTGAATTATTTAAGTTATTTATTAACTTAATAAATTATTCAAACTTCCAAAGTTCGTTCTAAGATTTCGCAAATATTTTTTCCAACGTAAGAAAATTCTATAAAAAATTCATATCGACTGTAAAAAATTTACGAATTTATTTGAATTGAATATAGGAATGGAATACTATTCAACTACAGCGAAATAAGTAGATGTTCAGAATGCTGTGGAGATATATTGAGTTAACAAAATTATTATGAGGCAGTACGTCAGACCTGATAACACCCCTGATAACGCCCCTGTGGCAGGGACCAAATATCCACTCAATTCCTTTACTATTGATTCACAAGGAATGCCCGATCGATGCCTGATCTGGACCTGATCTTACTAGCCGTAGACTACCCTGGTCATGCAGACCATGCGTATTCCAGACCCAGCGCAGGTAAGGCTTTCCATAAAATGGCAAGCCTTACCGTTTCCTCATTACGACCTGATCAGTCGTACGGCATACCTGATCAAATTTCTACGCGGCCGCGGTACGCCGTTGGTGTACTACGCGTATGTACACCAACGGCAGTGTTAAAATCGTATTTTTTTTTACTCATGCATGCAAAATCCTCGTTTGCGCACCATTCACAGAAATGCAAAATGGCTGATTCCCGCACGATGCGCAAAAGTGATGCGCAAAATACTTTCACCGGTGTGCAAAATGCCGTCACCGGTGTGCAAAGTACTTTGCACACCGGTGAAAGCATTTTGCATACTGGTGTTACTACTAGCGCCATCTTGCGTCGCTTACGGTTACTATGTTACCAAGCTGTTGCTATGGTAACACCAAGGCTTCGCCATTGCGCATGCCTGTGAATGGTGCACCACTCGGATTTTGCATTGCATTCGTAAAGAAAAATATGGTTCGATACTCGAGGTCACTCGCTTCTTGCGCACTGCTCGTGCTGTCTTCACACTCGTAGTGCGCAAAACGCTCGTTCGGCTTCTAGTATCGAAATATACTATTTTATTTCAACATCGAATTATGACAATTTTATACCCGTGTAGTATTGATTTGCTACAAAACCGTATGGTGTAACGTGTAGCAAAGTAACACCAGATCTTGTTTTTACACTCTGCACCGAGTAAAATGGACTCTATGATGGTGTTGTCATTAACACTGGTGTTTTTTTTACACCGCACACTGTGGCAGTTCACACCGGCAAATTTTTTACAGTGTAGCCGGATAAGATTTTTCAGCCCGCCAAGACGGTTCAACTGTACAGCCCTAGTGAAGTACCTAGTTGAAAAGTGCTACGGTGAAGAATTCTGCCATGGAAGTGTTGTCTTCTGATTCTTCGCGGTAACGAAACTACCAAAGTCCACAGACAATTCGGGCGTGTCGTGACTGCCGGATGGATGGGCGAGCGGAACGACAAAGACTTTGGGGAGTGTGTTTGCGCGAGGAGCAAGAAAACAGTCAGGCAAGCATCAGAGACTTCATGCATAGAGCAGCGGTCTTGTAAACAGGTCGATAAGGTCTTGTGCCACCAGCGAGGTCACGATGTCTTTGGGAACATCTACAACAGCGGACTTGCGGAATGTGCCTTGAGTGAAGACGCATTGCGCGACAGCTGGATCCGAGGAACTTCCCATTTTCCTGATTAAGACAAGTCGGGTTCTTCCGATGGGATAGTGTAGGATTTCATGGACGTGGTTTTATGCGACAAGGTGGATGAGAGGTAGGTTTGGTGGAAAGGGTGACAGTCTGCGTAATAGAATATGGTGAGGTCTATTAAGGGGACGCTGGACCTTCCTGTTTCACCGACAGACGGAGGCGGAAAGGAATATGTAAAGGGAAGGGGAGGCGGGAAGGGAATATGTGTGAATTGTGAATATGTGTGAATTGTGAATGTGTCCGAATTGTGAATGTGTCCGAATTGTGAATGTGTCCGAATTGTGGATGTGTCCGAATTGTGAATGTGTCCGAATTGTGGATGTGTCCGAATTGTGGATGTGTCCGAATTGTGGATGTGTCCGAATTGTGGATGTGTCCGAATTGTGGATGTGTCCGAATTATGAATGTATCCGAATTGTGAATGTGTCCGAATTGTGAATGTGTCCGAATTGTGAATGTGTCCGAATTGTGAATGTGTCCGAATTGTGAATGTGTCTGAATTGTGAATGTGTCTGAATTGTGAATTTGTCTGAATTGTGAATGTGTCTGAAAATGTTTCTGAAAGTTCGCGGACTTTTCACAAGAATTCAAAGATTTTTCTAAATCTAAATATTCTTGATTGTTCTGAAAATCTTTGATTTTATTTGCCGACTTCTCTTAATAACTATGAACTTAACGAATTACAATCGATTCACCATAATAAATTAACCACACTGTAAAAACAAATTGTAAATTTAATGTACTGTCACAAATATGTATTAAATTCTCTGCCTGTATTCTTGCTGAACACTATCGTTCAAGCTAGCCAATTTAACCGATAAATGGAATACTACAAAAATGTACGGCAAAATGCCAATCAAAATATCCAATAATAGGAATTACATAATAAATATAATTGGCCTCAGAATATTCGGCGCAATTCAATGTTCATTGCCCATTGTTATATTCAAACACATACACACACACACACATGCAATTGACCGGTCGTCGCTCAATTATAGCTCGTCAGATTAAGGTAGTACTTGCGGTACAGTCCCACCAAACGTGAGTTTCAGAGAAAATTTCGAACACTTCTCGATGGGATAAAAATCTGAAAAAAATCAAGTGTATCGAAGGTGCTGTGAAGATTGTTTACGAGAAATAATAATTCCAATTTGTTATCAACAAATTAAAGATAAAAATAATTATTCAAAAAATTAGCCGGCAACTCAACTATTTTTCTTCATAAAAATAATTTGTTTATTTTTATGATTACGTATGAATTTTTTCAGAATTGTTTGTAATCTTTGAAAATTGCGTTTTTCACAGCTTGAACATAGAAAATACGCGATTTTCAAAGATTCCGAAAAATTCTGAAAAAATTCATACGTATTCAGAAAAATAAACGAATCATTTTTATATTGCACTGGCTCTGCAACCGCACAGCGACTTTGGAATCGTTCAATACCGGGAGATTGGTAGTGGAATGGTAGAGAACATAGAGGACGGGATCTGTCGCGCCTTTATCGGAGACGAGGCACTGTTTCGCTTCCGAGAAACTCGTGTCCAGTCGCCCTCTAGCAGCCAGTTGCGGCAATCTCCCGGGGCGGGGGGACGTCCCGTTACAATATATGTATATATATATATATATATAAAATAAATAAAATCAGAATAATTCGAAAAAAGATCGAAAAAAAATTTGAAACACATAATTGTATGTATTTTTCGCGCCGAGCACAGATCCTACATCCGTTTTGACCAAAAGCGTAAGGTTGGTGTATTTTTTCGGGCTCAACCTGTCAGCCAGCAGTTTTGCCTAAAAGTTAAATACGATGTTCATGTTGGCAAAAAGTTGAAAATTGACAATTTCATATAGCTTCCTCATAAAAGTTGCGAGTTGAAAGTTGACATTTTTATATCACTTTCTCGTAATGGTTCTTTATTCGGAAAGCTTCCTCTATGAGGAAGCTTTCCGAAAATATAGTAAATGCATTAAAATGAAAATGAAAATGTTCATTTGAATGAAAATATAGTAAGTGCTTTCTTTAAATTTCTTTAAATATCGACTGCTCACGATATTTAAAATAAAAAATTTAAGTGAGCGTTTCTTTCAATCAAATAGATGCGAGATTTAGATAATGGAAGCCGCTGATTCCCGGACCAGGCAGCAGGCACGCTGTGCGTTTCCGTCCGCTGGCCCACGTCATACAGCTATGTCGGCACTCGACACGTTCGCGTCACAGTGTTGGGAAAATGATTAACGGTAGATCGTGCGAGAAGAATGGACGACGAAATGGTGGTCTGTCTAATCAACACGGGCTTGGAAAGCTACCGGGAGATCTTCGAACGTAAGTACAGTCAAATTTCTCATTACTTTTGTACGGAATATATTGACATTCCGCGAGGTGTGGGGAACGATTGGCACCGTGTCAACACGCACATGTCGTTAGACCTGGAATTAACTTCATAATTCCATACATTCCATATTAGATAATATCAGATAATATGCCTAACGTAATTAAGTAAGTGATTAAGACCAAATCTGTATAATGTAACGTTCAAAATAAAAATATTTTTATTACATAATGCATTATTTATTTGATTTTCGCCATAAGCAAAGAAGAGATTTTATGGAGGAATAAAAGAAAAATTCAGTGAAAAAAACATTTAGTTACAATAAATAAATAATATATTTGTTTCAACTACAACAGCATATCAGATCCAAATAAGGACACCAAGTTGATAACACATATGTAGTTAAATAAAAAAATTATATTTGATACAAGCAAAATGCTTGTAGGCAGATATACAAAGAAAATAATTTACTTGCCCTAAATAAATTTTATTTGTTACAAAGAAATCATTTCTCTGTGTGAACACTTGCCCGACCATCGGCCGCTTCCGTTCCATCATCAAAACCTACATGCGTTATGAGACCCGTTTTTTTCTTTCCTGAGAGAGTTTCTTTCCGGGAGTCAATAGTCTTATCACCCCGCCCTATCCCTCGTCGCAAATGCGTTCGGACGTTTTCTTTTTCAAATCGCGACCCGCTTGCTCCCGGATTTCACTCAAGTGGAATGAGGGCAAACAGTGGCTGATGGGAAACTCTAAGGACGCATTATAATCCGACGGTCTTGCGGTAGCGCCGCAAGGACGTGCCGTCCACCCTTTCGATCTCGGCCCCCACCGCTTACCCGGCCCGCTCGTTCGAGTCGCGAGAAACCGCACAAAATCGAGATAAGCCCTTCCACATCCACCAGTAGCACGCCCCAGTGAAATGGGATTAGCCTAATCCTAATATCTGATCGATAGTTTCGCGTCCCCGTTCCACTGCCCGGCACATCGCCGACCACTGTGTCGTCCTCCGTCAGTCCGACGAGATTCACGGATCAATCGCCGGTCACCGATCGATCGGACAAAATTGCCCCGATACTTTGACTCACCGGAGACGAAACACGCCAATGACGAGACAATCCGGCATTTGTCTCAGTTAACCCTCCCGACCAGACCCGGCGATTCATCAAGATACGATTAGGAGCCTCCGAGTAGCGAGCTTTGCATCTTGATCGCGGATCGCGCCCTCATCTTCCGCTGATTTATAGCGGCAAACACAAATCAGCGATATCGGAAAGGGGAGTAACGAGAGAGTAACAAGAGAGAAAGAAAAGAAGGCGCTGAGCATCAGCGAGGAAGACAAGCACGCTTCCAACAACACCGGGTAAATAACGAGGGGCGGGATATTTATCATGCAACAAAACGTCAACGTCTTTCAAATCCCTGCGCACAATGCATACTGGTAGCATCATTCATCGTTCTGGCTCTTGAGGCAGAAGCGTTTACGCTTCGAGTCGCGTAAAATTGACTGAATGCTGGGAGAGCGAGACTGTCGGGCGCTTGCTCGCTTTTCCGTTGGGCGGAAACTCTTTTATGCCCATCTCTATGCCTTCCCCCGATGCGAATGTCAGCGGGGCAGAGTCGCGGCCCTGTCACCGAATAAAGGGGAAAACGGTGGGACGGAGTGCCGAGAGTACCGGTATTAGATGAGACAGTGGATGGCAAAAAAAAAGAAAAACAGGGAGAGATCCGCTCGGTGCCATTGCCGATGCTCGGGAGGTTGGTGGGTGGAGTGCATCGTGCACGCGAGACTCGCATCAGGTGTATCCCGCAGCTCCTTTTCAAATTGAAAAGGCCCGACGACAACGATCTTGGGAGCGAGTGCCGGGGCCGACGAGCGACGGAGCAGCATTCGCGCGGGCGAAAGATCGATGGTGGTTCTCGTCGGAGAAGTAGCTCTCTTCGCTCGTCACTGCTTCGAGCGTCATTGTTCGTGGTTTCAGGTCGGTAAAAGACAGCCCGGTGTACGCCGGTGTCTGGTTCCCTTGTTCTTTTTTTTTTGTTTCGCGGGCCCCCACCGTGCTTCATTCGCGCCGCGAAGCCATGCCTGTGGCGCCAAAGCGATCGTAAATAAATTTACTCGACAACGGATCCGGTGAGTGCCTTTCGACCTTTTGTTTGCGGTCTCTCGGGGTATCGATGAGAATTGAGGATATGGCGACTGAAATCGGAAAGCGTTATCCCAGGCCATCCGGCATGTGAGACTTGCACTGATTGAAGTTGTGCGAGCGTTAGAGCAGGCTCCTACGAGATCCAGAAAAGCCCTCATGAGGACCTGATGCTGTCTCTTCAGGACCTGAAGTCGATACACGTGGCAGGAAAAGCGGGTATAGGGGCCACTTTGATGGTTCCGGAATGATAGAGTTGTTGGATGGTGGTCAGAATTAACGATTTCCTTTTATTGTGGCAGAAAAGGATTCTACACTCTTTGTTGGTTCGCCCTCAATTGATGATTTAACAACTCTCTGGTAGCTCTACAACAAATCTTAGGGCTTCAGTTCAGACCGTTTGATAAGGTTCGCAAAATAATCGACAAGGTCTGAAAAAAATCTGACAAGGACCCAACCAAAGTCTTTGAAGTACCTCATCAGAGCTCCATGCAACGCCCCAAATCCTTAGGGCTGCACTGGAACGGTGGGCTCACACACTTCTGTATTGCAGGAGGATTCAATGATCGGTCATATCACTCGACCGGGCATGTCATCCCTTATTACCTTACCCATCAGTCCCGCGCTCTTGAAATCCCGATTGTTTATTGTTTCCTAGCTCTATTCGAGTTTTCATCTCTCACTCCGGGGGTGACGCATCCACCTCTCTTCGAAGAATCGTATTAAATCCAGCGCGGCTGTCCGCCCGACGAAAAGTCTCTGCCACCGTCCGTGCCTTTTCCACTCACTCCAAGCGAAACTAGGTGCCTTGTGAATTATTCTCTTTGATTTCACTTTGAGCATCGTCGTCGGAAAATCCATGCAGCATCAGGAGATGGTGAGAGAGAGAGAGAGAGAGAGAGAGAGAGAGTGAGAGTTCCGGGGCGAAGTGTCCGTCCAACTCCACCAGGGGCGTGTAAGGAGTGTTGGAGCCGAGGCCCCGGAGAAACGGAAACGGCTCTCATGCAAAACGAAAACATTACTCCGGGCCACTGTGAAAGCTTTCGAGCTCGCTGCGGAGATCAAACGTCGGAGATGCGCTGGGGGACCGAGGGTATTCAGGAAAAGAACTTTCCTCATTGAACGCCGCTCCTTGTCCATGATAGAGGTATCGCATGCCCGAAAGACGATAGTCCAGCAGGATCTTCGAGTGCGCTGACGTTTGGCTGTAGCTTCACATTATAGCTTCGCATGAATTGTTCATCCCGCCCCGCTGGCGATACGCACCCGAGCAGAAATTGGGATCAAGCTGCCTGATACCTTATCAGGCCCTGATAAGGTACAGCCAGGGCGTGCCTGATCAGGCGAGCCTGATGGGAGCCTGATAAGATGCAGGTCGTGAAGCATGACTAAATAATCCTCACTTCAGACGAGGCGTGCCTGATGCCAGCCTGATCAGGGCCCCATAACGTACAGGTAGGGACACCTGACTGGATATCCGTGGCTTTTGACGAGGCTAGCCTGATAGTACCCCGATCAGGGCCTTAGGAGGTGAATCAGGCCCTGATGAGGTATAGCCAGGTCGTGCCTGATCAGGCGAGCCTGATGAGAGCCTGATAAGATGCAGGTCGTGAAGCATGACTAAATAATCCTCGCTTCAGATGAGGCGAGCCTGATGCCAGCCTGATCAGGGCCCAATAACATACAGTTAGGGACACCTGACTGGATATCCTTGGCTTTTGACAAGACTAGCCTGATAGTACCCCGATCAGGGCTTTAGCAGGTGAATGAGGCAAGTCTTCTCCAGGCATGCAACATGCATGCCCAAATAACATTGATTTTGCATAATGAATATTCCAAAAAATTATTCTAAGGTATTTGAGAAATAGATAAGAGAACATTTTTTTTCTAATTTAAAATAAATTCGTAAATTTGTTAGAGTTAATGTGCATTTTTTTATAGAGTTTTCTTACGTTGGAAACAATTTTGAATGTTTTAATAAGTTAACAAGTAAATAAATAAGTCCGGCGCGATGGTCTAGTGGTTAGCGTGCTCGCCTCTAAACCAGAGTACCGGTAGATCGAGGGTTCGATTCCCGGTGCCGTCGTTTCGTCGAGAAATAAAAATATGGGCGGGAAATAGCTCCAGATATATACTTGAGACACACGGGTCCTTATCCGTGTGTGCCACAAGTATATAGCTGTAGTCCATGTTTACATTCTCGACGAAACTGAACGTAGCTCCGATACCGTGAAGTGAATCTGAGACCGACTGTATCGGCACAGGTTTTCTGTAGTTTCCCTGTGCCTTTAGTTGTAAGACTAAGGCAAATGCGATACAGAGGGAAGTCGGCTGCAGCCGCAAAAATGGGGGACTGGCTCGGTGCGCAAGGACAAAAAAAGAGAAATGGACAAATAAAAATGAGGCTTAGTAATTACGCGTCAACCGAGCCGCTCCGCTATAAGGCAGTAGCTTTGAGAAGCGGGGGAAATAAATAATAAAAAAGTAAATAAATAATTTAAATAATTCAAACGATTTATTAAAAATAAAAAGGTTCCTCGATTATTTGTTGAACATTTATTTTTTATTTATTACGATTGTTTTACATTACTATTACACAAAATCAATGTTCCCAGCATCGTACATATGATTGATTTTTTTCCGATTTTTATCTCATTAGAAAGTGTTCAAAATTCTCGACGAATTTCATTTTTCGCCGGCAATGCACGTGTAACACTTTGTAAAAGTATATTTAGTCGTGTGCATACTTCTACCGGAGCTTAAATGTACATTCGACATTACGTTTCTCAAGTTAAGGATAGCCGAGTTGCTCCCCATTGGCAAGATTGTTGGTTCGAGTCCGACCATGAGTGAAATAAAAATTAATTTTTCCGTGATTTACATTGTAGTAATCAGTTAATTTGATCCGAAGAACAAATATAAGAGGTTCAGAATTCCGATAAAATAACGCTAATAAATAAAAAAAAAATATTCATTATATTTTTCTCAGGAGGCAATCAGGCACCTTGTGATTAGACCGTGATCAGGCAGCCTGATCAGGAACCCGACTATTCTTGACCAGGCCCTGACAATGTGCCTTATCAGGACCTGATGAAGTGTCAGTCAGTGCCTGACACTTCATCAGGTCAGCCCGACGACAATTTCATGTCAGCCCAATGACAATTTCTATCCGGGCAGTAACTCGTTGGATAATTCACGTTATCGAGGAGCGCCCGCGTATCGTCGTTCCCCTCGTTGAAAAATCTGTCTGCGACATCGCCGCCAGGGGATTCGACCCTCGGGTCTACGGACCGATAAACGTGTAATTACGATTTATCGATAGCGCGGAGATAAGTCCCGTGAGTCATCCGTGTTATCGTTCTTTACGGGCTCCGAGTTCCTTTATCGTTCAGCCACTCGTGCTGCACTCGCGGCGATGGGGCGACAATGTTCGGAGGGGGAGGGGGAACGCGCGGGGTTGTTGCACGGTCGTATTGCAGACAGTCAATCTCCCTTTCATGGATTCGCGATACGATACCATTTCTCGCCTCCGTTCGATGCGCTCCGATGTTTTGTATGCACCGATGAATGTGCACAGTGTATTTGCGGGTTGTGGGTGATGATCACTTTCGCAATCAATGTTTTTCATAGGAAAGAGCGTTGCATTGCGCACTGATGAGGCCCGTTCCGACGTGACGTCACTCACTGTTTCGAGATATCAGTTTCCAAGCGGATGTGACGTCATACGGGAAGAACGTCACATACGGTTTGAAAATCTAAGTTTTCTACCGGAAGTGACGTCACACGGGAAAAACGTCGCTTACGGTTTGAAAATCTCAGTTTTCGAACGGAAGTGACGTCAGATCTCAGTTTTCGAAGGGAACTGACGTCATCGCCCATGGAAATAAAGTATATTCGGAAATATATTCGAGACGTATTATTTTTATACTTAATATATTTTGCCGAAATATCGTATATTATATTATAGATATAAAAGATAGTATACACCCAGAAAAATAATTTATTCGACGGCCACCGTTTATTAAGATGAAGCAAAATATTGATTTGATTTAAATAAATATTTATTTAAATTAAGTAAATAGTTACTTAAATGAAATAAATATTTATTTAAATCAAATAAATATTTTACTTGATCTGAATAAACGGTGGCCGTCAAATAAATTATTTTTCTGAGTGTACTTGAAGAGTACACGCTGTATTATACTTGTTCTTATATATTTTCTTATAAATCGTATATATATTTTCCATGTGGTTTATGTAATTCTCATGCCATGTCTATAATATTGAAACATATATCCGATAATAGATTGATTTTATATTAAAAATATATCGATTGTACATCGAAAATTATAAATGACATATATGGTAATCCAGAGTGTATGCTTGCACATTAAAAATCTTATGAAATGGCAATAGAAACTGTCTATCAAACTCAAAAACTTGGTGCTCTGAATAGAACAAATTTTTTGCTATTGTTGATTTTCTTAGGTCATATTTATGGGACTCAAAGAATTATAAAGATTGCATTAGCTTAAAATCAATGTAACTGTCAGAATTTTATGATATGTTGAATTTGTGGAAAATGTTAGTTGAAATGATTTTTTAAATTGTTTTCACTCACAAAGTGTTCTCTGCGAGAAAACCAAGTCATTTCAGAAGATGCTTTATTATAGAAGAAGCTTTGTGAAAAGAAAAAAAAAATCACACAACGAAGAAATGTGACAATTTTGATTCTCAGAGTACATTTTTGCTTCGAATAATAAGCGGCGCTGAAAAAAGATTTTTTGCGTATTATCGTGGTAAACATGTCTATGCATGAAAAATTATGTACTTACAAGCCACAAAACAATGTATTAGAGTCTACCATGCCTAACTTATACGTTTCCAACATTTTATTTTCGTTTACTGAATAGCTGAGTGGATATTGCCGCAAACTACAAGTCGCAAGGTATCGAGTTCGAATCTCTGCCAATGTCAAAAAATTTGTTATCGTTTTTCAGAATATAATTTGCATAAATTGTTAGAGTAATTTACATGACATTTGTGAAAAATTAGCGATAAAGGTACCGCAAAATAATTTTTGCACTATTTACATAGTAGCTAGACTGTATATTGGCAAGCATATGCAACATACATATTTGTATACGTCGCATATATTCTTTTTATATATCAGCGATATAGAGAGAATATATGTGTTATATATTTTACATGTAATTACGAATATATAAGGGCACAAAAAATGTCATATATAATTATAACATATCAGAATTATATGAAATAGATTTTTAATGTATGTCACTATATATGAGGTATTCGATACCAAATCGATCTGAGTCTGACCCTTCACATCTTGGATTTGGCCCGCAATGTTTTATATGATTGAACTAACTTTCAAAAGCACTCAGATATTTTTTTCAAATTTTGTTCAGATTGTTTTTAATGATTTATAATTAAAAAAAGGAATTTATTGATCGGCACAATTATAAAATCTGAAAAAAATTCTGAAAAATCATTTGTCATATATAAGAATTTTTAAGATTTGAGCCGCAATGGGCCGATGTCACCTTCTATTTTTTTCTAATTTTTTTTCTAAAAAAACATTAAAGGAAATCAGAATTATCATTTTTATATATAACACTGGTTTATTGAGAATTGTTTCCAATTTTTCTGAAGAATTTTTATTTCATTTTTCAGTTAAAAAAAACTCTGGAAAAATCTGAAGAAACTTCCAAAAATGCAGTGGTGCATCTGAAAATGGTCGAGCAATATAATGATAACCAATAATCGATAGATTTTTTTTTTAAATTTCTGTTCAGTTTTTTTTTTTAATTAGAAAAAAATAGAAGGTGGTGCCGGCCCACTCCGGCTCAGCTCTTAGAAATTTGTATATATAACACATGATTTTTGAGAATTTTCTCAGATTTTTAAATTGTGGCGATTAATAAATTCCTTTTTTAATTATAAATAATTATAAACAATCTGAAAAAATTAAAAAAAAAAATCTGAGTGCTTTTGAGAGTTAGTTCGATCATATAAAAAATTGCGAGCCAAATCCAAGATGTGCAGGGTCAGACTCAGGTCTATTTGGTATGGGGTACCTCATATGCATAAGTAGACTTTTTTCATATACTTTCTTTTCATGGGCGATACGAGAAAACATTGCTTCCGGTTTGAAAATCTCAGTTTTCAACTGGGAGTGACATAAAAATTTGGAAAACATTTTTATGTACGGCACTTCCGGTTTAGAATTCGCTGTCTTCGACGGGAAGTGACGTTTTCCTGTACGACGTCATTTTCGGTTGAAAAGCGCGATTTTGAAACCTCAAGCGACGTTTTTTTCCATTGGCCGTAATTTCCGGTCGAAAACTCAGATTTAAAATTCTCCAGTGACATTTTCCCGTCTGACGTCATTTCCGCTTTGCCAACTGAGCTTTCGAAGCGAGAAGTGACGTCACTGTGAAATAAAAAAAAAAAAATCCCGCGAAGCCACTCCAAAGTTAAAGGGGAGATTTTCCAACCGGAAGTGACATTACAGAGAGAGCTTTTTTTTACCTTTCTCTGGAATGTATCGCGAATGCAGCCGGTGACACGAACGTGCGCAGAGCAACGTGTGTGATACATTCCAAATGCATTTTGAAACTCATCTCGAATGTAAATCGAATTCTTTCCTGCTGAAAGTACCATCGAATCACGTTACTGAAATGATCCATGACAACATCACCGGGCGTTGCCCTATTTTTCGAAAAACCCTGAAACCGACTGCCGCAGAGGCGCGCGGAAAGAATTCGAGGGACCATGGGTAGAGGCCAGATCGATGGCGAGTTTATCGGAACGCTCGGGCGATCCATTCGAAGCGCATACGCTGCATACGTAAAACGGCGCGAGCAGACCGCCGCTTCGTGTTCATTTTCCCCTTCGGGCACGTTTCACTCGTCAACTTTCATTAACCACCGGCGCCATCGTAACAAAGTCGGTGCTCGTTCCGGACGAGTCGGCAGATAAAATTAACGAGAAAATGGCCACTTTCGTTGTGTATTATTTCGAGATACGATATTAATCGCTAAACTCATCGCCGCCACTTGTGCACTCGGCGTTTTCGAGAATGGAGCTTGAAGGACCACTTCGATGGGAGCGTTCCCTTCCACCAGCCGTTAAGGGTTTGATGCGGTCGCTCTCCGATGCTGCGCTCGTAATCGGGAATTCGGCACGGTCTCCCCGCCGGGTTTCGGCCATTAAATGCATACCGTTCCCTCCAGAATGCGGTTGGCTGCAACGGCCGCAGTTACAGAACGCGTGCTAAAAAAAAAAAAAAAAAAAAAAAAAAAAAAACGGGAATGGCAAGTTGGAAGGAACAATGAAGAGCGAGTCGGCGAGGGCGAGGGCGAGAATTCGAGGGATGATATGCAAGCGGGACGATGGAGGGGAGCGAAGAAATTAGTCGACCCATCTGTCGGGATTCCGACGAGCGCGTATGCCGCGACGGGGACGCGACGCGGTCCGGAGATCGAGCGGGGGTTGTCGAAAATGCGTGGGGGAGCGCGAGTAGGGCGAGGGAGGAGAACAACGAGATAGTGCCGGCCCGTCGGCGGGCCAATCAGCGAGTAATCTGTTTAGGTTTCCCATTTCGGAACGCGTGACTAACCACGCGTCGATTTCCACCTTCGTCCGCCGAGCTCCGGGGTCGGATAGAAGGCGGATGGAATTCGGGGGTTGTTACGGCGGCGGAAAGACCGCCCGAGAGCCAGACTTGCGAAATCCTAGAAATATGCTTCATGGAGAATTCTTGTGCAGGTTTAGAGTACGTCATGCACTGTGCAGTCGAAGCCGTGCAGCAGATGCGCGTTATGGGCAGAGCTGGGCAGTATTTTAAATGCATTATGCATTTTAGATATTTTAAATACGTATTTTATGTACTCTGATACTCTTTTCTAGTATTTGAAGTACTTTTCGGGCCCTTTAAGTGCAAAATACAACCATTCAATCTGGCAATAGACCATTCATCTCGACGGGACGGATGTATTTTAAAAAGTACTTAAACGAGGTACTTATAAATGTATTTTAAGTACAAAAAGTAATTTGTCTTTTAAACACATATACCTAGTATTTTGTATTTTAAATACATATACCTAGTATTGTGTATTTTAAATACATATAGCGAAACTATAGCACGAAATAAACGTCATCTTTGATTTTGTTACAACTAATAAGCTGACTCTTAATACCTCCAAAACCAAGATTATGATATTGTGAAGTAAACCCTACACTCGGCAAATCGAGTTATCTAATCTGATGGCCAGTCGAAATGACCGGAGTAGCTCTGCCAATGGTTAATGAAGCTAAAAATCTAGGAATAATGGTTCAGTATTAATTTTACCATAAGTTCACTAATAAGTGTTACTATGATAATACTATTATTCTACTTTATTTCTCACGCATATCTTCTAATTGATGTTATTATTTGATTCTTTATAACCATTATATATTCACTGGTATTTACCTTTATTGTCACATAGTACAACTCGGGCATAATAAATTCACCAATACCAATACCAATGCATATAGTATTTTGTATTTTGTATCGTGAATAGTTTCGAGGATTTTTGGCCGGTCTGACCATATGTGCATGCACTTTTTCGTGCAGGAGGGTGGACAGGCGGATGGAGGAGACTTCCATATTTCAGCCATCCGGACAGAGTAACACCATTCTTTTTTATCCAGCCGTACGACATCGCCAGAGGGTTCTTTGCAGGGTGGGGGGGCTTAAACGGTCACCGCAAACAAGCCCGATCATGACAAGAGCGGCTCGCCGAGCATGCCCTTTCGGGAGGATTTTGCAGATGCGGGGCTGGTAACGAATTAGTAATGGGGTGGGTGGTACATAAAGAAACGTGAGTCACAGCGGGGGGTTCGGTAGGGAACGTGCAAACATCTTGACGGGACGGTGTAGCGATGTACGCGTAACTGGTTGCATCTGCTACGAGGAGACTCCGTCGTGTTATTATGATTTTATGGACCGTGACTCGCCGGTGTATCATTTTCTGTAACTAGATCCTGCATTTTATTGCGGCAATTAGGCGCGGCTTGTTTCCCTCCCTCGGCTTGTCGTGCTGTGACGTGCGGGCGTGTAGCGTCAAAGTGCCTCGAATTTCACGGTCGTAGTCACGATGGAGCTGATATGGATGAATTTTTTGTCGATGGCGCCCGCGGGGCATGATAAAAAGTGCACCCCTCGCGTAACTCGCCATATCCGTGGGGGATCGTCGTATCGCCGTCGGACGAAACAAAACGAATTAGTTAAGGCAAACACCAGATGTGTGAGCGACGCGGCGGATAAGATGATTCCGTGAGTCAGATGGAGAGATGGGAGTGTCATGGAACGGGGGTTGGGAAATAACCCTTCCACCCCTTGCGGTATCGCGATGGGCAAGCGCACCCATTTTTACATACGGAATGAAGGGTTCAGAGTAGACATTTTTGAGTCACATCCTTGTCAGGCGCCACTGGACCATATGAAGGGGCCGAGCTAGAGCATCGCTTTTTACTGATAGGGATGTCGGATTCTGAGTACATTTTTAGAGCGGTAGGTTGGGGCCTGATGAAGCTCTGAAATAGGGCTTATTAGGCCTTTTCCTGATCAGATCAGGGCGTACGGCAAGTCTGTCACTTTCTACTGACGGGAATGCCAGGTCCCGAGCAAAATTCTTAGAGCGGCACATCGGGTGCTGTTGAAGTCCGGTGAAGAGCCGGTGACGTCCTTATCGGGCGCCAATGGACCATATCAAGGCATCGAGTTAGAGTATCGCTTTTTTACTGACAGGAATGTCGGATTCTGAGTACATTTTTGGAGCGGTAGGTTGGGGCCTGATGAAGTTCTGAAATAGGGCTTATTAGGCCTTTTCCTGATCAGATCAGGGCGTACGGCAAGTCTGTCACTTTCTACTGACGGGAATGCCAGGTCCCGAGCAAAATTCTTAGAGCGGCACATCGGGTGCTGTTGAAGTCCGGTGAAGAGCCGGTGACGTCCTTATCGGGCGCCAATGGACCATATCAAGGCATCGAGTTAGAGTATCGCTTTTTTACTGACAGGAATGTCGGATTCTGAGTACATTTTTGGAGCGGTAGGTTGGGGCCTGATGAAGTTCTGAAATAGGGCTTATTATGCCTTTTCCTGATCAGATCAGGGCGTGCGGCAAGTCCGTCATTTTCTACTGACGGGAATGCCAGGTCCCGAGCGAAATTCTTAGAGCGGCACATCGGGTGCTGTTGAAGTCCGGTGAAGAGCCGGTTACGTTCTTATCAGGCGCCACTGGACCATACCAAGGCGTTGAGCTAGTACATCGCATTTTACT
Organism: Amblyjoppa fuscipennis; assembly: GCA_963575735.1. Taxonomy (NCBI): domain Eukaryota; kingdom Metazoa; phylum Arthropoda; class Insecta; order Hymenoptera; family Ichneumonidae; genus Amblyjoppa; species Amblyjoppa fuscipennis. Next base: position 8,751,970 of record OY754497.1, read on the forward strand.
GACCAGGAATGCCGGATTCTAAGTACATGTTTGGAGCGGTAGATTGGGGCCTGATGAAGCTCTGAAATAGGGCTTATTAGACCTTTTCCAAATCAGATCAGGGCGTCGGGTAAGTCCATCACTTTCTACTGGCGGGAATGCCGGGTTCCGAGCAGAAATTTTAGAGCAGCACAGTGGGATCTGGTGAGGCCCTGAAGAAGGACTTATTAGGTCTGTTTGCGACCTCATCAGGGCCTCGTCAGCGACCCTCATTTTTTATACATGGAAATTTCGGGACGTACTTAAAATTTTTTGAGTGGTACATTACGCACCTGACGAGGCCCGGTAAGAGGGCCTTATCAGACCTTTTCCAACGACGAATGTCATGAATGAAAACCCACTTAAAAAAATACTGTCCGATCGGTCATGCAAGGCAGGTGATATGGCCAAATCTTCTCATCAAAAAAAGCGGTTGGAAATCGTGCCGATCCAGTCAGAAGTTCTGAGAATCCGCAAACTCGGAACCCTGGAAACTTCCGAGCGATTGGACCTCGTCTTGCAAAAAGCTACAACGACTGGCGATACCACCCCGAATCACCCTGTCATGCTTCCGCGTTCATGGTAATTTTCTCCACGATTTATTCTCCAGGTTCCCCAGGTTCGCCTTCGTACACGAGCCCCCGAAATTCCATGGTGTCGTCACTAGAGCGCGAGCGTTGCACAGAAGTGAATAATTTGCCACAAAACTCTCTCGTGTACGCGAATTCTTGCGCCACTGTGTAGTGCCTGCAGCACGAGATCCAACGACCAACCGGAGAGGCGGACAGCGCCTGCTGACTGGTAGTGGGTTTAAAACAACGAATCTAATTCCCTCAACTGCCGTTTCTAACATTCCTTTTGCCCGTAGAAATTCCTCACACGACGCAGTCCAATTCCTCCATAAAGAGGTCGATAACCTTACGACAAACGCTCCAACCGGTGGTCGTTTAAGAATTGCTTTCGAAACCATTCTGGTCAAAATATTTGTCTGACAATTGACAAAAAAATATCTCCACCATTTTTTTGGCAGAATCTCCAGCAGTTACAATTTATCAAAGAAATTCAGAGAATTTACCGTAAAATTATGGAAAACTCGGATTTTTTTTCTGATAAAGTACTTGAAGAGAAAATACCAGTTGTCTCTAAGATCTACTCATTCTGTTACCCCTTTTATTTTTCGGAAACGCTATGATTTTCCTAGATAATGTTGGTTCAGAAAATATCAGAACTGCTCAGAACAAGAAAACCCAAGTAGAAATCTTCAACCGTTACATCAGGCCCTGATAAGGTGTGTCAATGGCCTGATAAGGTTTCGTCAGGACCCTATCGGGGCTCGATGTAACGCTCGAAGATTCCTACTCGGGCGGATCCGAACTTCTTCTGAAAATTGCAGCGCCGAGAAGAATTGTTATTACAGAAAATATCGTAAATCTACCACTAATAGGAATACGGCCACGAACAGAAGCATCTACTTTGGAGGCGAAATTTATCCAGTGACTACACACCCAAACCAAAATGAGTCACACCATCTGGTGCCCGCGAATCTCGCCAAGTTAATCTCGCCCTTGCACCCCGCCACCGCCCGTAGCGCCCTATCGCGCGTGTCTCATCCCTCGCAGGGCGACCCTCGGTAACACATGCTAGTTATCTCGAGGATCCCCAAACATTATGAATGCAAGTCGCGGGACCACCCCGAGCTACGTGTGGTTAGGCCGATTCCAAAAATCAGAGGGGCTTATGGATGGCAAGTAATTGTAAAACGAACGTTGCGAAAGTTTTCCGTGACAAAGTGTCGCGACCATTGCGAGTCCCGGTTCATTTGCCGAAAGCGAACCTGTTCCGCGTAGCCGTGCGTGTCGCGCGGCTAAACGGACCAGGCTCGGATCCAGCCAACGCCATTGCGTGAGTCCTGCGGACGTCACCCCGATAGGATGCAGTGGCAAAGAGGGTCGCGCGAAAGACATGGAAGGTGGCGAGCTGAAGGGGCGCCGAGGTGGGGGCGGCGGTGGTGCGGGGTTGGACTACGGTCGTGTGCAATTTTCAGACAATTTGAGGTAATAACTTTTGCATGTGAAATTGCAGTAATGCGTTTTCCTACTGGGATATACGATCCGCGCAAAGGCCGCCCCATCGCAGAGACGGTAATTGGCAACGCGTACGTGCTCCGTGTGGAAGGACACCGACACACAACCGGCACGTCCAGAGGCCGCGGAGCTTCTGCTTATTACAATTTCTTCCTCTTTGTCATGATCGCACACCGTCCCGAGCAGAAATTGGGATCAGGCTGCCTGATACCTTATCAGGTCCTGTTACGGTATAGCCAGGGCGTGCCGGATCGGAAGAGCCTGATGAGGGCCTGATAAGGTGCAGGTCGTGAAGCATGACTAAATAATCCTCACTTCAGATGAGACAAGCCTGATGCCAGCCTGATCAGGACCCGATAACGTACAGGGAGGGCCCCTCATCAGGCGTGCCGGATCAGGCGAGCCTGATGAGGGCCTGATAAGGTGCAAGTCGTGAAGCATGACTAAATAATCCTCACTTCAGATGAGGCGAGCCTGATGCCAGCCTCATCAGGGCCCGATAACGTACAGGTAGAGACACCTGACTTGTCATCCTTGACTTTTGACGAGGCTAGCCTGATATTACCCCGATCAGGACCTTAGCATGTGAATCAAGCAAGCCATCTTCAGACATGCAACATGCATGCCTGAAGAATATTAATTTTGAGAATAGAACATTGATTCGGCACATTTATTGGGCCGTGATCAGGCAGCCTGATCAGGACCTTATAGGGTGACTCCGTTACATTCCTGATCAGGGCCTGATAAAGCGTTAGGCAGTGCCTGATAGGGACCTGACGTCAGCCCGACGGCCATTTCTGCTCGAGGTCCCTCGATGTCCTCTCCGAGCTATTTCTCGGGAGTTTTCTGGCTGTTCGTTGGGAGCACTTTTGTGCAGACCAACACTATCTCGACCGGTCTTGATTCCGGCTCGCACACTGCGCTACGCACACGGGACGGTGAAGACAATTTTTTTTAACGCTGAGGCCGACCCTCCTCTTGGTTCCATTGTCTTTGTCTGCCTCCTGACTGTTTCGCGGCGGCGTTCCCCACTGCTTCCTCTTGAGTTACCGGACTTCGCGTCTTTCATATCACTCCACCGGATCTCGCACCCAACTTTTTTGTTTCTGTTCTTTTTTTTGTCGCTCTCTTTACAGTCAACCGCGGAATGTGTTGGAGCTTACATTTTTTTTTACTCAACCACGGACGCCACTGTGGCTTCTTTCATCCTGTGTTATATTTGCGGTTTGCTCCACCAGCTTCTTTTTTTTTCCATCCGGCTCGGCATCATAAATTGTACTCGGGGCCATTCCGTTTCTTGCTTTCTCTGCAACAGTCGGATATTTGGTTGTCGTCCAAAAAGTTGGGATGCAATGGTACACTTTGCTGTTGTTCCATTCGTACCGTGACTGGTAGGCTGTGTTGGTGTCATGAGAACATCAACGACACGACGGGTATCGATGTAATCGAACGTGACATCAATTAATTCGCTCGATGAGTGGCGATCGCGCGAGGCAGATGCTGGACAACCACCCGAGGTGAAATTTTCGAGCGTTACATCGGGCCTTGACAGGGTTCGGAAGAAGCATGACAAGATCTCTAAAACTACTGAACTACTGCCCAGTGCTAAATTGGCGGACTAGTGCAAACTACTGGAAATCTTGTGTAGTTAAGTTACTAAACTTACTTGGCATTTGAGTTGTTAACTACCCAAACCTACTATATATTCTCAGCAGGTAACTACTCGAAACTACTGTGAATGCTCCTGTAGTTAACTACGCGAAACTACTATGAGTGTCCTGTAGTTAACTACGTGCAACTACTATGAGTGTCCTGTAGTTGACTACGCGAAACTGCTATGAGTGTCCAGTAACTACGTCACACGGAGTGTGAAATTAAAAAAAAAAACCTACGTTTTACATGTAGAAAACATGTACGTTTTACATGTACATAAGTACATGTAGAACACATTAAAAAATTGAGGCCTTAAGTTCGATTTCGTCTGATAGTCGATCTTCCTTAAGATGAGGTGAAACACGTTCTCCATCGCTATCTCTTGGCAAAGTTTTCCATTGGGCGTTTTATGGTGATGAATGGTATCGAAAGGTAATTAATGGGACCCCAAATGGGAATTCATGGGGAAAATTGAAACGGTACTTTCTACCATTAATTCTTAATGGGAGCCAACTGGCAAATCAGCAGCAATTTAAAATAGTACGTTTTCCCACTCGTTACCAATAGGAGACCAATTCCAAATAACCGGGAAAATTAGGTGGGACTTTCTCCCATTCGTTATTAATGGGAGTTTACTGACAAGTCAATGGGACGTAACAAGTGATACTTTTTCCCTTCGTCATTAATGGTAGTCCATTGGAGCATAGCTGGAACAGCTGAAATGGTATTTCTTATCATTGGGAATAAATGGGAACTGAATCAGGGCCCGATGAAATGGGTGAAAAGCTAGAGACTCTTTAATAGCACGCCTAACTATTCATAATTCGCGAGGAACGAGAATCGATAACCATCACGTGACTTTCACTTCACCTTAATTCAGAGTAATCGTTCGTTAGGAAAAAAATATTTCTCCGCTACTCATCAGCGAATGCGCGTTTCAACGCATTTCTTTTATTTTATTTTTGTATAAATTGTAACACCGATTAAATTGGGTTTAAGGTAGTCCTTGCGAATAGTGTTCACTTCACGTAAGTTTCAGAGAAATGAGAGGGAATTGTAGACACTTCTCGGTGGTATAAAGGATTAATTTTGCATAACAATAATTCCAAAATGTTATTAACAAATTGATGAAAAATAAAATTGATCGACAAATCTCCCGAAAACACAATGTTTTTTTAAATGTAAATTACTTGTTGATTTTTCTGAATATGTATGAATTTTTTGAGATTTTTAAATTCACTTTGAATTTTCTGACTTTCTACACGTTTTTCCCATATAAAAAAAGGAAAAAAATCAAGGTGAATTTAAAAATCTGAAAAAATTCATATGTATTCAAAAAAAGGAACGAATAATTTTCTTTAAAAAAACAGTTACGTTTCCAGGATATTTGGTGAACAATTTTATTTTTCATCAATTTGTTAATAACATTTTGAAATTTACATTATGCTGAAAATTAATATTTTCAGCACCTTTAATATGCTTGATTTTTTTTTTTTTTACAGATTTTTATATCATCCAAAAGTGTTTGCAATTTGTTCTCATTTCTCTCGAACATATGCGAAGTGAACACTATTCGCAAGGACTGCCTTAAACAGCCCAATACGGTACTGTGCCAGGCCGTGCGAATACTTCGAGAAAAAAAAATTCAAACCTTCGCCGCTCGTGAGAAACGGCGCGTTTAAATTCTAAATTAATGGTAACTTCGAGCGTAAGCGCTTATCGCTCATTGAGTCGACGATCGAATTGTAAAATATTGTGAAATCCGTCGAGTCTGAATTTCTTCCGAACTCAACTCCCTTTAAGGAGGGAGTCTCGCTGAGGCTGACTTCGCATAAGTTCGACAAAAATAATAGAAAAATTGCAAGTACTTCTTGATGGTATAAAAATCTGAAAAAATTCATGCATACCGAAGGTACTGAGAAGATTAATTTTGCACAATAATAATTACAAAATGTTATTAACAAATTGATGAAAAAAATAATTGCTTAACAAATTTGTCCGCAACCCAACTTTTTTTTTCGTGGAAATGAGTCGTTTATTTTTCTGAATACGCATGAATTTTTTTAGATTTTTTAGTAATCGTTGATTTTTTCATGAAAAAAAAAAAAAAAAAAAAAAAAAAAAAAAAAAAAAAAAAAAATCAACGATTACTGAAAAATCTGAAAAAATTCATACGTGTTCAGAAAAATAAACGAATCATTTTCACGAAAAAAAAAAAGTTGGGTTGCGGGCAAATTTGTTGTGCAATTATTTTTTTCATCAATTTGTTAATAACATTTTGTAATTATTACTGTGCAAAATTGATCTTCTCAGTACCTTTAGTATGCATGAATTTTTTCAGATTTTTTTATACCATCAAGAAGTACTTGCAATTTTTCTATTATTTTTGTCGAACTTATGCGAAGTCAGCCTCAGCGAGACTCCCTCCTTAATGTCAACTTTATCTCCCATCCCGTAAAATCCTGAATTAAATAATGAATAAAATAATTTCCAAATTCCTTTTGAACCCTCGCCTCTCGAGGTGCAGCATTAAATTTCTTGGCTCTATAAAGTGCCCGGGATGTAGGGCCGAGCACTCGTCCGCAGGGACTGGAGCGATCCCCACTGAGGTCCGGTAAATTAAATTAACCCGAATAAAAATGCAAGAACTCCTCTAAATTACTTGATACAATTTTCTTTCATCAAAGTCATTCAATATTCCTTTCCGGACTGTCCAAAGCCTCGCCCAGTTCACGAACCTACCTCCGCGGTCAGTACTTTACGTTGGTTTTTGTTTGATCGTCGACGATGATTATTGATCAATCATAACTTCGGAATTCGCACTGTATACGACACGAGGCCTCCGATAACATCCGAGGAACGCTCTCTTGGGGTAGCTCTAATTAACGAAACGTTTGTTAATAATAAAGTTAAATGCGATGAAAATTTCGGTACTTGACGAAATGCCAAAAATCCGAAAAAAAAAAAATCAGCCGCATTATGTATGTCAAGACCTTCGATTTTACACACTAACAATGCCAAGAAGTTGTTGAGGAATGATTCAAAATATAAAAAAAAAAAAAAAATCAGACAACTCTTTATTTTCTCATTCTGAATGAATTTCTTGATTTATTAGAATTGATATGATTTTTTTTTTTTGAATTTTCTATCATTTCGACTTTTTTTTTTTTTTCAAAATTTAAAAAAATCATTAATTTCGGATATGTTTCAGTATCACGATTTTACAGTGCAAAGTTTCGAGACCATCGCGCCAACCGTTTCGTAGTGACGGCCTTAAAAAAAATTTCAAAAAACAAAAATTTTAAAATGACAGAAAATTCTGAAAAAATTTATGTGGCTTCTAGAAAATCAATGAATACATTGAAAAAGAGAAAAAGAAGGTTTACCTATTGTTTGTTGAACAATTTTTTTTAGCAATTTGTTAATAACTTCTTGACATTATTATTATGCAAAATGAATGTTGTTGGTATCTTTAATACAGTTGTTTTTTTTTTTTTTAGATTTTTATACCATAACGAAGTCTTCGAATTCTCGCTGAATCTCACTTTTGACTGGGAATGTGTGAAGCATCTATAAAGTATCCTTAATTATTATGTCTCTTCGGCAATTCGAGTAAACCTCCTTGCTTCATGTTTTTTTAGTCACGTAACTATTGCCATGCCAATCACTGAGTATAATGATTCAGTGACTTCTTACGCTTCAACGATAATTAATTAATAATTAATAATTAATTAACCGCGTAATTGAGTCTTAAAGATTATATTGACAATATAATTTTACTCTGAATCGACAATTATTTTCATATATTCTGTAACTATTATTTTTATTATCGCGTATTTATGGATTTTTAACCAGTTGAGTTATAACATTAATATTTAATTTAACATTTAATTCAAACAAATATCCAATTTCCAAGATGCCAATAATTTTTTATTTATTTCTCTACGTGTACTTTTTAGTTACGTAACTATTGCCATGCCAATCACTGAATATAATGATTCAGTGACTTCTTACGCTTCAACGATAATTAATTAATAATTAATAATTAATTAATCGCGTAATTGAATCTTGAAGATTATATTGACAATATAATTTTACTCTGAATCGACAATTATTTTCATATATTCTGTAACTATTATTTTTATTATCGCGTATTTATGGATTTTTAACCGGTTGCGTTATAACATTAATACTTAATTTAACATTTAATTCAAACGAATATCCAATTTCCGAGACGCCAATAATTTTTTATTTATTTTTTTTTCTGCGCGCAATTTTCCTGACACAGCCCCGATGAATCTTCCGCGATAATCGCGACGTTCATTCACACTCGTCGAATGCGAGCAGCGGCATCCGCACAACGGATCTCGGCTATAAAGTATCAAAGTGCCCGATCTCGTAGTAGGACTTCCTGCTTCGAGTAAACTACATTTTGCACCGGAAAGAACGCTCTTTTCTCTGCATTTTTTTTCAATTTATTTTACTTTTTTTTTATGTCTACCCGAGCGATATATCGCGCGTCGCGATAAGAGAGAAAGAGGAAGCATGCTAGTGGAATGCGATACCCCCGGAGGAATTGCCTCGTTGGCTGAATAATTAAATGTTATCCTTTCCGAGGCTCGCCTCCCTCGGCGACGTCATCGGAAAGAGCTCCCCATCGGCCACGTGGAGAACTTTCCAACTCCCTCGAAGAACCCGTCAAAGCTTCATCGCTAATTTCATCGATTCGAATAAAATGCCAATCGAGGCCAAAAACGCTTCATCACGTCACCCACAAACCATTTCCCTCGACCCACTGAATATTGAATAGGGACCTTGGGCAGCATCGCCGGAAGGGCATGAATCACTTTCGCAGTCGAAGACCCATCAGCGAACGCAGTGTCGGTCTGGATGTCCGAAGATCTCGTAAGCCGACTTAAGGATAATGAGATCTCGGGATTGGGATTGTGGAATTCGGTGCGGAAATTTTACATCGCTGGCAGAAAAATTTTATGCCGTTGGATCGGGTTCGACGAGGCCGTGCTCGGGTCGTTTCAGGGCCCGATATAATACCGCAACCCACAAGGTAGATAAATATAATTTTTATATAAAAAAAAACAAAAAAAAAACAAAAAAGATGACAAACAAATGTTTGAATTATTATAAATTAAGATAATATATCACAAAATAGTAAAATAAGAACGGAAGAAAACATTATAATTGTAGTACGATTATGAAAAGAAAAAAATTTTAACACAGATTAATAAACATTCTGAGGAGCCTGACCAGGGTGGAAACGTTAAACAACGAAAAGGGAATTTTTCATAGAGCATCGTATGAAGAAATTTCCCAAAAACGGACCGTTCCGAAGCCGCAGCAAGGTAAGTAAAAATATTCATTAGATCGGTCACAGCCTCACAGCATATATAATGCTCTAAAATTTATCGAAGAGACGCTTCGAAGTCCGAAGTGACCGAGGTAATGACCGCTGTTTGAGAAATTCTGACGACGCATCGAGAGTACGATATCGCTGCCCACATTTTTTGCGGCGCCACATTAAAGCCTATCGGGGTTTGGTCCGGGTCGCGTCAAGTCCTCATGTAAAGTGATAAAATTTCCACGAGAAATAAAAATAATCCGCGCGCCATGAGCGAAACGTTTCCCAATCAAAGTCCCGCCAACGAAGATGCCATCGGTCCGGATTTTCGCAAGCCTCGTGAGAAAAAATTTGTTGAGCGTTACATCAGGCATCGACATGGTCAAGTCTGGACCGCGTCAGGTCTCTTAACGCGATAAAATCTTAACGCGATAAAATCTCTACCAGAAATAAAAATAATCCGCGCCCCACGAGCGAAACGTTTCCCAATCAAAGTCCCACCAGCGAAATCCCCGTAGAAATGCATCGAGCGTTACATAGTCGAGTCAGGACCGACATGGTCAAGTCTGGACCACATCCGATCCGCCCGTAACGCAATAGAATTTCCACCAGAAATAAAATTATTCCGCGCCCCATGAGCGAGGCTTTTCCCAATCAGAGTCGCGCCAACGAAAGTACCGTCAGGCCTCGTGAGTCGGAAAGGTATCTCCGGTAGAAATTTATCGAGCGTTACACGGTCGAGTCTGGACCGACATGGTCAAGTCTCGACCACATCCGGTCCGCCAGTAACGCGATAAAATTTCTAGCAGAAATGAAAATAATCCGCGATCCATAATCGAAACTTTTCCTAATCGAAGTCCCGCCAATGAAAGTATCCTCAGGCTTCGTGAGCCGGCACGGTATCTCCGGTAGAAATTAAACAAGCCGTACATTAGGCCCCGACATATTCAAGTCCGGACCGCATTAGGTTCTCACCTAATGCGATAAAATTTCCACCAGACATAAAAATAATCCACGCCCCATGAGCGAAACTTTTCCCGACCAAATTCCCGCCAACGAAAGTACCGTCGTGGTCCGGATGAACACGAGCCCCGAAATTCCACGGGACCTCGCGATCGGTCCGGAACACTCGTAAGCTCCAAAGCGACGCAGCGAGACAACTGGACCGCATCTAGTTCCCCACCAAACGCGACAAAATTTCTACCAGAAGTAAAAACAATCCGCATCCCATGATTGTTTTCCCAATCGAAGTCCTGCAAACGAAAGTACCGTCGTAGTCCGGATCTCCGCGGGCCCCGAGATTCCACGGGACCTCGTGATCGGTCCGGGGCGCTCGAAAGCTCCAGAGCGGCGCACCGAGACAACTGGACCGCATCAAGCTCCCCACCAAACGTGACAAACGTCTACCAGCAGGAAAAGTAATCCGCATCCCATGAGCGGATTGTTTTCCCAATCGAAGTCCCGCAAACGAAAGTACCGTCGTGGTCCGGATCTCCACGGGCCCCGAGATTCCACGGGACCTCGCGATCGGTCCGGGGCGTTCGTAAGCTCCAAAGCGGCGCACCGAGACAACTGAACCGCGTGACAAAGTGTCTACCAGAAAGAAAAACAATCCGCATCCCATGAGCGGATTGTTTTCCCAATCGAAGTCCCGCAAACGAAAGTACCGTCGTGGTCCGGATCTCCGCGGGCCCCGAGATTCCACGGGACCTCGCGACCGGTCCGGCACACTCGTACGCTCCAAAGCGACGCACCGAGACAACAGCACCGGGCCCCGACGAAATTTCGTGTAACATTAATCGTCGCACGTCGAAATCGGCTGGTAGAGCACGAGAGATTATCATCCAGACTCCGGCCGTTAACCCTCCCCCGAGATTACCAGCCAGTTATTACCTGTTACAGGCGAGCACTATAAATTCAATTAACGGTCCACCCCGGTACCCGACGCCGCGCAAGCCGCCGCGCGCCACACACACCCCTGACACCATTGTATCGCCTACCTATCCATCGGGCCAAACGCACCGCCGAAGAGTTATCGAATTATCGAATCTCCCGATAAGGAAACGATTAGTTTCTGGCCCGGGCTTTCGCCGTTATCCACTCTCCAAGTTCCTCTTTGGATCCGCTGCCCGCGACCTGGTTCCGAGGAACGGGTCGAAGACTAATCAACTCGCTAATCAATATCCCACATCCACACTTTTCACAAAACACATCGCACCATCGAAGACCAAGTGAAACCAACCTCGGCCGATCCGACGACTGCAATCCACTTTTCTCGATGATACCAACTAAAAGAAAAAGAAAAAAAAAAAAAAACTGGTTCCAACCCCAGCGCAAGAGACTTCGTCGTGAAAAGAGCTAATTCTCTCCGACAGCCTTTTCACTTCGACTTAGTGGCGATAAAACATACACCAAATCCTCACTTACCTTCCAACCGGTAATCCTCACTCCCGGCCCATCCGGCTAACTGGCTCGGGACTAAAAAAGAAACGATCCCGAAGCACTGTTTGTTATAGGAATCCGTTGATGGTTTACTCTCGAAAGTCGAAAACGGTCTATCCGGTCTCGGGCTGTCTGGAGAGCCGGCTCGATCGGGCTAATGTAGCGGCACAGTTTGCCGCGTCGGCGGTCCCTCCGCTGCGTTTCTCACTGCGGTAGTTTATCCGATACTCCCGGCTACACGGCGAAGAGGGAGGGGGGGGGGGGGGGGGGGGCGCCGAACGAGAGCTCCGGTGCTCGCCCGAGCGGAAACAACAAACTCTTCCCCACCCTCCTTTGTGTACGACCGGAGAGGCGCGCACCGACGGAACGTCCGGCCAAGGTGACACGTTCTTACAACGGGCGACGAAACAAAAACAACCGACTATCGGAGACTCTCTTTCTCTCTCTCTCTCTCTGGCTATGTAAACAGGCCGACGGGACAACTGTTACACCGAGGGACGAGAGACGTTGGAATTGTTATTATTATCGTGATATATATATATATATTTTTTTTATGTAACAATTGTTAATTCTTTATTGGGATTTCAATGATAATTACCTTATCACACTAATCGCACTGGCTCTCGTGAGCATCGTCGCGAGGCGCTTCGACGATCTGTCCGTAAAGTGCGCTCTGCCCTTCGCTGAGCGGCGACAACGAAGTCTTGACGAGTTATCGCGACTGTTTTATTATTTTTTTACACTCGCGAGATTTCATGAGATTTTTTTCGCCTGAGAAAAATCGTTTCGGGCACTGTTAATAATAATAATAATAATAATAATAATAATAATAATAATAATAATAATAATAATAATAATAATAGTAATTCACTTGCACTTTAAGTTCCGTCGAAGCACCCAACACAGTTTTTTTTTTTTTTTTTTTTTCTTTTATGTTGATCCGTCGATTAAGCAATCGGATTGATCGTTCGTCGTGGGTGTTGATTAGGGGTCGCCGAGGCCACTGGTCGACGCGCGTACGACGTGTCGAGACGCTGGCGAGGGACTGGAGCTCCGAGCGGCACGGTGCGCCCCTCCGGAAGGGCCGTGCGCGCGCGCGCGCCCGCGCGTCGCAGCTTGGCGGACTCACCGCCGTACAGCGTCGGGCGCACGGTTGACTTGAAGTGTTCGTTTTTTTTTTCTTTTCTTTCCTTTTCTTTTCTCTTCTTTTGCGGCTGGAGAGCCTCCCCGCGCTCGTGCGGATAAACCGACAACGGCCGAAAGTAAACACACGGTTGACGGATGGTTGATGAACGTTCGGCGAGTGTTCGAGGCGTTTGTTAACTCGAGCGTGAGTCTGGGATTTGATACTATAATGCGTGATCGGGGTGCGAGTTTTTTTTTTTTTTTTTCATTTGGAAAGATCTTTAGGGAGAATTCGAGAGGGAAAGGGTTACCCAAGAGCGTTACTGTTACAGTCCGGAGAAGATATCGAGATAGATATTTAGCAGGATATTCGGCAGGTTATTCGGCAGGCTATTCGGCAGGTTATTCGGCAGGCTATTCGGCAGGTTATTCGGCAGGATATTCGGCAGGTTATTCGGCAGGTTATTCGGCAGGATATTCGGCAGGTTATTCGGCAGGATATTCGGCAGCATATTCGGCAGGATATCCGGCAGGATATTCGGCGGGGTATTTGGCAAGACATTCCGCAGATTTTAAGCAGATTTTAAGCAGATCTTAAGCAGATCTTAAGCAGATCTTAAGCAGATCTTAAGCAGATCTTAAGCAGATCTTAAGCAGATCTTAAGCAGATCTTAAGCAGATCTTAAGCAGATCTTAAGCAGATCTTAAGCAGATCTTAAGCAGATCTTAAGCAGATCTTAAGCAGATCTTAAGCAGATCTTAAGCAGATCTTAAGCAGATCTTAAGCAGATCTTAAGCAGATCTTAAGCAGATCTTAAGCAGATCTTAAGCAGATCTTAAGCAGATCTTAAGCAGATCTTAAGCAGATCTTAAGCAGATCTTAAGCAGATCTTAAGCAGATCTTAAGCAGATCTTAAGCAGATCTTAAGCAGATCTTAAGCAGATCTTAAGCAGATCTTAAGCAGATCTTAAGCAGATCTTAAGCAGATTTTAAGCAAGATATCCAATACCAGTGAGAAAATTCCGCAAGAGAGACAAAGAAAACGGAAGAATAGTTGAATTCCGCTGTTTAGCTACCAACGAGCAATTAAAGGGTAAGTAATTGGGAGAGAATAATGAGGATATCTGGTGAAATAGGTTCTTGTTCGCTACGTTTCCTTAACAATGTAATAAAAGATGCTGCCACTCGGTGGGTTCGTTGACTGTGCAGCATTAACTCGAAGATATAAGTAGTATCGCTCGGAACGTGCGATTAGTCAAAGAACGTTAAGTTTTCTAAGTAAATGGTGGGGCGGTTAAATTTTTGGTTACATTGTCATTGTCATTGTCATTGTCATTGTCATTGTCATTGTCATTGTCATTGTCATTGTCGTTGTCGTTGTCGTTGTCGTTGTCGTTGTCGTTGTCGTTGTCGTTGTCGTTGTCGTTGTCGTTGTCGTTGTCGTTGTCGTTGTCGTTGTCGTTGTCGTTGCCGTTGCCGTTGCCGTTGCCGTTGCCGTTGCCGTTGCCGTTGCCGTTGCCGTTGCCGTTGCCGTTGCCGTTGCCGTTGCCGTTGCCGTTGCCGTTGCCGTTGCCGTTGCCGTTGCCGTTGCCGTTGCCGTTGCCGTTGCCGTTGCCGTTGCCGTTGCCGTTGCCGTTGCCGTTGCCGTTGCCGTTGCCGTTGCCGTTGCCGTTGCCGTTGCCGTTGCCGTTGCCGTTGCCGTTGCCGTTGCCGTTGCCGTTGCCGTTGCCGTTGCCGTTGCCGTTGCCGTTGCCGTTGCCGTTGCCGTTGCCGTTGCCGTTGCCGTTGCCGTTGCCGTTGCCGTTGCCGTTGCCGTTGCCGTTGCCGTTGCCGTTGCCGTTGCCGTTGCCGTTGCCGTTGCCGTTGCCGTTGCCGTTGCCGTTGCCGTTGCCGTTGCCGTTGCCGTTGCCGTTGCCGTTGCCGTTGCCGTTGCCGTTGCCGTTGCCGTTGCCGTTGCCGTTGCCGTTGCCGTTGCCGTTGCCGTTGCCGTTGCCGTTGCCGTTGCCGTTGCCGTTGCCGTTGCCGTTGCCGTTGCCGTTGCCGTTGCCGTTGCCGTTGCCGTTGCCGTTGCCGTTGCCGTTGCCGTTGCCGTTGCCGTTGCCGTTGCCGTTGCCGTTGCCGTTGCCGTTGCCGTTGCCGTTGCCGTTGCCGTTGCCGTTGCCGTTGCCGTTGCCGTTGCCGTTGCCGTTGCCGTTGCCGTTGCCGTTGCCGTTGCCGTTGCCGTTGCCGTTGCCGTTGCCGTTGCCGTTGCCGTTGCCGTTGCCGTTGCCGTTGCCGTTGCCGTTGCCGTTGCCGTTGCCGTTGCCGTTGCCGTTGCCGTTGCCGTTGCCGTTGCCGTTGCCGTTGCCGTTGCCGTTGCCGTTGCCGTTGCCGTTGCCGTTGCCGTTGCCGTTGCCGTTGCCGTTGCCGTTGCCGTTGCCGTTGCCGTTGCCGTTGCCGTTGCCGTTGCCGTTGCCGTTGCCGTTGCCGTTGCCGTTGCCGTTGCCGTTGCCGTTGCCGTTGCCGTTGCCGTTGCCGTTGCCGTTGCCGTTGCCGTTGCCGTTGCCGTTGCCGTTGCCGTTGCCGTTGCCGTTGCCGTTGCCGTTGCCGTTGCCGTTGCCGTTGCCGTTGCCGTTGCCGTTGCCGTTGCCGTTGCCGTTGCCGTTGCCGTTGCCGTTGCCGTTGCCGTTGCCGTTGCCGTTGCCGTTGCCGTTGCCGTTGCCGTTGCCGTTGCCGTTGCCGTTGCCGTTGCCGTTGCCGTTGCCGTTGCCGTTGCCGTTGCCGTTGCCGTTGCCGTTGCCGTTGCCGTTGCCGTTGCCGTTGCCGTTGCCGTTGCCGTTGCCGTTGCCGTTGCCGTTGCCGTTGCCGTTGCCGTTGCCGTTGCCGTTGCCGTTGCCGTTGCCGTTGCCGTTGCCGTTGCCGTTGCCGTTGCCGTTGCCGTTGCCGTTGCCGTTGCCAGTGCCACTGTCACTGTCACTGTCACTGTCACTGTCACTGTCACTGTCACTGTCACTGTCACTGTCACTGTCACTGTCACTGTCACTGTCACTGTCACTGTCACTGTCACTGTCACTGTCACTGTCACTGTCACTGTCACTGTCACTGTCACTGTCACTGTCACTGTCACTGTCACTGTCACTGTCACTGTCACTGTCACTGTCACTGTCACTGTCACTGTCACTGTCACTGTCACTGTCACTGTCACTGTCACTGTCACTGTCACTGTCACTGTCACTGTCACTGTCACTGTCACTGTCACTGTCACTGTCACTGTCACTGTCACTGTCACTGTCACTGTCACTGTCACTGTCACTGTCACTGTCACTGTCACTGTCACTGTCACTGTCACTGTCACTGTCACTGTCACTGTCACTGTCACTGTCACTGTCACTGTCACTGTCACTGTCACTGTCACTGTCACTGTCACTGTCACTGTCACTGTCACTGTCACTGTCACTGTCACTGTCACTGTCACTGTCACTGTCACTGTCACTGTCACTGTCACTGTCACTGTCACTGTCACTGTCACTGTCACTGTCACTGTCACTGTCACTGTCACTGTCACTGTCACTGTCACTGTCACTGTCACTGTCACTGTCACTGTCACTGTCACTGTCACTGTCACTGTCACTGTCACTGTCACTGTCACTGTCACTGTCACTGTCACTGTCACTGTCACTGTCACTGTCACTGTCACTGTCACTGTCACTGTCACTGTCACTGTCACTGTCACTGTCACTGTCACTGTCACTGTCACTGTCACTGTCACTGTCACTGTCACTGTCACTGTCACTGTCACTGTCACTGTCACTGTCACTGTCACTGTCACTGTCACTGTCACTGTCACTGTCACTGTCACTGTCACTGTCACTGTCACTGTCACTGTCACTGTCACTGTCACTGTCACTGTCACTGTCACTGTCACTGTCACTGTCACTGTCACTGTCACTGTCACTGTCACTGTCACTGTCACTGTCACTGTCACTGTCACTGTCACTGTCACTGTCACTGTCACTGTCACTGTCACTGTCACTGTCACTGTCACTGTCACTGTCACTGTCACTGTCACTGTCACTGTCACTGTCACTGTCACTGTCACTGTCACTGTCACTGTCACTGTCACTGTCACTGTCACTGTCACTGTCACTGTCACTGTCACTGTCACTGTCACTGTCACTGTCACTGTCACTGTCACTGTCACTGTCACTGTCACTGTCACTGTCACTGTCACTGTCACTGTCACTGTCACTGTCACTGTCACTGTCACTGTCACTGTCACTGTCACTGTCACTGTCACTGTCACTGTCACTGTCACTGTCACTGTCACTGTCACTGTCACTGTCACTGTCACTGTCACTGTCACTGTCACTGTCACTGTCACTGTCACTGTCACTGTCACTGTCACTGTCACTGTCACTGTCACTGTCACTGTCACTGTCACTGTCACTGTCACTGTCACTGTCACTGTCACTGTCACTGTCACTGTCACTGTCACTGTCACTGTCACTGTCACTGTCACTGTCACTGTCACTGTCACTGTCACTGTCACTGTCACTGTCACTGTCACTGTCACTGTCACTGTCACTGTCACTGTCACTGTCACTGTCACTGTCACTGTCACTGTCACTGTCACTGTCACTGTCACTGTCACTGTCACTGTCACTGTCACTGTCACTGTCACTGTCACTGTCACTGTCACTGTCACTGTCACTGTCACTGTCACTGTCACTGTCACTGTCACTGTCACTGTCACTGTCACTGTCACTGTCACTGTCACTGTCACTGTCACTGTCACTGTCACTGTCACTGTCACTGTCACTGTCACTGTCACTGTCACTGTCACTGTCACTGTCACTGTCACTGTCACTGTCACTGTCACTGTCACTGTCACTGTCACTGTCACTGTCACTGTCACTGTCACTGTCACTGTCACTGTCACTGTCACTGTCACTGTCACTGTCACTGTCACTGTCACTGTCACTGTCACTGTCACTGTCACTGTCACTGTCACTGTCACTGTCACTGTCACTGTCACTGTCACTGTCACTGTCACTGTCACTGTCACTGTCACTGTCACTGTCACTGTCACTGTCACTGTCACTGTCACTGTCACTGTCACTGTCACTGTCACTGTCACTGTCACTGTCACTGTCACTGTCACTGTCACTGTCACTGTCACTGTCACTGTCACTGTCACTGTCACTGTCACTGTCACTGTCACTGTCACTGTCACTGTCACTGTCACTGTCACTGTCACTGTCACTGTCACTGTCACTGTCACTGTCACTGTCACTGTCACTGTCACTGTCACTGTCACTGTCACTGTCACTGTCACTGTCACTGTCACTGTCACTGTCACTGTCACTGTCACTGTCACTGTCACTGTCACTGTCACTGTCACTGTCACTGTCACTGTCACTGTCACTGTCACTGTCACTGTCACTGTCACTGTCACTGTCACTGTCACTGTCACTGTCACTGTCACTGTCACTGTCACTGTCACTGTCACTGTCACTGTCACTGTCACTGTCACTGTCACTGTCACTGTCACTGTCACTGTCACTGTCACTGTCACTGTCACTGTCACTGTCACTGTCACTGTCACTGTCACTGTCACTGTCACTGTCACTGTCACTGTCACTGTCACTGTCACTGTCACTGTCACTGTCACTGTCACTGTCACTGTCACTGTCACTGTCACTGTCACTGTCACTGTCACTGTCACTGTCACTGTCACTGTCACTGTCACTGTCACTGTCACTGTCACTGTCACTGTCACTGTCACTGTCACTGTCACTGTCACTGTCACTGTCACTGTCACTGTCACTGTCACTGTCACTGTCACTGTCACTGTCACTGTCACTGTCACTGTCACTGTCACTGTCACTGTCACTGTCACTGTCACTGTCACTGTCACTGTCACTGTCACTGTCACTGTCACTGTCACTGTCACTGTCACTGTCACTGTCACTGTCACTGTCACTGTCACTGTCACTGTCATTGTCACTGTCATTTTCATTGTCATTGTCATTGTCATTGTCATTGTCATTGTCATTGTCATTGTCATTGTCATTTGAAAAAAGTGAAAATTGAAATTCTCATATCGCTTCGTCATACAAGTTTCTTGACGATGTTTCTTTATTCGCGAAGCATTCTCCATGAAGAAGTCAGAAATACAGAAAATGCTTTCTCATAGAAGAAGCTTCACGAATAAAGGAACATTATGAGAAATCGACATGACAATTTCAAATTTCTACATTCACGAGAAAGGAATATGATTATTTCAATTTTCAACTTTTATTATTATTATTAAGTTAGAGAGTTATTGATAGGGATCGAGAAATAGCTGAAAGAAAAATGTTAACCCGTCGTCCCTCTGGCACTCTGTGCTTTCCCATGCTAGGTAAATACGCCTTTTCCCCGTTATCTTTCGTAAAGAAAAATACTGTATAGTTCTATCAAGCTCGACCAAACTGACGAATGAGAAGGTCACGAGCTCGGCAATCTCTTCGACGAGCCGTGAGTCAGGAAGATCGAGGCCTGTATCTTTTTTTTCTCTTCACATTCTACCGTTCGTAAAGGAGCGAATGGGGGCGGGGGTGGGGAATAACTTTTCAATCACGGCACGTCGGTAGAAGTAGGATCTTTATTTCTCTCGCACCCTCAGCCGCATCATCTCCCTTCTCACGCAATCGATGGTAAAGGGAGAACTTTATTAGACGAGCAACTCATTTCGTTTTCACGCGCCAGCCTGGCCGAGTGTGCGTCTCGGAGCCCGGGCTTTCAAGCTCATCTCTCATTTTTTATACTATATACTATATATATATATATATATATAGTATCGTTGCACGGGTCGAGAGAAAAAGAGGGGAAAGAGTGTACAAGATGAAGCACCTCGTTGTCGTCGAACGGCATGGAGGGTAAAACGAGGACAAATCATTCCCGTATCGTGTTCGCTCCGGGGAGGGAAACGGAGCGACAAGAAGGAACGTGATACTTCGCGAAATCCATATGAATTTTTCGATGAAACGAATAAAAAAGGGGACTTGAACGTTCCTTAAATATATACATATCATCCCATATGATGCCCATTTGCATCGAGATTTTGAATAGTCTAGTAAGATAGGCTTCAATAAAACTAAAGAATCTTCTATCATTGAATAGAATAGAGAGTTTCTTCGCTCACGCCCTCCAAACGCTCACGTCGGATCTCCGAGCGCCTTCGAGCGCCTCCGAGCGCCTCCGAGCGCCTCCGAGCGCCTCCGAGCGCCTCCGAGCGCCTCCGAGCGCCTCCGAGCGCCTCCGAGCGCCTCCGAGCGCCTCCGAGCGCCTCCGAGCGCCTCCGAGCGCCTCCGAGCGCCTCCGAGCGCCTCCGAGCGCCTCCGAGCGCCTCCGAGCGCCTCCGAGCGCCTCCGAGCGCCTCCGAGCGCCTCCGAGCGCCTCCGAGCGCCTCCGAGCGCCTCCGAGCGCCTCCGAGCGCCTCCGAGCGCCTCCGAGCGCCGCCGAGCGCCGCCGAGCGCCTCCGAGCGCCTCCGAGCGCCTCCGAGCGCCGCCGAGCGCCTCCGAGCGCCTCCGAGCGCCTCCGAGCGCCTTCGAGCGCCTTCGAGCGCCTCCGACCGCCTCCGACCGCCTCCGAGTGTCCCCGAGTGTCCCCGAGTGTCCCTGTGTGTCCCTGAGTGTCCGCGAGACACACCTGAATTGTCAAAATAAAAAAGATGACTTCCGGTAATAAAAATGAGATCCCGGGCCGGAAGTGACGTCTATCCGGTGCAAAAATGAGATTTCTCTCCGGGAGTGAAGATATTGCAATCAAAAGATCAACTTGTAAAAAATATGTCAAGTTTTTTTTTAACATGTTTCCCATTCGGGCGAATGAGTCACTCGATGTCTACTCTACGCTACTCTGTATGCGACGATACGGTCAGAGCAGCGTGGCGGTGTACACCGTTGGCGACGTTCGCTCACCCACTACACGGTGTGACGGTAAACGAAATTGGCCGTTAGCCGTTGCTGACGAAAGTCTGGTAAAGGCGTATAGGCGGTTGCACGGTGACACGGCAAAGGCGAGCCAAAGCAAAATAACACAGCCCTTCATCCTCGGGTCCTGATTGGCGCAGGCTGCTCAACGAGAATCGTGTGTACTTCGCCGGAACTTCGACGACGCTTGTCCACCTCTTCGATCGTCAATTTAGAACGGCTCTTGGTGGGCAATTCCGAGAACGAAGCTCGGCGAACTTTGCCATTAGTCGGTTAATTTTGAATTCGACACGTCTCACGGCGCACGACGCCCTCGTCACTGACCCCGATTGCGTTCGATTTTATATCAAAGACTTGTTGCGATATGACTGCCACGGCCTTTCGAGGCAAATTGGAGTTTACTTCATTCGTATGTTGAGCAAAACAAAAAAAAGTATTCTCAGCTCCGGGGTTTTTCATTCTCCGCCAGAAGTAACAAAAAAAAAGTCCCGGAGACAGCGGGAGACGGACCGACACCGTAAACACAAATTTATTAACGTCTCACCTCTACCGGAAGGACGAGGGCTTCCTCCAATGCTGCGTATCGCAATCCTCCCTCGCCCTCCCACTAGTTCATGAAGTTTATCAGGATTAAGGACTAAGACGAAGAGTTGCGCTCTCGCGTGCAAGCGTCCCTCCTTCCCGCCGCGTTTTCCGTGAAAGCTTCGTTTCGCAAGAAAATTTTTGCAGAGCACGCGCGAGAAGCGTCTCTCGCTCTCTCTCTCCCGTTATTACAGTCGAATAAGATCCCGATGGTGAGGGGTTCAGAGTAATCGCACAGTAAGGAAAATGTAGATAAATATCCCTTGGAGAGAAACAGGCAGGAATTGTGAAAACGAAGAGAAATAAGGATATGTGACGATGAGTCAAATAAATAAAATTGGGTCGCGTAGCACGGAGTGATCAATTATTTTATTTGAATTTTTCATCAGTCGACTGGAGGTCGACCTGTTGGACCGTTGCATCAGTCCGGTCGGGTGTCTCTGAGTGCCTCTGAGTGTTTTCAAGTGCAACTGTGTGTCGCTGAGTGCAACTGTGTGTCGCTGAGTGCCTCTGAGTGTCTCTGCGTGCCTCTGAGTGCCTCTGTGTGCCTCTGTGTACCTGTGTGTGCCTCTGAGTGCCCCTGAGTGCCGCTGAGTGCCCCTCAGTGCCCCTGAGTGCCTCTGACTGCCTCTGTGTGACTCTGAGTGCCTCGGAGTGCCTCTAAATATCTCTGAGTGACCCTGATTGACCCTAAGTGACCCTGAGTGCCCCTAAGTGCCTCTGAGTGACTCTCAATGACTCTGAGTGACTCTGAGTGCCCCTGAGTGCCTCTGAATGTCCCTGAGTGCCCCTGAGTGCCCCTGAGTACCTCTGAGTGTCTCTGAGTGCCTCTGAGTGCCTCTGAGTGTCTCTGAGTGCCTCTGAGTGCCTCTGAGTGCCCCTGAGTGACTCTGAGTGACTCTGAGCGACGCTGAGCGACCCTGAGCGACCCTGAGCGACCCTGAGCGACCCTGAGCGACCCTGAGCGACCCTGAGCGACCCTGAGCGACCCTGAGCGACCCTGAGCGACCCTGAGCGACCCTGAGCGACCCTGAGCGACCCTGAGCGACCCTGAGCGACCCTGAGCGACCCTGAGCGACCCTGAGCGACCCTGAGCGACCCTGAGCGACCCTGAGCGACCCTGAGCGACCCTGAGCGACCCTGAGCGACCCTGAGCGACCCTGAGTGACCCTTAGTGACCCTAAGTGACCCTGAGTGACCCTGAAATAACCCTATTTTGGCGCAAACTCACAATTTTTCTCGTATGGTAGGAATAATTTCCTATATGTCGAACAGTGGAAGATCCGCTCTTCTAATTCCGTTTCTGATTCTCGCTATTATATGTATCACAGGAAACGCGATGGTTGGTATTTGTAACCCAGTTTAGCGCCGCATCCCAGCCGTGCAACCAGATAATATGTACCCCACCGCACGTTCAACAAAAGGACAGCTCTTAATTTCCGGCTACTGATTACTTCTCTTGAGCTACAGTTGTCCCAGCGAAGATGGAACGTTTCTACAGTTACCCGGCAAACCTCCGTATATCGGTGATACATAGATTGTTTTTTTTCTTTTTCGTCGAACGTTCACGTTTGCCGAGAATACCTCGTCAAATTGTTGAAAGAGGCGTGTCGCGGAAGGGCGACGAGATCGATTGAATAATTAACGCTCGCGCCGAACGAATTTCGCGGGTAATGCTCCAGTACAAATTTCGCTGCTCTTTCCGGGCGATTGTCACGTTCCACCGTTCGGCATTGATTCCCCCCTTTAAAACGTCATTTGTACAGCGGCTAATGTGTAAACGACACGTCGTGTGTTACCTCGGAGCTCACATTCGAAAATTCGAGTGTATGTTATATCCATTAATTTATTTCTCTCTGGCGCTGCTTCGCCGGAGCGTGTCCGATTTGGTATTACAAAAAAAGGAATTTTTTTTTTTCGGATATAGATGCATTATTAAATTGGTTACATTATTAGTCGAAGACTGTTCGTGAAAACGTCACAATAGGCGATTTAGGGAGGATCGACTATCAGACGAAATCTAACATGAGACCTCAATTTTTTAATATGTTCTACATGAAGACTCCACGCATCTTTTGCCGAAGTTTCAGTAGTTTTCACCGTATAGTTTATCTGTAATACAATTTAGAAGTTGACTACTTTGACCGTATCGTCCTATGTTCTAACATTGGAGTCGGTCGGTTCCGCGATAAAAGATCACTAATTAACTACTATCGAGCCAACTTGGAGCCTCGAAAGACTAACTTTGATCGGACGAGGCATCAAAGATTATGTAAAAAATTTGAAATTCGCACTTTACCGTGTAAACTCAATGATTTATCGACGCAACGTTTATTTTGCCATAGCAGTCTGTCAATCTAATCGAATTATCAGTAAAACTGAAAAATTGACAAATAAAAAATTGTGGACGTTTGTGGACAATAATTTTTTGTAAAAAGTACGATTTTTTTTTTTTGCTGTGTACAGTACAGTTTTTGTTACCAACTGGGCGCGGCGAAGGGGTGGACGGGAGGGTGTTGCACATCACCTTAAGTTGAACTGATCGGAGACAGGCGTGGAACTTGAGAGGCTTCGCGTTCGCTGACAGAGGCACAAAGCAATGCCAATGTTTCTGTCATGGCGCGCGACGTATATCATAAACATGGCGTAACATAAGAGAAATATAATACACCCGATAATCTATAGCATACCCTCACCGAAAAGAACTAGTAGGTGTCCAGTAGTGACTACTGGAGGTTCAGTAGTCACTGCTGGCGTTGCAGTAGTCACTACACATGTAGTTACTACTTCCTAGTAGTTACTCCTCAACAGTCAGTTATTATTACTGAGGACGTAGTAGTTCCTGCATCAGTAATTACTACTTACAAGTAGTTCTATTCCAGGATTCGGTAGTTAATGCATAAGCAGTTATTGCGGATAAGTAATTACTACTCGAGACAGCAGTAGTTCCTGTATAAGTAGTTGCCACTTCTGTGTAGTTGCTATTTGAATCTCGAGATTCAATTAGTAACTACACAGAGGTAGTAACTACTTATACAGGAACTACCGCTGTCTGGGGTAGTAATTATTTATCTGTAGTAATTACTTATACGGGAATTACAGCAGTCTCGAGTAGTAATTACTTATCTGCAATAACTGCTTATGCATCAACTACCGAATCCTAAAATGGAACTAATTATAAGTAGTCATTACTGATGCAGGAACTACTACGTCCTCAGTAATAATTACTGACTGTTGAGGAGTAAGTAGGAAGTGGTAACTCCATGTGTAGTGACTACTGCAATGGCAGCAGTGACTACTGAACCTCCAGTAGTCACTACTGGACTCCTAGTAGTTCTTTTCGGTGAGGGCAAAATTCCAGCAGGGAACTACTGGAAACTACGTGAATTCCCAGTAGTGAACTACTGGAAACTACGAGAATTCCCAGCAGTGAACTACTGAAAACCCTCGCGTTCCTCCCAACCAAAAACCAACCCAAAAACCAACCGTCGATTGGTGCGCCAAACCAACCATTATTCCAACCTCCCGAAGGTTGATTTTGGGTTGGTTCGTCAAATCCAACCATCAGCCAACTATTCTTTCGACAGAGTGAAGGTTGATTCACGGTTGGATATTATAAACCAACTCTATATTCGACTTTCAGCCGAGAATAGTAGTGGTTGACTTATGGTTTATTTTTCAAAACCAACCGTAAACCAACCGCTGGCTAGGCCGTTGCCCGAAATAGTTGGTTTATGGTTGGTTTCGAAAAAAACCAACCACAAATCGACCATCACTGTAGTCACCTGAAAGTCGGAACGAGGGTCGTTTTATAATAACCAACCATGAACCAACTATTTATGCTGTCGGAAAATGGTTGGTTTCCAAAAACCAACCGAAAATCAACCTTCGGACGGTTGGAATAATGGTTGGTTTGGCGCATCAATTAACGGTGGGTTTGTGGTTTGTTATAGAAAAATCGTCCAAATTCCAACCATTATTTACGGTTGGGCGATCCGCGAGAGAACTACGGGAATTCCTAGTAATTAACTACTGGACATTCATAGGAGTTTGGAGTAGTTAACTACTCAGTAGTAGTGAACTACTCAAAATATCCAGTAGTGTTCAGTAGTTAACTGCTCAATACTTCGAGTAGTTTTCAGTAGTCCGCCAATTTAGCACTGGGCAGTAGTTCAGTAGTTTATGAGTAGTTAACTACTGGATACTGCCAGTATTATTTTGCAGTAGTTTTCAGTAGTTCTTTTCGGCGAGGGTATGTAGAAGGGGCGTGAGTCGTCACAGTTTCGTTGAATTTCAGCCTCAGCGATACAAAAAGGTATGCTCTCTGTGAGTGAATAATCGAAAAGTCTAATTACATCTCGACGAGGACATTCGATGTGTTGATCGCGTTCTCGCTCTCTCTCTCTCTGTATGTCGCCTGGGTGCAGAGATTCAAACGTCGGAGGTTCGATGTTTGTATGTATGTTGGAATATATGTTTTTCCACAAGGATCTCCGATATCGTCACATTCGCTTTATATTGTTTTTTGTAGTTTTTTTTTTTTTTTTTACGCTGATACCGGAATGACTCCTGACTCTGACGATGCCCGTGCCAATCGAGGCCGTCGCGTTCCCTTTGCACCCAGAGAAATGATTTCTTTGTAACAAATAAAATTTATTCAGGGCAAATAAATTGTTTTCTTTGTATATCTGCCTACGAGCATTTTACTTGTATCAAATATAATTTTTTATTTAACTGCATATGTGTTACCAACTTAGTGTCTTCATTTGGATCTAGAAATCATTTGGAGAAATGATTTCTTTGTAACAAATAAAATTTATTCAGGGCAAATAAATTATTTTCTTTATATATCTGCCTACGAGCATTTTACTTGTATCAAATATAATTTTTTTTTTAACTGCATATGTGTTACCACCTTAGTGTCTTCATTTGGATCTAGAAATCATTTGGAGAAATGATTTCTTTGTAACAAATAAAATTTATTCAGGGCAAATCAATTATTTTCTTTGTATATCTGCCTACGAGCATTTTACTTGTATCAAATATAATTTTTTATTTAACTACATATGTGTTACCAACTTAATGTCTTTATTTGGATCTGGCAATCATTTGGAGAAATGATATCTTTGTAACAAATAAAATTTATTCAGGGCAAATAAATTGTTTTCTTTGTATATCGGCCTAATAGCGTTTTACTTGTATCAAATATAATTTTTTAACTGCATATGTGTTACCAACTTAGTGTCTTTATTTGGATCTGGCATTCATTTGGAGAAATGATTTCTTTGTGACAAATAAAATTTATTTAGGACAAATAAATTATTTTCTTTGTATATCTGCCTACAAGCATTTTACTTGAATGAAATATAATTTTTTGTTTAACTACATATGTGTTACCAACTTAGTGTCTTTATTTGGATCTGGCAATCATTTGGAGAAATGATTTCTTTGTAACAAATAAAATTTATTCAGGGCAAATAAATTATTTTCTTTGTATATCTGCCTACTAGCATTTTACTTGTATCGAATATAATTTTTTATTTAACTGCATATGTATTACCAACTTAGTGTCTTCATTTGGATCTAGAAATCATTTGGAGAAATGATTTCTTTGTAACAATTAAATTTATTCGGGACAAATAAATTATTTTCATTGCATATCTGCCCACTAGCATTTTACTTGTATCAAATATAATTTTTTATTTAACTGCATATGTGTTACCAAGTTAGTGTCTTTATTTGGATCTAGAAATCATTTGGGGAAATGATTTCTTTGTAACAAATAAAATTTATTCAGGGCAAATCAATTATTTTCTTTGTATATCTGCCTACTAGCATTTTACTGTATCAAATATAATTTTTTATTTAACTACATATGTGTTACCAACTTAGTGTTTTTATTTGGATCTAACATGCTGTCGTATTTATAAAGGGTTTCTACGACCAAGCTAGCGTTCGAGTGAAATCCCAAAACGCCCTCTCGAATGAATTTGAGGTCACTGAGGACGTCCTGCAGGGTGAGACTCTGAGCCCACAATTATTTATATCAAACCATTAAATACTAAAGGCTCTCGACGAATACTGTGCGTTTTAACGGCCTTACTGTCGACTCCTCTAAAACAAAAATGGTAGTCTTTCGAAACGGCGGTAAAATGATGAAACTCGACCGCCAATTTACTCGGTACAAAGACATGAACCTCGAAATCGTTCCTACATACAATTGTCTCGGGATCCCCCTCTCAGGCTCCTCGTTGGGCTTGGTCGCTGCTTAAGCGGCGATAACTAAGGTCAGGATGGCCACCGGGGCGACCCTTGCTATCGAGCTTGCTTGCTTAGTTCGAGCCAAGTGTGACAGCTGGGATTTTAATTCCGGCGAAAAATATGTTCACTTTGAAAAATTGTAATTAATGCAAAGTAAAAAAAAATAAATTTAAAAAAATGGAGTGATTTTCAGAGTCAGAACAATATTATAAAAAATTACCAACCGAATTGAAGAGGTCGAGGGTCCGACGTAGGTCGAATCGGTATGGAATGCTCCATATATATGTATGTATATATATATATATTTTTTTTTTACGACTACTTTTATTAATATTTTTGGGTTACACTTCACCTGTGAGATATCACAATTCTCGACCTCGTTCGCGAGCAACTCCGCGATTGACCGTTTTCACACGGTGCACTTTTCACGCGAAATTAGATGCTCGGGGCGGCGGGAGGAGGAGGTGGGGAGGGGGGGGGAGGGTGTCGCTATGGAATATTTTTCACCAGAGAGATTCGTTATTTGGCGCGATGCCAGGGCCGCTTCATAAATGTGATTTTGTTAATTCGCAGTCGGTGAGGATCGGGGGGGGGGGGGGGGGGGGGGCGGAGGGGAAAGGCTCCGGTGAACGGGCGACGAATCCCGATGCAAATTACTCGCGGACACGGAAGTAGGGAAAAACAGGTGCCTACGTGACCGGCGGTACGAGCCCGGGTATCGTCCCCGATGCTGTTCGTACACCGATGGAAAATGAATAATATTCAATATCCGGGTGTTACTCGAGCCCGGTACCGTGCATCTCGACTCGCCCCCCCCCCCCCCCTCAATTTCTCTCGCGTTCGGGAACTTTGCGTGAATTATGACGTTTTCACAGCTACACACACACACACAATCAACCGACGCCCAGCGACCATTTTATACCTACTGACCAAATCAATATATCGATCAAAACGGCTTTACAAATATTTCATGGCTCACTGAGGTGTGCAAACCCTTCCCACCCCCCCCCCCCCCCTGCCTGATCGCCCCTTCCGCGGTTCGACGTGCGACCCTCTCTACATTCCTCGTTCTCGATTCCCGTCGGACGCGCTCCTCAGATTTATCGCGGAATCATGAAAAATTTACGAGGAGCTCGCCTCCGAATCGTTCCTCGGCTCGAGACAGAGAAGCGATGGGAGAAGACAATATTTTCGATGGACGGAAGACTGATTGGATGGATTTTTTTCTTTTTGATAAAAAAAAGAAAAATGATCGGGAATTAGAAGCCTGGTCGTAAATCGACGTGTGGTAGAACGGGAGTTTAGAGCGGGAAAAATGATTTTTTTCATCATACGGTGCGGAAAACCGCCATTTTTGCACCTTGTGATGAAAAATTTCGTACGTCCCTCGTTAGAAAAATTTTTTAAACGTTTTTCGCCCTCGTGGAGTAATGTACTAATTTAATATCGACATCGAGTAAGTTTCGATCATCAAAGGACGTTTATTGAGATAAAAGATATGTTCAGTTGTCTTGGCGAAATCCTTATTAGATTCAGATAAGGGCTGTTGTTTATACTCTTAGTAAAAAAAAAAAAAAAAACATATTGGAGGTGAGTATTTGATGATTTGTACTTTAGAAAGTACAAATCATCGGGGGAAAGTGCATTTATTCACCGAGTGCGAAGTTTGCTGCCCGAGCGAAGCGAGGCCAGAAATTCACACGAGGTGAAAAAGCACTTCCTCCCTTGTGGTATACGATAGTTTTTTTTCCGACTTCGTTAAAATAACCACATTTCTTGCGTCGCAAAATCGTCATATTCGCCAATGACCATTACTGACCCGGGAGTAATAGACTTACGAGAGGGAGTAATGAGCCCTATTACTACCTAGGGAGCAGAGCTGGACAAGATACAAGATACAAGATACAAGATACAAGATACAAGATACAAGATACAAGATACAAGATACAAGATACAAGATACAAGATACAAGATACAAGATACAAGATACAAGATACAAGATACAAGATACAAGATACAAGATACAAGATACAAGATACAAGATACAAGATACAAGATACAAGATACAAGATACAAGATACAAGATACAAGATACAAGATACAAGATACAAGATACAAGATACAAGATACAAGATACAAGATACAAGATACAAGA
Source organism: Amblyjoppa fuscipennis (assembly GCA_963575735.1). Classification (NCBI taxonomy): domain Eukaryota; kingdom Metazoa; phylum Arthropoda; class Insecta; order Hymenoptera; family Ichneumonidae; genus Amblyjoppa; species Amblyjoppa fuscipennis. The sequence goes on from OY754497.1 coordinate 8,781,603, forward strand.
TACAAGATACAAGATACAAGATACAAGATACAAGATACAAGATACAAGATACAAGATACAAGATACAAGATACAAGATACAAGATACAAGATACAAGATACAAGATACAAGATACAAGATACAAGATACAAGATACAAGATACAAGATACAAGATACAAGATACAAGATACAAGATACAAGATACAAGATACAATATACAAGATACAAGATACAAGATACAAGATACAAGATACAAGACGCAGGACGCAGGACGCGCAGGACGCAGGACGCGCAGGACGCAGGACGCGCAGGACGCAGGACGCGCAGGACGCAGGACGCGCAGGACGCAGGACGCGCAGGACGCAGGACGCGCAGGACGCAGGACGCGCAGGACGCAGGACGCGCAGGACGCAGGACGCGCAGGACGCAGGACGCGCAGGACGCAGGACGCGCAGGACGCAGGACGCGCAGGACGCAGGACGCGCAGGACGCAGGACGCGCAGGACGCAGGACGCGCAGGACGCAGGACGCGCAGGACGCAGGACGCGCAGGACGCAGGACGCGCAGGACGCAGGACGCGCAGGACGCAGGACGCGCAGGACGCAGGACGCGCAGGACGCAGGACGCGCAGGACGCAGGACGCGCAGGACGCAGGACGCGCAGGACGCAGGACGCGCAGGACGCAGGACGCGCAGGACGCAGGACGCGCAGGACGCAGGACGCGCAGGACGCAGGACGCGCAGGACGCAGGACGCGCAGGACGCAGGACGCGCAGGACGCAGGACGCGCAGGACGCAGGACGCGCAGGACGCAGGACGCGCAGGACGCAGGACGCGCAGGACGCAGGACGCGCAGGACGCAGGACGCGCAGGACGCAGGACGCGCAGGACGCAGGACGCGCAGGACGCAGGACGCGCAGGACGCAGGACGCGCAGGACGCAGGACGCGCAGGACGCAGGACGCGCAGGACGCAGGACGCGCAGGACGCAGGACGCGCAGGACGCAGGACGCGCAGGACGCAGGACGCGCAGGACGCAGGACGCGCAGGACGCAGGACGCGCAGGACGCAGGACGCGCAGGACGCAGGACGCGCAGGACGCAGGACGCGCAGGACGCAGGACGCGCAGGACGCAGGACGCGCAGGACGCAGGACGCGCAGGACGCAGGACGCGCAGGACGCAGGACGCGCAGGACGCAGGACGCGCAGGACGCAGGACGCGCAGGACGCGCAGGACGCAGGACGCGCAGGACGCAGGACGCGCAGGACGCAGGACGCGCAGGACGCAGGACGCAGGACGCGCAGGACGCAGGACGCAGGACGCGCAGGACGCAGGACGCGCAGGACGCAGGACGCAGGATACAAGATACAAGATACTATATGTATTTAAAATATAAAATACTTTTTGTATTTTAAATACATTTATAAGTACTTTTTTAAATACTTTTTAAAAATCAATACGGGATGCCTGGACAGAGTGGGACAGGGTGGGGCAGCGTGGGACAGGGTGGGACAGGGTGGATTTTGGACGGCTGAGCCGGCTCGGTTACGCTCGCCCATCATCCTCGCCCACCACACTCGACATCGATCTGTCCATTCATCCATCCCGTCCGGCCTAACCGTACAGCCAAGAAAACCAAAAGTATTTTGTATTTTTTTCGTTGAAAAGTACTTAAAATACTAAAAAGTATTTCAGTACTTAAAATATGTATTTTAAATACTTAAAATACATCAAGTATTTAAAATACTGCCCAGCTCTGCTAGGTAGTAATGGAATTTTACTGGGCATGCGCACTAGGGTGTGTGAAAAAAATTCATTTTTTTTTAATTTTCCTCCCATCTTCTTAAACTACAGATTTCAATCTGAAATTGAACCCTGCGAAAGGCGGTGCCTAGAAAAAAATCCTAGAAGGTGCCGCATTCGACGTTTGAACACAAAATTGCGGCACCTCTCAAACTTAATTGTCAGTGACTGCCTTTAGCTGGATTTTTTCATCGATGAAAAAAATGTAGTTCTACGGGTCAATTTTTTGTCGTTTTTTTTTTAATAAACACTAACGATTTCGATTTTTTAATTCGTGTACGGAAAACTATAAATGTCCAGTAGGGTGAATTTGTTGTAAAAAAATCTTCCCACCTTTCAAAACTATATATTTTCATCTAAAAAAACACCTCCCAAAAGGTGCTCGTTGACAATTACGTTTAAAAGGTGCCGCATTTTTTTGGTGCAAACGTCGAATGCGGCACCACTTGGGATTTTTTTGCTAGGAACCGCTTTTCGCGAGGTTCAATTTTTAATCGAATTCTATACTTCAAAAGGGTGGGACCAACATTAAAAAAAAAATGTCCTTTTTGAGAAACACCCTAACAACTATATCGGAACCTAACTCCAGATTGAGTTGGGTCAAACCTTTTTTTCAGTGCACAAAAACGTCCAGACCTTACTTGAAATTTCATGAACGGCATTCACACAAACATGTCAATAGTTTCATAAATTTCAAGAACGAAGCTATCGTAATATCTCCGACACCGGCTTCCTTTTTCATAAACCGTCACTTGAACATTGCGACGCATAGGTGCTTGAAAGTTACAAAACTGTTTGTGCATAAAAACTTTCAGTACCGCTTCATTAATTTTCAAGCAAATTTATTTATTTTTTACAGTGTAGTCAATAATAGACTATTTTCCGCCCGTATTGCACGCAATGAATATGGTTATTTTACCGCAGTCGGGAAAAAGCTATGATTTCAAATTTATCTTTAATCGCGACTAAGAGATCATATATTTGACGTCAAGTCGCGACTGTTATAGGGCAGCGCGCATTGCACAGTCGTCAATGCGTCGGTCGACTGAAAACATCTCTCACCGATGGAACGGTGGGACATCCAGAGAATATATTTCTTCGTAGCAAATAACATTTATTTTCGGATAAATATGTCATCATCTTTGCATAGGGCGAATGCACCAGTGAATTGACGATCAAAGCGACTGGTCGTTTCTAAAAGAGTGACAAAATAAAAATATTGTATTGTGATGTCGCGGATGGCAATTTTATATTATTTTAACTTTCGAGCAGCCAACTCGGCTACAGAACGCGGTAGTAAGACGGAAGGACTCGGTATACACGGTGACAAACTGCTTTTAGACGTTTATTATGAAAAATAAGAGCTGCAGAGGTACAGAGTGTACGCGTAGAAATTCGGTGACTTACTGACTAACTAAAGCTAGGTGGAGGGTTGTATTTATACGTCTATCCCGTGGGAAACTCCCGATAGTGGGGGAAGCAATGTGAGAGTCGGAAAAATACTCGAAAGTGCAGATGTCTCGGATTCTTGGAAAGTGATCGACGGTCAGAAAAAGGAATGCAGTTGGCGAGCTTTGGGTTGTGTATTTTTTGGGGAAGATAAGGGATAGGCGTTCGGAGTCTTCGAGGAGATGACGGGATGTTTGGCGGTGCGATAAGCAGCGGCGGCGGGTGAGAAAAGATAAGCGGGAGCTGCTGGCATACGGTGCTGTTAGGAAAAAGGAAAATATAGAGTGAAAGGAGAGGACTGTGCAAGGGATCGTTATTACAGTATGCACACCTTTCGGGCTCGGTTCAGTTGATAAAGTAGATAATCTTGATTGTGACAAAAAAATAGTGCAGACTGTTTTAAAACCTAACACCGCGGAAATTAAAGATAAAGTCACAAAAAGACGGATACCACCAGTGAATGGACAAATTCTCCAGCGAATGAACGTCGTGTCACCGGTGAATGGACACGTGTTTCTCATCGAAGCTGTCGTTCATAGATATCAGGAGAATAATCCAATATTTCTTAGAATCATTTGAGTTAAATATTGTATTTTAACCATCGTAGGGTGTTTTCTCTACTTAAATATTATTAATAATGTTAATAACAATACTGATAGAGCAGAGGAACAAGCTCATTGGCTTCGTCAGTCTCAGTCTCAAATTAACTGTAAACCTTCTAAATATTTCTTTGTCACAGAAGACTCTGACAATTATTTAAGAAAATCATTTATCAATACATTGTCTGTTAATTAACAATTTTCTAATTCACAAAAAAATAAGAAAAAAAAAGAATGTGCCATGTTCGTGTTACAAACTTCTCCCCATGTCCATTCACTGGGGAGAGATTCGAAAATCGCGCCAGTCAATGGACGTTGATAATTTCGGCATATAAACAACAATTTTTCGAACTTTTTTTTGCAAAAGAATAAACAATAAATGATATCTTTATTTGTGCACCATACTACTCACCCTAAAAAATTAAGTCTGACACTTTTTTTTTACACAAAACGTTTGCGGCCGCATCAATCGCCGCTTAGTATCCTCGAGTAACTTCCAAACGATAAAAGAAAAAAAAAATCTCCCACAGTCGGCAATTTCCATATACGTGCAGTGATAATTTCAGCGGTAATTATATTTTTTTTTCTAAATTTTGATGACCGTATAATTTATTTTTTATCGAGCATTTTTTTTTTTTTATTAAGCATATAAGGGATTTCGTCCATTCACTGGTGTCTGTCCGTTCACTGGTGCATTCACCCAATCTGCCTACTAGCATTTCACTCGTATCAAGAATATATTTTCTTTAATTTAACTATATATTTATTATTTACTTAGTGTATTTATTCGTATCTAATGCGATGTTGTTGTTGAAACAGATGCATTATTTATTTACGGTAAACTATTTGTTTATATTTCATTCGTTGAAGAAAATATATGTTTCATTCTTAAGTACATTTTTTTTTATTTATGAAACAAAATGTATTTTTCCATATTTCTCCACCTCTGGTGTTTTTTTTTTTTTTTTAGTTTTAAGCGCTAAAATCAAAAAAATTATACATTATCTAATTAACACATTTTTATTTTGAAATTTAAATTATACATACTTGATATTAATTACTTAAGGTCGTCGATCCAACATGCATATTGTCTAACATACAAATAGACTTGAAACAAAAAATAAATCGTGTGAACAACGATTTTTCAATTTTTGAGCCACTTTTGGAAAACCGTCGATTTTCGTGATTTTCAAAGGTCGATATCTTGGCTCCCAATGGAGCCAGGAAAAATCCGAAGTGCTCATCGTGTTCTACGGAAAAAAAATATACACGCCAGGGTTTTGTGCGAAATTCTAGAAGCGTTTTATCGGGAAGTTTCAGCACGTTGAAAAATGCAAAAAAATAAACCCGAAAGGGCTTGCATTTTTTATTTTTTTTTTATTTTTTTTTATTTTTATTTTTTTATTTATTTTTTTTTAATGCAGTGCGACGTGTTTTGACGCATTTTTCTCGCTGAACACGAGAAAAATCCGCTGGCTTTTTTGGGCCGAAAGTACAGTGAGACATTGAAAATCTCGATTTGAATCACGAAAAATCGTATTTTTGGGATTTAAATGGAAAATATTGGTTTGGGAGTAAAATAATTGTTATATTCATCATAAGCGGGAAAAAAATACGTCGAACCTTAAACTAAAACCTTAAAACAAAAAAAAATCGACTTAGCGCGCAAAATTTCAGTCTCCCATGATATACATTATATAATACTAAATATATATACGCTGTGAAAATTCAATAATAATTTTTTTTTTTTTATGACGCAACGATAAAGCCCTATTGTATTGGAACGAGACGAGACAATTGAATTACCCTTGTCGCCGAACATCGGATGTAACCGGACTGCCGAAGGATTTTGATCGTGATCGCGCGCATAAAAAAAATATATATATATATATATATATATATATATATATATATATATATATATATATATATATATATATATATATATATATATATATATTATCGAGAAATCGGAATTTGATGCATCTGACACGTTTTCTACGAATCTAGCTACACGATTTTGCATAAAAGTCTAACAAGACGTTGATGTTGAAAAAAGTTGAAAATTGAAATTTTCATACTGCTTCCTCGTAAAAATTGACAATTGAAATTTACATATCGCTTTCTTGTAAGAGTTGGAAATTGAAATTGTCATATCGTTTTCTCAAGATGTTCCCTTGACAAAGTTTTCCATTAGGCGTTTAATGGTAATGAATGGTATCCAAAGGTAATCAATGGGATCCTAATGGAAATTCATGGATAACGTTGAAACGGTACTTTCTACCATTCATTGTTAATGGTACTCCACTGGCAAATCAGTGGGAAATTGTAAATGGTTCGTTTTTTCATTCGTTATTAATGGGAATCCAATTCCGAAGGACTGGGAAAATTCAAATGGTACTTTCTCCCATTCGTTATTAATGGAAATTCACTGACAAGTGACAATGGGACGTGACAAATGCTACTTTTTCCCTTCGTTATTAATGGTAGTCTATCGGAGGATAACTGGAACAGCTGAAATGGTATTTCTTACCATTGGGAATAAATGGGAACCGAATCAAACGGTAAAAAGCTAGGGAATCTTTGATGCCACGTCGAACTATTTATAAGTGACGGGGAATAAGAATCGAGTCGACAAACACTAGGGAATCACGTGTGTGAGTAGCAACTTTCACTTAAATGGCATGAGCGATAATGAATTGCCGATAAATGAGTCCATAATATTACCTGTAAACTTAAGAACCGAAATTATTTATGAACAATAGGAGACATATTTCGGGAGCATAACAGCTTTTTTATTTGTCACATATTTAGACACTGTAGAAAAATGGACAATTATATATAGCATATTTTTCCGCGAATGGGAATGCCAGCGGGATAAAAATACCATACAACGAATGGAGAAACTGAATGGCATATTGAACGGTATATTAAATGGTAGTACAAATGGGAATGATACCATCGGCAAAACCCCATTGAATTATCTTTAACGAATAGTAAATGGTAATTAATGGGATATTTGGCCAAGGGTTACTCGCGTAGAAAAAAGTCGTATGGGAAAGGGTATTAAAATGAGTATGGGCTGAATATGGGGAATCGTATGGGAACGAATATGGGTGAAGTATAATTTGACTGTGGGCTTTGTTCAGTTCCCATCATTGATCCCATACACTTTTCCAGACTCTTTGCCAGCTATCGTTTACGACTTCGAACATTTTCATGCAATCAACCCCACACACTTTCCCAGACTCTTTACCAGTCATCGCGTACAGGCTCAACATTTTTTGTGTAATCAATCCCATTCTCTTTTTCAGACTCTTTCCCAACCATCGCGTACAACCTTCAAAAAAATTCTATCAACGCGCTTGATGGGAAAGTGTCTGGAAAAGAGTATGGGATAGATAGTGTTGTATCGCCGATACCGCGATTCGCGTTTTTATCTCCGGGGTTGTAAATCCCGTTACTCTTTTTGTTCAGAGGCGGTACGCGTGATGACAACACCGCACGCCAACTTAATCCTGGGCGGCTAGCGACTGTTAAAAGGAGATTGAACACAGAATTTAATTTTCTAATATATATATTTCACTAAGAAAAACAAATAACAACGGATATACACTTTATTATTATTAAGATAGAAGATTAATTGTGTTGTGAAGTATAGCGTACGGATTGCGAAGTGAAGTTAACGTAAAGTTGCAATCTGAACTGCAAGAGTCAGTTGCTGCCGATCTGTCGATGTTGGCGTTAAATTCTTAGACTCATTTCCGTAGAGAATCTCCGCGTGATCGGTGACTTGAGCTCGCAGCTCTGAGAGTGCATGTATTTTGTTGGTAAATTCCTATTGGCAAAAATGCAGTAGGCGTTTTTTTCTCATCACCAATCACAGAAGATTCCCTTTTTCTGTGATTCGCATGACTCATTTTATTTGGGTTTTTCTAATTTTCGTGAAGAACTAGTAATTCTCGCGCTCGAACAGTCAAGAGCGAGGGAGTTTGATTATTTTATTGCAACCAGGCCGTTTGGCCTTTCGCCGGGTTATTGTCCAAAGGAATCCCTTTGTAGTAAAATGGTCGTACAGCGATGCTAACCGTTCAAAAAGAGTGACGAAAAGTCACGTCTACTGATTAACTATTATTATGAGTTGACCATGTGGCGGCCAGACATTGAACGTCTTTCAGTGCGAACTCGCCTGGAGGATTATAGACCCTTTTTTGATGACTCGTCGGGAGATAGAGATAGATACTTCTACCTGCCGAGTCGTCGTAAGGTTTTTAATATATATAATAGATGTAGGATTAAACGTTTATGCGAATTATTACTACGTCTAGATTTCACTTGTGTGATGGTACACGCAGCAGATAGAGCGAAAATTTTCGAGGTTGCATGCGATGACTGGGAAAGAGTCTGGAATAGTGTATGGGATGAATGTGGGAACTGAACAAAGCCCATAGTCACATTGTACTTCACCCATATTCGTTCCCATACGATTCCCCATATTCAACCGATACTCAATTTAATACCCTTTCCCATACGACTTTTTTCTACGCGGGTTCCTTTATTCGCGAAGCTTCCTCTATGCGAAAGCCAAAAATACAGAAAATGCCTTCTCACAGAAGAAGCTTCGCGAATAAAGGAACATCTCGAGAAAACGACATGACAATTTCGATTTCCAACTTTTATGAGAAAGCGATATGCAAATTTCAATCGTCAACTTTTATGAGGAAGCAATATGAAGGATTTCAATTTTCAACTTTTTTTTATGAGACGTTTTTTGTTTTTTTTTTACGGATTCGCTAAGAATTTCTGGAAGTGGTCCGTTTTGCCACGTCGTGCAGCCGTCCATCCATCGGGAGCCAACCGTACAACACTCGGTCGCGAAACGCTCTCAAGCACGCTCTCTGTAACGCCGAACGAGCTAGCCTCCGGACTGGCGGCCCGACGTGATATCGGCTCGCTGCACCGAAGTACACTCGGCGCGTTAACTCGCGCCAAGAATTAAGATCGCGATGAGAAAAGTTTTCACCCGCTGGCTGAGCCCCGGCCGAGTGGATTCGCGGGGCCTTTGTTATTCGCTGAATTGAATTATAGGCCGGGAGGCATCGTGGAGAGAGTCGGACGCGAGTTGGATCGCAGAAAAATAATTGCGAGCTGCTGGAACATAAGAAAAAATTTAACCGCGATAAGAAAACAAAATCATAAAACAAAAAATAATAATCATATACAGTGAGATAAATCACCGAATTTATTGCACATAAATAAAAATTGATTTCATGATTATTTGTTACGTTTATTGACATTTAACTCGGACAAATAAATTGTCTTCTCTCTATATCTGCCCACTAGAATTTTACTCGTATCAAGTATATTTTTTTTTATTTAACTGTATATTTATTATTTACTTAGTGTATTTATTTGTATCCAATGCGATTTTGTAGCTGAAAGAAATGCATCAATTGTTTATATCAACATTTGCTTTCGTCGAATAAAATATTTATTTTATTTGTAACTACATTTTTTTTTAAATTTTTTCATTGAAAAAGAAAAATGGTTTTCTCCATATTTCTCCACTTGTTTTTATTTTATAGTTTTAGGCGAAAATCAAATAAATGATACATTATCTAATTAACACATTTTTATTTTGAACTTTAAATTATACATACTCGGTCTTAATTACTTAAGGTCGTCGTTTCAATATGCATATTTTCTAATACACAATGTATCTGTTACTAAAATTATTATACGGAATAAGGATATAAAGTAATTGTTTAGGAATCTACTTAATTTTTATATATTTATTTACGGATTTGTTGGTAACCTTTTGACATTATTTGAGACGCAGAATCGATTTTCTTATCACTATCATATAGTTGATTTTTTAAAAGATTTTCATCCTATCCGGAAGTACGCAAAATTCTCACTTTTGGCTGGGAATGTATACGTAATAAATCCTTAAACTAGTGCACGCGAGGATTAACATGTTACATCGCTGTTGCTTTTTTTTCGTGGGTATGAGATGCGGACAGACCGTTGCAAATTAACGCTACACGGCTTCCTTGAATCTTTCTCGCTCTCCCTCGTCGCTCGCATCCATCATCCGGCCACCGAGCGTGACGCAATTAGCCAGTCTGTGCTTTGCCTACATTGTTCCCAGAATACAGTGGGGCTTGTAAGTAGTTATCCGCCGCTTAATTGTACACTCGATTTTTGCATCCGCATTACGTGGAGCGCACGAATCTCTGGCTCTCCCTGTTTATATTTGAAAAAAAATTAATAAAACTAGCCGCACCAGCGCGTCTCGCGTGCTCCATAATGTTTTGTGAATCGTAAACAACGTAAATATTATTCTTCTCGCTTCTGGCACGGTTATCGCATCAAATAGTGAGTTAGGAGTAAAATAAGTTGGAATAATCGTGATCAGGCGATCAAATAATGGGACAATAAAAAAAATTGGACGAATCAGACGAATCAGACGAATCAGACGAATCAGACGAATCAGGCGAATCAGGCGAATCAGGCGAATCAGGCGAATCAGGCGAATCAGGCGAATCAGGCGAATCAGGCGAATCAGGCGAATCAGGCGAATCAGGCGAATCAGGCGAATCAGGCGAATCAGGCGAATCAGGCGAATCAGGCGAATCAGGCGAATCAGGCGAATCAGGCGAATCAGGCGAATCAGGCGAATCAGGCGAATCAGGCGAATCAGGCGAATCAGGCGAATCAGGCGAATCAGGCGAATCAGGCGAATCAGGCGAATCAGGCGAATCAGGCGAATCAGGCGAATCAGGCGAATCAGGCGAATCAGGCGAATCAGGCGAATCAGGCGAATCAGGCGAATCAGGCGAATCAGGCGAATCAGGCGAATCAGGCGAATCAGGCGAATCAGGCGAATCAGGCGAATCAGGCGAATCAGGCGAATCAGGCGAATCAGGCGAATCAGGCGAATCAGGCGAATCAGGCGAATCAGGCGAATCAGGCGAATCAGGCGAATCAGGCGAATCAGGCGAATCAGGCGAATCAGGCGAATCAGGCGAATCAGGCGAATCAGGCGAATCAGGCGAATCAGGCGAATCAGGCGAATCAGGCGAATCAGGCGAATCAGGCGAGATTTTCGTAACCCATCTTGAAATGTATTTTTAGGTAGCGTCATCACCCGATCGAACATCCGAGAATACTAATGAAGTCTCATCGGGTGTATTATGTATAATTATCCGTACAAATGAAGATTGTTCATCGAGCTTGTAATGTTGTCAAATGCACGAAGAGATGTATATATGAATGAGCAACGAGCAACAAACAGTGAAACACAAATACATACAAGCCTCTCCCGAGTATCCTTCGCTGAGACATTGCACCAACTTCCGTTATACTATACAGTTAACATCCCTGCGGTAACGACCGAAGACCGAAGTTCCAACGTTCCACCGCATAACACGCCCGGTTAGACCCGGCTCCTCCTCTCTTTCTCTTGCTATAACTACTGGCAGATCTGGCCGTGGCGCAGACCCGACTAATTGTGAATTACACCCAACCCGGTGTCACTATACCACGTCGATTACAGCATTATACCCAATCGATCGATACAACACCCCAGCCTGGACTACATTTTATCGAGTTAACATAGTTATTTGCCACTCCGGACAGCGTAACGTGCACACTTTCCCACTGTCTGGAACTACAGTGATGTTGCGAATACACCCATTCAGCTCTCATGATTTTCTTGTTTCAGCATGGTGGGACATTTTTACCCGGTTACTGTGGTGAATGAATGGTGAACGATGATTTCATCATCAAAGTGACAACAGAGTATCCCGAGGAAAAGATCGGAAAAGAACAGGAAGGACGAAATCAGGAAGATCATTATAATAACGATAGGCCGCCTGCGAGTTTTCCTAAGTGGCCGACTGGCCATTTAGGGATTACTCAAGTGATTCAAGTAGTGAGCCAATGGTGAATTATGATTTCATCTCCAAACGACAAGCAAGCGACAATAGAGATTCCCTAAGGAAGGGTCAGAGAAAAAAAGAGGAGGGAAGAATCCAATAAGATCATGAAAATTGCTATCGGGCGCAGTCAATTTTTCCTATAAGTAGACGACTAGGAAGATATCGGCATCGAACAGTTAGTCAAGTTACGCAAGTGTCGAGTGATAATTCCATCGCCGAAGCGACAATAGGGCTACCCTAAGGAAGAGTTAGAAAAGAAAAGAAGAGCAGAATCCAAGAAGATCACGAAAATAGCTATAGGGCGTCCTCAAGTTTCCCTTTAAGCGGCCAGCTAGGAAAATATCGGCATCGGACAATTACTCAAGTTACTTAAGCGATGAATGAATGCCGATTGATAATGCCATCATCGAAGCGACAACAGGGATTCCCTAAAGAAGAATCGGAAAAGAAAAGGGGAAGAGGATCCAAGAAGATCATGAACATAGCGATAGGGCGCCCTCAAGTTTACCTTTAAGTGACCAGCTAGGAAGATATCGGCATCGGACAATTACTCAAACTGCCCAAGTGATGAGTGAATGCCGAGTGATAATTCCATCATCGAAGCGACAGCAGAGATACCCTAAAGAAGGGCAAGAACAGAAGCGGAAAGACGGATCCAAGATCATCAAAACAGCTATAGGGCGCCCTCAAATATCCCTATAAGTGGCCCGCCAGGCAGATATCGGCATCGGACAATTACTCAAACTGCCCAAGTGATGAGTGAATGCCGAGTGATAATTCCATCATCGAAGCGACCACAGAGATACCCTAAAGAAGGGCCTGAACAGAAGCGGAAAGACGGATCCTAGATCATCGAAACAGTCATAGGGCGCCCTCAAGTTTCCCTTTAAGTGACCAGCTAGGAAGATATAGGCATCGGACAATTACTCAAACTGCCCAAGTGATGAGTGAATGCCGAGTGATAATTCCAGCATCGAAGCGACAACAGAGATACCCTAAAGAAGGGCCAGAACGGAAGCGGAAACACGGATCCTAGATCATCAAAACAGTCATAGGGCGCCCTCAAGTTTCCCTTTAAGTGACCAGCTAGGAAGATATAGGCATCGGACAATTACTCAAACTGCCCAAGTGATGAGTGAATGCCGAGTGATAATTCCATCATCGAAGCGACAACAGAGATACCCTAACGAAGGGCCAGAACAGAAGCGGAAAGTCGGATCCAACTTCATTAAAACAGTCATACAGCGCCCTCAAATATCCCTATAAGTGGCCCGCCAGGCAGATATCGGCATCGGACAATTACTCAAACTGCCCAAGTGATGAGTGAATGCCGAGTGATAATTCCATCATCGAATCGACAACAGAGATACCCTAACGAAGGGCCAGAACAGAAGCGGAAAGACGGATCCAACCTCATTAAAACAGTCATACAGCGCCCTCCAATATCCCTCTAAGTGGCCCGCCAGGCAGATATCAGCATCGGACAATGCTGGCCATAACACCACCTTACCAGCCAACAACCATCGCCCTATCACGAAACACCCATACTCGTTAAGCTCCGGGTTAAAGAGCATCGTTCCACTGGTAGAGTGACGCGCGGCGTAACTCTGTATTAGTTCTGGTCGTCGGTTCTCGTTTTGCTTCCAGGCGGCTGATGTATGCGCCAACGCACACGTGGCATTAGCGCCGGAATGCTCAGCGTGTGTCACGGCATAACAGACCGACATAATCGACCTCTCATTGCAGCCCTAGCCGGCACCTCCAGCGTCCTCCCGCCGCCTCTGAGAAGGACCCCGGAATCTGCCGAGCTGAAAGACCCTTCACTGGTACCACTTGCATCCCGGCTCTCCTTGATAACTGCGATCGAGCGTGATGATTTCGATCGCCTCCAACGATCTCCAAATCCCTGTTCGCGTTCAGTGGCGCTACAGCGCCTCCTTCGGCCAACGCGCCGGGCTGGAAACAGCGATGATAACTCGAATATTTACGCCGCAATTCGTTCCCGTCACCGGCGTTGTATCGCGGCGGCTTCTTCGGACGAGAGAAATATGATAGCAATTCCGGCCGCGGGACGCTGCAGCGATAGCCGTCGGTGGCGACGATGAGAAGCCCGCGAGGGAATGGACACGCACGTACACAGGAGCAAGGGTCAGAACGACCGTTTAAGGGAGTTACCGTACGTGAAAAAATAAAAATAAAAAAAATTCTCGAATGAAATGATAAGCTGGCGAGGCTCGAAATAGCGAAGTCGTGCGGTGGGCAGTGTGTACACTGCCTCGGGGGTGCTCGAAAATAATAATGCTGATGAATAACGGGCGCGAGTCTGGCGCTAATGCAATTTCACTTGACTCCTTCTCCATCGCCCTCCTGCCTTTCCCTCTTGTTTACCCTTGCTTTCACTCTCTCTCCTCTATCTATCCCGTAGCGCCGCCCCCCCCCCCCTGCCCTGTCTCGGCTCATCGACCTGCATTTGAATCTTTCTCACGGGAAATAATGGGCACCCGGCCAAAACAATCGCCAGCCGCTAAATTTCCAGTCAACAAACATTGGCCCCGGGCCAAGGATTGCCTCTTTTTCTATCCTCGCCACACCGACTTCCTTGTTCCTCTTCCACTTGTGCTTTCCCTCCTCTGGTCCGCCCCTCTAACCCTCCCCCCCGCCCCCGGCCCGTCGGGCTGACTCGATCGTATGTGCCGTCTCGAGGCCGAGAGACTTATCCACTCGAAACTGTGCATGCCTTGCGAAAAACCATTCGCAGATACAACTCCATGTGGGCTCTGTGTCAGTGTCGACGAGGGGACAGGTCGATACCTTGTGATAGCTACTTTGGCGCGGGGAAGAATCGACTAAGCGTGGTGGAAATCTTGGAGGCCCTTAAGAGCGTATGTGAGGCCCTGAAGACGTGCGGGAAGGGTCTGGTGAAGTCTCAAAGCGGCCCTAATCCAACGTTCTAAAAGCTCTTCTAGAGAAAGTGCAAGTTATAGCGATTGACTATTCCATCTTGTTCCATATATTGGTTTTTCGGTCGCTAAGGCCCTAGTGGGAATTTCAGACCGGTGCGTGAGACCCTAATGAGATCCTGATGAGGCCCTAATGAAGCTCTGACCTACCGCTCTAGGAATTCTGCCAGGAAAAATGCAAGAAATACTGATTGACTGCCGGTCCACTTTGTTCCACGCTGGTAGGCACTTTGGAACATTACCTTCGGCCCTAATGAGGCCCCCAGAGAGTCTGACATGTCCCTGACAAGAACCCGATGCAAGACTTTGGAATTTACAACATGGCATCTATCAGTTCTAAAAGTACCGATCCCTAGGAACCTGACGGACAGTTCAGGGCGGTACACGGGTCCCTAATGGGGTCCGAACAAGATCTGGTGAAGCCGTAAACAGGCCCCAATCCAACGTTGCCAAAGTTCTCCAGGAGAAAACGCAAGTCATATTGAATAACCACGGTTTCATTTTCTTCCATCTATCGGTTCTCAAAATTCCGACCGGTAGGACCCCGGCCGGAATTTCAGAGCAGTTCGTGAGACCCTAATGAGATCCTGATGAGACCCTAATGAGGCTCTGACCTACCGCTCTAGGAATTCTGCCCCGAACAGTGCATACTGATCGACTGTGCGTCCTTTTTGTTCTACGCC
The DNA here is from genome assembly GCA_963575735.1 of Amblyjoppa fuscipennis. NCBI lineage: Eukaryota > Metazoa > Arthropoda > Insecta > Hymenoptera > Ichneumonidae > Amblyjoppa > Amblyjoppa fuscipennis. The sequence continues at coordinate 8,797,019 of OY754497.1, forward strand.
GTTAGAAACTTTGGAACGTTACATCAGGCCTTCATACGGCCCGTACTCTGACATGCCCCTGACAAGTACCCAATGCGAGGGTTGGGAATTTCTATCAGGGCATCTGCCAGTTCTCAAAATTCCGATCGCTGGGGATCTGACAGAAAGTTCAGGGCGATACACCGGGCCCTAATCGGATTCTGACGAAGGTTGACAAGATCCAGTCAAGGTCCTAATTTGACGCTCCAAATGTTGTACGAGGGAACGTGCAACCGATACCGATTGACTGACTCACCTTCTATCTGTCTACCGGCTCCCAAAATTCGGGTCATCAGCGTTCTAGTAGAAATTTTACAGCATTACTCCGGCCCCTTCAGGGCTTCATGAGATTCCAATGTCAGGTCCTAAAATTTGTTCATCGAAGAAAGAATAGATTGAGCACACGGTAAGGAGTCGATGAGATGGTAAAAGGTGCCGTTCCGGCACAGCAGTACGAGGATCCACGCGGAAAGAGGCCCTACGTATGTGTAACTGTTACGAACGGAGCTCGGAGCCCTAAAGCGAGTGTGGTAGTGACGGACGTCGCTTCGCTTTCCCAGGCGAAATCTGATCGAAGCGAACAAACCGTAGCAGTTTGATAGGAGCTCGTGCAAATCCAGGCCAGGTGGCCCCGTCCTCGTTCAACGAAAGCCGCGACAGGGCGAGGAAGGGCGAAGCGCCGGAGCGAGCGCGAAATGCGGACCGTAACCGTTTTATACTTATAGGGCGATACCATCGACGGATCGTCTCCCTCGCGGAATAGACTTTCGCACGCGCCCGCGGGCTCTCCCTCGGAATCGTCCCAGCGGTACTTGAACGTCGAAGGGATATTCAATGACGACGAGGAGCGGAGAGGAGGCGAGAACCCTACGGCGAGAAAGGATGGCTGGAACGACTCTGATGGAAATACTCGCGAACGACAAGCTCGCTCTCCACCTCCAGAAAAAGTCTCTCGCTCCCGTTAAGAACATTTTCCTCTCTAACTCACTCGGTGCGAAACTTTGTCAAAGTGGACTCTCCAACCATCCTCCGACCGGCCCTCCCTAAGACGCCGTGCTCTTTTGTTTTTCGCGTTGCCGGGTGCTTTGCCGCGTTGTCGAACGGGGCGACAGGTGAAGATTCCCCAACTTCCCGCGATACTTTTGCCAATATTCTCGATAGCTTCGCTCCCAACTATCTCTCCTCCAACTCCCGTCGCCACATTGAAATTTCAAGTTTCGTCATTATATGTTTTCTTGTTTCTCTGCTTTTTTTTGTTTTTCACCCTACTTCTGGTAGATGTTGTCCCGGCTGGAAAGGAGTTCGCTGCGCCGCTTCGGAGACGATACCTTCGATCGTACCCGCGGGAATTTTAAAGAACGATACTCGTCGACCCGCCGCTTGGCGCACACGGACGACGGTAAGCTCAGCTTAAATCCTCCTCGATTCGCATTTTTTTTTTTTTTTTCCAAAGGATTCTCGTTTCCCGAACCGCAGAAAAATTAGAATCTCCCACCGAAAACGACGGAGATAAGGACCGGCGGATAGAAGCGGTGTACCATTTCTTATCCCGTGGGATAAGGATCCGGATGGCTTGGCGAACCCCCCCCCCCCCCCCGGGTCGGCTCTGTTCCATTCTTTTCCTGTGTTTCACAGTCCGCGCACCGCAGCAAACGGAGAATAAGAAGAGTCGTAAATTTCGGGCCCGAGAGTTCCACCACTCTCGGTGGCACTCCTTTTGCGTTTCCGTGAAAGCCCGAGAAATCGAAAACTATTTCGCGACGCCCCATAGATTATACTGTAAAGGGTATCTTCACCAGGGGACTACAGCGACGCAACGGGCCGCGAGACAGCTTCAGGATATAAAGGGAAAGATAGAGTCTCTTTCGAGGGAACAATCGAATCTATCGGAGGATCGAATCTGTCGGAGGATCGAATCTGTCGGAGGATCGAATCTGTCGGAGGATCGAATCTGTCGGAGGATCGAATCTGTCGGAGGATCGAATCTGTCGGAGGATCGAATCTGTCGGAGGATCGAATCTGTCGGAGGATCGAATCTGTCGGAGGATCGAATCTGTCGGAGGATCGAATCTGTCGGAGGATCGAATCTGTCGGAGGATCGAATCTGTCGGAGGATCGAATCTGTCGGAGGATCGAATCTGTCGGAGAATCGAATCTGTCGGAGGATCGAATCTGCCGGAGGATCGAATCTGCCGGAGGATCGAATCTGTCGGAGGATCGAATCTGTCGGAGGATCGAATCTGTCGGAGGATCGAATCTGTCGGAGGATCGAATCTGTCGGAGGATCGAATCTGTCGGAGGATCGAATCTGTCGGAGGATCGAATCTATCGGAGGAATAGAATCTATCGGAGGAATCGAATCTATCGGAGGAATCGAATCTATCGGAGGAATCGAATCTGTCGGAGGAATCGAATCTATCGGCGGAATCGAATCTATCGGAGGATCGAGTCTATCGGAGGATCGAATCTGTCGGAGGATTGAATCTGTCGGACGATCGAATCTATCGGAGGATCGAATCTATAGGAGGAATCGAATCTATCGGAGTAATCGAATCTATAGGAGAAATCGAATCTATCGGAGGAATCGAATCTATCGGAGGGATCAAATCTATCGGAGGGATCGAATCTATCGGAGGGATCGAATCTGTCAGAGGATCGAATCTATCGGAGGAATCGAATCTGTCGGAGGAATCGAATCTGTCGGAGGAATCGAATCTATCGGAGGGATCGAATCTGTCGGAGGATCGAACCAATTGGAGGATCGAACCTGTCGGACGATTATCGGATGGGTTTCACAGTCCGTACACCGGAACAAACGGAGAATAAAAGTAGTCGTCAATTTCAAGCGAGGGTGTTCCGCCACGCTCGAAGGCTCATCCTCTTGCGTTTCCATGAAATCCCGAGAAATCGAAAACTATTTCGCCACGCCCCATAGGTTTCATTGCAAAGGATATCTCCGCGAGGACGCTACAGCGACGCAACGGGCCGCGAGGCAGCTTCTTGGTAAAAAACGAAATACATCGTCTCTTTCGAGGGAACGTTCGTTATCCCTTGAATGAAACTCGTGCGGATCTTTCGCCTGGTCCTCTCCACTGTCTCAGCTGACTCTGATGCGAATCAGCTAAGCGTATCAGTTGACGGCAACAAAGTACGATTTATATTTGCATTGAACTTTCAAGTACCGTCATTTGAATTTTCCAAAAAGTACGTACGTACACGCAAACGTGAGGAAGGAAAATGCCGTCAAGCGCGTAAAATCTTTTTGTCCGCGGAGCGAGGAAGTCGAAAGAACAGGGCTTCACACGGCTTCTGTTCGTTCGCTTTGTTCGTAGCATTTTTATTTTACTTTCTTGTTTCTCGCGCGTCTTCGCGGGTCTTAAAACTCAGCGCGGATTGGGGATAGGAGAATAGTGAAAGGGCTGTGAGAGGAGAAAGAATATTTTCCAAAGGAGCGTTTCCACGCTGCAGCAACCCAGTTCTCCGAAGCGCCGCTGTCCCAAAGGAGTCCGCACTGGAGGATTGCAAATGGAACTACGGCAAGCAGCTTGAATCAGTGTACCGTGACATATCGGATCTCTGACATGTGAGCCGGATTTCCGTTGGCGGCTTATGCCGCGAGGATTTAATGGAGGGGAAGAGCCGGGTGAGTTCAAATTCGGCCGATATTGAAACGCTATTGATTGACACGACACTTGATCGACGCGATATCTCATTTATTTGTATACACGGGTCCATTCGCTTTTCACATAACCAGAGATTACATCCTCATGTGCATACAGTGTGGCTCTCAGCCTACAACTTAGACTAGAATCTCATGAAACCTGAAGCAAACTTTTACAAACGAAACTATACAGGCGGTACAGTCGCGAATGCAGCAGTAGCGCGTCTCTAAGTGCGAAATGCGGGATCCCAAAAAGTTCTACACTATCGAATTCGTTGGCTAAACTAATGAGGCGAGATATTGAAACACAGTGCTCGTAGTTTGTGCTGCATGTTTGCGTTCTGAAAAGCTCCTTGTTCTCCTCGTCTTACAAGCCGGATATGGCGAATAAATTCCATTAACAGATCCGGACAGTCGACATACCCATTAAAAATACTGTGGAAGAAGATTAAGATAAGAAGATTAGAAGCTTGGGGATCGTATTGAAAAATAGATATTGGCCTAGAATTAGTAACGACAGATTTATCGCCGTATTTAAAAATAGGTTTTATAAGGCTAGCCAGATTCCATAAAAAGCAGATGTAGCGATGAAGCAAGAGACAAAAAAAACGCAATTTTTTAGCAATATAGGCGGTATGCCATTCAGGCTCGGAACCCCATTTGGATCCAATGCTCGAAGCTCTGTAAATATTTCAGCAAGGGATATCGTGATGGTTGAGAAGTCTATATCGGTCCGCTGAAGTAATAGCGAATTCACACCGAAATCGACGACATAAACTGATTCAAAGTGCTCAGGAAAAAAAAAACGATTTTTCGAGATCACTTATAGCCATTGATTCTCCCAGCCACATATCGTTCAGAATCGATATACATTGATCCATACGATTCAATGATCTATACGATTCATTGATCCATACGATTCATTGATCCCCACGATTCATTGATCCATACGATTCATTGATCCATACGATTCATGGATCCATACGATTCATTGATCCACACGATTCATTGATCCATACGATTCATTGATCCATACGATTCATTGATCCATACGATTCATTGATCCATACGATTCATTGATCCATACGATTCATTGATCTATACGATTCATTGATCTATACGATTCATTGACATATACGATGCATTGATCTATACGATTCATTGATCTATACGATCCATTGATCCATACGATTCATTGATCCATACGATTCACTGACCCATACGATTCACTGATCCATACGATTCATTGATCCATACGATTCATTGATCCATACGATTTATTGATCCATACGATTTATTGATCCATACGATTCATTGATCCATACGATTCATTGATCCATACGATTCATTGATTCATACGATTCATTGATCCATACGATTCATTGATCCATATGATTCATTGATCCATACGATTCGTTGAGCCATACGATTCATTGATCCATACGATTCATTGAGCTATATGATTCATTTATCCATACAATTCATTGAGCTATATGATTCATTGATCCATACGATTCATTGATCTATACGATGCATTGATCTGTACGATGCATTGTATGCATTTATCATCTATACGATAAATGGATCTATGTGGTATTCCAACAATTTCGTCACTGGCATTACCATAAGATGCAAAATGTCCAATTTCATCGGGAGCGTCGACCTCAGGCCTCGTTAGCGTTTCCGTTCCATCTCTATAACCGAAGAAAAAGAAAAGGTTCGAACTGTGCGGACGCAAATTGAAAATGAATTTCACCGCTCTTGGCGAACTTTGAGCCCGCTCGGTCCACATCTCCGTACTTATTCGCTTTAATCAAGCCAGACGCGGAAAATGGAAAACGTCGAGTCATGAACAAGGTGGCGAGGAACAGACGGATATAGGACACTTTTCGTTCAGCATCACGGAACGCGGCACAGCTCGGTACCCGCTGTTGCTTTCATTCTCTCCGGCTCGTCAAGTATGCAAAACTTTATCCACATTTACGATTTACAATGGAAATTTTCGACAGGACGCGTACGTCGACTGTACCGCGACGGTTTTCAGTGCCCGAATCGTCCGCACGCGCTAAATTTCTGCGAACGCATATCTGCCGCATATCGCGAGCGCGGTATTTGTATTGACAGTCTTTAACGATCCTCACCCACTGGCGAACACATTTCCGGTCTCCCCGTGTCGGCGAGCACATTTCCGAGTGAAATGCTTTCAGCCGGAGGGACGAGATAGATCAGACGATAAACAAACCTCTGGCAACGAATGAACTCTGTCTACCCTAAAAAAAAAAAAAAAAAAAAAAAAAAAAAAAAAAAAAAAAAAAAAAACGCATCCTTGGTCAGTCGCCAGCATCAACGCAGTCTAGATTAATTCTTGAGCTGGATTAAATTACCTCTAATGCTGGATTATAATTACATATAGGAAGAAAGGAGCAATATGAAGGAATGCATAACAGACGCGTTGTGCATTCAGAAAATATCCATATTGAACCAATGCAACATATCGACAATCGCATACATCCAAAGGCGCCTTCTTACCGTCTTTCATCCTTCGCGTATATCAATGGAGAGTCCACGAAGCAAGTTTTGATGGACAGCTTTTTTATCACTAAATCGTTTGGAAAAACCGATGTGCGGCGGTTGCCGACCAAATGTTTTACGACGCGCAGACCGTTAGGGTTCTCTCCGCGAGTAACGGCAGAGTACTGCGTCTCGACACCTTATACTTACCTGCGTGGGCCGCCGCCGTGTAGGCAAATGGGGGGGGGGGGGGGGCAATGAGGATGACACATTGCGAACGAGTGTTGAAGCGGTGAAAGCCGTGCTGACAGTGCGTTACCTCAATGTGACCATAAACCCACTCTTTATCTTTAAAGGGTGGCGTAAACGAAAGATATAGCCACTGCACACCAAGTCTATGATCTGACCTTCCAAGGGCACGCGTCGTTAATCTCTACGGAGAGAGCATGCTGGATTCTAGTCGAAAAGGAGCAGGCTCGGGTGAAGCATCTTGGTGAGTTTCATGTCTGGAGAATGCTCTGGGTACCTTTTTCTAAGAGTGTTCTTGAATATGATTCTCGATGATGACTTCGGCCATCGGCAAGCCAAATCTATGTGGTGCGTGTTGTAATGGAGATCGTATATGCGAGATGATCCATGATCTCTCGATTCCGTCAAGAAGATGAGCTCTCTCGCTTCGCTTTACTTCGGGTGGCTACGATCACTCGTGAGATTGTGTGACTACGATCACTCGTGGGATTGTATGACTACGATCACTCGTGAGATTGTATGACTACGATGAGTCGTGAGATTGTGTAACTATGGTCACTCGTGAGATTGTGTGAGTACGATCACTAGTAAGATTGTGTGACTACGATCACTCGTGGAATTGTGTGACTGCGATCACTCGTGGAATTGTGTGACTACGATGACTCGTTAGATTGTGTGACTACGATGACTCCTGAGATTGAGTGACTACGATCACTCGTGAGATTGTATGACTACGATGAATCGTGAGATTGTGCGACTACAATGACTCGCTAGATTGTGTGACTACGATCACTCGTGAGATTATCTGACTACTATGACTCGTGAAATTGTGTGACTACAATGACTCGTTAGATTGTGTGACTACAATGACTCGTTAGATTGTGTGACTACGATGACTCGTGGAATTGTGTGACTACGATGACTCGTTAGATTGTATGACTACGATCACCCGTGAGATTGTTTGACTACGATGACTCGTGAGATTGTATGACTACGATGAATCGTGAGATTGTGCGACTACAATGACTCGCTAGATTGTGTGACTACGATCACTCGTGAGATTATTTGACTACTATGACTCGTGAAATTGTGTGACTACAATGACTCGTTAGATTGTATGACTACAATGACTCGTTAGATTGTGTGACTACGATGACTCGTGGAATTGTGAGACTACGATGACTCGTTAGTTTGTATGACTACGATCACCCGTGAGATTGTTTGACTACGATGACTCGTTAGATTGTATGACTACGATCACTCGTGAGATTTTGTGACTACAATCACTCGTGAGATTGTTTGACTACGATGACTCGTTAGATTGTGTGACTACGATGACTCTTGAGATTGAGTGATTACGATCCCTCGTAAGATTGTGTGACTACGATCACTCGTAGGATGTGTGACTACGATCACTCGTAGGATCTGTGACTACGATCACTCATGAGATTGTTTGACTACGATCATTCGTGAGATTGTATGACTAAGATGAATTGTGAGATTGTGTGACTACGATCAATTGTGGGATTGTGTGACTACGATTACTCATGAGATTGTGTGACTACGATTGACGCTAAAAGTTTCTACGACGAAAATATTATTCGCTCTCTCACTATATTTTAAGGTATTCATTTTATGTACTTATTTGTTCTCAATAGGTTTAAAATTTATTATGACTTAATCTACATGTATTATCGGTAATTTGCTATAATTTGTTTTAATATTGGTTTTAATATTTGGACCGCCTAATAACTCCCCCATTTTCAAAATATTTCCGTACAAATTATTTTCGATAACTAGTCAACCAACTGAATATAAATGATGTATAAAAAAGATGTCAATATACGCGTCACTTTTTGTTCACCGTTGCTATAAATGTACCTCGGAAAATCGACGAAGTCGCGTATAAAAGGCCTTGAGGTGAGTTCCCGCGTTGCCCCGATCATCCTTGCGAGGCAAACGGTTCCTCAAATCTCCCTCATTATACAGAGCGCAGGCAAGAAATCACAGGATGGGGAAGCGCTTCTTCGCTAAGCGACAGTGCACAGTGCGAAAGAAGAGATCCAATCGGAAAGGTAAAAGCCCGAGTCATTGGCAGTAACGGCGATACAGCAGAAGGGACAATAAAAGTGAGCGTCGAAGAAGCCGTGAAAATCGAAGCGAGCAAAACTGGCAAAAATGGTGTCCGGCGAGGTTTGTCTGACGGCGTTGGCTCTCGCGTTCGAGCAACGCGGGATTCCCGGACTAAAGTGAAGAAACCAGAGACCAGGCAGACACGCTCTCCCGCACGTTTCGCGGCTCAACCGAGTGAACTTGTTTCTCCCTTTTTTTTTTTATCTCTCCCTGGTCCGGCATTTCTCGGTGGACCCGACTTGCGGTCTCTCATCCGGGCTTCTCGCTGGCTCGGAGGAAAAATCACCGCGACCTTTCTTTTTTATTTATTTGCCCCCCCCCCCCCCCCCCCCCCCCCCCCCCCCCCCCCCCGCCCGTCCGGTAATGCGACGCGCTACGCGACCTCTGTTCTGCGACGATGATTCCGAGTTCGCTGAACCGGCAGAGAGTCATAAAAGCTCCGTAGCCCATTCGCGGATGCGCCAAGTGAGCCTCTCCGCGAGCGAACGCTACGGAGAGCCCGAAACAGACGAAGAAGCGACAGCACAACGAGTAAAAGATTGGCATTGTTGCGGGAGAGAGGACTTCACTGATGACGCACATTCGTTATGTTGGCGCGAGGGGAGCCGCGCAATGGTACCAGAGCGGAGGAGAAAATGACTGAGAGGGCCAAAGCGGAGAAAGGATGGGTGCGAGGGACTCGCGTGGGAAAGGGCAAAAGTAAGAACGGACCATCGAGGGAGAGGACTCAGCGTGGCGGCGGTCGAAGTGCGAGGACGGAGCGAGGTCGTCGAATGTTCTTTTTTTTTTTCTCCATCGAGTAAGAGGGTCAGAAGGTCGACCCGGGCTGTGCGGAGCGCCATGGCCAATGTAATTTCGGAAAAAAACTATTTTATCGTACGATAACCGGACAGATCGTATATAAAATGCGCCCGTCATGGCAAGATAAACCGCTTATTGCATACTCGGCGTGTGGCGCGGAATGGGCCGGGAAAAGCGGGGACGCTGCGAACTGATAAGGTCCTTGTGACCGAGGCTGACGCTATGAATTCGGGTGAAAATAGAGGACCTATCAATCTAAGCGTCACAGCAGTGACAGCCCTCGTTCGGGTGGTACCCCATTGCGCGTTGTTATCTCATGATGGCCGGGCTCCCATTTTAGCCCAGTCTCCACAATGAATCCCAATGAGTTTGTCGGAAAATTGAAATTTCGGTGTTTCGATTGGTACCGTGTCTGCGGTGTAACGGCGCTCCCATATTACACCGGCCTTCCGTATATACATGAAATAATAAGGTTCGTGCCGATTGGATACTCATAGATACTCATACATACGCACGGATACTCGTAGATACTTATACATACTCACGGATACTCATAGATACTCATACATACTCACAGATACTCATAGATACTCACGGATACTCATAGATACTCATACATACTCATGGATACTCATAGATACTCACGGATACTCATAGATACTCATACATACTCACAGATACTCATAGATACTCATACATACTCACGGATACTCATAGATACTCATACATACTCATGGATACTCATAGATACGCACGGATACTCATAGATACTCACGGATACTCATAGATACTCACGGATACTCATAGATACTCACGGATACTCATAAATACTCACGGATACTCATAGATACTCATAGATACTCGCGGATACTCATAGATACTCATAGATACTCACTGATACTCACTGATACTCACTGATACTCACTGATACTCACTGATACTCACTGATACTCACTGATACTCACTGATACTCACTGATACTCACTGATACTCACTGATACTCACTGATACTCACTGATACTCACTGATACTCACTGATACTCACTGATACTCACTGGTACTCACTGATACTCACGGATACTCACTGATACTCACTGGTACTCACTGATACTCACTGATTCTCACTGATACTCACTGATACTCATGGATACGCATGGACGTTCACGGATACGCATGGACGTTCATGGATACGCATGGACGCTCTCGAATACACGTGGACGCTCACGGATACGCATGGACGCTCACGGATACGCATGGACACTCGCGGATTCTCACGGATACTGAAAAATGCTCACAGATACTCGCGGGTACTTAGAAATGCTCATAGATAATCACGGGTACTTAAAGATGCTCATAAGTACTCACGGATACTTAAATATGCTCACAGACACTCACAAGATACAAACATCAATACTCACAAGATACTCACAAGATACAAACATCAATACTCCCAAGATACTCACACGATACTCTCATGAATACTCTCACGAATACTCCCATGAATACTCACATGAATACTCACATGAATACTCACATGAATACTCACATGAATACTCACATGAATACTCACATGAATACTCACATGAATACTCACATGAATACTCACATGAATACTCACACAAAAGTTCTCATGGGTACTCACTAAAACTCGAAGATACTCTCTAGTTTCGTGCCGTCATTTATGCGGAGTGGGGGGGGGTTCGTAAAAGTATGATGAGATCTCAGGGATACGGGTAGATCTTGCCTATTTGACGAAACCCTTCCGAGCGCGCGAGCCACCATGACCCCGGTGGTATGTAAATAAGCTGCGTCTACCTTATTCGTCCGGGCCGCCCCACCGTCTCCTTTGTACGTCAAAACGCAGGCTATCACTAATCTCATCGCATGCCAAGTTGCATACAACGTATGAGTATAATGGCTCGTGTCTGCGAACCGAGGGACGCTCGAAGTAAGAACCGAGCAGGGAGCAACAACCCCGTCCGAGATATTCGGGTCACGTGGATAACCGAGACTGTGCGTCCTCCTACGGAAATAATAGTTTCCATAAATTACGTATTATCGGGAGCATCCACTATGTTCCTTATTTTCAAGAGTCCTCCCGCTTCTCTCCCAAACCCGACTCTCGTGGACGCTCGCTCGAGTTCGCTTCTGTTATTTTTTGACCTCATCCCTAAGTCCGCGCTCGACCCATCACATAAGGTCGAACTTGAAACCGCGACACCACACAGTTACTCCATTTCTTTTTTTTTTTTTCGTCCTTCCATTCTCCCTCCAGCGAACTTTCCACGTTCGCTGGAGTTTCCAGCGTATTTTCCCCGAGCGAATAATTCACGGCGCATCCGAAAATTTCCATGTCACACACATAATCCCATCGGCATAATTTGCCACCTCGATGATTGGGGGCGTTCGATTAAAAAAAAAAATTAAAAAAAAAAAAAAAGCTTTACGGTGCGCCAACTCGCTCTTTCGCCGGATCCGCCGGAGTTCCGAGAGTGGGAGCGCACATTGAAAATTAACATTCAACGGGTGGCAATCGTTTCCGGTCGGGCAACAGCCGCGCGAAGCTGCGAGACCGGAAGCATCGAGGAACAAACAACGGGGGGGCGGTTCTTTCGAGCCGCGAAAATTTTTGTATTTGCACAATCGGCGACGGAACATAATTGGATCCAGAGGGGGACGGGAAGGGGGGCGGGCGAAATGCTATGGATCAAAATATTTTCGACAGCCATTTTTTTTTTCCGACGGGAGAACGCACTCATTGACGAGAAAGAACGGCACGATCGGTGCGAGAAAAAAAAAGCGTGCACAGTGATTTGCACAATTACCTCCTCATGTTTTACGATTTTGCGCATAACTTCCTCTCTGATAAATTTCGCTCTTCGATTTTGGATTCCTCGTTGAGGAACCTGTAATTAATATACCATTTTCAATGCTTTTTAATTGTATTTTTGAGTTCCGTACAAAAAAAAAAAAAAAAACCATGTGCAAACCATTTTGCACATTTTTTCGTAAAATAAAAAAAATGCTTACATCTCATAAAATTAAAACCCTCAAAATCTGTACTCGACTTTATTATGGGAAATCGCAAACCGAAATTTGCGGATTTCGTGATTTTAAGGCAATTTTTAATGTATTCCTCACCGTTGATTACATAAATATAACTCGTTTTACTGTTTGCGAGATATTTCATTCAAAAACTCGTGTTAGACGTAAGAAACAAATTTTTCAAAAAATTGCAAATTTTCAAAATCTCATAAAATTCAAACGGTTCGATCAATTTTTGCAAAACATTGTAGGGTGCTCATCCATTCCCGTGCCAAATGTAATATCGATACCTCCATGTTAACTCGAATTACGTAATTATTAGTAATTAAAAAAAAAAAAATCAAAATTTCATAAAATCTGCTCACTTCGGTGGATTTCGACCAAATTCAATACCGAAGGTTTTTATTCATAATATTGGATTTATATGCATTTTTAGGATGATAGCTCAAAATTTACGGAAGCTAGAGCTACCACAGACATTTTTGAAAATTTTGAAAATCGCATAAAATCATGGCGTGGAAGTTAGCAACGTTGCTCCAATGGTATTATTGACAGTCGTCACTTTTGTCTAATGGTTTATTTTCCGGCAAAACAATAAAAAAAATAGGTTCTATTATATCATATTATTATTATTATTATTATTATTATTATTATTATTATTATTATTATTATTATTATTATTATTATTATTATTATTATTATTATTATTATTATTATTATTATTATTATCATTATTATTATATAATTACAATTATTATAAGTATTTATATTATTATATTACATTATATTACATTATTCTAGAGGAAGCAACTTTCTGCGGGACGTGACAGCTGTTAATAATTTTGTTGGATAAACGTTGATAACTTCAGTGCTTTGTGAAATCTCGAATTGGGCCACAATTTTCATGAAAATGATACTAAAGCAAGATACGCGACCACTCTACTAGTGTACAAAATTTCAACCCGCTATCTAAATCCCTTTCCGAGTTATGGTCATTCTAAAGGATGCAAGTTTGTCACACACGCGCACGCGCACGCGCACGCGCACGCGCACGCACACGCACACGCACACGCACACGCACACGCACACGCACACGCACACGCACACGCACACGCACACGCACACGCACACGCACACGCACACGCACACGCACACGCACACGCACACGCACACGCACACGCACACGCACACGCACACGCACACGCACACGCACACGCACACGCACACGCACACGCACACGCACACGCACACGCACACGCACACGCACACGCACACGCACACGCACACGCACACGCACACGCACACGCACACGCACACGCACACGCACACGCACACGCACACGCACACGCACACGCACACGCACACGCACACGCACACGCACACGCACACGCACACGCACACGCACACGCACACGCACACGCACACGCACACGCACACGCACACGCACACGCACACGCACACACACATACATCCGGACGGCAGCTAAAAATTAAATTTCTCGACGTTTTCGACCACTTCTAGTACGCTGACATTAAAATCACGAAATTAATTTTTTTTTTTTCAAAAAAACATAGCTTCCTCTATGAGGAAGCAAAATGATTCGGGGTGAAACTCGAGAGGCCTTTTTTCCGCGATTTATCGATTGCAGCAAAGGGCACCCGTAGTGGATGCTTTCTTTTCGCGGAGCTGGAAAGAGCATCGGGCGAGTGAGTGAGTGAGTGTCAAGGACACGCTTTGACGAGGGTTGTCACGTCACATGGCGTGACGCCTTCGGCCTCGATTCGCGGCAGCGAGGCAGTGGGCCAACGACGGCTCTCGCGACGATCAGCCCTGTGCCGGGCTCTCTTCACCTTCTCGTTGCCCGAAGGGTTGCGTCCCAAATTCGCGAATCGAAATCGCGTCCTCGGGGATAGCGTCGCTCGGGGACGCGGAAGGGACTCACTTGCCGGTCTCTCTTCCGTGAATTCGTTACTGAGAAATTGGATCAGTGACTGGTCGGCCATTCCCTCGGATCATCGGCTAAGACAATTTTCTCTTCTGAGAAAAAAAGCTTAGCTCGCTGAATGCCGAACCTGTCGGCCGCCCGGAGGTTCGCTCCGAACCGGGTAGAAATTCAGCCACGGCCCCAATACGGGCATTATCAGACTTGCCGTAGAGCCTCATTAAGTCATAAAACGGCAGCCTGAGAAGGGCCTTACATGGAAATGTAACGTAGTGGTTGATAAGGCCGTGATCAGGCTGCCTGATCACGGCCTTATCAAATTGCCTGATTGCCCCCTAAGCAAAGTGTAATAAATATATTTTATTTATTGGCGTTATTTTATCGGACCTGTGAACCTTTTATATTTGTTTCTCGTATTAAATTAACTAAGTAGTAGAATGTAAATCACGGAAAAATTAATTTTTCTTTCACTCATGGTCGGACTCGAACCAGCCGACCTTGCCAATGGGGACTGCGATGGCGGCACCTTAACCAACTCGGCCATCCTGAACTTGAGGAACGTAATATCAAATTTGCTTTTAAGCTCCGAATGAAGTACACGACTGTATATCCTTTTACACTGCCAGTACACGTGCATTCTCGGATAACAATGAAATTCAGTGACAATTTCGAACAATTTATTAATGAGATAAAAATCGGAAAAATAAACCGTGTGTAAGATGCTAGGAACATTGTTTTTGGATAACAGTAATGTAAAAAAAATTATAATGAATAGAAAAATAAAGGTACAACAAATAATCAGGGAATATTTTTTATTAAATCGTTTAAATTATTTAAGTTTTTTTATTAACTTATTAAATTATTCAAACATCCAAAGTTCGTTGAAAAAATTCGTAAACCTTTTTTTTCAACGTAAGAAAAATTCTATAATTCGTAAGCCTTTTTTTCCAACGTAAGAAAATTTCTATATATTTACGAAAAAATTCGTAAGCCTTTTTTTCAACGTAGAAAATTCACATCGACTCTAAAAAATGTATGAATTTATTTGAAATTAATATAGAAATGGAATACTGATAATTAGGAATGGAATTCTGTGGAGATATGTTGGGTTAACAGAGTTGGTATGCAGCAGTACGGCAGACCTGATAACGCCCCTATTGTTGCCGAGGCCGAATATCCACTCAATTCCTTTACTATCGATTAACAAGGGCTGCCCGATCAATGCCTGATCTGGACATGATCTTACTGGCCGTAGGCTAGCTTGGTCATGCAGACCGTGTGTATGGCGGACCCGGCCCAGATCAGGCTTTCCATGGAATGGCAAGCCTTACCGTTTCCTCATCAGGACCCGATCAGTCGTAGGGCATACCTGATCAAATTTCTACCCGGGTTTACTATCGAATAAACGAGGGCTGCCCGATCAATGCCTGATCTGGACCTGATCTTACTAGCCATAGACTAGCTTGGTCATGCAGACCGTGTGTATTCCAGACCCGGCCCAGATCAGGCTTTCCATAAAATGGCAAGTCTTACCGTTTCCTCCTCAGGACCCGATCAGTCGTAGGGCATACCTGATCAAATTTCTACCCGGGT
The DNA here is from genome assembly GCA_963575735.1 of Amblyjoppa fuscipennis. Classification (NCBI taxonomy): domain Eukaryota; kingdom Metazoa; phylum Arthropoda; class Insecta; order Hymenoptera; family Ichneumonidae; genus Amblyjoppa; species Amblyjoppa fuscipennis. The sequence goes on from OY754497.1 coordinate 8,812,972, forward strand.
TTACTATCGAATTAACAAGGGCTGCCCGATCAATGCCTGATCTGGACATGATCTTACTAGCCATAGGCTAGCTCGGTCATGCAGACCGTGTGTATTCCAGACCCGGCCCCGATCAGGCTTTCCATGGAATGGCAAGCCTTACCGTTTCCTCATCAGGACCCGATCAGTCGTAGGGCATACCTGATCAAATTTCTACACGGGAAGTTCATCGAAAGTGTCGTTTTATTCATAAACGGTACGGTCAATGAGTGTACTGTCGCGTTATTGCATTCAGAAATCCTTATTGCATCGGATAGAAGAATTTTTATTTCTTCATCTAGTCGAAGAGGTATTAACATATTCAATAAATGTGCGCTCTGAAACCGTTTTCCCACTGTGGCGCTGCTATTGCCATGTACAATTAACAACTTTTACAATCCTATATCGCAAAAACTAAACGGTGGAAGGATTCTAAACTTTGCAAATACGCTCTGCACATCTTATCCTTTTATTTGATGTTACATTTGCTCGCCTATCTAAATTGATGAAAGTGTAAGAACCACCTTTAAACGAGACACTAGCACGAATTTCGATGCTCGATTTTCTACGAAACGAAACATCGGATCGGAATTTCGATGACACTTTTATCGTATAATTCGGACACAAGCTTTCCAACGCGCCCCATTACAATCAACATTTTTTTCTCACAAATTGTATTTTTTAGTGAGGAAACAAACTTATGATTGTGATTGTAGAATGTGAAGTATCTTTCGTGTAAAAAACTTGGAAATGTCGGGAAAAATATATCTTAAATATACAAAATATTCTTTAATTCATAATTGTTCATTATTTTTCTCGAACTTGTGCTGTAATATGCATCGGGCGTGTAAAATTTCGCTTTCCACGATGTTTTGACGTTATGTATTATTCGTTTTTATGCATAAATAATTAATACTTTCGCTCGATTTTTGCTGTTTAAAATATGATATGCGAATGGAGAGGAATCAACGTGTAAACATTCGTTGTTTATGTATAAGATCTATTTCCATCGTCCCCATTGAGAAGAGGCAAAAATAAATCCAATCTCCGTTAGTAAAAGATTAACAGATATAATGGATAGATGAATAGGCAATTCATCCATCCAAACTCGGGAATAAATATTTTCCTGACGGAGTTTAGATTCTGTCCGAGACATCTCACCACCTCAATGGGAAGGACATAAAGAATTTATAATTGATGCCTCGGCATGAAAAGGAATATAATTGAAGACTCGGAGCGAAACTTTCGCAATATCTATATACACGCATATGGAATTTTTTATATGCCTGAACTAACTCTCACAAGCACTCAGATTTTTTGGTAGATTAAAAAAAAATTGTTTATTATTATTTACGATAAAAAAATGAACCTATTGATCGCCGCAATTAAAAAATCTGGAGAATCGTGTGTCTTATATTTAAAAATTTAAGATTTGAGCCGCGGAGGACTGACATTACCTTCTATTTTTGTTTCTAATTAAAAAAAAAAAAAAAAACAGTGCAAAAAAACTAGACGAAAATTCAATCGATTATAGGTTATCGATTGACCATTTTTATATGCCACACTCCACTTTTTTAGATTTGACCAAAGAGTTTTTATTTTTTCAGTAAAAAAATGTTGAGTTAAATTTAAAAACGATACGAAACGGCGTACGATAGTTACTTTTTTACAAAAATTGGAAATGCGTCACTTCCAGTCCGGAAATGTCACTTTTCGACCGAAAGTGACGTCATTCCGGAAATACGTCACTTCCGGTAAAGAAAAATGAGATTTTCAAGCAGGAAGTGACGTATTTTCAGTGTGTCGTCAGTTCCAATAAAAAATTGCCATTTTCAAACCGGAAGTAGCATATTTCTGATAAATCTCCGAAAAATTTAAATTCCCTGCTTTAAAAATTTCATAATCTATATAGCCCCGGGCGCTTCGCGCCCCAGCCACCACAACCTGCTAGTTACCTAGGAAGTGAGATAATTTTCGAGGCCATAAAGTCCCCTTTAGTGGAAGAAACATACACCGAAAAAAAAAATACCCGTTATGAAATATTTTTAGGATTTTTTGTCACTTAAGTTGTGCGGTGATCCATCTTACGTGCTTTTTCATCACGTGCTTGGTAATATGGTTGACATTCCAGGTTGGTAATCGGCAGTACCTCGTTTCTACAGAGCCCAACTGTACACGTCACCGACTCTACACCACGAACTCTACACAACGGCAACTCTACACGTGACTCGACTGTACACAATACTCGACTCTACACAAACCTATTTTTCCTACCTACACATACTGAAATTCTATACAAGTATTTTTTTGTCTAACCCTACACAGCAAAATTATACACTCGTTAAATTGAGGATACCAATACTCTACCCAGGTAAAACTCTTCGGGGCAAAACTCTACACGCGTCAAATTGAGTGATAGCAAAACTCTACGAAACTCTATTGACACGACGAAACTCTACATATCGACGACTCTCCACGCCGCAACTGTACACAGTCGCGACGCCTTTTTCACCGATTCTACACAGAACCCGATTCACCACGGTTCCGACTCGACACAAGTTCGACTCTACACATTCACCAACTCACACCTCAGTTAAGGTGTTCAATCCTTGTGTATGATCCTTGTGTATGTTCCCCGTGTACGATCCCCGTGTACGATCCCCGTGTACGATCCCCGTGTACGATCCCCGTGTACGATCCCCGTGTACGATCCCCGTGTACGATCCCCGTGTACGATCCCCGTGTACGATCCCCGTGTACGATCCCCGTGTACGATCCCCGTGTACGATCCCCGTGTACGATCCCCGTGTACGATCCCCGTGTACGATCCCCGTGTACGATCCCCGTGTACGATCCCCGTGTACGATCCCCGTGTACGATCCCCGTGTACGATCCCCGTGTACGATCCCCGTGTACGATCCCCGTGTACGATCCCCGTGTACGATCCCCGTGTACGATCCCCGTGTACGATCCCCGTGTACGATCCCCGTGTACGATCCCCGTGTACGATCCCCGTGTACGATCCCCGTGTACGATCCCCGTGTACGATCCCCGTGTACGATCCCCGTGTACGATCCCCGTGTACGATCCCTGTGTACGATCCCTGTGTACGATCCCTGTGTACGATCCTTGTGTCTCCTCCTTCTGTCTTGTTATGTCGTACGTAATTCTTCTCACAAATTCTTTAGTTCAATTAACGTAATTCAGTTAACGTGTTCAAGCAACAATAATGATCGTCATCCCAACTTTATCGGTGCACGTAATTGGGGTGTGAATTGGTGAATGTGTCTAGTCGGTGATGTGTAGAGTTGGGCTCTGTAGAAACGACGTACTGCCTGGTAATCTACGACCATCAGCGAATGTCTCGGAAAGCCTTCCAAGAATTCAATCGAAGCTTCTCCGGAGTTTCAAGTTTTTACGGAAATTAATAAAACACCTCTATTGCCACGTGACGAGTGTTTAATATTACCGACAGGCAAAAAAAAAATTCCCGAAGAAAATCCCTCGGAAAAGACGATGGACGAAGGTGTAAGAAACATCAGGTCAATCATCTTATCCGCCCATTTTGCCAATTTGTACCCGGAGGCTTTTTTCTGCTTTTTTTTCACGATCCCTCTCACCCTATATTTGCAGAGAAGAGCATAGAAACGCTCCTCGAACATTCTTCGCCTAAGATTCCAATAAAGATACAGCCGAATACTCGATCGAAGACTATTTACCTACTTGGCTATGAGGGGCGAGATGGGTAAGAATCGAAATGGAATCGGCCCCGAAAAAGGTTGCGCTGGTCCGAGGCTGGGATACACGAAAGATAATGAAAGCGGATGGAACGGGAGACGTCTCGTTCCTTCATCTCGGGTCCACGAATGTCTCGAATTTCGTGGAAGGTACTGAATATACGAGGGGGTTGGAAAAGCCTCGTCCTAATGGACATTGGACTATCCCTTTCTGGCCCGCGTTTGTCGGCTCTTTCGGATCGGAGCTGAAGGGACCAAAAAAAAAAAAAAAAACGCCGCATGGTTTGCGAAAAAGGTGAGCGGGCGAGAAACGAATGAAAACGTTGAGCGAGAGGATCGGAATTCATCGGCTCCTATTCCCACCCCCCCCCCCCCCCCCCCCCGGTACTATCGCGGTTCTCCCGTTTTATTCCATTGAACGACCCCCGGACGAAGGTCGGATTTACATAAAAGAGAGAAAGCTGGGGGATCGTCTGTAGGGCCGGCCTGCTGGGGGCCGGAGGTTCTTGAAAACGCGCAAAAGAGTTTTCTCCTCGACGGGTCTCTCCGTTAGGCCGTGCTTGTGCCCAAACTGTACACGGTATTCGTACGAAGAGCCCGGGAAAGGAGATGGTATTCGACCGACGGAAACTTGTTACCGCAGCGGACCTACTTCCGCCTTTTCCCATCGCATTCAGCTGGTTTTCCTTCAACAACCATTCACCTGTCGGCGGTGGTGGTTTATCAGGGAGGAGACTTTGGTTGAACGTGAAGAGTCAAGGATAACCGAGAGGAAGTTGTTGTTTTAAGTCCTAGGGTTTTCCGGGGCCGGAGATAGCTGGATCAAGTGCGCCCGAGGCACTCGTTACTTTCCTCGAACACTATGTGGAATTATGAGGTTTGTCCTGCTAATGGGCCATGCTGAGACCAAACTATGCACTGCCTGTCTTTGATTCCTGGCTTTCTCTCTTGCTGGATACATTGTTCGATGTCTTAACGGGATCAATGATATTAAGCGAGACACCTGACGAGACATTCAGACGCGACACAAGCAGGAGATACAAGGATCATACACGAGGATCATACACGAGGATCATACACGAGGATCATACACGAGGATCATACACGAGGATCATACACGAGGATCATACACGAGGATCATACACAACGACGAGCCATCCAACAAAAATGAAGAAATTTAGCAAGACATTGATCAAAGTATCCTGTCTTGCTGGATTTCTTGATCAATATCTTTGATCGCGTTAAGGCATCGAGCAAACCTTCAAAATAAACCAGATATCGGTGACGAACAGTGTACACGGTATTCGTGCGAAGATTCTGGCAAATCGATGGTATTCGTACGATGGAAACATGTTACAGCAGCGAACCCACTTTCGCCTTTACTCATCGTATCCACAACCCACGTAGTTTCCCTTCAACAACCACTCGCCCGTCGACAGTGGTTTATCAGTGAGGAAACTTTGGTTGAATGAGAAGAGTCCAGGACAACCAGGTGAGGAAGTTGCTGTTTTAGGGTCCTGGGCTTTACCATGCCAGGAAGTAGCAGAATCAAGTCAGCACGAGGAACTCGTTATTTTCCTCGAACACTGCCTGGAACCATGAGTTTTGTCCCGCTAATGACCACCAACGTCTGCAGTGCCGGTATTCGCCACAGGAGTCGTTGGGCCACCACTGCCGCCCGGTGGTGGATGGACGTCCTCCTCCACGTCCGTGAACGTTAGTCGATGAACTAACTCGTACACGTGCCTGGAAACAGGAAGCGGAAGCCGCTCTCTATCTCAACCCCCTCCTCTATCCACCAGCAAGAAAGACTCGGCCGTGGAGGCACCGACGGTGGCTTCGGCATTCCCTACTTGCTTTCGCTTCCTCCGGCTCTCCCTTCACCGCCCTCAAGCCTCCCGGTATCTCCGGCAGGCTTCGGCCCGGAGCACAGATTATGCATTTATGCAACACGGTAGATTAAACAGAGTGCTTAGTTCACTCCTCCTTCCGCGCATCTCCCTTCCTACAAACTCTCTTCCTCTCTTCTGGTGCCTCCGCCATCCCTCCCGCCCCGGATCTGGCAGAAGCAACCTCGGCCCGTCGGCTTGTTTTCTCCATTCCTCGGCACTCAGCCTGTACACCGAGTTGGGAAAATCGCCGGGCACAAGGATAGCGCAATAAGAGAACAAGATCGCAAGATGATCCTTTCCAACTCTTGCCTTCTTGCCTTCGGCCGGTTCTTTGCCGTCGTGTTTATCACTTCCGATGAGTTCCAGTGAGAGGAGCGCTTGCGAGTTGCAGCCTCCAGGACGGCGAACGGATCGGCGGGAAGACGCGCATTCAGCCGGATAGGAAGGGGTGGTTTTTGTGTTCTCGCAACTGTGGACTTCGTTTCAATGACGTCCCGACTTTTTGCGCTCTTTTGCATCGCACGACTTCTTTCATTTTCCTCCTTTATATTTTCTTGATTCTCGAATCGCTCCCTCCGGTCGGGTCGCATTAATATCCCTCGAGCCGGCTGCCGCTTCCTGCAACGCTTCGCGGCCAACTTCCCCGCGTCGCACTCGGTCAATTAAGTTGAATAATTGTCGGCAGGAAGCGGCCACTCCTCGACGCTACTTTTCTGCAATATCCAACGAAACTGTTCCCGCCCCCCATTTTCGCGTATGGAAAACTTCGAAGACCGAAAGCTTCCTCGGCGAAAGCTCCCTCGCGCTCGGATCCACGCGAAGCGATATCGATCCTGCGGAGATCGCTGCTCGAGGATTCATCGCACGTATATTCCTTATCAAAAGCTTCATTCGGTGACAATTTCGGTACTTGGCGACATGCGAAAAATCTGAGAAAAATCAGCCGTATTTAATTATGTCGGGACCTTTGATTTTGCGTAATAATAATTTTTTTTTTAAGTAAAATGTACGTCAAGTACTTAAAAATAGTATTCTCGTTCAGAAAATATGTTTAACAAAATCTCAAAAAAAAAAAAATCGAAAAGAAATCAAATCAAATCAGCCAAGTAGTAGTACATACAAAAAAATTCTTCAAAAAAATATGTTCATTAAAATAATCTAAAAAAAACAAGATGCAAAAAATCTTGACAAAAAAAACTTGGCGCACCAGTTTTTTTTTTTTTTACATCAGCTGTCGTGCATGGTTCTTTCAAATAATCGAGGGAGAGGCAAAGTAACTGCAACAACTGCAGTAATTGTAATTGTAAAAAAAAAACTGGCACGCCAAATTTTTTTTTGTCAAGATTTTTTGCATCTTGTTTTTTTTTAGATTACTTTAATGAACATATTTTTTTGAAGAATTTTTTTGTATGCACTACTACTTGGCTGATTTGATTTGATTTCTTTTCGATTTTTTTTTTTGTTGAGATTTTGATAAAGTTTTTTGAGTGCGTTGACTTTTCGGAAATCATATGAATTTTTTTGTGAATTTTCAAACATTTCAAACTTTTTCTATTTGAAAATTTGAAAAATCGACGTAAAGTCACCAACTTCGGATATGTTTTTGACATCACGATTCTACAGTATGCACGGAACGTTTCGAGGCGATCGCGATAGCAGTTACGTAGTAATTGCAGCCTTAAAAAAATTTTAGAAACGGAAATTCCAAAAATGCTAGAAAATTCTGAAAAAATACATGCGGCTTCTAAAAAATCAATGAATTCATTTGAAAAGAGAAAAAAAAAACGGTTTACCGATTATTCGTCGAACAATTTTTTTTTAACAATTCGTTGACAACTTTTGGACATTATAATGCAAAATTAATGATGGTACTTTTAATAATGCAATTGATTTTTTTCAGACTTTTCTACCATTCGGAAGTGTTCAAATTCTCACTAAATCTCAATTTTTGCAGCAGGAATGTACGTGTGGAGCATCCTTAATGCAGTCCTTGCGCACAGTGTTCGCTTCCCATAAGTTGCCGACAAATGAGAGGGAATTGCAGACAATTCTTGATGGTCTAAAATCAAGCATAAATTTAAAAAAAAACATAAATCCAAGCATACATTCTGAAAAAAAATCATGCATATTAAAGGTGTTGAAAAGATTAATTTCGCATAATAATACTTCGAAAATGTTATTAACAAATCGAAGAAAAATAAAATTGTTCATCAAATCTCCCAGGAATCAAACTTTTAAAAAATGAAAATGATTCGTTTACTTTTCTGAATACGTATGAATTTTTTCAGATTTTTAAATTCACTTTCAATTTTTTTTTATATTCGAACAATGTGTAGAAAGTCACGAAATTCAAAGTCAATTTAAAGATCTGAAACAAATTCATACGTATTCAGAAAAACGAACGAATCATTTTTCATAAACGAAACAAAGTTAGGTTTCCGGTAGATTTGTTGAACAGTTTAATTTTTTTATCAATATCTCAATAACATTTTCGAATTATTATTATGCAAAATTAATCTTTCCAGTACCTTTAACGTGCTTGATATTTCACAAATTTTTATCTCATCGAGAAGTCTTTGCAACTCCCTGTCATTTATCCGAAACTTATTGCGAACTGAACACGATTCGCAACTACATTGTAAAAAAAATTTCTTTGAAAATTACTGAACGGTATTGGAAGCTTTTTTACATAAACTGTTTCTGAAATTTCAAATGCAGATGCGTTGCAATTTTACGGTAAAATTAGTGGTTTTGATGGAAATTTTTGTAAATTTCAGGCGAAAGATTTGTAATCTTAATATCTCGTATTGTAATTTTACAGTGAAAATACATTAATGTTCGATTAATGTAAATAATGTAAGAAAATTTTAATTTCTCGTAAACTAAATTTACAATTTTTTTTTTACAGTGCACCTTAAAGCTGCATCGGCTTGCGTTCTGTATTTGACAATTTTATTTTTTTTATAAATTTCTTAATAACATTTTCGAATTATTATCGTGCAAAATTAATCTTTTCAGCACCTTCAATATGCGTGATATTTTTCAAATTTTTATACCATCGAGAAGTCTTTGCAGCTCCCTGTAATTTCTCCGAAACTCGTGCGAACTGAACGCGATTCGCAACTATCTTAAAGCTGCATCGGAGTGCGTTCTGTATTTGACAATTTTATTTTTTTTATAAATTTCTTAATAACATTTCCGAATTATTATTGTGCAAAATTAATCTTTTCAGGACCTTCAATATGCGTGATATTTTTCAGATTTTTATACCATCGAGAAGTCTTTGTAGCTCCCTGTAATTTCTCCGAAATTCGTGCGAACTGAACGCGATTCGCAACTACCTTAAAGCTGCATCGGCGTGCGTTCTGTATTTGACAATTTTATTTTTTTTATAAATTTCTTAATAACATTTTCGAATTATTATCGTGCAAAATTAATCTTGTCAGCACCTTCAATATGCGTGATATTTTTCAAATTTTTATACCATTGAGAAGTCTTTGCAGCTCCCTGTAATTTCTCCGAAACTTGTGCGAACTGAACTCGATTCGCAACTACCTTAAAGCTGCATCGGAGTGCGTTCTGTATTTGACAATTTTATTTTTTTCATAAATTTCTTAATAACATTTTCGAATTACTATCGTGCAAAATTAATCTTTTCAGCACCTTCAATATGCGTGATATTTTTCAAATTTTTATACCATTGAGAAGTCTTTGCAGCTCCCTGTAATTTCTCCGAAACTTGTGCGAACTGAACTCTATTCGCAACTACCTTAAAGCTGCATCGGAGTGCGTTCTGTATTTGACAATTTTATTTTTTTTATAAATTTCTTAATAACATTTTCGAATTATTATCGTGCAAAATTAATATTTTCAGCACATTCAAAATGCGTGATATTTTTCAGATTTTTATACCATCGAGAAGTCTTTGCAGCTCCCTGTAATTTCTCCGAAACTCGTGCGAACTGAACGCGATTCGCAACTACCTTAAAGCTGCTTCGGAGTGCGTTCTGTTCTCTCTCCCTCTCTGGTGAAAGACACGATAGCGAGTTAAACATGCAAATGGCTCGCGCAAAACGCAGCAGCCTTCTTCGTCTTGGCGCCCAACGCCGCCGCGATACCCACCTCTCTTCTTCATCCACCTCCTCATCATCCTCATTCTCCTTCGCTTTCCTCAACTCTCGCGTTCCGGATTTCTCCATCCGTTTTCCCAGAGAACAACCGAAAACCATCCCTCCCATACGAGCGAATGTTCACCGCAGCGGCAAGTCTGCAGCTCCCCCCCCCCCCCCCCCCCCCTCCACGTTCCGCAACGATCCCAGGCGGGAAGTTCCCGACGAAGCCGCATCCACCTTCATACAGTGATATGGGACCGTTGCAAATTGCGATGTTGCATACATAATGCATCACGTATGCCCGATGCGCAGTCGGTGCACGGGGAGGCGGAGCGATTGGATCGGCGCACTCGGTTCACCCTTTCATTTTGTATTCCATTGTCCATTCACTTCTGCAGTAATGGACTGCGTACGGATAATTTCGGTTCGGTACAAAGAAAATGTTGTGCACGCGTTTACCGGATTAATTATTCTCCGTACGGGCGGTAGAGGTTTTTTGTGTTTTTTTTATTTTACTGTGGTCAATGGTCGGTTGCGGATCATCTTTTTGTCTGCGGCAGGAAACAATTGGCTACGAAACCATGTGGGGTGATCGGATGTGGCCAATGGTTGGGCGAAGCTTGGTACCGATGTTCCCAACATTGGCGCGATCGGCTTAGCCCAATAATCGAGAGAGCTTTGGATTATAAGCCCTTGGCTAAGTCTCCCATTAATTACCATTAAAAAATCCCATTTGTTATCGTTGGCTATGCGTCAAAGGTAATTCAACGGATATTTGCCAATGGTATCATTCCCATTTGTACTACCATTTAATATACCATTCAATATGCCATTCGGTTTCACATTCTTTATATGGTATTTTTATCCCGTAGGCATTCCCATTCGCGGAAAAATATGCTATATATAATTGTCCACCTTTCTACAGTGTCTAAGTATATAACAAATAAAAACGCTGTAATGCTCCCGAAAAATATCTCCTATTGTTAATAACTAATTTCGGTCCTTAAGTTCACAGCTACTATTGTCTCTCATTTATCTGTAATTCATTATCGCTTGTACCGTTTAAGTGAAAGTTGCTACTCACACGAATGTGATTCCCTACTGTTTATCGACTCGATTCTCATTCCTCGAAAATTATAAATAGTTAGACGTGCCATTGAAGATTCCATAGCTTTTTACCGTTTGATGCAGTTCCCATTTATTCCCAATGGTAAGAAGTACCGTTTCAGCTGTAACAGTTATGCTCCAGCGGACTACCATTAATACCGAAGGGAAAAAGTACCATTTGTCACGTCCCATTGACTTGTCAGTGAACTCCCATTAGTAACGAATGGGAGACAGTACCACTTGAATTTTCCCAGTTCTTCGGAATGGGACTCCCATTAATAGCGAATGGGAAAAAGGACCAATCGAACTTTCCCAGGAAACTGCCATAGGTCTCCTATTGGTAACGAATGGGAAAACGTACCATTTAAAGTTTCCCACTGATTTGCCAGTGGACTCCCATTAAGAGTGAATGGTAGAAAGTACCGTTTCAATGGTCCCCATGAATCTCCATTAGGATCCCATTGATTTCCTTTGTATACCATCACGCGCCAAAAAGAAAGTATTAAAAGAATCTTAAAAGGGTATTAAATTGAAAGTATTAGGAGTATGTCGTATTGGACTGAATAATACTACAATTATACTCCGGACCCATCGGTCCATCGGTCCATCGGTCCATCGGTCCATCGGTCCACCGATCCACCGATCCACCGATCCACCGATCCACCGATCCACCGATCCACCGATCCACCGATCCACCGATCCACCGATCCACCGATCCACCGATCCACCGATCCACCGATCCACCGATCCACCGATCCACCGATCCACCGATCCACCGATCCACCGATCCACCGATCCACCGATCCACCGATCCACCGATCCACCGATCCACCGATCCACCGATCCACCGATCCACCGATCCACCGATCCACCGATCCACCGATCCACCGATCCACCGATCCACCGATCCACCGATCCACCGATCCACCGATCCACCGATCCACCGATCCACCGATCCACCGATCCACCGATCCACCGATCCACCGATCCACCGATCCACCGATCCACCGATCCACCGATCCACCGATCCACCGATCCACCGATCCACCGATCCACCGATCCACCGATCCACCGATCCACCGATCCACCGATCCACCGATCCACCGATCCACCGATCCACCGATCCACCGATCCACCGATCCACCGATCCACCGATCCACCGATCCACCGATCCACCGATCCACCGATCCACCGATCCACCGATCCACCGATCCACCGATCCACCGATCCACCGATCCACCGATCCACCGATCCACCGATCCACCGATCCACCGATCCACCGATCCACCGATCCACCGATCCACCGATCCACCGATCCACCGATCCACCGATCCACCGATCCACCGATCCACCGATCCACCGATCCACCGATCCACCGATCCACCGATCCACCGATCCACCGATCCACCGATCCACCGATCCACCGATCCACCGATCCACCGATCCACCGATCCACCGATCCACCGATCCACCGATCCACCGATCCACCGATCCACCGATCCACCGATCCACCGATCCACCGATCCACCGATCCACCGATCCACCGATCCACCGATCCACCGATCCACCGATCCACCGATCCACCGATCCACCGATCCACCGATCCACCGATCCACCGATCCACCGATCCACCGATCCACCGATCCACCGATCCACCGATCCACCGATCCACCGATCCACCGATCCACCGATCCACCGATCCACCGATCCACCGATCCACCGATCCACCGATCCACCGATCCACCGATCCACCGATCCACCGATCCACCGATCCACCGATCCACCGATCCACCGATCCACCGATCCACCGATCCACCGATCCACCGATCCACCGATCCACCGATCCACCGATCCACCGATCCACCGATCCACCGATCCACCGATCCACCGATCCACCGATCCACCGATCCACCGATCCACCGATCCACCGATCCACCGATCCACCGATCCACCGATCCACCGATCCACCGATCCACCGATCCACCGATCCACCGATCCATCGATCCAGATTTAATACTCGAATATTTCGTGGTATATTAACTTAATACTTCATACCTAATATCCTTTCATATACTAGTTTCATACTTTGTACTTATACGCGAAGTATCGGGTATTAGGTATTGTGTGTTACACCGATCCCCTAAGGGTTACGGGCTCCTTCACTTTCTCCCTCCTCCTTCCTTATCCGCTGTCGCCAATTCGATTCTAGGGCCCGGAGCTTCGTCGCGGCCCGTCAGGTGTCAGTAGTCCCGGACATACGGATATAGTCGTAGTTCGTACGTCCTATCTCCGGAGCTACGTCCTCGTCCGTTTTCCTTTCACCTACGGGACTTCAGTCTCGGGAATCGAACCCGCGACACTTTTTCCCAGTCTTTCGGTTTCCCATACCGAGGCGCTGGTCCTTTCCTCTGGACCTACTATTATAGTGGGTTCCTAACCACTTTTTCGCAGATAAAAAACATCACAGAAAATTCTTGGTGCTTGCCGGGAATCGAACCCGGGCCTACTGCGTGTGAAGCGCGCGCCGATCCACTCGGCCACGCTCACCCCTTTATACGCGAAGTATAATTTTAGTATTATTAGTTCAATACGACATACTCCTAATACTTTCAATTTAATACACTTTTAATACTCTTTTAATACTTTCTTTTTTGTGCGGGTTTCATTACCATTAAACGCCCAATGGAAAACTCTGCCAAGGGTTGGTATCGATGTTCCGAACATTGGCATGTGGCTTTGGCCCAATCATCGAGGAAACCTTGGATGATAAGCCCTTGGCTAAGTCTTCCATTAATTACCATTAAAAAATTATTCATCGTACGCGTGGTACAGTTTTTTTTTTTTTTTTTACTATGGTGAAATGTCGGTTGCCGATCATCTTTTTTTTCTGTGGCAAGAAGGAATTCGCTGCAAGAGGAAAAAATTTGTCGGGGCAAAAAATATTGCCGCGAGGGCAAGAAATTTAGTGGGGCGATAAAACGGATTGCTGCTGAAGCAACGATATTGCTGTGGTAATAAAAAAAAAAAAAAAAAAATTGCTGTCGTTATCAAAAATGATTCTTCGTACGAGCGGCACTTCTTTTTTTTAAATTCTAGTCGAATGCCGGTTGCGGTTAATTTTTTTTGTTTTGCGGTAGGAAATAATTCGCTGCGGAAGCAAAAAAAAATTCCGCGACAGCAAAAAAATATTGCTGCGAACGCAAAAAATTTAGTGGTGCGAAAAACCGGATCGCTGCCGAAGCAACTAAATTATTGTGATTGCAAAAAAAAAAAAAATTGCTGCTATCAGCAAAAAAAAAAAAAAAAAAAACAACATTGCTCCGAACGACAGAAATTTAGTGGAGCAACAACACGGATTGCTGCGGAAGGCACGGAATTCCTGTGGGAGTAAAAAAATGTTTGCTCTCAGCAAAAATAAATATTGCTGCGAACGCCTGCGTTTTAGTGAAGCGACAAATCGGATCGCTGCCGAAGGAGCGAAATTGCTGCTCCAGAAAAGAAAATTGTTGCTTACAGCAAAAATAAAAAATATCCCTTCGAACGCAACAAATTTAGTAGAGCTATGAAACAAATCGGCGCGAAAGCAACGAAATTGCTGCAGCAAAAAAAAAAAATGCCGCCAGCAGCAAAAAAAAATACTCCTGCGATTCGAAAAACCGTAGTGGGACATTGAAAAATTTGCTGCCAGAGCAAAAAAATAGTTCGCTCTCCCCCTGCACAGGGCGAATAAATTAGTGACGGCAACAAGAGTTCTTGCTGCCCCAGAATTTTTTTTTTGTTCTCCCCGTGTCCTAATTGCAAGTTATTCGACGCAAGCGTGTTAAACAAAACATGGAGCTCGGATAAAGAGATGGTAAAAAAAGCGCCGGCCGCCTCGGTCGAGTTTCCGAGTGACAGTTCTCATACTCATTGTGATGGTCGAGTTTCCGAGTGACAGTTCTCATACTCATTGTGATAGTCGCCGACGAGTCCAACGCAGCGCGAATGTACGAGAGAAACAAAAGTTTCCCCGTCGTAAAATAGGTCTGCGGACCAGAGAGAGAGAGAGAGAGAGTGAGAGAGAGAGAGAGTGTGAGAGAGAGAGAGGCAGAGGATAAAATGCGAAAGCAAGAAGATGACGCAAAGAGAGAAAAAGACGGGAATGTATGTTCGTTTCTCGGCTTTATCGGCTCCCGCTGGATCGAACAAGCTGCTCGTACATAAAGCTCTTTGCGGATAAGCGAAGCGAGCGGCGGAGCCAGGCTTTGTTATTTTTTTTTTGCTTTTTTTTTGCCGACCATCCGCGCGGTGCAAGTCAGATCGGAGTTTATTGAACTTGAATCATAGACCGCCCGATGTGTTTTTCTCTCCGGCACGAGGATCACCGGCAGTCCTGCAGCCGTTCTACATTGCCAAGCCGATATGCTTCGGCTCTCGCGTCCCAATCACTTTTATTAAACATCGATGCTTCATCGAGACAGGCGTTATCGCCTTGGAACAATCCTTCTTTATTTTTTATTTGAAGACTAGCGTCCAATGGGTTTTTACCGTCGGTAGGTAATGGCTTTTTTTTTTTTTTTTCTAAATCGTGTCCTGCAAGGAAATATTGCTCGTAAATACCGGCACAACGATAAACACGGCAAGAGCGAATAAAACCAAAAGGAAGGAACCTAATTTTTTTTTCTTGCTTGCAAAAATTAATTTTACCAACAAACCTGGACGATTGGTGTTCGTATCGGCGTTTCCGGTCATGAGAAAAATTATCCAGGTTCGAGTATAAAAAATTATAGGGGTGGCATTTTTTGTTGTTGTTTTGTCGAATTGTTTTCGTTATGTTATTTAAATCATGTCTCGTATCGAAATATTGCTAATAAATACCGGCAGCACAGCAATGAACACTGAGAGAATCAATAAAACCGAAAAGAAGGCTCATCATTTTGTTTTTTTTTGGCAAAAATTAATTTTACTAACAAACCTAGACGATTCATCTTCGTATCGGCATTTTCGGCCAATGGAAAAATTCCCCGCGGTCGTGTATAAAAATTGTAGGGGTACCATTTCTTTTTTTTGTTGAATTGTTTTTTTTATGTTATTTAAATCGTGTCCTGCACCGAGACATTGCTCATAAATACCGGCAGCAGAACAATAAACACGGAAATAATTAATGAATCCAAAAAAAAGACGTTGTATTAAAAAATCGTATATGTAAAAAAAATGGTACCACCAAAACCTTGGCAAAGTTTTCCATTGGACGTTTAATGGTAATGAATGATATTGAATTCATGGGGAAAATTGAAACGGCACTTTCTACCATTCATTTTTAATGGGACTCCACTGGCAAATCATCGGAAAATTGTAAACGGTATGTTTTCTCATTCATTACCAATAGGAGGCCAACGGCAATTTCCTGGGAAAATTCAACCGGTACATTTTCCCATTCGTTATTACTGGGAGGCCATTGACCCATAACTGAAACAGCCGAAATGAAATTTCTTACCATTGAGAATAAATGGGAACTGTATCGAACGGTAAAAAGCTAGACAATCTTTAATCTTTAATGCACATCTAACTATTTATAATTCACGAGGAACGAGAATCCCGTCGACAAACAGTGGGGAATCACGTGCATGAGTAAGAACTTTCACTTAAATTGTATAAGCGCTGATGGATTGCAGATAAATGAGTCCACAATAGTAGCTGTGAACTTGTTATTGTTGTTGTCTTGTTTAGCGATACGAATACTCGCCCCGCTGAGCCATTGTACTCGGACCCGTGGGGGCACTCGCACTGCCCTAATTGTCCCCGTTGTGTTCATAAGACGCGGAACACAACCGACAGGCCTACCTGGGATGTCTTCTCCTCTTTCGTTATTGACTATTTTCGCACCTACTTCTCCAACTTGACACCTTTTTCTTTAAGGATCATCGTTTGTTCACGGTATCTTGGTCAGTCCGTCGTCTGCTAGCAACCGTTTTCCTGCTAGCAACCAGCAAGCTTTCGTCAGCTTACATGGGCAACCCTGAGCAACCGTGGACTTACTTACGAAGCAACCGTGGGTAATCCTGGGTTTATCCACGAAGCAACCGTGGGGAACCCTGGGGTTGCCCAATAAGCAACCGTGGGCCACCCTGAGCAACCGTGGGCCACCCTGAGCAAACGTGGGCCACCCTGAGCAACCGTGGACAACCCTGAGCAACCGTGGCTTACCCACGATGCAACCATGGGCTTACCCACGAAGCAACCATGGGCTTACCCACGAAGCAACCATGGGCTTACCCACGAAGCAACCATGGGCTTACCCACGAAGCAACCATGGGCTTACCCACGAAGCAACCATGGGCTTACCCACGAAGCAATCGTGGCCAATCCTGGGCTTACCCACGAAGCAACCGTGGGCAAACCTGGGCTAACCCACGAAGCAACCGTGGGCAAACCTGGGCTTACCCACGAAGAAACCGTAGGCAATCCTGGGCTTACCCACGAAGCAACCGTGGGCAGCCCTGGGCTTACCCACGAAGCAACCGTGGACAGCCCTGGGCTTACCCACGAAGCAACAGTAGTGTGATGTCGCGGATGGCAATTTTATATTATTTTGACTTTCGAGCAGCCAACTCGGCTACGGAACGCGGTAGTAGGACGGAAGGACTCGGTATACACTGTGACAAACTGCTTAAGACGTTTATTAAAAATAAGAGTTGCAGAGGTACAGAGTGTACGCGTAGAAATTCGGTGACTTACTGACTGGCTAAGCTAGCCGGAGGGTTGTATTTATAGATCTATCCTGTGGGAAAGTCCAGATAGTGGGGAAAGAATTTGGGACTCGGAAAAATACTAAAAAAGGCAGATGTTTTCGATTCTGTGAAAGTGGTCAACGGTCGGAAAAAGGAATACAGTGGTCGAGCCTAGGATTGTGTATTTTAGCGTGGGATAAAGAGTAGGCGTTCGGGATCTTCAAAGAAAGGACGGAACGCACGGCGATGCGACGAGTGGCAGCGGCGGGTGGAGAGATATCGATGGCAGCTGCAGTCGTACGGTGGTCGCATGGAAAGGAAAAAAAGAGGGTGTATGAAGGATCTTTGTTACAGTAGGCTTACCCACGGTTGCTTAGGGTATCTGATCAATCCCCTGTTCTCCAACGTCCCTTCGTAGGATCGTCGATTGTTCAGGATATCATTGGCCTAGACTGCCGTCCCCCGCCATCACTAAATGTAGTCATACTACGGACCCCGATCGGCCTCCTCCAGAGCCCCAGGTTAAGAAGGTAAGGCTCAAAGTATTCTAGGATAGTCGTCTGGTATACCTAGAAGCGTCGTTATGACGCACCATAACCCGGTGCCATGAAGCCCGAGCACGATAGCTTACACTCTGGCCAGAGATAGCTATTGCAGTCTGTCGAGTCTCATACACAGACTCGGCGCCCCGAGCGATGGGTACCTACGTCCCTTGCGCCGGTATGGTTCCAGGTTCGATTCTCGACGTCGGAGCTTCGTCGCGTCTCACCGAGAATGAAAACAATGGAGTACAGCTATGTACATTCGACACTCACACTTAGAGCTACCGCGCGCGAGTGCCCGATGTACATATCTGGAACTTCGTCTCGTCCATGTGTTTTTGTTTTCCCTTCTCGGCGAAACTTACGAAGCCGGGAATCGAACCGTCGACCTCCCGATGCTTAGGTATTAGAGACGAGCACGCTAACCACTAGACCACCGCACCGGCTTAGCTGTTAACGTAAGGACCGAAATTATGTATGAATAATAGCAGACATTTTTTCGGTGGAATTACAGATTTTTTATTTATTACATATTCAGACAGTATAGAAAAGTGAACTCATTATGTATAGTATATTTTTCCACTAATGGGAATGCCAGCGGGATAAAAATACCATGCAACCAGTGGGAAACTGAAGGGCCTATTGAATGGTATATCGAATGGTAGTTTAAGTGGGGATTGTACCATTGGCAAAACCCCATTGCATTACTTTTAAGTTATAGTTAATGGCAATCAATGGGATTTTTAATGGTAATTAATGGGGGGACTTAACCAAGGGAATCCACACGATTGATTGTTACTAAACGCGTTAAATGTCACTAGAAAAATTCCCCAGGTTCAAACATGAAAACTGTACGGTTACCATTTTTGTTTTTGTTCGACAGTCTTTTTTTAATGTTATTTTCTATTCTTAAAAAAAAAATGCCATTCCTCCTGCAATCATTTGTACTCTGTGTGTGGGCACTTTTTTTTACACGTTGTAAACCATCATTCGTTTGTAAGTTAGGAATAGTCAGAGCGCAAAACGTCACAGAAATTAAATTCGGCCAAGTAAAAGAAATGCAAAGACTGTCGCTCGTTGCGGATCCGCATTTGCGGCCTGCCAACTCGAGCGATCAGTAGCAGAGTGCCTCGCTCTGTAAAAATACGCGCGAATAAAGATCCCACGCGATTTTTTTTTTTTTTTTTTTCTCTCGGACGGTGCTTTTATTCCCGCGTTCTTTTACGTCGGGCGTCGATTAACTCGAACAATGGCTCTCTTTTGCGTGTTTCTCATTCCCGTAAAATGTCCACCTACGTGTGTAATACGCAAAACAGACAATGCCCCCAACGCCCCTAATCTTAATTCTTCTTTCCAATTTTATTCTAATACACTATTTCAATAATGCAAATATTGGGTGAGACGTTGGCGAGTGAATCGGCGCGCGCTTCAGACGCAGTAGGCCCGAGTTCGATTCCCGGCAAGCACCAAGAATTTTCTGCGGTTTTTTTATGTGCAGAAAAGTGGTTCGGAAGCCACTATAATAGTAGGTCCAGAGGAAGGGTACAGCGTCTCGGTATGGGAAACCGAAAGAGTGGAAACTGTCGCGGGTTCGATTCCCGAGACTGAAGTCCCGTAGGTGAACGGAAAATGGACGAGGACGTAGCTCCGGTGATAGGACGTACGAACTGTAACTATAGCCGTATGGCCAGGACTACTGACACCTGACGAGCCGCGACGAAGCTCCGGGCCCAAGAATCGAACTGGCGACAACGGAAAAGGAAGGAGGAGGGAAAAAGGGAAGGAGCCCGTAACCCTTAGGGGATCGGTGTAACGCACAATACCCAATAATGCAAATATCATTACAGTAAATCGTTATTAATTATTATCATCGTCGCACCCGTCGCACCCGTCGCACCCGTCGCACCCGTCGCACCCGTCGCACCCGTCGCACCCGTCGCACCCGTCGCACCCGTCGCACCCGTCGCACCCGTCGCACCCGTCGCACCCGTCGCACCCGTCGCACCCGTCGCACCCGTCGCACCCGTCGCACCCGTCGCACCCGTCGCACCCGTCGCACCCGTCGCACCCGTCGCACCCGTCGCACCCGTCGCACCCGTCGCACCCGTCGCACCCGTCGCACCCGTCGCACCCGTCGCACCCGTCGCACCCGTCGCACCCGTCGCACCCGTCGCACCCGTCGCACCCGTCGCACCCGTCGCACCCGTCGCACCCGTCGCACCCGTCGCACCCGTCGCACCCGTCGCACCCGTCGCACCCGTCGCACCCGTCGCACCCGTCGCACCCGTCGCACCCGTCGCACCCGTCGCACCCGTCGCACCCGTCGCACCCGTCGCACCCGTCGCACCCGTCGCACCCGTCGCACCCGTCGCACCCGTCGCACCCGTCGCACCCGTCGCACCCGTCGCACCCGTCGCACCCGTCGCACCCGTCGCACCCGTCGCACCCGTCGCACCCGTCGCACCCGTCGCACCCGTCGCACCCGTCGCACCCGTCGCACCCGTCGCACCCGTCGCACCCGTCGCACCCGTCGCACCCGTCGCACCCGTCGCACCCGTCGCACCCGTCGCACCCGTCGCACCCGTCGCACCCGTCGCACCCGTCGCACCCGTCGCACCCGTCGCACCCGTCGCACCCGTCGCACCCGTCGCACCCGTCGCACCCGTCGCACCCGTCGCACCCGTCGCACCCGTCGCACCCGTCGCACCCGTCGCACCCGTCGCACCCGTCGCACCCGTCGCACCCGTCGCACCCGTCGCACCCGTCGCACCCGTCGCACCCGTCGCACCCGTCGCACCCGTCGCACCCGTCGCACCCGTCGCACCCGTCGCACCCGTCGCACCCGTCGCACCCGTCGCACCCGTCGCACCCGTCGCACCCGTCGCACCCGTCGCACCCGTCGCACCCGTCGCACCCGTCGCACCCGTCGCACCCGTCGCACCCGTCGCACCCGTCGCACCCGTCGCACCCGTCGCACCCGTCGCACCCGTCGCACCCGTCGCACCCGTCGCACCCGTCGCACCCGTCGCACCCGTCGCACCCGTCGCAGAAATTCCAACAAATCATGATTCGTTGTAGCCCTCCATCCCTGGTGAAAATATTTTTCTGACAATTTTTATCGATTTTCCGTGATTTTTCTTCGATTTTCTCTGCTATATGTTAAAAATCTCTACCATTTTCTTCGCACAATCTCCACCAGTCATAATATATCAGAGAAATTCTGATTTCAGATTTCATCTGATAACGTACATTTTTTAACGTACGTTATCAGATAAAATCAGAAAATACGATTTGACTCCAAGATTACATTTTGTCTCTTTCTGTTACTCGGACGAATAATTGAATTACTCGGAGGAAATGCAATTTATTTTCCAAAAAACTCAAATTTTCACGGATAATGTGTGTTTGAGAATTTCAGACAACTTACGAGTTTTCTCTATGATCTACTCATTCTGTTACCATAACGAACAATAGACTTTTTCAGGGAAAATACGATTTATTTTCTGAAAAATTCTGCTCTTTGTATAAAGGTCGGTTTAGAGAATTCCAGTGAACTTAGGAGTTCACTTGAAGATCTCCTTTTTCACGTAATCGTACGAACACTGAACAGTATAAATGATAATTTATGTATACATTGCATGAGAAATTCAGCGAAAATTTGACTCTTTCAGAAAATAGTTTCTTAATATAGAAGACAAACAGGCTTGGAATATCAACAAATGTCGTAGTTTTTCCGAAAAGTTGGCAAGCAAAATCAGAGATTATCAGAACAATCAGAAATATTTGGATGCAAAATAATATTTGACTTTCTCTGAAGAGTGCGAAGAGTGAGAGAAATTCAGAGGACTTTTCAGAGAAATTTCAGAGAAATTTTCAGAGACATTCAGAGAAATATTTTCACCAGGGCTGTGCAACGGGTACGGATAATAATTTCCAATCACGTCGATGCGCACTGTGGAACTAGGTATGACGGTACGATCGCCAATGTTCTACTACACCCGGGAATTCCGAACTGCCTCATTACTTCATTGACGACTATCTGGCATCCCCGGCAGTAGTGCAGACGGGGTACCGGTGAATATGGGACTGCGGAAAGAGAATGGGGGGGAAAAAGGGAGTGAGTATTACTGGGTGTGTGGACGAGAGGAGGAGTTTGGAGGCGAAAAACTTGGCCCAGGTTACCGAGCGCGCGGGCCAAGCGGAACTCGTCGCATTCCCTCTTCCTCGTCCGGGTTCCGACCACCGGAACACGATAGTAACTGCCTACCCTTGTTAATTACATCAGACAACCCTCGGCCCGCGGACCTCGTCTCCTTGTTTCATACCCGGACCATCAACTTCCGCCCTTTTCTACTTTTTTACCCCAATCCCTACCATTATATTCTCGCGTAGTGTTTGGCGCTATTGGCGGAGAGGGGCAAGACGGACTCCTCGATTTTAGATAAAATCTTTGTCCGTGCGAGTCACAAAAAAATGGTAAAAACGTTTCATGTCCATGTCGTTTTTTTTTTTTTAATTATTATTTTGACCGTACGACTTTTTGACATTTAACTGTTTTTGTCGTTTGCCATTTTATTAAAACAAATAGCAGTAGTAGTAAAATACATTTATTGACCTCTCTTACTATGATAGTTCTATTTTGTTGTTCCTTTTTTTTTCTTCTTTTTTTTTACACACAACAGTGCATTAGAGTTGGCCAACAGGTCATTCGAAGTCCTTCAGCCATTAAATAAATACTTATATTCATTATATTTATTTGACAAAAATAAATATTTAAAACAAATGAATATCAGCCCCCATGAAAATAATTATATGTTAAAATATATCTTAAATATATTTTACATATATTTCATATAGTATGTCGCCGAAAAGTTTTGTAAATCCAATATACAACCTTTATATGACATTATAGAAGTTGCATATATTTAAAAATGTATGTACACATATATGTGTGATATATTTTCCTTGTAAATGAAAAAGAACTTTTATACGTGAAGAATATGCCAATGTGTATTCCTGTTGTATTGTCATTTACATATCACATTAAAAAGAAGTACATTTTATGTATATAAATATTAGAAAAAAATGTTTCTGACACTTATACCGTGTGTCCCATTTTAATCTTACACCTGATTTTCCTCGAAAAATACTGCTCCGATCAAAAATTGTGTATAATAAAACTTTTAGTGTTCGAAGGGGGACGTTAAAAAAATTTTTTTTTTTTATCATAATCAAAAATGGCGGAGTTAAGATGACCGACATGTTTTTTTTTTAATGGAAACATGCCATTTCTTTGTCACTAAAAAATATGTGGGATAGTGACTGCTGCCGTCTGTCTCCTACATTCTCTAAAAACAGCGCCGGTAGTCGACCCCGTGACAGCAGTCATCGGTAGTCGGTGACTGCTGCCATCTGTTTCCTCTAGCCATTTTTTTATATTTTTTTCATTATTAATTGGAATTTATTTTAGGGCGAAAGAAATCACCGAAAGATTTTTTTGTTTCATTGAGAGCTACCAACGATTTAAATGATATACTCGAATAAAACAAAACTATTTAATAGACATTTACAATCAATCCCTCGAATTTTTATTTACAGTACCTGCTCTCACAAATTAAAGTGAGCAAAGATCTCACGTAACGTCGCTTCCGGAGCAGAGAGCTGTGAGTCTCCGAAAGTGATACGTTACAGTATACCTCTATAGCAGAATTACATACTACATACATATTTGCATACATCACAAATATCGACACAATATATATTGTATATATAACCTCTATATATCTCGGATATATTTACAATGTATAAACCCATAAATAAGATGTACATGTGACATCTATGTGCTTAAAAGATCCCATGCATACCATTTACAAAGATCATTAATAGTTCATATAAGTACTATGTATTTACCATACATTTTAAGCAACGAAAAGTTGTATATGTAACATAAATTTGGGATATATGTAGCATGTATCGCATATATGTAACATATATGTAACGTACTTAATTTTTATATTGCGCATACATTTAGCACATGTATGTTTTATATAATTTTTTTCGTGGGGGAGTACCAATTATATTTATTTGATTGAAATAAATTATTGTTTCCGGGTGCAAACTAACGACCACGGAATTTTTTAAACTTTAAACTCTGTACAGCGGGTAAAAGTGTCGAATATGGCGCACTCTGTTCAACACGCAAATCAATGACAAATGGACCAATGAATGACAATGGAACAATGAATTACATACTACATACATATTTGCATACATCACAAATATAGACACAGCATATATCGTATATATAACCTCTATATATCTCGGATATATTTACAATGTATAAACCCATAAATAACATGTACATGTGACATCTATGTGCTTAAAAGATCCCATGCATACCATTTACAAAGATCATTAATAGTTCATATAAGTAGTATGTATTTACCATACATGTTAAGCAACGAAAAGTTGTATATGTAACATAAATATGGGATATATGTAGCATGTATCGCATATATGTAACATATATGTAACGTACTTAATGTTTATATTGCGCATACATTTAGCACATGTATGTTTTATATAATTTTTTTCGTAGGGAAGTACCAATTATATTTATTTGATTGAAATAAATTATTGTTTCTGGGTGCAAACTAACGACCACGAAATTTTTTAAACTTCAAACTCTGTACAGCGGGTAAAAGTGTCGAATATGGCCCACTCTGTTCAACACGCAAATCAATGACAAATGGACCGGTCCATATTCACCCGTTTCGCCCTACGTAGATTTACGCTACATCGTACTAATACAATATATTGCGTTATTATAACCGAGTAAACTATATATCTGACAATTATACTGCCTCGTTTATCTCCGACAACGCGCACCCTACGAGAGTCATCGCGGGTACGCGATGAAAATTATTATCGTCGAAACTATCGTGCACGCCGATCATCCCGACTATAACTGGACGTCGGTCGGATGGGCGCGAGATATTCAGGGGCCCGGCATTGATGAATTTCTGTTATATCAATATATATGACAAGCTCGTGTCGTTGTTATCGAAACGAGTATCAGCCCGGAATGCTAACGACCCAGTTCGGCTCGTATGCTCAAATACGTGACTGCGTGATTCACCGCAGCCGAAAAGAATGATTTATGGGCTGTATAATAATAGAAAGAAAAAAAAAAAGAACATCACCGTTGAGGGTTCCTTGGGAGGTTTTCGGCGTCTATCTGGTCCAGGGATTTGTTAGGGGATAATTAGGTATGGATGAGTTAGGAGGCAGATGAGGGTCGGGTCGTCCGCGGAAGTGATTCTTTGCGAGTAACTAATCCGAGACCTTCCTATCGTCATTTGTGGCAATGGTGGGGGCTTCAGCGGCCTTTTTCCTTTCCGCCCGCGAGGGATTGGCCTTTCAGGCCGTTGATTCCGGTTTTCACTAATGTCCAAAACCATTGCGGATAGCTCTCGAAAGTAAGGTATTTCGAGATAGACCCGAGCGCTGCCGCGTATTTGGCTGGTGTATGTGTTGTAACGACCGGGCGAATGAATAACGCGCGTATTCGGTTTTCGGGCGGATATTGTTAGTACAACCATGGCTGAATACCTCGAGTACGAACTGTCAGACGTCTGTTCGTTTAGACTTCTCAGTCCACACTGTTTTACATGACGATCGATCTTGTATCGATTGTCGGTTCGTGCGTCTATTGTCAAATCTAACTAATATCGTGTGTTTTAACGAATAGTCAGTTACATATTCGTTACAGTATATTGACTGCCAATAAACAAAGGACCGCAACTCATATGCGTTACCATGGAAATTACGTCCTTTTGTCTTTTGGCAGTCGATATACATATATCTTGGTTCGTTCCTTTGGTTTGTTCCCTTGGTTCGTTCCCTTGGTTCGTTCCCTTGGTTCGTTCCCTTGGTTCGTTTCCTTGGTTCACTCTAAAAACAAGCGTGTTTTCAAGTGTGTTGAAACAACTCACAACACACATATTACATGTGTTGGGCCAACCAAGTGCATTAATGAAATACGTGTTGGCGGCTTGCGTGTTGAAACAACACGCTTGCATGGTATCTTGTCCTGGATTCCTTGTGCGACACACTTCTTAATGTTTTTGGTGTAGAACGCGCTTGATTGGAAGGCACGTAATGTATGTTATTTCAACGCGTTTACGGCCGAACAACTCACTTGGTGCACAGGTAAACGCTAGGTATACAACACACTTTATAAATGAAAGCACCAGGAAATCAACACACTTGCATATGCGTTTGATTCAATCGTAATATGGCGGATTCGTACATTGCACAGCACGATCATGGAAAGGCCGTCAGATATTTTCAAGTGTCGTATGTGCTATTTTGAAGCTGCGTCTGATAATTAACTATTGAAACACGTTGTCCAACATCATTGATTTTGTGTACCGTTCAAAGTGCAGTGCAACGAATATGGATGTTGCGCCTCATTTAGAAATTGGTAGTCTTTCAAGCAGCATGTGTTTCGAAAGCATTCTCACGTCGACTTTAACGAAGAAGCTGCAAATATCCCGGATGTGAACAGAGATACGATTAAGGTTGAGATTGAGATTGAGATTGAAGGTCGATCACTGTAATTAATTTCTAAGATAATTCACAGTTGGTATAGCACCATTTCTTTTCAATATGTGTTGGAGGGTGGGTAGAGATGAACACGCTTACAACTGAGTAAAAAGTGAAGACATGCATAAATGCGTTTAAAGGGTGTTGAAACAATGCACGTAATGCGTGTAAAATTTACATGCTTTGACATGTGTTGAAAATCAACACACCTTGAAGCGTGTAAAAAGTGACTACACGATTTACACGCTTGTTTTTAGAGTGTTCGTTATTTCGGTTCGTTCCTTCGGTTCGTTATTTCGGTTCGTTCCTTCGGTTCGTTCCTTCGGTTCGTTCCTTCGGTTCGTTCCTTCGGTTCGTTCCTTCGGTTCGTTCCTCCGGTTCGTTCCTCCGGTTCGTTCCTCCGGTTCGTTCCTCCGGTTCGTTCCTCCGGTTCGTTCCTCCGGTTCGTTCCTCCGGTTCGTTCCTCCGGTTCGTTCCTCCGGTTCGTTCCTCCGGTTCGTTCCTTTGATTCGTTCCTTTCAGTCTGGTACGAACTGAAACAGTATATATGTGAGACACTCATTTTTCAACAGGAAGTGACGTCATACTGAAAATACGTCACTATCGATCGAAAAATGAGCTTCTCAAACCAGAAGTGACGTATCCCCGGTATGACGTCACTTTCGGTCTAAAAATAAGATTTTCAAACCAAAAGTGACATATTTCCGATGTAACGCCACTTCGTCTAAAGAAATTACATTATAAAACGTGGAGTGACTTTTGGTAAATTTCCAAAAAAATCTAAATGTTCGATGATCAAATTCGATAGGTCACAGCGAGGAGGTCGCGCAACACAAGAGCCACAACTGCCAGCGTATACGGAATGCAACTTTTATCGATAGGTCAGCGATAATCGCAATGACGACTAGCTCGACGACAGCAGCAAACGAAATTTTTCGACCGGTAACCGGAACTTTCTATTTTCGTTACTTTTCTCGTTCACCCGCTCACTCGACTGGGCTATATTTTCGTATCTCGAAGTGCCCGCTACATTTTCACCGGCTGGATTTGACTCCTTCTCGCCTCGTCGAGTCAGCGTTCTCATTTTTATAACTCGACCGTCAAAAAATATTTTTCCTTCCCCGAGTGAATTTCTCGAGGACCATTATACCCACTCCCACTCCCCCCGCCCCCTCCACAGCCACCCAACCCTCCTCGCCGAGCTCGACGTCCGTCTGAGATGGCGTCTGCGAACAGTGGAAAAAAAAACACAGTGCAATCATTTTTGGCGTCTTAAACACAGACCTCTTCCATCGAAGCTCGAGATCGCTATTGACACGAAGAAACTATTACCGTCTATCGATACGTTCACTATCGCCGTTTATTTTTCGAGTGTGTTCGAAAGTGCTTAAAGTTTTTTAAATTATTTTTATTCGCCCGTATTCGTAACAATATTAATCGAATAAAGTAATCGGTGGAAGGGAATTAAATTTTTTTTTTTTCAATTATAATTAAATCGTTCAAGTCTACTTGAGACTTTTTCGTCGAGTGCCCGGATAACCACTATTCTTTTCGCCTTACACGAGAAACTCCGTCCCCTACTCGCTCCCCCTAGCAAATTTAGATCTTTCTTTAGTCCTGTCGATGTTCTACGGACTTGGAAGCGAGGGAGGGAGTATTCCGGGGAGAATCTCGGCGTGAGACCTCTCTGGATGGACTCTCAAACGACGTTGAGAGTGGGGTCAGGGAGAAACTGAACAAGACGCGTAGAACCTTGGCGAGGGATGAAATTGGATTTCTCTCGCCGCTGAAAGTTCACCCGGGGTACGCGCCTTGATTTTTTTTTCCCTTCGTACGTGCCTCTGACTGAGAGGTTATAATATTAGATTAGGCGCAGACTGTATATCATTTTCAGAAAGAATTGCGCATGATATTCTATGAATGATGAGATGTATCCAAATATACAATAAAGTACGGAGAACACTCGGAGACGCTCAAACGCTCAGAAGACAGTCAGACACCCAGAGACACTGACAGGCACTCAGAATAAGCCTAACTAAGGCTGACGAGTTTTGTCAGTGTCCTCTCGGTGGCTGAGTGTTCCTGAGTGCCTCTGACTGTCCTCTGAAGGTCTCCAATTGTCCTGGAGTGCCTCTGACTGTCCTCTGAGGGTCTCTAATTGTCCTGGAGTGCCTCTGACTGTCCTCTGAGGGTCTCTAATTGTCCTGGAGTGCCTCTGACTGTCCTCTGAGGGTCTCTGTCCTGGAGTACCTCCAACTGTCCTGTGAGGGTCTCTAATTGTCCTGGAGTGTCTCAGACTTTCCTCTGAGGATCTCTGAGCGTCCCTGAGTGTCCCCGAGTGTCCCCGAGTGTCTTCGAGGGCCTCCGAATGTCTCCGAGTGTCTCCGAGTGTCTCCGAGTGTCTCAGAGTGTCTCCGTGTGTCTCCGAGTGTCTCCGTGTGTCTCCGAGTGTCTCCGAGTGTCTCCGAGTGTCTCCGAGTGTCTCCGAGTGTCTCCGAGTGTCTCCGAGTGTCTCCGAGTGTCTCCGAGTGTCTCCGAGTGTCTCCGAGTGTCTCCGAGTGTCTCCGAGTGTCTCCGAGTGTCTCCGAGTGTCTCCGAGTGTCTCCGAGTGTCTCCGAGTGTCTCCGAGTGTCTCCGAGTGTCTCCGAGTGTCGCCGAGTGTCGCCGAGTGTCTCCGAGTGTCTCCGAGTGTCTCCGAGTGTCTCCGAGTGTCTCCGAGTGTCTCCGAGTGTCTCCGAGTGTCTCCGAGTGTCTCCGAGTGTCTCCGAGTGTCTCCGAGTGTCTCCGAGTGTCTCCGAGTGTCTCCGAGTGTCTCCGAGTGTCTCCGAGTGTCTCCGAGTGTCTCCGAGTGTCTCCGAGTGTCTCCGAGTGTCTCCGAGTGTCTCCGAGTGTCTCCGAGTGTCTCCGAGTGTCTCCGAGTGTCTCCGAGTGTCTCCGAGTGTCTCCGAGTGTCTCCGAGTGTCTCCGAGTGTCTCCGAGTGTCTCCGAGTGTCTCCGAGTGTCTCCGAGTGTCTCCGAGTGTCTCCGAGTGTCTCCGAGTGTCTCCGAGTGTCTCCGAGTGTCTCCGAGTGTCTCCGAGTGTCTCCGAGTGTCTCCGAGTGTCTCCGAGTGTCTCCGAGTGTCTCCGAGTGTCTCCGAGTGTCTCCGAGTGTCTCCGAGTGTCTCCGAGTGTCTCCGAGTGTCTCCGAGTGTCTCCGAGTGTCTCCGAGTGTCTCCGAGTGTCTCCGAGTGTCTCCGAGTGTCTCCGAGTGTCTCCGAGTGTCTCCGAGTGTCTCCGAGTGTCTCCGAGTGTCTCCGAGTGTCTCCGAGTGTCTCCGAGTGTCTCCGAGTGTCTCCGAGTGTCTCCGAGTGTCTCCGAGTGTCTCCGAGTGTCTCCGAGTGACTCCGAGTGTCTCCGAGTGTCTCCGAGTGTCTCCGAGTGTCTCCGAGTGTCTCCGAGTGTCTCCGAGTGTCTCCGAGTGTCTCCGAGTGTCTCCGAGTGTCTCCGAGTGTCTCCGAGTGTCTCCGAGTGTCTCCGAGTGTCTCCGAAGGCCTCTGAATGTCTCTGAGGGTTTCTGAGGGCACCCATATGTCTCTGAGGGCCCCTATATGACTCTGACGGCCCCTGTATGTCTCTGAGGGCCCCTATATGACTCTGAGGGCCCCTGTATGTCTCTGAGGGCCCCTGTATGTCCCTCAGTGCTCCAAGTGTCTTTGAGGGTCTCTGATTGTCTCCGAGGGTCTTTAAGTGTCTCTGAAGACCTGTAAGTGTCTTTGAGGGGCTCTGAGTGTTATGAGAGTCTCTGAGGCCCTCTGAAGGTTGCTGAGTATCCATTAGTGCATGGAATATCATGCTCAGTTATTTCTGTTAATGATATACAGCGTCAACCACAGCGCTTGATGCTTACCAAGAGACGAGATAGTGTCTTGACGCCAGGTACTTAAAAAAAAAACTATGTTTTTATAATCGTTATCATAATGCATCAAGCTGAACAGAACAAAGGAGTGCTCGGATTGGGAATAACTCGTAAAAT
The DNA here is from genome assembly GCA_963575735.1 of Amblyjoppa fuscipennis. Taxonomy (NCBI): domain Eukaryota; kingdom Metazoa; phylum Arthropoda; class Insecta; order Hymenoptera; family Ichneumonidae; genus Amblyjoppa; species Amblyjoppa fuscipennis. The sequence continues at coordinate 8,843,710 of OY754497.1, forward strand.
TTGATAAGCTGAGACGTCTGGCTTCGAACGTAAAATTTTGATGACTGATCCAGGTGAGAAACTGCAAAGATCCATGAGTCTCCAATTATCGGCAATACCCTATCGAGATAAGGCCGAGCCGTAGGGCTGAGGGGTAAGTCTTTTTTTGATCTATCTTCGTACGTCCTTATCCGCTTTTCGCTCGCTACAAATACTCAATTTCGTACGGCAGGAGATAGCGAGACGGTGCGAGTCCGAAGAGTTATTAAATTTGCACTCGTAAAACAAAGTTTTGACGGTTTCTCCCCTCAACCGTCCGTCTATCCGATTTTTTTTTTCATTATAACTTCTGAAAGGACCTTCCGCGTTCGTTTATTATCTCCGTTTTAACCTTTTTATTACATTATTACTATTTTTTTTTTTAAGCTCGGCACTTGAGATGGGTTAGTGGAATGAAAAAGAGAAAAAGGAGGAATTCGGTCTCCTCTCCGGCGGACAACCCGATCGGGGTCAGGCGCGGATCCGCCGCTCCGACCGCCTCGACAAAGTTTCAGACTGCGGCTCGCGGCCGCTTAATCTTGGATGCTCTAATCGATTTTTCGACACTCGTGAAACGATTTGTACCGTGTGTAGACGAACAAATTCGCGGCTTTTCCAGATTAAATCGGTTGTCACGGTCTGCAGTGCGTTGATAATAAATCAGTGCCGCGAGACCGCCGACAAAAGTTTAGAGAAATTGTACAGTGCTCTTGGAAAGCGCACGAGACCCAGACATTCGCGAGTTTGTCGCTGAGGACAATTAAATTTTCACCCACTAGATTTTTTGCCCGTCTGAGGAGGTTGCCTCTTCGTGCGATACTCAAAATATGCGGCATTAAATTTACACCGGAACATGACCTGTTTGACTTCAAATTTAACTCTTCTCGGACAACGGACATTTTTTTAAAGCTGCAGGTCGCTATCGTTTTTACCCTACTATCAGAAGGAAAAAGAAATATTAAAAAAAAAATTGATGACATTTTTCAAAAATTGACGAGGATTAGACGAGAGATCGAGAAGTCAAATCATAAACGCCACGATTCGAGGAAGTGAGTACGGTCCCACTCGCAGGCTGACAGGAGCGACGTATCGATTTTGTACGAGAGCTTTTCCGCCTTATACCCGACCGCACTCTTTTCAGTAGCGGATAAAGCCGGAAGATACGCGACAGTGGGAGCAAAAACGTAGCACAACGGAAGATCCCGCCTGGAGTTGACTCAACGTCTCCGAGGTACATATTGGCTGCCCTTCTGTCGTTAAGTCCACACACACACACACACACACACAGACTGTTCAAACCCCGAGGAGGACAAGCTCGACGATGAATCTGCCGCTGCGATTCGGGTGCAAACTAACCCCCTCGTCACCGGCCTCTTAACGTTATATGCATAGCGCCCCAATCCCCTCAAGCTTCAATCAATTATTCAGATTTACATGCATCATCTGCGTCAACTGTCATACTTTTCCCTTTGAAAATATTGAAAATCTAAACATTAAATTGTTAAGTCCTGATTTTTTTTTTACAGCAAGGGATTTATTATAGCGACATGTAGCATCTGAGTGCATAGCGTCAGAGCCCCCAATGTCCCAGCACCTCAGCATCCAGTGTCACAGTGCGTGGCATCATAGTGCCTAGCAACCAACACCTAACATCCCAGAACCTAGTGTACCAGGGTCCGAGGATCCCAACGTCTCGTCCCAGTGCATAGCGATTCATTCACTAACCCAGACACTAAAGACCCAGTCTCTAACGACCCAGCCTCTAACGACCCAGCCTCTAACGATCCAGCTCCTAAAGACCCAGCCTCTGATGACCCGGTCTCTGGCGACACGGCCTTTGGCAAGCCGACACCTAGAGTACCGGCCCCTAGCGAGCCGACCCCTAAAGTACCGGCCCCTAGCGCCCCGGCCCCTAGCGAGTCGGCCCCTAGCGAGTCGGCCCCTAGCTAGCCGGCCCCTAGCGAGTCGGCCCCTAGCCAGTCGGCCTCTAGCGAGCCGGCCCCTAGCTAGCCGGTCCCTACCGAGTCGGCCCCTAGCGAGCCAACTCTTCGCAAGAAGGCCCTTAACGCACCAGCCTTCAATGACCCAGCCTTTAATGACCCAGCCTCTAACGATCCTCCCCCTAACAACTCGGCCTCTAACAACCCAGCCTCTGGTGACCCAGCTTCTAACGAACCGGTCTCTGGCGACCTGACCCCTAGCGCGCCGGCCCCTAGCGCCCCGGCCCCTAGCGCCCCGGCCCCTAGCCCGCCGGCCTCTAGCTAGCCGCCCCCTAGCGCACCGGCCCCTAGCGAACTGGCCCCTAGCGAGCTGACCCCTAGTGAGACGGCCTCTAGTGAGCCGGTCGCTAGCGAGTCATCCCTTAAAGTCCTAGCGGCAAGCGTCCCAGGCCCTACCGTGCCACCGCTAGTTTCAATTAAAATGAAAGTTCCACTTAGCTCTCACTTTCTGTTCGGTAGAGAAATCGTAACTCGAAAGCCGAAGAGACTTGAAACGGCGGTGAATCAGCAAGTTCGATGGCGCAGCGGGCTCCATTGGAGGAAAAGGCTTCCCTCCGTTACACTCTCTTCTTGTTCGCTCTCTTTGTCTACCCTCACCGTCGAGCGACCGCGCGAGGTTTGGCCGGGTACCGAGACCATGCGCGGCATTCGGTCAGCCACCAACGCGTAATTGTCACGTAATAACGTAGCGGGAACTCGGGGGTGGGGGGAGAGGGGTGGTCGCGCACACGCCGACGTAAACGTTCGTAAATTGCTGTTTTAATTGGGCTCGGAGCTGCGGCCGTCGCCAACTAGGAGTATGCACAATAATGGGGCCGCAGAGCAAGAGTATTCGCGCACTTGGTAAAACGGAGCGTGCGAAATTTTCACCGGAGGAAAATACATGGACAATGCTAGTTGCGTTACACACAAAGGAGACTCCCGAGAAAGCTCGATGAAGCTTCCCGACCGGCGAACAGTCCGGCACTCCGGCGTGCAGCTGAAACAATGTCTGTTCGCTGTCAAAAGTCCAGGGTAAAAAACGAAAATTTCGATCCGCCAACAACGCGACATTTCACGACAAAATCCAATGCTCCGTAAACAAGAGTCCAAAGGTTCGTGACCAAAATGAGTGATGGAGAATACGGAAAAGCTATCACCGGTTCATAACGAGGCGTCTGATTTCCGGCACGGACACGGATATACACACCGCTAAGTCACGTGGGGTCATCATATACGCGTCTCGCTTATTGTCTGAAAAAAATTTAATCAACGAGCGACTACCGTCCCTGCCGACTCACCGCCCAGTCACCGCCAGGAGCCCCAACTCTCCGCAGCAGTTGCGCGATTGGTGGAGCAGCGGGGAGAGGGGATGCCGACTCGTTCATCCATCAATCGGAGACTGTATGTGCAGGAGCAACAAATTTTCACTCATCTGGAAGAAGGGAGCGAGAACGGAGAGACCCCACGGAAAATGTTGTAATGCGTAATGATGCAAGAACTGGCGCCGATCTTTTCGTCGACCATTTTCCGAATGCCGAAAAACCTGCCGGATGGGATTTCAATTGGTTCGAGCGGCGAACGGACGGTCGCCGGGCATTTGGTACAGGTAGCTTGGATTTAATGACGGTGAGGTATTCAATATCTCCGTGTATATAGATCAAAGGAACATCACATATACATACGATGCTTAGTCCCAGCGCCGAGCATTTCAGCGCCGAGCGTCCCAGCACTGAGCGTTGTAACACTTAGCGTTACAGCACTTAGCATTCTAACACTTAGCGTTCCAGCACTTAGCAGCCGTTCCTTACCGCTACAGCGCCTGGCGTTTCACCGCTTAGCGTCCCAGTGTCTAGTATCGCAATGCTTAGCGTACCAGTAGTTTGCGTCCCAGTGCATAGTGTCCTAGTGTCTAGAATCGCAGCGTTTAATGTACCAGTGCTTGAAGTCACAGTGCTTAACGTCCCACTGATTAGCGTCCCAGTGATTGGCGTCCTAGTGATTAGCGTCGCAGTGATTAGCGTCGCAGTGGTTAGAGTCCCAGTGATTAGCGTCGCAGTGATTAGCGTCCTAGTGATTAGAGTCCCAGTGATTAGCACTCCAGTGCTTAGCGTCCCAGTGCTTAGCGTCCCAGTGATTGGCGTCCCAGTGCTTAGCGTCCCAGTGCTTAGCGTCCCAGTGCTTAGCGTCCCAGTGCTTAGCGTCCCAGTGCTTAGCGTCCCAGTGCTTAGCGTCCCAGTGCTTAGTTCAAGTGTCTAACATCCTACAGGTTAGTGTTCAAGTGTTTGGCTTCCCATACTACGGCCTAGCGTCCTACCGCCTCAACATCCCAGCGCCGAGCGTCCCAGTGACTAGCATTTCAGTTTCCTTAATCCAACGGAAGAGTTCTGATGGTCTTCCGGGAAAAATCATTTACAAGTTCTGGTAGAGAATGAAAGGAACTTCGGTCATTCGGATTATTTGGGTGGGGAAACTTTTTTTACCTTCACTTGCAGTCGGAAGCCGAAGCAGAGGCAGCTTGCTGTCCATGGAGCTCTCCACCCTCGGATACACGCGGGACCCAGCGCGAAAGACCTCCCGCGATCGGTAAAACCATCACGTACGAGGTATTGCGGATTCCGCGATGTGCTCCGCGGAGGGTTAACGTGCTCCGCGGTCTCTCTCGCATATGTCATATCCAGCACGAAAATTGGAAAATGCTCTTCATTGCTGCTGCCCGCGACTTCTGTTGTATCCCTTCGGCTGTTTCTTCCGCTCGACACCCACGAGGTCAATGCGCCCGGTTTTTCAACGGCTTTCGTGAATCCTCCACCCAAACCACCCCTGCCCCTCCCGCCGCCCGGCTACTACTGTGTTCTCCTACAAACGAGGTGAAAACCAGTGGAAGCTTTGTCACGACCTAACGAAGAAAAATTGATCCCATTCCCTACGCTTCACCCTTCGGATTCGAAAGATCAGCGTTTTGGTACGGCCCTGAAAGGGCCTCGGTCTAACGCCCTGAGTCTCTGAAAGGACAGGAGTTGGTTGATTTCAATGAGCAGAATTATGGCTAGTGAAATGGCCGCTCAACGAGCAGGCGGAAATGAACCATCGAAAGAAAAAGCCCTAAAAAGACCTCCCAAAAAATGATCCCCGCGTAGTAATTTGATCAGATATGCCGTACGACTGATCAGGTTGTGATGAGGAAACCGTACGGCTTGCCATTTTATGGAAAGCCTTACCTGGGCCGGGTCTGGAATACACATGATCTGCATGACCAGGCTAGCCTATGGCTAGTAAGATCAGGTCCAGATCAGGCATTGATCGGGCAGTTCTTGTGAATCAATAGTAAAGGAATTGAGTGGATATTCGGCCTTGGCCACAGTGGAGGCGTTATCAGGTCTGCCATACTGCCTCATAATAATTTTGTTAACTCAAGATATCTCTATAGCATTCTGAACATCTTGTTTTTTTATTGTGGTTGAATAATATTCCATTCCTATATTGATTTCAAATAAATTCGTACATTTTTTACAGTCGATGTGAATTTTTTATAAATTTTTCTTACGTTGGAAAAAATATTTACGAAATTTTAGAACGAACTTTGGAAGTTTGGAAGTTTTTTTAATAAATAACTTAAATAATTCAAACGATTTAATAAAAAAAAATATTCCTTGATTATTTGTTGAACACTTATTTTTCTATTTATTACAATTTTTCTTACATTACCGTTATACAAAATCAATGTTCCTAGCATCTTACACATGACAGCATTTTACCGATTTTTATGTCATTAGAAATTCTTCGAAATTGTCACTGAATTCAATTTTTGTCCGGGAATGCATGTGTACTGGCACTATAAAAGTATATATAGTCGTGTACATACTTCTTGCGGAGGTCAAAAGCAAATTTGATATTAAGTTTCTTAAGTTCAGGATAGCCGAGTTGATTAAGGCGCCGCCATCGCAGTCTCCATTGGCAAGGTCGCTGGTTCAAGTCCGACCATGAGTGAAGTAAAAATTAATTTTTCCGTAATTTACATTGTAGTAATCCGTTAATTTAATGCGAATAACAAATATAAAATGTTCACCAGTCCGATAAAATAACGCTAATAAATAAGATATATTTATTATACTTTGCTTAGGGAGCAATCAGGCAATTTGATAATGCCGTGCAGCCTGTTCACGGCCTGATCAACCACTACCTTACATTTCGTGTAATGCCCTTCTCAGGCTGCCGTACTGTAACCTGACGAGGCACTACGGCAAGCCTTATAATGCCCGTATTGGGGCCGTGGCTGAATTTCTACCCGGGTAGGCGGAGAAAACAATCACGACGCGACAGTGGCGCCAGGCGCGAGCGGCGGATGCAGCGGAGCCCACTCGAATCATTTCATGAAGGGTTTTTATGTGGGTTTTTTTTTCCCTGGAATTTCACCCAACGAGCATTCACGGGAAAAAAAGGAAGTGAGTGAGAATGAAAGCGTGCTCGCGCACGATACCTCGACGGATCCTTTAACGTCAAACTTTAAATTGGGAATTGTCGATCGCGCCAGAGACGAGAAACCGCGTCGTCTGGCGCAGTCTCGTCGGTAATATCACGCGATAAATCATCGTGGTCCAACAGTGGCGTACTACAATATTGGCCTAGGCGAGAGCGACGTCTATAACAATTTTTTCCATTCAGGCACCGCCGGCTCGACATTTGACGTTTCGTTTGTTGCCGAGCACGACACTCCCCGTCACTCCGCCGCGCGTGCCAAGCCGCCCTCTTTTCTGCGAAAGGCGCCCTCAGCCACCCGAGCACTGTGCAGGAAAATGGTTAACGCTGTCTCCCTATATTAGCCCCTTCCCACTCTCCTCCCCCCTTCGAGAGATTAATGCGTTCTCTGTCATCGGGGCCAAAGTTGGGACATCCGAAGCTTGGCACCGTGCCATCCACGGGGAAGCCTCGCGGGCGAGAAGAGAAAATCGAAAGGGCGACACTGAAGGTGAATAGCCGGAACCGGGCAGATCGACAGGGACCGAACGGAAAAAAAGTGACCCTTATTTCTGGCCTCTGCCGTTTTATCGGGCAAAATTGCATCCGATCTGATACTACCACTTTTTGCGCGACCAGATCAAATGACGATCTTCGGATCACGGCCAGTAATTTTGAAGCGAAACCGGCTGTTGGGTTCACTTTCACGTTGCACTGAGGTGACCACAGTGAAAACGTAATCATCGAGATTAAACAATTGCACGATTGGACTTTAGTTTTTCCCTCCACGACATTGACGTTACTGTGAATTATGGAGGTGAAGAGTATGAAAGAAAGTGGCCCGGAGTGATCGGTGATCATTGACGGAGGGAGTTACCATCAGTGAACACGTTCAAAAATTGGAGGGGGTGTTTAGTTGTGTGTTCGAGGCGATGCAAAACTTTCGCCCTATTGATTGTCTCAGGCTCAGTTGGCAATAAAGACTGTGATCGACTTGTTTCAATGGTGCACACACTTTCTATGGAAATTCAAATGATCAGTCTGCGCTCAACCGTTCGATGAGGATATCAATGATGTGCTTTTTGTCCAAGATTTTGAAGGCTCTTCAAGAAAACGGATAGGTAAATAGCCGAAACCGGGCAGATCGAAAGGGACGGGACAAAAAAAAGTGACCCTTATTTCTGGCCTCTGCCGTTTTATCGGGGAAAATTGCATCCACTGCGACTTTTTGCGCGACCAGATCAAATGACGATCTTCGGATCACGGGCAGTAATTTTGAAGCGTTACATCGCGTCCTCATAAGGGACGACGAAAATCGACCTATACGCTGCGAATCAATTACCTTTTTTTTGTGCTCGTGAAAAAAAGAACCCATCGAATGTCTCTGGAAAAACCCCGTCGCACGGAGGTCGGGCTTAAAACGAGAATCGAAATAACGAGGGAATCAATTTCTCAAGCCCGTCGGGTCCGCTGATGGAGTACGAGGAAAGCCTCGAAAAGCGTAACGACGAAATAGTGTATCGAGGGAAAGTCGGGGCCGCCGACTTCTATACAGTAAATTGCTAGTTGCTCGCAAAAAAAAAAGAAAAGAAAACCGTATTACACATTATATTTTCTATGGATTTATCAATTGGGTCAAAGTTACGCCGAGCCGCGTTGAGAAAAGATCTCTTCTTATCGACCCGGTAAATCGGTAGGCACATACACGTATAAACCGATACTTGTTCTCACCCGCGAGACGCGCCGAGCTCCTCATGGGTCTCGTAACGCTTCTCAAGAGGATAAGGCAAAGGTAAAAAAAGGGGAAAGAAAAGAAGAGCATTCCACACGGTTGAGATAAAGGAGGGTCCGGCGTTATTTACGCCAGCGAGATGGCGAGAGGAGCGCGGAGGGCGCGAGCGAGGGGTCGAAACTGGCCGGTAGTTCGCGGGTCTCGAGGGCGTCGATATTACGAGGCTCGCAATATATATTGTCTTATATATATCACACAGAGAGCTAAGGCGTCCGGAATCGCCGAGGATGTAACCCTGTTGCCGGCATATGACAAAGCGGGTTCGAAATCGGTGAGAACGCTGGAGGGTGTCGGAGGAGACGAGAGGAGAGCGACCGAACTAAGTGATGTCGGGTGGGAGGGAGTCACCCGGAAACTTATTCGGGATAAAGTTAAAATTGACTTTTCACCGTCACGAGGAAGCGATGCACCGGAGAATGGGGGAGGCTCGCCCGGAAGTGTCGAGCCATTCGGGAGTTGGCAACGCCGTCGCGAGAGAAGGAACGTGACGAAACTCACCGTACGCGCGTAGGTCACCGATCCAGGACTCTCATTAGCGAACGAAACTCGAGATCTTTGGGCGCCGAGAGATCCGATGACGCCGAGGAGGCAGCATGATGAGGAGAGACGAGGTGACCGAGAAGAAATCGCGAGAAAGAACCCACCCAATAGAACTCTCCGGTCACATAAATTGACGCAGGTCGTGATGCGTGACGGAAAGGGTGGATAAAATTGCTTTTCCATCAACTTGATGTTGTTTTTTTTTTTTCACCTACCTCATCATCATCTTTTCGGGGGGTTTTCTTTCCGCCTGCCGACCGAAAAGATATCCTCCCGTTGAGGGAAGAAGAGGACTAGGAGGAAGAGGTGGAGGATTTTGAACGGCGGTTGATCCGATCAGAAAAGACGAGCGAGGTAGGATGGAAAAACGTCGGATTTATCGAAACCGCGGGCACGAGAGGTGATCGATATTGGAAGAGAACGAGGGAGATAAAGGTGGGATAGCAGCTGGTTTTTCTTGTGTCAGCTACGACACAGCGCGAGGCGCAGGACGACTCGTGTCGCACGTCGTCGTCGTAGTCGTGGAGAACAGTTACAACGAGCTTCCCAACCTCCGGTATAAGAAGATCCTCCCTTCCTCCTTCGCGGACCGCTGTTCGAAGGAACCGGCGGATAGACGGGGTACCGAGAAAAAACGGCAATCTGCCAACTCTCGATGTCTCCAGCTCCGTCTATCTCGATTCTTTTTATTCACCGTTTCACACCATCCGCCGCCGTTTCTTTCACACTGCGCCGAGAGCTTTTACTCCCTTGGTTGGGCAAGAAGGTGTGGGATCGATGTAGCGTACCCGAGTCCTGTGCACGAGGAAGATAGAATCGCACTCCGTCATTTCGGAAGTTGGATTTCCTAGCTCCTCTGTCTTATCCTCAAATCCAGATGCCGAAGGAGTGGCGCCCTTGGGAGAAGACGAACTGGGGAGAGAGCTTCCAGAATTCTGCGATAACTGGAACGACATTGAAATCCACTGCGGCAACCCTTTGCGGTGTGGTTGGAAACGCATTTCTTCCCTGGTTGCCGCTAACCCTTGTTATTGCTTTCATGTGTCACGGTTCCACGGTCCGTTCAACCCTGAGCGGAGGTATCGACGGCTCCTGACGAGTCTTAACCCAGAACAACTAGCGCTTGGGACGGCTGCTGACGAGTCTTGACCCAGAACAACTAGCGCCTGGGACGGCTGCTGACAAGCCTTTGATCCAGAGAGGCCTTAGAACAACCAATGCCTACGAGGCCTTTTGGCCCAGAGAGAGCTTAAGATAGTCAGCGCCTGGGTCGGCTCCTCGCAAAACTTTCCTCCAGGAAGGGGATTACAATAATAAGTGCCTCGATTGTTCCTTGATGAGCTGGCCCAGAGGAACCTTTGAGACTTTGACCCAGAGTGCCTTAGAACAACTGGCGCCTGGGACAGCTCCTGGCGAGACTTTAACCCAGGGAGGCCTTAGAATAAACGACGCCTCGGTTACCCTAGCGAGTCAAGCGACCATGGTTAACGACTACCAAAAGACTCAAAAAACAACTGGTTATTCTGTGACAGTTTTCATCGGGAATAACGATCGGAAGAACGACCAATTGTTAGGTTGAGAATGGGTCGTTTTTCCATCAATGGCGCAAAGAGACAACAAATACGACCAATGTATGAATTACTGAAAAAGCTCTAAGTTGTGTTGTTTCATCGGCGTTGATCAGACTACCGTGTTGAGAGCTATTCTTTGGGTCGTTTTTCGGGTCTTTTATGAGAAACTACCCAAAAATTTACTGTTGGCGATAAATCAGAAAAGTCGTTTTTCATAAAAGATTCGAAGAACGACCCAAAGAAAAGCCTTCAACATGGTCGTCTTTCCGGTTACTTTCTGATCAACGCCGACGAAACGACCCAACCCGAAGCTTTTTCAGTAATTCATACATGGGTCGTTTTTTTTTGGTTATTTTGCAGTCATTGATGGAAAAACAACCCATCCTCAACCTAACAATTGGTCTTTTTTCGGTCGTTATTGCGCACGAAAAGTCTCACAGAATAACCGGTCGTTTTTTTTGGGCCTTTCGATAGTCGCTTGATCTGCTAGGGTAGCGTTTGATCCTGCCGGCGGCCACTGGGCCGCAAGGCCCTTAAGATAATCAGCGCCTAGAATGGCTCCCCGCGAACCTTTAACCCGGGAAGGGAAGGGTATTATATTAATAATGCCTGGGATCTTTCTTGATGAGACTCAAGAATCAGCGCCTGGGACAACTGTTGGTGAAACTGATCTAGAGGACCATTAGGATAATCATGGCATGGAAGTCAGCAACGCTGCTCCTATGACATCATTGACAGCTGTCACTTTTCTGAAACAGTTTACTTTCCAGCGGAACGATAAAAAAAAATATTCTGTTAGAGCATATTATTATTATATACATATATTGGGTATTGTGTGGTTACACCGATCCCCTAAGAGTTGCGGGTTCTTTCACTTTCCCTCCTCCTTCCTTATCCGTTATCGTCGGTTCAATTCTTGGGCCTGGAGCTTCGTCGCGCCCCGTCAAGTGTCAGTAGTCTCAGGCACACAGATATAGTCGTAGTTCGTACGTTCTATCTCAGGACCTACGTCTCCGTCCGTTTTCCTATCACCTACGGGACTTCAAGCTCGGGAATCGAACTCGCGACACTTTTTCAGTCTTTCGGTTTCCCATACCGAGCTGCTAGAACTACTTATTATAGTACGCCCCAAACCACCACAGAAAATTCTTGGTGCTTGTCGGGAATCGAACCCGCGCCTACTTCGTGTGAAACGCGTCGTTCCACTCGGCCACGCTCACCCTTTATTATATATAGACATATAATTATAATTGTTATATATATATATTGATATTATTATATGAAACTCTATGATATTATCGACTCGTTAGGAAAGCAACTATCTGTGAAACGTGACACCTGTCAGTAATTTCGTTGGAGCAACGTTGCTAACTACTATGCCATGTCCCAGATGTTCAGAGGAATGTGAAGATCATCAGCGCCTGGGAGGCCTCCTTGCGAAACTTCCATGCAGCGAAAGATGTAGTAAAATTCTGCGGCCGGGACGGCTCTTGGAAGAAGACAAACTGGTGAGAGAGCTCCGAGTATTCTGCACTGACTGGAATGACATTGAAATCCGCCTCGGCAACCCTTTGCGGTGTGCCTGGAAACGCATTTCCACCCCGGCTCCGCTAACCCTCGTTATTGCTCTCATCTCTCACGGTTCCGCGGTTCGTTCCTCTCCGTACTCGTCCCGCATTCGCCAAACCAACCAGCACATCGGGAAACGCTTTCACTAATTTCCACCGGCGAATAATCCCGGCGTGTTGACGCTCCCTCCAGCCTCTGCGGTCACATCAACGGTCCAGACCGCACCGGGCGTTACGGTGTTGGTGGCCTCCTCGAGTGTCCATGCGAGGGTTATCCGGCAGCGGTATTGCGGGACGCGCCGGAGCGAAGCCTGCTGTTGGGTTAATTTTCACGTTGCACTGAGGTGACCACACTGAAAACGTAATCATCGAGATTAAACAATTGCACGATTGGACTTTAGTTCTTCTGTCTACGACATTGACGTTACTGTGAATTGTGGAGGTGCAAGAGTATAAAAGACAATGGCCCGGAGTGATCGGTGATCATTGATGGAGGGAGTTACCATCAGTAAACACCTTCCAAAATTGGAGGCGGTGTTTAGTTGTCCGTTCGAGGCGATGCAAAACTTTGGGCCTATTGATTGTCCCAGGCTCAGTTGGTAATAAAGACTGTGATCGACTTGTTTCAATGGTGCACACACTTTCTATGGAAATTCAAATGATCAGCCTGCGCTCAACCGCTTGATGAGGACATCAATGATGTGCCTCTTGTCTAAGATGTTGAATACTCCTCATGAAAACGGATTACAGTTTCCGTTACTGACTGAGTCTGGCGTTCATCGCTCTGATTCGCTGTTCAATGGTATCTGCAAAAAATTCTGATTAACGTTGCTTCATGTGCCAGCGAGTGACGAGAAGAGGCAGGTAGATTGATTTGTTCCATAATTCTGCAACCGAAGCTGGTAATCATCGGACCATTTCCCGATGACGTCAACTGCCGGCCAGCGTTATCCACTGTGGCGGGCCTGTAAATGGAATCGATTATCGACACATAGGCAGGGATGGGTACGGGATTGTCGTCAAAACGGACGATTCACGACATAGTGACGAATGTAGCTGGTGCAGTATAAGAAAAGACGGGTAAATGAGAGGATGTACGAGTGATAAGAGTGACAACAAGACAGAGAACATTGGTTACCGTCGGAGCAAAACTGTAATAGCTCGGCTAGGGAAGTTTTTACTGTATCATTCAGTGGAGGCAGAGGCAACTAAACAAAAGTGGCAGATTCTACGACGAGAAAACTCGAGTAAACTCGTTAATCTAATTGGAAATGTTGCATCGTCCGGAATGAGCAATAACAAGTTCTTTGGCAACGATAAAAGCTGTCTACCGCTAATAGCTTCACAAAACATTATTCCCGGTTGCTTTCCATCATCCGCCAACGCGTTTATTTCTATCTTCGAAATCGTGAATACGGCGCAGGTGGGAAAGGGGCAAAATGAACAAGACGAGGAACAAAGGCAACGATTCACTGTTCGTGGATGTCAAATGAAACTCGCCATAATTAGGCCGAGGAAAAATTTGTTTGGGGCACAATGGACCACCCCACTCAACCTCGAACCGAGAACCGGGCTTTTCTTTGATCGCTCGGATTCGGCAGGAACCCTGTTGAGCCTCTTATAGCTATTATGTCTAGTCAATTTATGATCGCGGGTTCCCCAGAACGTCAAGCGACTATCGAAAGACCCATAAAACGACTGGTCGTTCTGGGACACTTTTCGTCCGGTATAACGACTGAAAGAAAGACCAATTGTTAGGTTGAGGATGGGTCGTTTTTCCATCAATTACTGCGAAATGACCACAAAAATGACTGATGTCTGAATTACTGAAAAATCTGTAGGTTGCGTTGTTTCGTCAGCGTCGATCAGAAAGTAACCGGACAGACGATAATGTTAAGAACTTTTCTTTGGGTCTTTCTTTGAGTCTTTTATGAAAAACGACTTATCTGAATTCTCGCCAACAGTCGATTGACGGGTAGTTTCTCATAAAAGACCTGACGAACGACCAAAAAAAAAGATCTCAACATGGTCGTCTGTCCGGTTACTCACTGATCAACGCCGATGAAACGACCCGACCTAGAGCTTTTTCGGTAATTCATACAGCGGTAATTTTTGTGGTCATTTTGAGGTCATCGATGGAAAAACGACCCATCCTCAACCTAACTGTTGGACTTTCTTTCGGTCGTTATTCCGGACGAAAAGTGTCACAGAACGACCAGTCGTTTTTAGGGTCTTTTGATAATCGTTAAAGAGGGTCGCTTGACTTGCTAGGGTTTTTTTTAGAGGGTTTTCTCAGAGCGTTCTCTTCAGCGGTTTTTTCCAAGAGGTTTTTCTCCAGTTGTTTCTTATTCAGAGGGTTGTTTCAGTGGCTTTTTCCGGGGTATTTTTAATGAGAATTTTTGACGCGGTATTTTTCTGGGTAGTTTACCGGAATCCTTCTTTCAGGAAATTTTTCTCTTTGGACTTTTTTCCGAAATCATCCCGAGTGTCCCAATAGAATATTCATAAAATTTCACGGTGGTCTTTTTTGCCCCGCGTCTGCAGTTTACAGCGTTCACGCTCTGTCCCGGTCTCCTTTGCCCCACTCTCGCGTATCAAAGGCCCGCTGCGCGTGCGGAGCTCATCGAGCGAACGCATTATGCCATAGATACGTGGAAAATGACTGAGACTGTTGGAGAGGATGCCGGGGCGAAAGATGCAGCGATGAGGAAAAATACAGCCTGGGCGAGCTCGTACGTGTATCGCTTGTCTTCCTTTTCTCGGCGCGAGCGAACGTAGCTTACGTTGTGGGCGAAGAGTCGATCCCACCTGAAAAGAACGAGCTTGCGAGCACACATTCCCAGACGAGCCACGTTTTTTGTTGTATTTTTAAATACGTTTTTTCATGTGTTACGCAGGAAAAAAAAGCTTTTAGCGATTCGCGGCGTGGGAATTCATTCATTCGCGAGGAGAACCAGATGGGCGGGAGGGAAACGGTGTCGGTAGACGAAGAGTGCGGAGGACGCGGATCGAATCCCTCCCCTCGACGTACACGGCGACCGGAAACAATGCGTCCATCCATTCAATTCAATTGAGGCTTGTAGCTTTTAATACGGGCGTATGGGAGAGCGGAGCGCGAATACGTACAGATATAATATCGACTGGGGCGCGCTGCACCTTTCACGCGCTCGAACCTCCAATGCGCAACGGGGCACGGGCGTAACAGCGATTGCCCCAATTCCCGGGTGAAAGGTTTGCATTTCAATCGCTGCCCACCTTTCCTATATGTATATAGCAAACTCGATAGATAACCAATTTGCGAATATCAAAGCACTGGTTTGTTCAAATAAAGCATTCAATTATTAATGGGTTGAGCGGGGTGGAGGGGGCAGGAGGGGGGGGTATTTCCGGTATTCATCCCGTCGTCCATTTGGTTTTTTTTTTTTTTTTTTTGTACCTGCCGGGTAAGGACATTGTTCGGGAGGATCCATTGAGAGGGGATGCACAACCGCTGTATCCACTCGAGCAGCTTCGTCATCTTGGCTCTCTACTTGTTGCAGCGCACACTCCACTGGCGCGGCAGTCCGAGTGCGGACAATAATGCCCCTCGTACTGGCCTCACCAACTAGAGGATAAAGCCCTCTGCGACCTAACTGCTGTGGATTCGAGGATGGTATTGTTGGCATTCATACCGTTCCGCTGTGGTCTGGGTTTTTTTTTTTTTTTTCGAAATTCACGGTAATTCCAAAAGTCAGCTGGCAATATAGGGTCAGGCGAGAGCGGGGTAAAATGGAGGGTGGCCATTTTTTCCCGGCATCCCATAAAAGGTCTCATCGCGAGTGCTGCTCCATTTTTCCCAGGGGTTCCTTCTCGGCCCGTTCTCCCCTGCATCTCTGTATTTCCGCAAATGAAAGTTCTTAATTGTGTGTTCCTGTCCGTCATACTGACATCTTCGCACGGACTGGTTTTTGTGAAGAATCTTGGCAACTTATGCGCGGTTGGGAACTCCATTGCGGAGTCCTGTGGCTAGTATAACACACAGGTACAATATAATTGGGTGGTGGAAAGGCGAAAGCGGTATTGACAGCAACAATAAAAAAATCACTTTCCCAGCTGCAAAGTATGTTTTATATAATGGCACCGAGTGTCTCGCCGTCTCGAGTGTCCTTGCTACTCAGTCGACTACCTGCTTTGCCAGCTCCCACGGTCCTAACGCTTTTGGCACGGTACGTTGCTTCCCCGGTCGCCCCTTCAGTCTTCGCCCGATGTGGAGATAAGGCTTTTGGAACCCACCGACATCTCCAGCCATGGACCATTGTACTTTCCACTCTTTCACTTTTTATTGCAACCAAGTACGAAGAGTCGTTCGAACGCGCACTTTCACATCCATACCGATCGACGATCCACTTCAGGGTATCAGGGAAGCTCTTTGCAAGAGGGTGTTAAGTGTACCTCGTGAAAATATCAATTGTCGTTTGCATTGGAGACAATGCGCGTAAGTGTGCGGTGCAGTCATATCCGTCGGCGAATGAGGCAAGCGAGTCAGCAACAGCCGGACACTGGTCGACCGTAAGGGAATCTCCTGATCGCATCCCTCCGAATGAGGAAACTGCGGCTAAGGTTTGCGGTCGATCGGAAATGAGCTCGATTCGATTTCAACTCCGGAGTAACGACGTCCCCGTAGGAGTGTAATGATCTTCTCTATGATAATGGTGTACTTTGCAGTGATGTAGTCTTCCTGTTGAACGTCTTCCTGTTGGACGTCTTCCTGTTGGACGTCTTCCTGTTGGACGTCTTCCTGTTGGACGTCTTCCTGTTGGACTTCTTCCTGTTGGACGTCTTCCTGTTGGACGTCTTCCTGTTGGACGTCTTCCTGTTGGACGTCTTCCTGTTGGGCGTCTTCCTGTTGGACGTCTTCCTGTTGGACGTCTTCCTGTTGAACGTCTTCCTGTTGGGCGTCTTCCTGTTGAACGTCTTCCTGTTGGACGTCTTCCTGTTGGACGTCTTCCTGTTGGACGTCTTCCTATTGGACGTCTTCCTGTTGGACGTCTTCCTGTTGGACGTCTTCCTGTTGGACGTCTTCCTGTTGGACGTCTTTCTGTTGGACGTCATCCTGTTGGACGTCATCCTGTTGGACGTCATCCTGTTGGACGTCACCCTCTTGGATGTCAACCTGTTGGACGTCATCGTGTTGGACGTCTTCCTGTTGGACGTCTTCTTATTAGACGTTTTCTTCTTAGACATCTTCCTGTTGGACGTTTTTCTGTTGCACCTGTTCAATCTCGTTACCACATCGAGCAAGATATTTGGCGAGACAGATAGATCATAAAAACAAGGTATCAATGACGGGCAGTGTACGCACTCCTGAATGGACCGGTACTGATTTCCTGATGTAGGGAAAGCATAATAAATCATCAGGATCCAAAGAGTCATGCAACATGTGAAAACCGTTTCGTTCCAGGAAGGTTCCTAATGTTGTTTTGTCTATCTTACATTTGTTTCTCACTCCAGATTTACATTCATGGGATTCGCCAGATTGTTTTCGCAAAGTGGAATTAATTTCTAAAAGCGAGGTCAGGGGATTTTCAATCCGATGGTAATACATTTGGAATACCGGAGTTCGGGTCCAAGTTCTGCAAGGTGGCAATCTCCTCTACCACCGTACTGCTTCTCTCGTCTTAGAGAGCAGGCGGGCGAGGTACGAGATCCAATTCGAATCCCTCTACCATACATTAGACGGGGTTTCTCAATCGACCTGATTCTATGACCGTTATCGAATCCTAGACGGTGAATGAATTCGTTCGAGTGATAGGTGCTCCGCAGTTCTCGCCGCAAAGTGGCTTATCCGCTAATACTCCAGAGTGCCATATATATTCTCAAGTGAATGTGCCCCATCGTCTGGGTTTCCGTATGCTGACTTGGCAGAATCGTGAGTAATATAATCATAAGACAACCAGCATCAGCGTTCCTCGAAACGTTTTGTAAATTGAGTATTCCAGAAAATTACAGTTGTTCCCCTCTTAGCCGGGTTTCGATACAAAATCGCGCCCTCACTATGGATTATGGACTTTAGAAAACGAACATTTATATTTCCAAGGATTCATCGGTCACTTCCACTTTGAGAATGCCATTTTTTGATCGTGAGTGACGTTATTCCAGAAATTTCGTCAATTCCGGTTGAAAGATCCCATGGTTCGTCCAGAACTGATGCCATATCGGAAATACGTCACATCCGGACTGACCATCTAATTTTCGACCGGAAGTGACAAATTTCCTCTGAATAAACGTAGAAACTCTGACCCCGAGAACTGAGATGAATTGAGGCCTAGGCTGACAGCCCTAAAACAATAGTAGATGTTTTCGCACACATGCCAACTCCGAGTACCACCGTCTACTCACTACATTTTCTTCGCCACCGCAATGCGATATCACCGACGAAGTGTGAAGTCCAGCTGACCCACGAATTTCTTCGAGCCTTTTATCACACGCCGTTTTTTCCCACCACTCGCCTCACCCTTTTCATCCATACACAGATAAACCATACCAGGGAAGCCCCGTGACTAGATCACAGAGCAAAGCCGTCGCGCGGTCGGGACGTTGATCCCTCGTGTTAAATTCTGGATAACGGCCAAGCCAAGTTATCTGCGACCTGGCTAGAATACCATCGCGCCTAGGTGATTTCTTCTTTTCCTCCACCACAACGAAAGTATTGCGCGTGTTGGTGTGTGCCTCGGTACTCCACTGCGCACCCAGGGAAAACGGCACGAAACCGCGCCGAGCGGAAGACCAGTCTCCGAACCCGGTTTCGAAAGGAACGAACTTAATCCCTTCCTCATACCCAGCCTCCACCATCCGAATAAGAGATAATATCGAACACGTGATATCCCTCTCCCATCCGACTATCTCTCCGTACCTCCCAATCCGACCACCACTATCAAGTTGCCTCCTCATGCGAAATTGTGCGCTGTGTACAAAAAAAATATTGTTCCCAAGTAAAAATTGGCGCAGCGTACGGTCGAGCGGGGAAAGGTGGAGGGGGGAGGGGGGGGGCGAGGGGGTAATAAACGGTACGACCATGTGAAATAAGCGTTCGCCACTGGTCGTATATCGAGTTTCCGAAGGAGATTACGTTCGCCCACCGAGCGGCAGCCGTGGAACTAAAGCTCGAAAGCTAGTTCACCAGCTTTCCACTGCATCAGAGCGTGGGGGGGGGGAGTGGAGGTTGGAGATGGCGGGGTTGGCGTCCCGTAGCGGTGTATCTTACCACAGGTTGGCAGTTGCTTACAGGCCAAACGTACGCAAGTGCTACAACAAGTCTCGCAGATTGTGTATAAGCCTTACGCTACACACCCTTTAACCTTCCTCTCGTCTTTGTCTCTTTCTACTTTCTGCCTTCTTCCTCGCCCCCCCCCTCACTGTACTACCCACCACCCCCTCCTCTTGCCATCCTCGCCCCTCTATTCGACTTCTCGGGGCCCCCCTTGGAACGAGCCCTGCGGCACTGAGGGTAAATTGTACGGTTAAACTTTCGGAATTTAGTGGTGAACTTGGAGTGGCGTAACCGAGCCAGCCACGTAGACCGGCCACGAAGGCCACACAGTTGCGATGCCTCTTCTGACTCTCTGCCCCCCCGCCCCCCTTTTCCCGCCATTCGGCTGCGTCCTTCACACCCTCGACTATTCCTGTATCGCCGTTCTTTCTCTCCGTCTCTCTCTCTCTCTCTCTCTCTCTCTCTCTCTCTCTCTCTCTCTCTCTCTCTCTCTCTCTCTCTCTCTCTCTCTCTCTCTCTCTCGAGCCCCGCCGCCCCACCCATTAAATCCTCCGGAGACTCGAACTCGCCATCAAGCACGTACGGGAGAGCCGGTGGTAACGGTGGCGGCAGCTGCAGCGGTGACATTCATCGGCATCGTTAAACGACGCTACTATTCCAGCCTCCTCGGATGATAGGACGTTTTCGAATAATTGATTCATTGGAATGGTTCTTTCTTTCACAATCGCTGTTCGATAACGACAAGTGTTCAACGTTTCCAGCCCAACGAGTTACAGTGCAAGGGAGAGCACGAGACTCTCGGCTCCTATTTTAGGGTCAAGGCAGGGCTTTACACTGGGGACCGAGAGCTCGTTTCTTTACCCTATAGTGAGAGCCTACGAAGAGCCGGTGGTAACGGTGGTGAAAGCGCAGCGGTGACATTCTTCGGCATCGTTAAACGATCTTCTGCGTGCTACCAATCTACAGATCGTAACTCTAATGTATAATGCGACGGATGTAAGTAATGTAAAGGGAATCAATAGGGTCGTAAATACAGCGAAGTCCCTCTGATTCAACGCTGTCTGGTAGGAAACTTCCGCGCAATACTCTTTCAACGCGAAGCCGCATGATCTCATAATACGAGCTGAAAGGCCTACAGCAAGAGCAAAACTCAAATGTTCGATTTCGTTATAAAGCGACTTTGCATTCGTTTGAGGCTTGCTTGGCTGCCAGAAACGCATGAATGCCGCGTATTTGCATGAAATTATGGGTTTCTTTACCTTACAACACGAGCTAGAGCGCCTACAAAGCAAGCGCAAAACTCAAATGTTCTATTTCGTTACAAAGCGACTTTGCATTCGTTCGGGGCTTTTTTGGCTGATCGAAACGCATGAATCGTCCGTATTTTTCATCGAACGAACGGTTTTTGGTGTTATAATACTCGCTGGAATGCCTACAGCAAACGCAAAACTCAAATGTTCCATTTCGTTACAATGCAAAGAGGAGAAGGCGTTACCCCCACTTTCGTGAATTTGTCTGTCGTCTAATCTAACCGACTTAGTCTAACCGTTTCGCGCGCTTCACACGGCTCACGGTAGGCTGTGGTGGGGGGGACTCTCTATAGTAGGCCACTCTATTCAGTACCATGGAAATTCGGTCCCGACAGCGTTGAGTTAGAGGTAGTGGATTGTATTCGACTAGACTAGATGACTAGCACGTGTTGGACGGTGGTGTTGACCCTGAACGAAATTGTCCATAAAATATATAATTTCTTCCCGTCAACGCTAAAAAGGCCTATTCCATGCTTGCAACGTGGGTGGAAAGTGGCCGATCCTTAACGAGCAGAAGTAAAAGTGATGTGACAGGAGGAAAAGTGAAACTTTTCCTCCCGCTAAATTACTTTCTTTCCCGACTTTGCTAAGACAACCACATTCCTTGCGTGCGATACGGCCGGAAAATACCTTGTTATTGATCGATGATCATTATTGATCACTGTACTGTGCACATGCACAGTACAGTTTCATTACACGCTAGGTAGTAATAGGGCTTATTAGTCCCTCTAGAAGCTCTACTATTGACGATAATCCAGTATTAAAGTCCAAACCGGTACTCGTCCCTTCGGCACTAAAGTACGACTTAGTATTTGGTACTATAACTACATTAACATGCACTTCAAGTGCTTCGAGTACCGAGTACGCAATGCATGCATTACCGAGCATCCGGTACTTAGGGACTTGAAGAATTCAGTACTTCGGTATTCAAACTAAAACACGACCTGGTTCTCGGTACTGTAAGTACATCAATAGGTACTTCAATACGAAACACTCAGTATTCCCGTATTGGCATCTTACCTAGCACTCACAACTTCGCTACCCAAGTACCATCCGAAGCTCAGTACCTCAGTTGATTGGTACTTCAATATACGCTTTAAGTACTTGCAATATACGCCCAGCTCATTCCGTATCCGCTTCCAGATGTCTCCGTGATATCGTGACGCGCCCCAATCCTAATCTTCACATCGGCACCAACACCACACAATCCGGCAACTATCTTAACGAGACCGTGTACATTTGGCACTTTATTCGTGCGGAAAGGACTCGGTGGTAGTTTTCCAATTAATCAGCCATGCCAGGGCAGCGCCGGGATTTGTTCGACAGGGAAGGAGAATAATATTCGGGAACGAGAAGTTTCGCTTTTGTATCATTCATCCATTATCCCTATCCGGCGACCGAAATATCGCATATTTGCCTCGGACCATGATTTTCTCGGCGAGGATGGTCTTCGCTCTCAGGACCCGAAGTGTTGATTTTCGATAATGGCTCGAGGAAGCCCAGATATCGAGACTGTCGTACTCCGTGGGCTACGTCGCGAGCAGAGGCGACGAGACAACATCCGTATCGCGTGGAAGCTAGCTACGTTGCTCCAACGACATCACTGGCAGGCGCCACTTTCCGCAAACACTTATTTTCCTCGCTGGTTCGTAATATAATATAGTATAATATAATACAATTCAACAAATTTGACACCACTGTCGTTACCGAGGTAAATAAAAACGAGCGTGTTTTGTTTCGGGTGGATATTATTATCAATCTCAGCCAATTAATTCATCGCGATTCGTCACACGGTCGATCGATCTGACACTCCGGCCAAGTTTATTCGTCACAATCCTGTAATGTCATCATTTGTCTATTCGTGAGCAGTATCGGTCAATCCTATGGGTTATATTTCCAATGTTCGTTAATGTAATATCTCTCTATAATATATAAAAGTCTCGCCGTCCCCGCTGTGTCAAGAATCGGGGCGGGGGGGTTGTTTCGGGGAGAGATGGGGTGGATCGCTGATTATCCATATTATTATCCCGTGTCGCAACTGCCCCTGCACTGGATAACTGTAAGTCCCTATTATACGCAAGTTTTCGAGATATTCAATAGGAGTGCACGACCCCTAGAAATCCTAGCAATAGAACGCAATGCAATACGACGCAATAGAATACGGCGCAATAGAATACGGTGCAATAGAATACCCACGCAATAGAATACCCACGCACCAGAATACCCACGCACCAGAATACCCACGCACCAGAATACCCACGCAATAGAATACCCACGCAATAGAATACCCACGCAATAGAATACCCACGCAATAGAATACCCGCGCAATAGAATACCCGCGCAATAGAATACCCGCGCAATAGAATACCCGCGCAATAGAATACCCGCGCAATAGAATACCCGCGCAATAGAATACCCGCGCAATAGAATACCCGCGCAATAGAATACCCGCGCAATAGAATACCCGCGCAATAGAATACCCGCGCAATAGAATCCCCGCGCAATAGAATACCCGCGCAATAGAATACCCGCGCAATAGAATACCCGCGCAATAGAATACCCGCGCAATAGAATACCCGCGCAATAGAATACCCGCGCAATAGCATACCCGGGCAATAGAATACCCGGGCAATAGAATACCCGGGCAATAGAATACCCCGGCAATGGAATACCCACGCAATGGAATACCCACGCAATGGAATACCCACGCAATAGAATACCCACGCAATAGAGTACCCACGCAATAGAATACCCACGCAATAGAATACCCACGCAATAGAATACCCACGCAATAGAATACCCACGCAATAGAATACCCACGCAATAGAATACCCACGCAATAGAATACCCACGCAATAGAATACCCACGCAATAGAATACCCACGCAATAGAATACCCACGCAATAGAATACCCACGCAATAGAATACCCACGCAATAGAATACCCACGCAATAGTATACGACGCAATAGTATACGACGCAATAGTATACGACGCAATAGAATACGATGCAATAGTACAGGACGCAATAGAATACGACGCAATAGTATACGGCGCAATAGAGTACGACGCAATTTTTGAAAAGTAGGAGACATAAATCATGCAACAGAAGACCCCGGGCAAGGGTGACGTACTTTTGTCGGGATTCCGAGAATGCAGGCGTCGGGCCAAGCATACTCCGGCGCGATCATCGAGGGTGCTCCCACGAAAATTGAGAGAAAATTTCGTACGTAATTTGAAGAGAAGTAGAAAACGACGGGGCGAGTGCGAGAGCCACGTAAAATCACGGACCGGATTTATCTCTCGTGGAGCTTTAATCTTCCAACGAGGAATATTTCTCTCCACTTAATTAGACGAAGCTCGGGCGAACGAAGCTCCGGTGCAAAGACTGGCCATTGCGTTCTCCTCTTCGTTCGCCTCCTCCTCAGCCCCGTGAAGGACGGCCACCGCCATCGTTCTCCGGGGCTCTCCAGTTGCCTAAGTGCTGCTTGTGTTATAAAGTGTGCCTTTTATCTTCCGCCGTTACTCTGCCGCGGCTGAGCTTTCTCTCCCACAGTGTCAATCCCGCCGCACTTATGACCCTTATCCACCTCTTGTCTTTGCAGCGAATCTCTCCCGTTCTTGTTTTTTTTTTTTTGTTGTTTTTTATTTCACTTTATTTTTTATTTTTTTTTATTATTATTATATCTCATGGACAGTTCATTATTGTCAGGGAAACTGGTCCAGCTCATCCAGCAATCCGCTAGAAAAAATTTTTCCCCATCTCCTAATTAACTATTTTCGTTTTCCATTCCGCTTTTCATTGGACAAACGCGTGGTCGCTCTGCGCATCGGTCGCCGACCTTGGGAAGTCTCGTATCGCCTCGTGTGTGATACGCGCCTCCCGCGTGTAATCTCCACTGAATTAAACGCGAAGTATGAAAATTGACTCCGGGGCCACGCATATAAATGAGCTGTTTGAATATTCGATGTCCCCTCAAAGTAAAACAACCCCGGCAAAGTTATAATGAGAGAATGCCGGGAGTTTCGTGAATGCATGGCTCGATGTTGTAAAGCCGAATGAAACGCAATAATAATACACCGAGCATAATATGCGTCTGTGTGTGTGTGTGTGTGTGTGTGTGTGTGTGTATGTGTGCATGTGTGACTATATACATATATGAAAGGCAAAAAGCTCCGTAGGACAAAGTTTACAGGCGTAGCTCGTGAAAGAACGATTCACAAAGCCCTTTGCGCGGGGTTTTCGGTTCAATAATCCCGTAGCTATGTAGCAAAATTGCAAAAAAAAAGTTAGCTCAATATAGCACGCAAAAAAAAAAAGTGAATTCTTGCGTTACATGTCTAACGTTACCGAGTCGGAGCTCGGGGAGCCTCCGGAGTATGACGGCTCCCTCCCGTGATCCTAATTTCATTCGGCCAATTCGAAATCCGCCGTCTGATTCACAGGCTCTCGGTCCAATCCTGAACTAACCCAGCACGAGCGCTCGACTTTGGACCCGCGAGGAGTCTCTGGGATGGGTTTCCGCCGGAGGAACTTTCGTCCCGAAGACGAATCCGACGAATCGGGAGTCCTCGGTGGACGGAGCCCACGTATCCTCGGTAACCCAGACGGGAGCACGGACGGGGCCACGGACGTGTCACACACTGGAGCGGGAAATATATATGGGGCATTCCATACCGATTCGACCTACGTCCGACACTCGACCTCTTCGATTCGGTTGGTCATTTTTTTTTTTTTTTTTTTTTTTTAAATAATTTTGTTCTAACTCTAAAAATTGCTCGAAATAAAATAAAAGAAAATTTTATTTATTTGCATTAATGATAATTTTTCAAAGTGAACGTATTTTTAGCCGGAATAAAAAATTCTGAAAAATCCTGTATTTGATACGAAAATTTGTAAGCCTAAACGAGGAATGGTGAAACGTTTGCTTCTAGATGTTTTTTTTTGAGCTTCTTCTTTCTTTTTTGAAGTTAACATATTGATAACCGGAATGAAAAAATCATAAAAAATTCTCATGAATCCTGTATCAGATATGAAAATTTTGAAGCCTAAACGCAGAATGGTAAAACGTTGGCTTCTAGATGTTTTTTTGAACTTCTTCTTTCTTTTTTTAAGTGAACATGTTGTTAGCCCAAATTTAAAAATCTGAAAAAATTCTCAAAAATCCTGTATCAGATATGAAAATTTTCAAGCCTAGAGCGAAAGTGGTATCGCATTAGCTTCTATTTTTTTTAAATTTAATTATAAATAATAAAAAAAAGAAAAAAAATAGAAGCTAATACGATACAATTGTCGCTCCAGGCTTGAAAATTATCATATCTGATACAGGATTTTTCAGAATTTTTTATTCCAGCTACAAATATGTTCACTTTGAAAAATTGTAATTAATACAAATTTAAATAAAAAAAAAACTTTAAAAAATTTGTAGTGATTTTTTAGAATTAGAACAATATTATAAAAAATGACCAATCGAATTGAAGAGGTCGACGATTCGACGTAGGTCGAATCGGTATGGAATGCCCCATACATACACGTCGCAGCTGGAGCAGGACAGAGGGATCTCTTGCCGGGTCCTTGCCAGAGCCCGGCGAACTGCGTATAGAGCTCGTTAGTGCCGGTAATTGCAAATTGCAGAATTCGTCCCGGCGGCTCCACGGACGGGCGCTGCGACGATCAGGAGCACGCTGCCGCTACCCTCTACAGCCGAGACGCTGGTAACACGCGCAGTATTTACGAACTTCTGGAACGTTGCAATTTTGGTGTTTTCTTGTGTTTCTTTTTTCTTTTTTCTTTTTAATTACATGCCATATCGTCGTAGCATATAAAACGATTCATTCGCGTCGCGAATGGATGAATGAACATTGCTCACTTAATCGCCACTTATGAATTTTTTCGTGCCGTTTGTTGTCGCCGCGATGGTGCCCTCGCGAAATTAACGGGGTAAATAATATTTTCCGTGTTGGAGACGCGGAACAAATTTTGCCGCGATCCAAAGTCTTTTTGTCGGACGGTCGGACGGTCGGACGGTCGGACGGTCGGACGGTCGGACGGTCGGACGGTCGGACGGTCGGACGGTCGGACGGTCGGACGGTCGGACGGTCGGACGGTCGGACGGTCGGACGGTCGGACGGTCGGACGGTCGGACGGTCGGACGGTCGGACGGTCGGACGGTCGGACGGTCGGACGGTCGGACGGTCGGACGGTCGGACGGTCGGACGGTCGGACGGTCGGACGGTCGGACGGTCGGACGGTCGGACGGTCGGACGGTCGGACGGTCGGACGGTCGGACGGTCGGACGGTCGGACGGTCGGACGGTCGGACGGTCGGACGGTCGGACGGTCGGACGGTCGGACGGTCGGACGGTCGGACGGTCGGACGGTCGGACGGTCGGACGGTCGGACGGTCGGACGGTCGGACGGTCGGACGGTCGGACGGTCGGACGGTCGGACGGTCGGACGGTCGGACGGTCGGACGGTCGGACGGTCGGACGGTCGGACGGTCGGACGGTCGGACGGTCGGACGGTCGGACGGTCGGACGGTCGGACGGTCGGACGGTCGGACGGTCGGACGGTCGGACGGTCGGACGGTCGGACGGTCGGACGGTCGGACGGTCGGTCGGTCGGACGGTCGGACGGTCGGACGGTCGGACGGTCGGACGGTCGGACGGTCGGACGGTCGGACGGTCGGACGGTCGGACGGTCGGACGGTCGGACGGTCGGACGGTCGGACGGTCGGACGGTCGGACGGTCGGACGGTCGGACGGTCGGACGGTCGGACGGTCGGACGGTCGGACGGTCGGACGGTCGGTCGGTCGGACGGTCGGAAGGATGCGTTCTTCAACTTTCGCAAAAGATGCGTATTATTTTTGGATTCGGTACTCGCCCGTGCAGAAATTTAATTGGGCGGCCGAGATAAACTATAGGGCCATTACAGTCATACCCGTGGAATCCATAATAGGGAATCCAAACTAGGACCGTACAGGGCCCAATGTAGGAGTCCACAATAGAATGATAAAGCATAGCCAAGGAAACCATAGAAGGGCACCCATATTTCGCCTTACTGGGTCCTATAAAGGAAAACCAAGCTTCAATCGAACAATCTACAGTGAGGATTTCAACAGAGGCCCTATTTAGATTTGTTGGGCATTCCAAAATAGAAATTGAAAATTAGAAACTCGGTGCTGGATACTTGCTAAACATAATACATAAATCGTTTGTTAAGAAAAATATTAACAATGCGATTAATATATCAGAAATTGAATCAATTATTTTCACGAATTTCTTTGTATTTGTATTTGTTTACGATGACCCTGCAAAAAATGCAGTTAATAATTTGTTTAAACGTATACGCATTATTGCGCATTTGTTATTCAGTTCGTCAAGGGTTATCGATACTGGTAACTTTTTGATATTCGGTAATGCCAACTATCGAATTATTCATTAGCGATTGTTAATTAATTGTTAATTAACAATCGTTAATTACATATTGATAAAAGAATGTTTCAAACTTATTTCCTTATGAATAGTTCTCAGTGCACAATATCTACAAACGTTTTATTCGATTGTCAATTAAATGTTATTGACAGAAGGCACAATGTCAATAACAAAAAAAAAATTATTTCAAGCGTTCACGAATAAATTCTTCTATTCCAATTATTTTAATCGTATTCATATAAATGTAGCCATAACACCTTCATTAACTTCAAATAGACAATAAAAAAAGAACTCTAATAATATGTGAACAGCCGAGTGAGCCAAGGCGCAGAGTAGCAAACACAGGGAACCCGCTTCGAAACCCACCTACAGCAAAATAATTTACAATATATTTATTCGGCGATCTAAATTGACTACTATCTTCGGTAAGTAAAAAATCTCTAATAAACAATGCGCAACATCCAAGAAAGATCTGCAAATAAATATTTTTCAATTTAATTTGTGTACCAATTTAGTAGGGGCTTAATGGGGAAGCCTTCATGGGGCCTGACAAGGAAACTTATAAATGCCCAATACTTCGAAGTGTGAAAAGCCTAGTCGGGCATTGGTTAGTTTTCCATTCTAGGCCCCGTAAAATGTCGGGGAAGTCTGGAAGGGCCCAGACAACACCCCTGACTAAATTTTTGCTCGGGCGGTAGTCAATAAATGCTCAGGCAAAACATTGACTGACTATGATCGCTTTGAGAGTTCTCGCAAGAGAAAATATATAACGTATAATCACTTGCAGCCATGCGAAGCATACAAAAGGAATATTTCAATATTTACAATATTAAAAAAGTATCGGTAATTGGATGAAAATTTATTTGATCATATGCCCGCTCGAGGCACATGAGATGTATCGAAATTGGTTGCTTGCCCTAGTAAGTTGACGAACCGCAAACGGACCGAAAAACGCACTCGTCCCTTTGGAAACGAAACGGATCGCAAAAAACTACAGAACGGACTGTATATTTGTTATTGGAATTTGGTATTTTTTCGGTTTCCGCAACCGAAAAACGACCAAGATCGTATTTTTATTCTGTTCACTCGTGAAAAACAGAATTAAAAGCAAAAACAACAAAAAATTAAGCAACTTAGCCAAAATTTTTTATAACAAACGTTCGGTCTTTCCGCGGTTTTCACAACCGAAAAAGGACCAATCGAAAAGCGTACACTGAGAAAAAATGACATAGTAAAAGCAACAATACTGGCTTTTTACCATAAAAAAACAGTTCCCAGAGAGAACGTTTACAGTTTATAGTTACGACAACGATGAAAAATCACAGTTGCAACTATAATTTTAATTTGACGAATTGAATATATACTATCTGAAATTATCTATGTAGACGTTCCTCCTGGGAACTATTGGCTATAGTAGAAAATATTATTGTTTTTCTCAGTGTACGGTCCGTTCCACCGTTTTTGCGGTCCGTTTCGTTCACCAACGGACGTGTCCGTTTTTCGGTCCATTTTTTTTTTTTTTTTTTTTTTTTTCTCTAAAAGCAGCCGTCCGTCAACTTGCTAGAGTGAAGATCTCCAGAGTACTCGCGCCCGTTACAGTTGAAACCGTTCTCTCACTATATAAATAACCCAAGATAGCACTAGATTGAGTGCCGATTATCGGCCTATTTCCGTTAGCGATCTTGGGACCAATATTGACTACCAACATCGGCATGTAGTTATCGTCCAAGATTTGCTCGAAAATTGGAGCACCCTTCGATGCCAATGTCGGCACTATCGGCGTCGAATTTGGCCCAAAACCTCGGCCCGTTCTGATTATCCTACAAGACCCTCGCGTTCCGCCCGACCTGAAACCAACCCAAAAAACAACCAGTCAACCGGTGCACCAAACCAAACAATATTCCAACTTTCTGAAGGTTGATTCAGGGTTGGTTTTTGTGAAGCAACTATGAACCAACTATTCTTGGGACACGATGAAAGGTTGGTTAACGGTTGAATATTAGAAATCAACCTTAGGGTTGATTTCTAATATTCAACCGTTAACCAACCTTTCGAACCAACTTTTCAAAGGTTGATTTTCGGTTAGCTTTTGTAAACCAACTGTAAACCAATCATTCTTTGGACGCGATGAATGGTTGGTTCACGGTTGGATATTATAAACCAACCCCAATTCCAACTCTTAAGCTACAATATCGATGGTTGATTTGTGGTTGATTGTTCAAAAAGTTGAAAATTGACATTTTCATATAGCTTCCTCATAAAAGCTGAAAATTGAAATTTTCATTCCGCTTCCTCATAAAAGTTTAAAGTTGAAAGTTGAAATTTTTATGTCACTTTCTCATAATGGTCCTCTATTCGGAAAGCTTCCTCTACGAGGAAGCCAAAAATATAGTGAATGCTTTATCGTAGAAGGAGCTCTCCGAATAAAGGACCATTATGAGAAAGTGATATAAAAAATTTCAACTTTCAACTTTCAACTTTTGTGAGGAATCGATGTGAAAATTTCCATTTCCACCTGTTGTTTTTTTTTTTTTTTTAATTTCAATAAACCATTTCTCCGGATGCGTGCTCTCGACCTTACGGACGTGCGCTATCTCCGACGTCGAGCACAAGTGGCCGACAGCCGTGTCCGATGCCACGGTCAATACAAGATTATGGATTCGTCGAACATTCGCCGCGCAAGTACACCCGTCATTGTTCCATACCCTCATCTGTCCACAGTGACTCAATCAGCGTGTGTGTATGCATGAGAGTGAAAGTGAAGAAAAAAAAAAAAAAAAGAAAGAAAAAAAAATGCACGTCGTTAAAAGTTGTTGCATCGTAATTGGATGAAATTCCCGTTGTCGCGGTGGCGACAACGGTTGCGAGCCGAGGCTCGGTGGCGATGGTTTGATACCGTCGATGCCGAACAGTGGCAAGCCTCGCGATAATAGAGACAGTCAGCTAGGGCAATAAATGTATAACGACGCGACATTCGCGATGTCGACAGGGAGCGGTTCTATGTCGGACTCTATATTTAAGTGAGCATAATTTCAGTGCGGTCAGGGCGGCGAGGGGGGGGAGAGAAAAAAAAGGAGTATCGACGTGCACACCGCCACACCATGTGCCGTAAAGAGGGTACAGCTGTGCACACGAGCGCTGGTTCTTTGCATTCGCCGGGGAGGGATTTAATAATGCACGCCGAACAATGGACGAAAGTGCAAAATCAACAGAGCGCATGATTGTGATATTCCAGGCGTGGAGCACCGACCGCCCACGTCGATACTGATGAAGCCGCGGCGCTTTCGCTTTCGGGCGTCTAATTTTTCGGGAAAAAGAACCTGGCAATCGCCTCGCAGGACCCTGAAGCGGCTTCCGTGAGGGAGAGGGACGGACAGACGCACCCAGAGAAATGCTTCATTAGATTTAAATACATCAATGCATCGGAATTCTGTTTGTTCGAGTGAAATGTTTTTTTTTTTTTTTTTTTTTTTTTTTTTATTTGTTCGAAACAAATTTTTATTCCTGTACACTTATGAGAGTTGCTTGATTCAACTAAGTAATTTTGTTCACCCAAAGCTGCAGGCGCAAAAGCAATTTCTTTAAACATCGACTACTCGCGATGTTTAAAATAATAAATTTAAGTAAGCGTTTCATTCAATCAAATAGATGCGAGATTTAGATCGTGACAGCCGCTAAATCCCAGACTAGTTCGCGTCGCACCCTCGGCAAAGTTTTCCATTGGGCGTTTGATGGCAAGGAATGGTATCCAAAGGTAATCAATGGGATCCTAATGAAAATTCATGGGTAACATTGAAACGGTACTTTCTACCATTCATTATTAATGGTACTCCACTGGCGAATCAGTGGGAAATCTTAAATGGTACGTTTTTCCATTCGTTATTAATGGGAGTCCAATTCCGAAGGACTGGGAATATTCAAGCGGTACTTTTTCCCATTCGTTATTAATGGGAATTCACTGAGAAATCAATGGGACGTGGCAAATGCTACTTTTTCCCTTCGTTGTTAATTGTAGCCCATCGGAGATTAACTGGAACAGCGGAAATGGTACTTCTTACCATTGGCAATAAATGGGAACTGAATCGAACGGTAAAAAGCTAGGGAATCTTTAATGCCACGTCTAACTATTTATAATTGACGAGGAATAAGAATCGTGTCGACAAATACTAGGGTATCACGTGTGTGAGTAGAAACTTTCACTGAAATGGTATAAGCGACAAATGAATTGCAGATAAATGAGTCTATAATAGTAGCTGTGAACTTAAGGACCGAATTTATTTATGAACAATGGGAGACATTTTTCGGGAGCACTACAGCTTTTTTATTTAATACATATTTAGACACTGTAGAAATGTGGACAATTATATATAGCATATTTTTCCGCGAATGGGAAAGCCAGCGGGATAAAAATACCATACAACGAATGGGGAAACTGAATGGCATATCGAATGGTATATTAAATGGTAGTACAAATGGGAATGATACCATTGGCAAAACCCCATTGAATTAACTTTAACGAATAGTTAATGGTGATCAATGGGATTTTTTAATGGTAACTAATGGGAGATTTAGCCAAGGGCACTACAGCTTTTTTATTTGATATATATTTAGACACTGTAGAAATGTGGACAATTATATATAGCATATTTTTCCGCGAATGGGAAAGCCAGCGGCATAAGAATACCATACAACGAATGGGGAAACTGAATGGCATATCGAATGGTATATTAAATCGTAGTACAAATGGGAATGATACCATTGGCAAAACCCCGTTGAATTACCTTTAACGAATAGTTAATGGTGATCAATGGGATTTTTTTAATGGTAACTAATGGGAGATTTAGCCAAAGGCAGCGTTGTGAAAATGGTCAACGGGAGATCGCGAGAGAAGAATGGACGACGAAACGGTGATCTGTCGAATCAACACGGACTTAGAAAGCTACCGGGAGATGTTCGTACGTAAGTACAGTAAAATTTCTCATTATTTTTGCACGGAATATATTGACATTTCGCGAGGTGTGAGGAACGATAATATTAGATAATATGCCTTACGTAATTAAGTAAGTAATTAAGACCAAGTCTGTACGATGCAACGTTCAAAATAAAAATATTTTTACTATATAATGCATTATTTATTTGATTTTTGCCAAAAGCAAAGAAGAGGTTTACGGAGGAATAAAAGAATAATTCAATGAAAAAAAATTAAGTTATAATAAATAAATGATATATTTGTTTCAACGACGACAGAATATTAGATCCAAATAAAGACACTGAGTTGATAACATACATGTAGTTAAATAAAAAAAATGATATTTGATACAAGTAAAATTGTAGTAGGCGGATATACAAAGAAAATAATTTATTTGTCCTATATAAATTTTATTTGTCACAAAGAAATCATTTCTCTGGGTTGCGGATAGAGAAAAATTCAGCGAGCGTCGACCCGTGCAGAAATTTAGTTTAGCAGAATATAATGATAAGGTATAGTCAAGGAAACCATAAAAGGGCACCCGTATTTCGCCTTGCTGGGTCCTATAAAGGAAAACTGAGCTTCCATCGGACAATCTACAGTTAATTTTTTTTTTAGCCGTCCGAACGATCTTAGCCGGCTAAGCTCCGGCTAATTGTTAGCCAGCCAAACCATTTTAGCCGGCTAATTGTTAGCCAGCCAAACCATCTTGGACGGTTAATTGTTAGCCGGCCAAATCATCTTAGCCGGCTAAGACGGCTTAGCCGGTCAAACTATAATGTCCATTAGCCGGATAAGATTTTGTAGTCAGCCAAGACGACTCAACTGTACAGCCCTAGCCCAGACAACACCCCTGACCAAATTTCTGCACGGGTATCGGTCTCGGCGAGGTGAACGAAACGCGCCGAGCCACGAAAGATAAATATGTATAAGACAAATTTCGCAAAGTAACATTATTGCCTCGGATGAATGGTGTGACGTTAAGAGGTTCAAACCCCTCTCCCCTCCCCCTCCCCCTCTTACCCTCTTTCGCCCGAGTGGAATCATGCCGGGGCTCATTTGAATTCCCATTATCTCGGTGCGGGAGACCGCGGATAAAACGATAGAGCGAGTTACTCGAAACTACTCGCGAACTCGAGAACGTCTCTGCGTTTCCGCGAAGGACTCATCCGTTGGCTCGAGGCGGTGCGTGTCGCGATGCCGATGGTGGTGGCGTCAGAGCAAGATGGAATGCGCCAGGAGCGCCGCAGGGAAACCGACGAGGGATTGGGATCAAGGCGATTGGAGGGGTGAGGTTGAGGGGTGGGCAGAATGACGCTCTTCGCGCTTCAACCAGCGGCGTTCCTGTAGACAACGAGTAGACAAACAAGAAGATTCTCTCGCAGACGGAAAGCCAAGGTAAATATTGATGATCGAAGTGAGCACAGCGAAGACGGAGGATACCTGTGGCTCGTGCTCCGTCGGCCGCCGTTGCTTGACTGTTACCCCACTCGCAGCCGATGCTCAACTACCTCTGGATCGACTCCGACTCTTATCCTGCACTAACGTCAATCACGAGTCCTGGTCAGATGGCTTTTTTATCATATCCGATGCTTCCTGATACATTGCACTCACACATTCTCGCACTTAACAGGATGAAGATGTTTTTTTCTGCCCTCGACCATCTTCGATTTACGAACTGTGCCCTATACTTGCGGTGCGTCGTGGCCATATCACCTTCTATAACCCTATACGCAGGGTGTTTAGGGCCATGCTGCCATGCAATATCACCTCGAAATGACATATATTTAGGATGCTTAGGGCCATTTCGTCCTGAATTACCGTATCCTTAGGGTTCTTAGGGGAGTATCATCTTAAAATGACATATATTTAGGATGCTTAGTGCCATTTCGTCCTGAATCACCCCATCCTTAGGGTTCTTATTGCCATGTCACCTTGAAATGACATATAGTTAGGGTGCTTAGGTCCATGTCGCCCCGAATTACCCTATACTTCGGGTTCTTAGGACAATATCACCTTGAAATGACATATATTCAGGATGCTTAGAGCCATTTCGTCCTGAATTATCCTATACTTCGGGTTCTTAGGACAATATCACCTTGAAATGACATATATTTAGGATGCTTAGAGCCATTTCGTCCTGAATTACCCTATCCTTAGGGTTCTTAGGGGAGTATCATCTTGAAATGACATATATTTAGGATGCTTAGGGCCATTTCGTCCTGAATTACCCTATCCTTAGGGTTCTTATTGCCATGTCACCTTGAAATGAGGTATATTTAGGGTGCTTAGGGCCATGTAGCCCTGAATTACCCCATACTTAGGGCTCTTAGGGAAATATCACCTTGAAATGACATATATTTCGGATCCTTAGGGCCATTGAGTCCCGAATTACCCTATACTTAGGGTTTTTAGGCCAATATCACCCTGACTGGCCCTACACTTAGGGTGAGTAGGGAAGAAATAGTATCCTGAATGACTCTATGCTTTGCGCACTTACGGCCCACATCGCTCCCGCTTCGAAATCTTTTTCGGAAATCCACGAAACCATACCGACAGCCATGTCTTGTTTCAAAAGAAACTGAACACGAGATTTGCTTGGTATGGAATCGCATCTCCGTTGTCGTCCCATGCTTTCTATTTTTCTTTCACCGCTGTCTGTACGACGATCTTCAATATCGCCTGAGCGCCAGTGCCGGCGTGCACATATTGGCCACATATTGTGTATGGCAAAGCGAGTGTACCGAGACGATACACTGGGTGTGTGACAAGTGTCGCCCATCATATCCGAGAGCAACGTTCAGAACTGGATCCGATTGACAACGCAGACGCGCTCTCGCGTCTCCCGACAGAGGCCCGAAGGCGTCGGATATACAGTGCATCGCCACCTCTCCCATCCAGGATGCAGAGCCGGAAGACGGGCTTATATTATTGTTGGCGGGATTTTATTCGAGGTGACTGGTGTCCCAAGACTATATCCACCCGGAAACTCCCTAGCGACCGCTCCACGACGGGAACACGCCGTACATATATAGCGCTTGTAGGTAGACACGACATTCTCATGATAAACGACCTGGCCTTCTCCCGGCGCTCGCTTCAATTTCTCATCTCAACTTATCAGACCTTTAATTTTCTACCTTCATTCACCAAACCAACCTATTTTTCTCGGTAAACGTTCCAATGACTTACCGTTCAATAAGCTCTCGTTCACGAACTACAATCCTGTATAATCTCTATCGGAGACTTATATTGACAAGTCTCCAATGCTTATAGCTTTAAGTTTCCAATACTTATATCTATGTCACCAATAATTACATCTATGTCGCCAATACTTGCATCTATAAGTCTGAATAATTTGTATACGGTGATATCGTGTACATTTACTCTGATGGTGTCGGGATGATCCTCGTGATCAGATCAGTAGACTTGTCCGTCGAGTATAACAATCGAGTGGTGCAGCGACAAATTTGTTTCGCTATTTTCGACAGCCTGCCTCGATACATTGTACGCGGCACGAATGCACACCGACGTATTCAATTCGCATCTGAAGGAGTTGTAAGGGCGGAATCACACTTAACATACATATTCTCACACCACGACAGGTTATACCCTTAAGTAACAACACTTCAGAATTGTTACTAGTGTAAGGACCATATCACCCGCAAGTAACCTATACTTAGTGTATTCGCTTTATTTTTAGGGTACTCACTCTATACGTAGTGTACTGATCCTATACTGAGGGTACTCACCCTACATTTAGGGTACTCACCCATATGTAGAGAACTCATCCTATACTTAGGGTACTCACCCTACACTTAGAGAAATCGTCCTATACTTAGGGTAATCACTCTATTCGTAGGGTATTCATCATATACTTAGGGCACTCATCCTACGCTTAGGGTGTTCTCCTTATACTTTCGGCACCAACCCTATACTGAGGGTTCTTACTCTATACTCAGGGCTCTCACCCTATATTTAGGTAACTCGCCTTATACTGCGGGTAGTCATGCTATACTGAGTGTACTCACCCTATACTTAGAGAAATCAACGTATACTTAGGGTAATCACTCTATTCGTGGGGTACTCACCATATACTTAGGGCACTCATCCTACACTTAGGGTACTCTCCTTATACTTAAGCTACCAACCCTACTCTTCGGCTCCTTAGGAGCAAACCACCTTAAATTACCCGACGTACCCTATAATTAGGGTACTTTGGAGCGATATCAACCCGAATTTCCCTATACTAGCATAACCCTAAGAATGGCTGGCCCGTACAGTTACCAACAAAATTTGCTGTGCTGTGCCAATACTTTACCTGTATTTACTTTACTTTACCTGTACTTTAATACTTTATGCCAATACTTTACCTGTGGTACTTTACCTGTGCCAATAATTTACATTGTGGGTAATTCTACCCTCGCAGACTTCTTCAGGCTCTAAATTGGATACGCCGGTAGGCACTCGTGCCACGTAAAATGTATCGAAAATCTTACAAGAAGTCGGCAGGCGAATCCTCGAAGGCCGATCTGGGGGCAAGCTATCGGGAATAGCGAAACAAATTTGTCGCCGCAGTATCCGATTGGTATACTCGACGGACAGGTCCACCGTCCCGGTCACGAGGATCATCCGGTCGCTATCGGAGTAACCGTAGACGATACTGTTGTGTACAACTACAATACACAAGTAAAATACAGTAGCGGAAGCATCCGCGGCCCCGTCGGTGTCGCGACCGCCAGGGAAATCAGTTCCAAAGAAGACTCTCTCGTCTCCCGACAATTTTCATCGGAAATCTCTCCGGCTCTCTCAAGCTCGACTTTTTTCTTCCTCCCTTTTTTGTACGTTTTGTTTTTTGTTTGTTTTTTGTTTTTGCCCATCCATAGTAAGCAAGGCGACGTCGCATGCTAGCGCAGGACTCGCTCTTGCCAATCCATGAAATATGTATACGAGACTAACGAACTTCGATTTGGAGCAAAAACGAGAACGAGAAAATGATCGACGGAAACGAAACGTGATAGGGCCGAGCTGGCCTCGCAACCGTGATGCGATGGGCCGCGACATTATTCCGTCGATTGTGACTCTCGTGTTGAACTGTATTTTGATTTTGTTGCGTCCTTCGTCACCGCCGACGGCGATCTCGCATGGAAATAAAGTATATTGAAAAATATATATTTTTTTATGTATTAAAAATATATTCAAACTATACGCGACTTGTACGAGAAATATATTTAAAAAAATGCATTCGCTATACGTACTTTTTCGGAGAAAAATATATTCGGGAAATATATTCAATATATAATTTAGATATATATATATGTTGTATATTCGACGTGTATGTCAGGTGTAGTTCCGAAAGTATTTGAGATGTAAGTTCGATGTATGCACCATATATCCTGTGTATATCCTACGTATTGAAGTCCAGCTAAAAAATTGAAAATTAAGTAGATGGTACCTCAAACGGTATTTTTCGGAGGAAAATTTTCACGTTTAATTGTATATATGAACTTACTGACTAGGACAAGAATATCCTGGAAAAAAAAGCTATTAACTTTGTCACTCGCTGGGGATCGAACCGTCGACCCTACACTGAAAGAAATATATTGTACTGGATAGCAGACAAATACTATCCAGTAGCATATTTTATATTTCGTATAGGGATAGAACTAATTATTGTAAAGGGAAGTGTCTGTTTATAGTATTGATAATATATTGTCTAATACATCCTGCAGATAATCATAATTCCAACAACCTGGCATTGCTCAGTTAGGTATATCTGTATTATACTGAAGGCTCGTGTTTTTTTTTTTTTTACATTTGAGATACTAACAAACTTTGCAATCTCGTATTGCACTGTTTAATATCTTCGCATATCATTGGCTATAAATAATTTTTTTTTTTTTTTAATTCGATTTGATAAAAGATACTAACACTCTGTGCAATCTCGAATTATACCATTAAATATCTTCATATAATAATGCATCTAAAAGAAAAAATTTAGCCCAACTCGATTTGGAGTTGGGTCCGAGTACTATTATTAACGTTATTTGTTACTAATTAATTTCATAAATAGTTTCATCGTGTTCTATATATTCAATTATTGCCAGTACATCGCTACTTATCAATATAACACAATTTTTACAAATTAAAATTCTATGTATCCGAGCGGGTCTCGAACACCGAACCTAACGCATTCTCACCTAGTACCTTAACACTACGCTACAATCGCTCAGTGATATGTGTAATCTTGAATCGGATATATAAGTTATTCTCCGTCATTAACCTGGACTCAACTTTGATGATGTGACATTAAAATATCGAAAGAACTTGAATGTTGTTTATTGTGAGCACAATAATACATGTATAGCCAATAGTATACAAAGACGTTCAACAATACAATGCGAGCTTCCAAAGTTTGTTAGTGTCTCACATGTTAAAAAATATTAACCTTCAGAATAATGCGGATGTACTGAAGTGAGAAATGCAAGGTTGTTGGAATTATTGTTATGTATAGATGGTATTGGACAATATATTATCAATACTATAAACAGATATCTAGATTTACCATTATTTACAATTTAATACCTTTACCATTATTTACAATTTTTACAAATTAAAATTCTATGTATCCGAGCGGGGCTCGAACACCCAAGCTAACGCATTCTCACCTAGCACCTTGACACTACGCTACAATCGCTCAGTGATATGTGTAATCTTGAATCGGATATATAAGTTATTGTCCGTCATTAACCTAGACTCAACTTTGATGTTGTGACATTAAAATATCGTAACAACTTGAATGTTGTTTATTGTGAGCACAATAATTCATGTATAGCCAATATTATACGAAGACGTTCAACAATGCAATGCGAGCTTGTAAAGTTTGTTAGTGTCTCACATGTTAAAAAATATTAACCTTCAGAATAAAGCGGATGTACTGAAGTGAGAAATGCAAGGTTGTTGGAATTATTGTTATGTGTAGATGGTATTGGACAAGATATTATCAATACTATAAACAGATATCTAGATTTACCATTATTTACAATTTAATACCTTTACCATTATTTACAATTTTTACAAATTAAAATTCTATGTATCCGAGCGGGGCTCGAACACCGAAGCTAACGCATTCTCACCTAGTACCTTGACACTACGCTACAATCGCTCAGTGATATGTGTAATCTTAAATCGGATATATAAGTTATTGTCCGTCATTAACCTAGACTCAACTTTGATGTTGTGACATTAAAATATCGTAACAACTTGAATGTTGTTTATTGTGAGCACAATAATTCATGTATAGCCAATATTATACGAAGACGTTCAACAATGCAATACGAGCTTGTAAAGTTTCACATGTTAAAAAATATTAACCTTCAGAATAATGCGGATGTACTGAAGTGAGAAATGCGAGGTTGTTGGAATTATTGTTATGTGTAGATGGTATTGGACAAGATATTGTCAATACTATGAACAGATACCTACCTTTACCATTGTTAATCCTATCCTTATTACGAAATATAAAATATGCTACTGGGTAGTACTTTTTCTGGTATCCAGTAACATATATTTCTTTCAGTGTACATCATTCCATTGCAATTGCTATTGGGATAAAAAAAATATTATCAGGATATAAATAATGAAACAAAGCTTTATATCAAAATTAATATCCAATACACTTCACATTACTGC
This sequence comes from Amblyjoppa fuscipennis, assembly GCA_963575735.1. Classification (NCBI taxonomy): domain Eukaryota; kingdom Metazoa; phylum Arthropoda; class Insecta; order Hymenoptera; family Ichneumonidae; genus Amblyjoppa; species Amblyjoppa fuscipennis. Next base: position 8,884,285 of record OY754497.1, read on the forward strand.
CATTGCCACCTACAGGTTCTACATAATATTTACCATTAACCACTACGTAGATTGTTTCAGATAATATCTGTGCATACAATTATTAGTATTCAGTTAGTAATAATGTCCTGAAAGTAGCTTATAATGCGACGTTTGTATTCGACAATATCTGTGATTGTTGTGTTTATTTATCTATATAGTAAACATTAGTAATTCATCTCTACAATAAGTGAATAGCGGCGGGAACAATATCATAATGCAAATATACGATTGATCTTTGTGCACAGTAATGTCCACGTGGTAACGATTGCAATTAATATTTGCACTATCTTAGATATTACGAATCTTACAATCTATTTTTTTTCAGTGTAGTCGTATAGTACGAACGTTGTGAATTGACCCACTCGGCTACCCAGATCTTAGAAAATATTTATTTTTATTTGAAAATTGAAGCGTCGGAGGCATGCGATGGCCCTATGCTGGACGCATATACGTTAATGTTAATGTTAATTGTTAAAGTTTCGATGTCGTGTAGCCAAAAAATTAAAAAATTAAAATATTGCATGTATAGGGATTTTTTTTTCGGTCTGAATACCAATAACAATAATGCTTATGAATGTAAAACGTATGTACAGAGCGCAAAAGGTTTTTTTTATATTCGTATAGCGTGAGGCTCATTTGTCACTTAATGTATTTATCTATAGTCAATAATTATTTGTCTACTATGACTCGACAATCAATTAACTGTCGTTGCATTAATTACATATGCTGTCAGATTATGAATTAGTTAACGGTTAACAATCCCTCACTCCAAAGTATATCAAACATATATTCCAAGTACATTGCCCATATATTCGGAATATATTCCGAAATATACAGTATATATATTAGGGTGTGTCAAAAAAATTTTTTTTTTTTTAATTTTCTCCCCATCTTTTTAAACTACAGATTTCAATGTCAAATTGAACCTTGCGAAAGGCGGTGCCCAGAAAAAAAAATCCTAAGAGGTGCCGCATTCGACGTTTGTACCCAAAAATTCGGCACCTCTCAAACTTAATTGTCAGCGACTGCCTTTCGCTGGATTTTTTTATCGATGAAAATATGTAGATCTGCGGGGTGGGAGGTTTACTTTTTGTCTTTTTTTTTTATTAAACACAAAATATTTCGATTTTTTAATTCCTATACAGAAAACCAAAAATGTCCAGTAGGGTGAATTTATTGAAAAAAATTTTTCCCACCCTCCAAAAGTATATATTTTCATTAAAAAAAAAACACCTCCCGAAAGGTGGTCGTTGACAATTACGTTCAAAAGGTGCCGCATTTATTGGGGACAAATGTCGAATGCGGCACCACTTAGGATTTTTTGCTAGGAACCGCTTTTCGCGAGGTTCAATTTTTAATCGAATTCTAAACTTTAAAAGGGTGGGACCAACATTTTAAAAAAATGTCCTTTTTGAGAAACACCCTAATATATATATATATTTCAGACATACGTCGATTATATGAAACTCACATTATACATTCGAATATATTTTATTATATATCTTGTATATAATTAAACTACATTTCAAAATATATTCGACATATACAATTTTTCGGACAAAATATATTTTATATATTTCTACATACATTTTTCAATATATTCCAAATATACTTTATTTCCATGTGGGCATTGACTCGTAAAGTATGAAATTTACATTCGCTGACGGCGATGACGATGACGATGACGATGACAATGACATTTCAAAATATATTCGACATATACAATTTTTCGGACAAAATATATTTTATATATTTCTACATACATTTTTCAATATATTCCAAATATACTTTATTTCCATGTGGGCATTGACTCGTAAAGTATGAAATTTACATTCGCTGACGGCGATGACGATGACGATGACGATGACAATGACATTTCAAAATATATTCGACATATACAATTTTTCGGACAAAATATATTTTATATATTTCAACATACATTTTTCAATATATTCCAAATATACTTTATTTCCATGTGGGCATTGACTCGTAAAATATGAAATTTACATTCGCTGACGGCGATGACGATGACGATGACAATGACATTTCAAAATATATTCGACATATACAATTTTTCGGACAAAATATATTTTATGTATTTCTACATACATTTTTCAATATATTCCAAATATACTTTATTTCCATGTGGGCATTGACTCGTAAAGTATGAAATTTACATTCGCTGACGGCGATGACGATGACGATGATCCGGCCCTTCATCGGGGGACGAACCAGCAGCCGCCAAATCGATCACCGAAAGACACTCTCTCGTCGCTGTCGGTTTATTAATGCGCATAATATCACCGGCGGCTGCTCGGGACACGCGACTGTTCTGAAAAATTGAATTTCATTATCTCGATTTGACATGAGAGACGAGGGCGGAGTTATCGTTATTAACCATCAACTATTATTACATCACGAAAAATTGAGCGATGGGGGATTATTAAAATTTATTACTCGACAATAAAATTATCAATCATGCGGCTCCGAGCGGTCTGGCCGCGGTGCCGAATTTGGGTCAAATTTTCTTCCCTCTCGACGAGGGATGGCAATTTCATTCTTTTTTTTTTTTTTTTTTCTCTCGGCGATCAGGTAGCAGAAATCGTTGCCTTCGAAATGAAAGGGAAACGGAAATCGAGGAGGGTGTGGCTTGGGACGATCGAGAGAAGGAGAGAAAAAAAAAGGTATTCGGGACTCGTTGGAGCGGAATCTGGAAGACGCGAGAGCCGGATCGGGATAGGGTGATTTGGGGATATTACAAGGGCGGGGTAGGTCGTGCCTGCAGCTTGCCTTCGGATGCGAAGGCACGTTTGCACGATATTTTCTTGAAAATTAAATTCATGCGAGTGCTCTCACGTAACACTCCCCTTCCTCCGTTCCGCCCTACTCGCACCTCACCCTCGGCAGCTTTGGTACCGATCGAGTATTCATCGAAGGCGACGCTGCGAGTTTTGGCATTAGAGTTTTTCGATACGGAATTTCGTCTTTGGATTTTTTTTTTCTGTTTCTCTGACATCTTTGCTAAGCCAATTTAATTATCCGTTATTCGCGTCAGTTTAGTTTCAAGAAGCGGCTTCGCGCCTCGCGTCCACCAGAATATTCGTTAAATGGTAAGTGTCCGAAGTTAATATTGTTTTGGCTGCTGGCGTGGATTTTCTTATGGAATTAATTGAGCCTGGCGTAAAAATAGGACGCTCTTGACTGTGGAATTTGATAAGGGGTAATTTGGATTTTTTTTGTGTTTTACGGAAGTACGTCACTCGAAATGGCGTTTTTCAACTTCGCTTGGCAAAGTTTTCCATTGAGCGTTTAGTGGTGATGAATGGTATCGAAAGGTAATCAATGGGTTCCTAGTGGAAATTCATGGGGAAAATTGAAACGGTACTTTGTACCGTTTATTCTTAATGGGACGGCACTGGCAAATCAATGGGAAATTGTAAGTGGCACGTTTTCCCATTCGTTACCAATAGGAGGCCAATGTCAATTTTCTGCGGGAATTCAACCGTTACTTTTTCCCATTAATTATTAATGGGAGCTATTAATGGGAGTGCAATTCCAAGTGACTGAGAAAATTCGAGTGAAGTTTCTACCATTCGTTATTAATGGGAGTTCACTGACAAGTCAATTGGGCGTAACAAGTGGCACTTTTTCCATTCGTTATTAATGGTAGTCTATTGGAGAATAACTGGGCCAGGTGAAATGGTATTTCTTATCATTCGGAATAAAGGGGAACTAAATCGATCTGTAAAAAGCTAGAGAATCTTTAACCCTTGGCTAAGTCTACCATTACCATTAAAAAAATCCCACTGATTACGATTAACTATTCGTTAAAGGTAATTAAATGGAGTTTTGCCAATGGTATTATTCCCACTTGTACTACCATTTAATATACATAGCGCCCGTTCGTGATAACTTGGCCCTGTACCGATTTGCATCTCTTGCATAAAGGCCAACAAAGCGAAAGAACCTTCATTGAAAGTACACGCAGCTACATTAACTGCAATTTCAATAATTGTAGAGGTGCCACTGACTGACTTTGGAGAGATTTTCCAAATAAGCTGATTGAGACTCGCCCTTGGCTAAATGTCCCATTAATTACCATTAAAATAGTATATTGTGCAACAAGGGTCGAATGTTGGCGATTGCGACGAGTGTGAGGTTTGTGGCCCGAGCGAAGCGAGGGCTGCAATCACACGAGTCGCAATCGCCAATTCGACCCTCGTTACACATCATATTTTTTGTCACAAGTGCATGAATCTGCGGCACTTGGAATGGCAGTCGCGCGAGACGAATACTGAGAAGCGATGCTATGTCTCCAGGGACGAAAACGTGAAAAGTAAACTCCCAAGGGACGAAAACGTGAAAAGTAAACTCCCAAGGGACGAAAGTGAACGAAATGCGAACTGCGCATGCGCGACTCCGTCATTTCACAACAGGCTCACAACTGGCATGCAATGGGCCACTTTCGGCTCGCAAGACTGCCATGTAAAGTGCCGCGATTCATGCACGTGTGACAAAAAATCCAATTGATCACCATTAACTATTCGGTAAAGGTAATTCAATGGGGGTTTGCCAATGGTATCATTCCCATTTGTACTACCATTTAATATAACATTCAATATGCCATTCAGTTTCCCATTCGTTGTATGGTATTTTTATCCCGCTGGCATTCTCATTCGCAGAAAAATATGCTATATATAATTGTCCACTTTTCTACAGTGTCTAAATATGTGACAAATAAAAAAGCTGTAATGCTCCCGAAAAATGTCTCCTATTGTTCATAAATAACTTCGATTCTTAAGTTTACAGCTACTATTGTGGACTCATTTAACTGCAATTCATTGTCGCTTATACCATTTAAGTGAAAGTTGCTACTCGCACACGTGATTCCCTAGTGTTTGTCGACTCGATTCTTATTCCTCGTCAATTATAAATAGTTAGACGTGGCATTAAAGATTCCCTAGCTTGTTACCGTTCGATTCAGTTCTCATTTATTCCCAATGGTAAGAAGTACCATTTCCGCTGTTCCAGTTAACCTCCGATGGGCTACAATTAATAACGAAGGGAAAAAGTAGCATTTGCCACGTCCCATTGATTTCTCAGTGAATTCCCATTAATAACGAATGGGAGAAAGTACCACTTGAATATTCCCAGTCCTTCGGAATTGGACTCCCATTAATAACGAATGGCAGAAAGTACCACTTGAATTTTTCTAGTCCTTCGAAATTGGACTCCCATTAATAACGAATGGTAAAACGTATCATTTAAAATTTCCCACTGATTTGCCAGTGGAGTAACATTAAGACTGAATGGTAGAAAGTACCGTTTCAATGTTACCCATGAATTTCCATTAGAATCCCATTGATTACCTTTGGATACCATTCATTGCCATTAAACGCCCAATGGAGAACTTTGTCAAGGGAACTTTCACTTAAATGATATAAGCGATAATGAATTCGAGATAAATTATGTCCACGAAACTAGCTGTGAACTTCAGAATCGAAATTATTTATGAACAATAGGAGACATCTTTCGGAAGGATTACAGCTTTTTTTTATCATATATTCAGACAGTGTAGAAAAGTGGATAATTATGTATGGTCTATTTTTCCGTGAACGGGAATGTCAGCGGGATAAAAATACTATACAACGAATGGGAAACTGAATGGCATATTAAATGGTATATTAAATGGTAGTACAAGTGGGAACGACAACATTAGCAAAACCCCATTGAATTTCACCTTTGATGAATAGTTCATGATAATCAACGGGATTTTCAATGGTAATTAATGGAAAATTTAGCCAAGGGTTAATGTGAGGTATTTCCGGTATGACGTTATTTCCGCTCGCAAAATGACAATTACGGACCGAAAGTGACGTATTTTTGATGTGAGGTCATTAACAATCAAAAAATTGCATTTTCAAACCGTAAGTCACTTAGTGTTACGTCCAAACCGACGAATAGTGAGTTCGAACGGTGAGAACCATAAATTAATGTCTCGCTGTCGAGTCAAGACGTTAGACGTTAAACATTTAGACGTTAGACATTTACACGTTAGTTTAGGCGTTAGTCGAGACGCTAGACGCTAGACATTTACACGAGGACGGAGACCTTGCTTTACTGCCGTAGATTTACAACATGTGAAGACGCATAGAGGCCTCTGAGAGAATATCAGATGGCCCAGGACGCATGCACAAGTGTTTTAACCAGTGGTTTGCTTACAGCACTCACCGTTAAAACTCAGCCGTCGATTAATTATTAGCGACTTGTGCTCCGGCGATTTAATTATTGACAGCTGTCGCGTTTCGGAGAAAGTTGCTTTCCCAACAAGCCCACAATATAATATAACGCAATATAGTGATATAAATATTTGTAATTACTATTATATATGAGGTACTCCATATCAAATCGACCCGAGTCTGACCCTTTACATCTTGGATTTGTCCCGCAATTTTTCATATGATTGAACTAACTCTCAAAAGCACTCAGATTTTGTTTTCAATTTTTTTTTTTTCAGATCGTTTATAATTGTTTATAATTAAAAAAGGAATTCATTGATCGCGACAATTTAAAAATCTGAGAAAATTCTCAAAAATCATGTGTTTTATATACAAATTTCTAAGAGCTGAGCCGGAGTCGGCCGGCACTACCTTCTATTTTTTCTAATTAAAAAAAAAAAAAAAAAAAAAAAAAAAAAAAAACTGAAAAGAAATTAAAAAAAAAATCTATCGATCATTGGTTGTCATTATATGGCTTGACCATTTTTAGATGCACCACTGCATTTTTGGGAGTTTCTTCAGATTTTTCCAGAGTTTTTTTTTTTTTTTTAACTGAAAAAAGAAATAAAAACTCTTCAGAAAAATTGGAGACAACTGTCAATAATCCAGTGTTGCGTGTAAAAATGATCAAGCGACAGCCCACAATCGACGGATTTTTTCTTCTAATTTCTTTTGATGTTTTGTTAGAAAAAAAAAAAAAAAAAAAAATCGAAAAAAAATAGAAGGTGACATCGGCCAATTGCGGCTCAAATCTTAAAAATTCTTATATATGAAACACGATTTTTCAGAATATCTTCAGATTTTATAATTGTGTCGATCGATAAATTTCCCTTTTTTTAATTATAAATCACTATAAACAATCTGAACAAAATTTGAAAAAAAAATATATATCTGAGTGATTTTGAAAGTTAGTTCAATCATATAAAAAAATAGCGGGCCAAATCCAAGATGCGAAGGTTCAGACTCAGATCGACTCGGTACGGAACATCTCATATTTATAACAATAATAAAAATGTAATGTAACAGCATTTTTTTTTAAATCCTTTCGACGGGAAATGAACTATTTGAAAAAAAAAAAGTGGCGGCTCTGAATGATTTGAGCAACGTTGCCAACTTCCATTTCGAGGGATGCGAATGACTTGCTCGCGCGACGTTTCAGACGTATTATTATGAAACTTGAATGCGACGATTCTGATCGCGGAAACTCCGACGGTGTTTTAATGGCAGACGTGTACGTTGCAAAATAATTAAATCGGGTCCGTTCTTCGAATTGGGGTTATCGCAGATTTATTAAGATGGATTTAAATTAGATTAAAGCGACCTCAATGTGCGATACAAGAATGGTTGACAATGAATATCAATAAACTTTGAAAATAAAGCAGAATGGCTCGATGTAATACAAGAATTTCGCGTAAGGAGAGACCGGTCGAAGACCAGCTCGGCGACATGAAGAGTTAAGACTCGTGAGCCACTTGGATGTCAAGTGCTTGCATAAAAAATATAAGTTACATGTTTTTGCAAAGCAAAGCAATGGAAAAACATGTAAATTATATTTTTATGTAAGCATCAAAGCCACCATATTTTTATTTCGATCGGACTGTTTACGGTTTAAAAAAATTGTACTTTTTACGACAATTTATTGTCCACGAACGTCCATAATATTTTATTTGTTAATTTTCCGATCCTGTCGTCCAGTTTCTAGTTTTACAAAAAAAAAAAAAAAAAAAAAAAAAAAAAAAAAAAAAAACAGTACGAACTAAAATTATTAATGCCACGGGAAATAAAATAACATATTTGTATATTCAAACGTTAACAAACGAGTTTGTCACTTATTCAACAAAATAATTTTTTTGTAACTCATGCATAAAAAGTGCTGCTTTATGTGGGGGTCGGGAGCGACATAAAGTGGTGTTTCTCAAGAAGGCGTTACATAAATACTGGAAGCGTTGCATAAATACTCGAAGCGTGTCGTAATGCGTATTTACGACACGCTTCGAGTATTTATGCAACGCAAAAGCGTATCGAAAATACGCCGTCTGTTTTTCCTCTATTGGCGCGCCCGGCCAGCAACATAACCTGGCACCTTTCATGCATTCGTCACAAAAAGTAGTATGCGATACTTGTACGTAAAAGCGGACTCCCAAGGGCGGTTGTAAAGTGGCCGCACTCGCCTTCTCTCGCGCTACAACAACACTCGGCCTCGCCTCGTGCCGTCGTAGCGCTCGATCCGGCTCGTGCAGCCACTTTCCAACCTTCGCCGAAAGTCCGCTTTTACGCACTAGTATCGCAAAGTACTATTACGAAACTTCGTATTCCGATTCTACGAAATTATTTTTTACTGTCTTCGTTTACGAAAAAAAAAAAAAAAAAATCTTGAGGGTAGTTTACCCCCTTATGGGGTGCACCCTTGTCAGACAATATTGTTTTTTGATCGTGCTGACATGAAATATATTCGTGCCAAGTTTCATTGAAATCCGTCTAGTGCTTCTATGAAAATCAAAATTTCAAACGACTTTTCCCCAAATTTGGGAGCCTTTTTCATCCCTTAAATGGTCACCTCTGCCGATAAAAAAAAAAAATACGTGTCTCTTAGATTTTCGAGGTTTACAACATATATAAGAATTATCAAAATCGGCGTGGGACACTTGGGAATGTTTCCTTGTCAGATAATACGGAAAACATATGGGGCATTCAATTCGGACCTCTTCAATTCGGTTGGCATTTTTTTATAATATTGTTATAACTCTATTAATATTAATATTAATATTAATATAATATAATATTAATTATTAATATATAATAATATATATAATTAATATATATAATAATATAATATAATATAATATAATATAATATAATATAATATAATATAATATAATATTAATATTAATATAATATTGTTGCTAACTCTAAAAATCACTCAACATTTTTTTTTATTTTATTTTTTTTTTAATTTGCATTAATTACAATTTTTAAAAGTGAACATATTGTTAGCCCAAATTAAAAAATCTGAAAAAATTCCCAAAAATCCTGTATAACATATGAACATTTTCAAGCCTAGAGCGAAAGTGGCATCGCATTAGCTTCTATTTATTTTCCTTTGTTTTATATAATTTTAAATCATTTTAAATCATTTAAAAATTTCAATGCCATCACCGGTAATTCTAATGTACATATATCACATTTAAGATTAAATTATTAAAATTCAAATACAATGTATACGAATTCTAATTTCATATACCGAGATTTTATATTTCATAAAACTTTGTATAATAAACGTGTTGTAAATTTCATAACATTTTTTTACAGTACAGTCGTTAGCAGCGTAACTAAATTATCTTATTTCTAGAGAAAACATGGGTACAGTAGAACCTCGATTATCGGAACCAATCGGGGCCGAGATCAGTTCGGATTAACGATCATTCGGATAATCGAGTTACGAATAAAAAATATGATAGTTATAACATACGTAATGAATATGAGTTTTTTTAAATATAAATTCGCATATAAACATTATATATATGCACTTTGGAAGATATTATTGAACGCTTACTTTACGCATTCTTTTTGATAAAGTCGTCAATTTTTGGTTGTATAAGCGCATGGTACGAATATGCGTCTGTCTGCAACAAAGTAACGCTCGACGATATGTAACAACGAAATTTTGTCGCATGGTTCGAATAATAGGAGTTCGGATAAAATAAATTGCAGTAAGGATAATCGAAGGTTCGGATAATCGAGGTTCTACTGTATGTGGTTTGCTAATAATTGCGTTGGACGCAGCAGCATTCCCAGTATACGAATAAGATGTATGAGCATGGTTGTCACGAAATTCGCCGACTGAAATTCCGTGGCAACCATGATGAGACTTAAAATCCGGAAGTGACGTATTTCCTGTATGACGTAACTTCCGCTTCAAAAACGAGGTTTCCGGACTGGGAGTGACGTATTTCCGGTATGACGTCGCTTGCGATAGAAAAATGGGGTTTCCGGACCGGAAGTGATGTATTTCCGGTTTGACGTCACTTGCGCTTCATAAATGGGGTTTCCGGACCGGAAGTGGCGTATTTCCGGCATGACGTTACATCCAGTCGAAAAATGGAATTTCCGGACTGGAAGTGACGTATTTCCGGTATGACGTCACATCCGGTGCATAAATGAGATTTGTAAACAGGAAGCGGCGTATTTCCGGTATAATGTCACTTCCGCTCGAAAAATGGGGGTTTCGGGCCGGAAGTGACGTATTTCCGGTATGACGTAACTTCCGCTTGAAAAACGAAGTTTCCGGACTGGGAGTGACGTATTTCCGGTCTGACGTCACTTACGCTTGAAAGATGAAATTTTCAAACCTGAAGTGACGAATTTCCAGCATGGCGTCACTTCCGCTTGAAAAATGAAGTTTCCGGACCGGAAATGACGTATTTCTGGTATGACGTTACATCCAGTCGAAAAATGAAATCTCCAGACCGGAAGAGGCGTATTTCCGGTATGATGTCACTTCCGCTTGAAAAAATGGGATTTCCGGAACGAACGTTATGCATTTCCGGTTTGACGTCACTCACAGTCGAAAAGTAAAATGTTCAAACCTAAAGTGACACATTTCCAGTGTCTCCAATACTTCCGGTAAAAAAAAAACGAGATTCTCAAATCGGAAGTGACGTGTTTCTAGTATGACGTCACTTCCGCTCCAAAAGCTTCCGGTGGAACAGCCAATCACGGTCGCGAATAAAGTGACACCAATTACCCGTCGATGGTGTAGCGATTTTTTTCTTTCTTCTCTTTCACAACAGATTTTTTTTCTTTATAGCACGATAGGACAACGTTATATTTGTACATGACCGTATACTGATACGAACCATCGGAGGCCTCAACTAGCCAGGTGGTATAAAGTAACCGTTAAGTGGCATCGATTATTCCGTTAGCGCGATATGCAAATCGTCCCTCCCGGTACAAGCTGGAACGTCGTCTGTTCGCCTGATTTATTGCGCTTGTTAAAGAGAAGGGAGGCGAAAGGGCGAGAGGAGAAGAACGAATGAACGCGGATGAGACCGTGAAGAAGAAAACTCAGCGAGAAATAGTATAGTGGGGACCGCGAGGGCGGGAGGGAGAGTTGGCATAAAGGGGATAGGCGAACTAAATCACCAAAGAGGAAGAACGAGAACAAGTGGCGGGTGCGGATCTCCTGAGAACCTTTTCCTCGAAACGAATCAGGCTTGGTTTTGCCAATCCTGCGGGCGCTTGCAGGCACTATGCTTCTTGTTGCGTCCGTCCTCTTCTCGCCGCCGGGCAATGGAGCACTGATAAAGTGAAATAAAGTTTCGAGCACGATAAATTCAGTCCCCCTTTCCCGTCGCGAAGGGAGCGGCCGGGACGAGGCCAAGGACGCCTCCTGCTACGAGACTCTTGAAGCTCGAAAGGAAAGAATTCGGACGATTCGGGACATCCTGGCGAGCTTCTTGCGAACAAGTCCAGTGCGGGTCCCTTTATTCTGTCCGCTTGTTCGATTCCTGACGGTTTCATTTACTCACAGTTTCATTGTCATCGATCGGGTCTGATCAGCGACTGATCAGATCCTGATGCGGCGCTGTCAAATTTCTACTGTTGAGAAAAGAAATGGAAAGAAATTGGAGAGTTAAGAATTATTATCATCGAATGATTTCCGGTGAACATTTCGGAGCGCGATATCCGGGTCTGATCAGTGACTGATCAGATCCTGATGTAGCGCTGTCAAGTTTCTACCGTTGAGAAAAGAAATAAAAAGGAATTGGAGAGTTAACAATTATCATTATCATCGATTGATTTCAGGCGAACATTTCGGAGCGTTCCATCCGGGTCTGCTCAGCGACTGATCAGATCCTGATGCAGCGCTGTCAATTTTCTGCTATTGAGAAAATAAATAAAAAGTAATTGGAGAGTTAACAATTATCATTATCATTGACTGATTTCCGGTGAACATTTCGTAACATTACATTTGACAGCGCTGCATCTGGATATGATCAGTCGCTGATCAGATCCAGATGTAACGCTGTCAAATTTCTACCGTACAGAAAAAAATATCGCAAAATTACAAGAAAAACCTCTGCAGACAAGGAATGTTCGTTCAATGTACAAACAATTTTGTCAGTGTGTGGGATATATATGTATATATTTTTTCATGTTCCATTATGAAGCACGCCATCGTTTCTGTATCTTCCCATTACATTATCGGTCACGGGTCGCAGGGCATTTGTGGAATTCTCTCTTTGTTCCAAGCTCCTACGGGCAACACCATCGGGAAGCCGTTCTCCCATCTCTTTCGACTGGTACCGCACACACGGTCAACTCGCGTTGTAGTCGCGGAAACGGGTTTCGTGAAAAATGTAACGACGGCGCTAGTTCCCCCCCCCCCCCCCCCCCCCGCCAAAGCGAACGTCGAGCAGTATGGTTTTCGACCATGCGAGGGTTTCCATGAGCCAAGCTACACAGTCGCGATAAGGGGCTCACCTCTCTCCGACGATGTTTCTAGGCGAGTAACGTGGATGGGTTTTCTACATCGTGACCGTTAAGACGAGATTGAGGGAAAAAAAAAGAAAAGACGAAGCACTCGCGGTATATATTCTATGATACTCGTTTCTATTCATTGAGTTACACACTTTATATATTCTGAGGGTTATTTACTAGTAGACTTCGTAAAAGTATTAAATTGGGGCCGTTTTTCGACATTAGGAGGGTTTGATGTAACGCCCTAAAATTCTGCCAGGGACCATCAATTTTAAAGCGTTGAATCGAGCGTCTTACCAGTCAGAGCCTCGTCAGAATCTATTCAGAGCATCTTCAGGCTGTATTCGGGGCATACTCAGGACCTCTTCATGGCCTCTCCGGGCCTATTCCGGACCTAATCAAGATCCCGCCAGGACCAAATCAAGATCCCGCCAGGACCAAATCAAGATCTCGTCAGGACCTAAACAAGATTTCATTAGAGTCTAAACAAGATTTCATCAGACCCAAATCAAGATCTCGTCAGAATCAAATCAATATCTCGACAGGACCTACTCAAAACCTCGTCATGATCTAATCGAGATCCCGTCAGGACCTAATCGAGATCTCGTCAGGACCTTATCGAGATCTCGTCAGGACCTAATCGAGATCTCGTCAGGAACCAATCGAGATCTCATCAGGACCTAAGCGAGATCTTGTCAGGACCTAATCGAGATCTTGTCAGGACCTAATAGAGATCTTGTCAGGACCTAATCAAGATCTTGTCAGGACCTAATCAAGATCTCATTAGAATCTAAACAAGATCTCATTAGAATCTAAACAAGATTTCATCAGACCCAAATCAAGATCTCGTCAGAATCAAATCAAGATCTCGACAGGACCTACTCAAAACCTCGTCATGATCTAATCGAGATCTCGTCAGGACCGAATCAAGATCTCGTCAGGACCTAATCAAGATCTCGTCAGAACCTAATCAAGATCTTGTCAGGACCTAATCAAGATCTCGTCAAGACCTAATCAAGATCTCGTCAGAACATAATCAAGATCTCGTCCGAACCTAATCAAGATCTCGTCAGAACCTAATCAAGATCTCGTCAGAACCTAATCAAGATCCCTTTAAGATCTATACAGGGCCCTACATAGGGTTAGTCGCAGTCCAGTCTGGGTCCAGTGAGTACCTCGTCAGCACCTCTTCAGGGCCTTCTCAGACCTCCGTATACAGCCCTAAAACTTCCACCAGGTTCATAACTCCCCTCCGTAACTCGTCCACTGCTAATTAACGCAGTCGACGAGCGTCGAAACGGAAAGTGATTAAATTACCGAAACAATGACCGGCCAAGCGGTCGCACTATCCACCGATCTCCGCAGCGCATTCATCCACCTGCCCGGTAGATGCTCCACGCCTGCACGTACACGCATTTATACTCCGTTACGGAAATGCATGTTCGCTCGAACTCGCGCACTCGTAGCACTCTCGCCTCGAGCTCCAGATATGGGTACGTATAGGGTTTATGGAATTCGGATTACCGCGGAGAGCTATAGCCGCCGTTGTTAGAAGCTTGTTCGATGTTGAATGGAACATTCGGATCGAGTTCTCACAGTCGATAGATCGTACGTCGCCGTGCGTTTCGTCGCGGCTTGGTAGACACGCGAGCGATCGCTGTGCCGACGGATATAGCGGATGAAACCAGAATCAGAGACGAGACGAAGGTCGACCGAGATCTGCACAACGGAACTGCAACGTCCGTTTCTACTCGAAGAATCAACTAACTACACCAGATCATGATATAGAACCACGATGACAGTATCCGTTACCGAGTTCGAACGGAAACGCACCAGGCTAATTGATTGTCCACGGGTATATCGCTTTACCTTCCTCCGACGCGTCATCATCCATGATTGACGAGAACTGCGGTCATAAGACGCTACACACACGGTGACTACTTTCGCTGCGCACACATCGGTGATATCCTATTCCTGGCGGAAAATCAACGTCGGCTTGGGATATTAAATTGATATTTGACTTGTTGGGTTAGGTTTGTGTTTTTAAGGTTGTCCTTGCGAATAGTGTTCTCCTCGCATAAGTTTCAGGGAAATGAGAGGGAAGTGCGAACACTTTTCGATGGCATAAAAATCTGAAAAAAAAAATCGAGCATATTGAAGGTGCTGAAAAGATTAATTTTAGATAATAATAATTCCAAAATATTATTAACAAAAGAAATTAAGTTTCTTAACGGAGTATTTAAGGTAGTCCTTGCGAATAGTGTTCGCTTCGCATAAGTTTCAGGGAAATGAGAGGGAATTGCGAACACTTGTCAATGGTATGAAAATCTGAAAAAATTAGGTTTCCGGGAATTTGTTGAACATTTTTATTTTTCATCATTTGTTAATAACATTTTGGAATTGTTATTGAGCAAAGGTAATCTTTTCAGCACATTCAATATTGTTGACTTTTTTCAGATTTTTATTCCATTCAGACGCATTTGCATTCCCTCTCATTTGTCTGAAACTTATGTGACGTGAACACTATTCGCAAGGACTACCTTAGGTAATCCGGTTAGGAACTTCATTTCTTTCAGACACGCAAACCTCAGCTCCCTTTTCACGGGTATAAACGTCAGTTTGGGGTGATATCGCCTATGGGGTGATATGGCCAATCGTATCTTCGCGCAAAGCGTAGGGCTCCACCTTTTCGATAGGGAAAGTTTGAGAAATCCTGAATCTCGACTATATCACCCTAATATTAGGGGTGATAGTCGAGCAGTTTTCTTCCGACGCACGACGCGGAAACATCTTTCACCTTTTCGATAGGGCAAGTTTGGGAAATCCTGAATCTTTACCATATCACCCTAATATTAGGGGTGATAGTCGAGCAGTTTTCTTCCGACGCACGACGCAGTAACATCTTTCACCTTTTCGATAGGGAAAGTTTGGGAAATCCTGAATCTTGCATTAGGAAAGATGTGGAAGGGTTTGACATTGTTTTTGCAACTTCGAACCCTGGGGCAAAACGAACCAGGGCAGACTTTTTTTTTTATGTATCTTTAAGGATCGGCAAAAATGATACTTTTGGCCGTGTTGAGTTGACTGCCGTTAGCCATGTCACCCACGATTTCCCTGGCTGATATCGCCAGATACTTATTAATATCGTCATCAATTTGCCAAAATAATCAATAACAATACGGTTGACAAAAAAGTTTTTAATTTTTTAAATTCTCGCCGCCAAAATAAATTGCAATGAAAAAGAAAACAAAAAAAATGTTTCATAAAAAAGTATCTTCAAAAAAGATGAAATAATTCATCTATGAAACAATAATTAATATTATCACTGAACAATAATATTAATAATTAATAATAAAGAATAATGGTAGAATTAATTAATCGTAATGACATCAATTCATTCACAATCTTCTCTGTAGTCGCGTCTTCCGAACACCGTTATTCTATATCCACGCAGAAAAATTTTGTAGCAATAGTATATTGTGCAACGAGGGTCGAAAGTTGGCGATTGCGATGAGTGTGAGGTTTGTGGCCCGAGCGAAGCGAGGGCTGCAGTCACACGAATCGCAATGGCCAATTCGACCCTCGTTACACATCATATTTTTTGTCACAAGTGCATGAATCTGCGGCACTTGAAATGGCAGTCGCGCGAGACGAATACTGAAAAGCGAGGTTATGTCTCCAGGACACGAAAACGTGAAAAGTAAACTCCCAAGGGACGAAAGTGAACGAAATTGCGAACTGCGCATGCGCGACTCCGTCATTTCACCACAGGTTCACAACTGGCATGCAATGAGCCACTTTCGGCTCACAAGACTGCCATGTAAAGTGCCGCGATTCATGCACGTGTGACAAAAAAAATATTTTCATATGACAAAAATCTGTCTATCTGTCTGTCACGTTAATATTCAGTTTAATGCGCTCCATGACTGCGAAGAATATTAACTGTACCGCCTCGTGAGGGAAGACGTAGCGAAGACTATGAATGCATTGACATAATTATAATTAGTTAATGCTATTATTGTTTACCGACAATATTAATTATTGTTAACACACACGAATTATTTCATTCTTTTTGAAGTTACTACTTTTATTAACCATTCTTTTTAGAGATTTTTTTAATTACAATTTTTTTTGTTCTGCACGCGGGAGTTAAAAGTTTTATTTACAATTAATTGGTGGTTTTCTAAAGTCCACCGCATTAGTTCTTAGATGCTTGAAGATTGTCTCGAAAACCAATATGGCCGGACTAAATTTCAACAGCTTCTATTTTGTAGGATATAAAATATTCTGGAGCTCACATACGTGAAACGAGAGTGCAAGTTTCTCTGAAGTATCCGAATATTCCAAAAATCGTCACAAAGTCTATTGACAAAAGAAAGTGTACTCCACGTTTACTGTTCTCGTGACAAGTGTTCAGTCGTTGCTGGTAAAAAGCGCATGAATATAGTGTAGGGCACTGTGTGGAGACACGGATGGGTCAATCGTGACACCGTTCATATTTTTACCAAACGGTAATACTCGATTTTCTTAATTTTCTTAATATTTCATTCATTTAATTAATGAGGTGAAATGAAAGTCACGTGACGGAGCCAGGAGTCTAAGAGAGATAGCGTCTTTCACACTTCAACTCAATGAAAATTCGACTGCACGTCGAAGCGTTTATGTCAATATCATAGTCCTGCACAATTCGAGGAGTATGGCCTAGCGTTTTAAATGATCCTAAATTGAAACCAAAATCTAAATTGAAATCGCCTAGTTATGTCAGTGTAAAAGGTAATTGAGGTGTTAAAAGCGGTTTCAGCGATCCCTTAACTTGTTTTCTCTTAAAATCGGATGATTTATGCGCATTCGCATCTTAGCTAAAAAATATATATTGTCACAAACATAGCTAAGGCTATCAACGATCAACACACCAAAGTCTGTTAAATAATTTTTAGCCGATTCGACAAACACAGGCGCCTTCGGAAACTCGCCAAGTCGCTGCATCAAAGTGGGACGCACAGTGAAACCGCACGGTGAAACCGCACGGTGTAACCGCACAGTGTAACCGCACAGTGAAACCGCACAGTGAAACCGCACAGTGAAACCGCACAGTGAAACCGCACAGTGAAACCGCACAGTGAAACCGCACAGTGAAGCCGCACAGTGAAGCCGCACAGTGAAGCCGCACAGTGAAGCCGCACAGTGAAGCCGCACAGTGAAGCCGCACAGTGAAGCCGCACAGTGAAGCCGCACAGTGAAACCGCACAGTGAAACCGCACAGTGAAACCGCACAGTGAAACCGCACAGTGAAACCGCACAGTGAAACCGCACAGTGAAACCGCACAGTGAAACCGCACAGTGAAACCGCACAGTGAAACCGCACAGTGAAACCGCACAGTGAAACCGCACAGTGAAACCGCACAGTGAAACCGCACAGTGAAACCGCACAGTGAAACCGCACAGTGAAACCGCACAGTGAAACCGCACAGTGAAACCGCACAGTGAAACCGCACAGTGAAACCGCACAGTGAAACCGCACAGTGAAACCGCACAGTGAAACCGCACAGTGAAACCGCACAGTGAAACCGCACAGTGAAACCGCACAGTGAAACCGCACAGTGAAACCGCACAGTGAAACCGCACAGTGAAACCGCACAGTGAAACCGCACAGTGAAACCGCACAGTGAAACCGCACAGTGAAACCGCACATTGAAACCGCACAGTGAAACCGCACAGTGAAACCGCATCTTAGCTAAAAAATATATTGTCACAAACATAGCTGAGGCTATCAACGATCAATAAACCAAAGTCTGTTAAATAATTTTTAGCCGATTCGACAAACACAGGCGCCTTCGGAAACTCGACAAGTCGCTGCATCACAGTGAAACGCAGATTTCCGTCTTTTTGCCCGAGGGCAGTCGCGAGTAAAGAAAAGGGGCGGGATCATATCACCCGGAATTACGGTACAGACATTCGGTATTCGGCGATTGCGAGACACGAGATCGTTTTCCGATACCTTACGGATATCGCAGGAAAATTTTTCCCTCCACGCATATAATATCGCACGTAAACCGAAAAATGTAACGCCCATACGTCTTTGTATGTTTATCGTACGGCGGAGCAAACGATCGAGTGCGAGAAACGTATCGTGGAAATGAGAAGAATACACGCTGAGAATATCTATGGTGGGGTTGGGTTGAGCGCAAGTGTGATCACGTGCTACCGTTGAATCAATGCTCGTTCCGTGTGTTATGAGATAGAACTGCGCATAGCCCACCGATGTTACGATACATGCCTGATGCTCGTATACATTTGTCGACGTAGCATTGTGGAACGCCCGGGGAAACCTCCGAGTGTCGGTATCGGGCGAAGGAGAGGTCAAATACCGATGCTTTATAGGCACGTCGAATCCGTGTAATCGATCGATCGTTCTATCCCATGTATAGGTTCATAACGATATATTACAGTCATTTCTGAGCGCGGGTGGGTGTATGTACGGTCGCGATACTCTTCTTCCCAAACTTCCTCATCATCAACGTCGAACGGGACATTGACGGAATTTATCGCTCATAGACGATCGATGACCGACCGACCACGCACCGCCCAACCCTGTAAGCGCATTTTTTTCTAACGTGAACTTTAATTTTATTAGACGTTTGTATTGTGAAGGAGATGAGCAGATCATAGTCATGTGCGATCAGTCGATGTCACAAATTTCTAGGAGAATTTTTATAAAGTTTCTAAAGCTGACAAAGCCCCGATCAAGCCCTGGCGGGATCCTGATCAAGCCATGAGAAAGCCCTGGTTAGGATTTGAGAAAGCTCTGATGACTTCCTAATAAGGCACTAATTGATCAAGATCTGAATAGGTCCTGATGAGGCCTTAACCGGTCCGTCATAAGGCTATGATCAAGATCTGACGGGGCCTTGATTAGACCTGAACAGCTCCTGATCAGCGCCTGATGGGTCCATGATATCCATCATCAGGATTTGACGAAGCCCTGAATATACCTTAATTCGGCTTTGATCAGAATTTGTATAAGCTGATTGGGCCTGATCAGAATCTGTATAAGCCCTGATTAGGCCCTGATCAGAATTTGTTAAAACCCTAATTAAGCCTTGAGAATGTCCTGATTAGGCGCTGATGAGTCCCTGATAAGCCGTAATTAAGATCTAACGAGGCCTTGATTAGGCCTGAACAGGTCCTGATCAGGCTCTGATGGGTCCGTGATATTGCCATCATCAGGATCTCACAAAGCCCTGAATATACCTTGACTAGGCTCTGATCGGGATTTGTACAAGCCCTGATTAGGCCCTGATCAGAATTTGTTAAAACCCTAATTAAGCCTTGACAAAGTCCTGATCAGGCTTTGCTGAATCCGTAACGAGGACATGATCAGGGCATAACAATGCCCTAAATTGCAGATCGCACTACTCATGGGTCTTCTCCCTGGAACGGGAGAAACCTTGTAGAGAAGCCTTGAGAAGATTTGTACAAGCTCTTATTAGGCCCTGATCAGAATTTGTTATAACCCTAATTAGGTCTTGACAAGGTCCTGATCAGGCTTTGCTGAATCCTTGACGAGGCCATAATCAGGGCATGACAATGCCCTAAATTGCAGATCGCACTACTCATGAGTCTTCTCCCTGGAGCGACACGAGAATATAACATTTATCACTTTTTCGGTGAAGAGCGTCAAGAAATCCTTGACATGGCTGAGCACGATTATCCAAAAGCTCCGAAGCGGAGAGGGAGCTTGAATATTTGGAGGTGGGGGAGTGCGGGCCAAAACACAACGATAGGGCAAGACGGACAAGTTTCCACCAATTTAGTCGCGGGACATAAGAAACGGTCTCTTCCAGAGCCTAGAACATGGATCTATGTTTGCCTCGCTCTCCTTCAATAATACAACAGGGCTGTCGGACAAGCAGAGGCAGAGCAATCAACAGGGCATCCGGAAAGAAGGCGGTCGCTCGGTTTTTGCAGATTATTGGCTACGCATAGTGGGATATCCGCAGGCGGATTGAACAGCTAAGGCGAACCTCGGCCAATCTCGATTCTTCAGTGAAAAGAGTCGAGTAGCTTTGCGCGCGCGTGCACGGCGGAACAAAAATTCGACGGAAACCCGCCCCGGGATAATTATTCCACCGGGTGAAAGTTGAGATGCTATTGAGAAGAATAATTAACTGTAGTAAAACAAAACCGGGAGCAAAGAGAATGGCTGCCTTCCTGTGTAGCTCATCAACAACAACAATGATCTTCGGAACCCTTTGACAATTCGACCAAATATCACGAGTCCGTTTATTCCGACGCCCATTTTACCGACTCTCCTCCGGACATCTCAGGAACCCCTCACAGTTGTCCGCTAAATGGAGAGAAAAAAACCGCGCAACAGAACCAGTAATTGAGAAGGAAACTATTTTATACAGTCATCGGAAGACTCGATAATCGCATCTGATCGGAAACTGATCGGTTTCTACCCGCCAGTCGTCAGACCGATATTGAAGTGGCTCCTTAGTTCGGATCGCTCCAGTAACGTTGTCGTTTCCTTCTTCGTCAGTTACCCAATATTCAATCGGCTCTCGTGACTTCACTTATTGTATCCGCGGTCGGGAAAAAATCAATGGGAGACAATGGACTCGAGACAAACGACGGTAAATCGGATGAAAGAGGAATCCGACGTGTACTTATCATCGAGCTTTGCCGCTATGCTAAACGGGTGGGTCGGGAGGTGGGCGGACCAGGCTGGCGGACAAACATTGTGACAAATGGAGTTGGTCGTCGGCGATGAAATTGACAACGAGTGGAACAGCTAAATGAGTTAGCCGGGAGGTGAAGCTGAACGCGGGCGCGGGACAGACCGGTAGGCGCGGTTGAGGTTCGCGGACAAAACGTCGTTATTAAACGCCAGCGTCCATTAAGTCTATGACAATGGTGCGAAATTACTATATGAATAATTAACTCATGAACGGAGGATGAGGCTTGGCGAAAGTGAGGAGAGGATGACGAGTGTCGTTCGTGGGGTGAAGGCGAGCCCGGCCCGGCCTGGACCAACGTCAATACAACGGCCGATCTGGTCGCTACGCTGGAACTCTCATATTGGCGGTTTGAAAGCCTGCCTCGGGGTAACGCAGGTACGAGCACGAGTTTGGTGGAGGAAAGGTTCGCCAGGTAACTCGAACTTCGAGCGTTTCATTGTGCCACTAATGCAAACCGTCCGAACGCCGATGGAAACTGTGCGGCGCATCCAACAGTGCCGCAATCTGTTTACCTACTCGTTCATCATTATCGGTCATTGTCATTGGAATTTCTAACGACTGCATGTGCAAATGATGTGTTGGATGGGGGGGGGGGGGCGAAAATCGGCCACAGGAGAGAAAACCTTTAGGGCTGTGCACAAGCTTGAGGTCCGTGGCAATGAATAGGGCCTGGCCAGACCCAGATTAGGGTCCCACAAGACCCAAATGAAGTTCCGACCAGGCCCAGATGAAGCTCTTTCAAGGCCAAGATCAAGCTCTCACAAGAATCTGAGCAGGCACTGACAAGGCCTAGATCAAGCTCCGATGAGGACTTAACAAGACCCTGACAAGAATCTGATAAAACCCGGAGCAGACCCTCACAGGACCCAGACAAGGACCCTGACAAATGTCAGACAAGCTCTTGATAAAGGGCTGATCAAGCCCTGACAACGCCCTGATTAAGATCTGACAAAAGCTTTGCAAGACCCTGACAAGCCTCACACAAGGTCTCGATAAAGCGCTGATCAAGTCCTGACAAAGGCTTGACATGTTCTTCATAAGGTCCGGTTAAAGCTCTGATCAAGTCCTGATAAGTCTCTGATCAAATCCTGACGAGTCCTTAATCAAACCCTCAAAAGGCCCTGATTAATCCCTGACATGAGCTTTGCGAGGGCTTGATAGGACCCTCACAAGCGTCAAACAAGGTCTCGATAAAGCGCTGTTCAAGTCCTGACAAGTCTCTGATCAAACCCTGACGAGTCCTTAATCAAACCCTGAAAAGGCCCTGATTAATCCCTGACATGCGCTTTGCGAGGCCTTGATATCACCCTCACAAGCCTCAAACAAGGTCTCGATAAAGCGCTGATCAAGTCCCTACAAGGTCCTGACATCACCTTGATAAGATCCAGATAAAGTTCTGATCAAGTCCTGACAAGTCCCTGATCAAACCCTGACGAGTACCTGATCAAACCCTGACGAGTCTCTGATCAAACCCTGACAACGCCCTGATTAATCCCTGACATGAGCTTTACAAGGCTTTGATAGGACCCTGACAAGCCTCAAACAAGGTCTCGATAAAACGCTGAACAAGTCCTGACAAGGGCCTGAAATCGCCTTGATAAGGTCCAGGTAAAGCTCTGATCAAGTTCTGACAAGTCCCTGATCAAACCCTGACGAGTCCCTAATCAAACCCTGACAAGGCTCTGATTAATCCCTAACAAGAGCTTTGCAACGCCCTGATAGGACCCTAACAAGAGCTTTGCAACGCACTGATCCTGGACCTTGACAAAGTCTGATAAGGTCCTCATAAGGTGCAGACAAGGCCCCGACTAGACCCTTATAAGGCCGTAATAAATAAGACCGTAACGTCCTGATCAGACTCTGATGATACCCTGATATGACCAGGACAAAATATGGCCTAAATCAGGGTAAACACTGCCGAGAATCCTCCGATCCTCGGATAACACACGTCGGGAAGACCCTGAGAGGACTCAAGTGGAAGTAGCCGGGATTGGATCAGACGCACGAAGACTCGCGGATTCGGCACGTCGACGAACGCCAACGTGTGCCAGTTAGGAATAATGCACCGTGTGTTTGTCGGTGACGAACGGGAGAATCGAGAGGGCAAAACTCGAAGGCACGGGACGGGATAATACAGTGAGGACAAGAGTCGAAGGCACAGCAGAAGAAGGTCGAGGAGGCGGGGGGGGGGAGAGAACACGCGATGGTCACTTTGATTTCGGTCGGGTGAGCGACGATGGGTAAACTCTTGCGCGGGATCAAGCGATAAGGACAATTTCCTGCGGGGATTCAACGGACGGAAGTGACGCCCGACGAGTTGATCCCTGCTTTCCGCGACAGGACCGCACGAACAAGCTTTCCCTTCCACAGCCCGCGTCCTCGCCACTGCCATTATTTCTCTCGTCGCTCTTCAACCGTGACTCGAGAGACTCGCAAGCAAGGAGGCTTCCACGTCCTTCGCGCATCTCTTACGTCCCTGAGGCTTATCGGTCTTCATTCCCGTCCTCTCCGTCGAACGACGCGTCGTCGAATTTAACCAACTAATTTTCACCTACCTGATGGGCTATTTTTCTTTTTTTTTCCTCGTATCTCTGCGCCTCTCTGATATCTTGTATTTTACATATATAATGGAAAGGGGCGCATATTTACATCGCGAAGCATCTATCGGGTTCGGCACCCATTCTCCTAGGCTTCCCTGCTCCTCGCTACTCTACCTGCCGACAGAATTTTCCCGATAGTTTTTAATTAAATTGATGAGCACCGCCGCGCTAGTCCGCCCTGTTGACTCCGCTCGTACGATCAAAAAGAGATGCTTCATAGTTTGCAAATGCCGCCAGCAACTTCAGCTTTTACTGGCTCGTATAATACCGGGGGGAGAAAAAAAACAAAATCTATAGCGGAGCAGGGAATCTTCGCGTAACGCTAGCCTTCCTATACGGATTTTGCTGGATTCTGGAAATTGCGCCGTTCGCTCCGTAAGGCAAAATTGAACGCGTGCTCTTTTTTCGGATGCATTCGGATGCATTTCGGAACGCATTCGGATGGGGAGAAAGTTTGCTCGGAATATACGTCGATGAATGCGTGTATGGATGTGTCTATATAGTACATATGTGGAGGTCCGTCGATGTTTTGCCTCGTAACTATTGCTTGAAGCCGGCGAGGAGAACTTTCGGTCTGCTTGGGGTAATTGCGGGTGATATGATCACTTCTTTTTTTTTTTTTTGCTCACTCATAGAGAAAGCTGTGTTTTCGTAGAAATGCAAAAAAAAATCGAGATTTCAATGGCAGAGTGCTTGAAACACTCTGTATTTATGTGTGTATACATTAGGGGCGGTTCGCTAAATCATAATTTTTTACCAAAATTATTCACAAACAGTCGAAATATTCGAATTATTAGAATTTTGAAATTATTCAAATTTTTGAATATTCAATTTAATTAAATTCAATTCAAATGCTATTGGCGCACCACTGATCAATAACGTTTTCTTCTGTGATGTATTTATTCCTGTCGATAGAGTAATTAAGTTTCTCACTAATAAAGATCCTGATCCAATTCCTCAAGGATCGAATTAGCGATACACTGAAAAAAACAGATTGTAAGATTCGTAATATCTAAGATAGTGCAAATATTAATTGCAATCGTCACCACGTAGATATTACTGTGCACAAAGATCAATCGTATATTTGCATTATGATATTGTTCCCGCCGCTATTCACTTATTGTAGAGATGAATTACTAATGTTTACTATACAGATAATAGACACTACAATCACAGATATTGTCGAATACAAACGTCGCATTATAAGCTACTTTCAGGACATTATTACTAACTGAATACTAATAATTGTATTCACAGATATTACCTGAAACAATCTACGTAGTGGTTAATGGTAAATATCATGTAGAACCTGGTAGGTGGCAATGGCAGTAATGTGAAGTGTATTGGATATTAATTTCGATATAAAGCTTTGTTTCATTATTTATATCCTGATAATATTTTTTACCCCAATAGCAATTGCAATGGAAGGATGTACACTGAAAGAAATATATTTTACTGGATACCAGAAAAATACTACCCAGTAGCATATTTTATATTTCGTAATAAGGATAGGATTAACAATGGTAAAGGTAGGTATCTGTTTATAGTATTGACAATATCTTGTCCAATACCATCTACACATAACAATAATTCCAACAACCTCGCATTTCTCACTTCAGTACATCCGCATTATTCTGAAGGTTAATATTTTTTAACATGTGAGACACTAAGGAACTTTACAAGCTCGTATTGCATTGTTGAACGTCTTCGTATACTATTGGCTATACATGTATTATTGTGCTCACAATAAACAACATTCAAGTTGTTACGATATTTTAATGTAACATCATCAAAGTTGAGTCTAGGTTAATGACGGAGAATAACTTATATATCCGATTCAAGATTACACATATCACTGAGCGATTGTAGCGTAGTGGTAAGGCACTAGGTCAGAATGCGTTAGGTTCGAGGTTCGAGCCCCGCTCGGATACATAGAATTTTAATTTGTAAAAATTGTAAATAATGGTAAAGGTATTAAATTGTAAATAATGGTAAATCTCGATATCTGTTTATAGTATTGATAATTCTTGTCCAATACCATCTACACATAACAATAATTCCGACAACGTCGCATTTCTCACTTCAGTACATCCGCATTATTCTGAAGGTTAATATTTTTTAACATGTGAGACACTAACAAACTTTACAAGCTCGTATTGCATTGTTGAACGTCTTCGTATAATATTGGCTATACATGAATTATTGTGCTCACAATAAACAACATTCAAGTTGTTACGATATTTTAATGTAACATCATCAAAGTTGAGTCTAGGTTAATGACGGAGAATAACTTATATATCCGATTCAAGATTACACATATCACTGAGCGATTGTAGCGTAGTGGTAAGGCACTAGGTCAGAATGCGTTAGGTACGAGGTTCGAGCCCCGCTCGGATACATAGAATTTTAATTTGTAAAAATCGTGTTATATTGATAAGTAGCGATGTACTGGTAATAATTGAATATATAGAACACGATGAAACTATGTATGAAATTAATTAGTAACAAATAACGTTAATAATAGTACTCGGACCCAACTCCAAATCGAGTTGCGCTAAATTTTTTTTTTATATGCATTATTATATTAAGATATTTAATGGTATAATTCGAGATTGCACAGAGTGTTAATATTTTTTATCAAATCGAATTTAAAAAAAAAAAAAAAAAATTATTTATAGCCAATGGTATGCGAAGATATTAAACAGTGCAATACGAGATTGTAAAGTTTGTTAGTATCTCAAATGTAAAAAAAAAAAAAAGCATGAGCCTTCAGTATAATACAGATATACCGAAGTGAGCAATGCCAGGTTGTTGGAATTATTATTATCTGCAGATGGTATTGGACAATATATTATCAATACTATAAACAGATACTTACCTTTACAATAATTAGTCCTATCCCTATACGAAATATAAAATATGCTACTGGGTAGTATTTGTCTGCTATCCAGTACAATATATTTCTCTCAGTGTATGTTTTAAAACAGTGTTATAATCAGTCAGTCAGTCAGTCAGTTCCATTGTAATCGGAATTTCATCATACAAATATGCAATTCATAAAAATTATTCGAAATATTAGAATTTTCGTAATATCCATAAATATTCGTTTCATTCGATTATTAAATTATTCAAATTTTGGAATATTCAATTTAATTAAATTCAATTCGAATCCTATTCGCACACCACTAATCAATAACGTTTTTCTTCTGTCTTGTATTTATTCCTGTCGATAGAGTAATTACGTTTCTCACCAATAAAGATCCTGATTCAATTCCTCAGGGATCGAATTAGGGATACGTTTAAAAAAAATCAAAAAATTGCATGTTACATTGTTATATAACAACGATATAATATGGTAATATAACCGTTTCATTGTAATCGGAATTTCATCATACAAATATGCAATTCATAAAAATTATTCGAAATATTAGAATTTTCGTAATATCCATAAATATTCGTTTCATTCGATTATTAAATTATTCAAATTTTGGAATATTCAATTTAATTAAATTCAATTCAAATCCTATTCGCACACCACTAATCAATAACGTTTTTCTTCTGTCTTGTATTTATTCTTGTCGATAGAGTAATTACGTGTCTCACCAATAAAGATCCTGATCCAATTCCTCAGGGATCGAATTAGAGATACGTGTAAAAAAATCAAAAAAATTACACGTTACATTGTTATATAACAACGATGTAATATGCAAATATAACCGCGTTATAATACCGAGTCGGAAATGGCAGCTTGCATGTAATTTACATGTAACATTCTGCTAATGTCACCCGTTATTTTTGGTTACATCGCTGTTGCGTCACCGCTACGTTGATTTGTTTACTGAGTAATTACAGTTTATTTTTGCCGACAGAGCGCGCCTCGGGCGAGGAGGAAGAGATGTTTCATCAGCACAAAAAACGATTTCGAGACTCGGCAGCCAGCGACTCTGTATGTCGATCATTTCAACCGGAAGTTCCGACGTATGTGATGCGCGAATTAAAGCTACTGATGTAAAAAACATCAATGATCGGCCTTATCCGTCCGGATAAGCGGCGAGCACAAAAAAAAAAAAAAAAAAAAACCGTGCGATATCGAGACAAATTGAATCAGCGAGCCAGCTTTTTTTCATGCCTCGCTAAAAAATTTTCAAAAATTTCACTCGACGATTTGCATCTTTTTGAAGCAAGCGTAATTTCTGTTTTTCCGACCGTTCAGTTTTTATAGCGATAGGAGAAAAAAAATGTACCAGAGCGTAGCGGAGCAAAACGAAAGCGCGGGGTAAAACGGACCATTTATTCACGTCTCGGCAAAAATTCCAAAAAAAATAGTCCATCTTGCCCCAGCCTTCCGTTTCAACCGTATACGATCCGAAAATTTGCATTTTTAGGGAACACGAAATTTCTATTTATCCGCCCGTTTAGCTTGTACAGCGATAGGAAAAAAAAAATACCGGCCTGGTTCGGGACAGAACGAAACCTCCGGGTAAAATGGTGCGGTCAAAAAAATTGACAAAAAAATTCACATAGTCCGTCCTGCCCCGGCTTTCCGTTTCGAACCATTAAATTCCATAACTTGGATTTCTGGTAACAGAACAAAAATTTCTACTGTGCGTTCCCTTTCGGCTCGCATCGCGATGCGCGCTTCGCGACCGCCGAGTCGCTTCGGGACAAAACCGGTTGTACAATGTTCGCCAATGACTTTTTCCACTGAAAGCTGGACATATTCGTCAGTCTTTTCAGTCGTTACAAGCCAATATTGAGTTTACATAAAAAAAAAAAAAAAAAAAAAAAAAAATGTCGCGTTCAGAGTACCGGAGCGCACGAAATCGTTGGGAAAATATGTTTCCTCCCACGCTTGGGTGACCAGCATCGAGCGGGCATATTTGCCAAATACCCTTGGCGAACGCCGAAAGACCGCATAGTTCGTCGATCCGTTCGCCGAATGGAACGCGCTTTCACACGCGTCGCGGATGTTCCCCGAATTTATAGATTTTCGAAAACGATAATCGCGCGATTCTCCATTACCGCACACACCCGCTCCGACGCTCGGCCTCTATCTCCGATTTCACCGTCGCCGTGTGCGCGAGTGGTCGTGAAATTCTCGATTATTCGATAAAGGTATGTAGTTGATTTCTCTTTTTTTTTTTTTTAACTCGCTGAAAGCTGAGCATTCTCCGCCAATTCGGCCACTTTTGTGTCGACCCACCCCGATTAATAAATTTCGCAATAAAATGGCCGGTCAAGATGGCTTTTTTTTGGACCGGTCGAGAGTACTCGCTCTGACTTTTATTGATCTTTATTGTTGAAATCGAACAGCGCGGAAAGTATTGTATCTTTTGCTTCCTCATAAATGGAGCTTCGTTTTCGTATAAAAAATGTCGGATGACCTCTTACGGAAACATCGTTGTTTCACCACAATTCAGAATTATTTTTAAGCACATGGCCATAAAGCGCCACTTACGCCACTCTCGGCAGGGACGATGTGGCGTAAGTGGCGCTTTCCCACGCCCACATCAAGCCCATGCTCATGCATGGGCTGGATAAAATACATGTTTGATTACCACAAACTAAACTCGTCCGGTCAATTAGCGTCATCTTCACTGTCAGGCGCCCCTGTAGGGGCAAAAAAAAGTGGTGCCATTTTTTGTTTCATGACCCCTATAGGGGCATCTTGAAAAAAACATATTTATACTATTACAATCTAATAGTCCTTGGGTATCTTAAGGTTTTAGATATTGCAGAATCCGACACTGAAGTCAAATTTGTAAAATATAAAATGGCCGATCGGAATCCCCAAAAATATTTGATTTTCAATAAAAATAGGAATCATATCTTTTTTGATGTTGCGGAATACGAATCTCATATCAAGATAAATAATTCAAGAATCGTAAGATACCAATTTTTCTTTTTTATTCACATTTTTTTAAAATTTGATTCGCCTCGTTAGATCCGCCATTTTTTATTTCTTACATCTGATATTCAATTCGGATCCCGCGACTTCAAAAAACTATGAAATACCCATTATTATCGAATTCCAAAATTTTTCCAAATTTTGATACGCCATATGGAGCCGCCATTTTGTGTTTTGTAAATCTATTATCCAATTCGGATTACCCGCCTTCAATACTATAAGCACCAATTTTTATTGGAGTACCACATTTTTCGAATTTTGATTCGCCATATTGGAGCGCCATTTAGATTTTTGAAAATCTGATGTCAGATACGGATATAGCGGCCCCAAAAACCGTATGATACCAATTTTTATTTCCTTCACATTTTTTCGAAATTTTATACGCCATATGGTTCCGCCATTTTGTATTTTTTAAATCTGATGTTTAATTCGGATTCCGCGACTTCAAAAACTATAAAGTACCCATTATTATCGAATTCCAACATTTTTCCAAATTTTGATACGCCATATGGGTCCGCCATTTTGTATTTTTAAAATCCGTTATCCAATTCGGATTACCCGCCTTCAAAAACTACCAATTTTTATTGATTTCCCACATGTTTTCGAATTTTAATTCGCCATATTGGACCGCCATTTTGATTCGCCATATTGGACCGCCGTTTTGATTCGCCATATTGGACCGCCATTTTGATTCGCCATATTGGACGGCCATTTTGATTTTTGAAAATCTGATGTCAGATTCGGATATAGGGGCCGCAAAAACCTTCGTAATAAAATCTTCATGCGGTTTTGGAACAATTTTTTCCAACATTGCAACTGTCCAACGGTTTTGGAATATTCGGAGAACTTCAAAGAATCGGCATGCATTCTCTTTTGACCTATGCGAGGTCTAGAATTTTTTATATACCACAGAAAGGATGCTGTTGACATTTCAGCGGCCATGTTGGTTTTTGCGACAATTTGTAATGTTCAATTTTCTTTATTTCTCGGAAGATTTCGACCGAAATTCAAGTGCACGCCGAATGGTTTATGTTATCAATACGGTCCTGTATTTATTTTTGTAATTTTTGTTCTCAACATATTGTGTTATAAAAATACGGTCACAAAAGTTTCTCGTAATTAGAGATCGAAATTACCCGTCATTAAATTTTTGATACATTTTCCGTCGAAACATAAAATCTACCTATTTAAATGTGACATTACCGGTTGAAACAGCACATTACGATACTAGTGCGAAAAAACTTTTTCTGACGAGTGTGAGTTTGCAGCACGAGCCGAAGAAGAGTGTTGCATTCACACGAGTTAAGAAAACATTTTTCGCACGAGTATCGTACGAAATTTTATTTCACGAGGTGCGAAAGTGCAGTTTTACGCGCGCGAAGCGTGCGTAAAATTGCACTTTACGCACCAAGTGAAATAAAATGATAAACTTCACTTTTATATAGTTTTGAAACTACGAATAACACATTTTTTTTTTTTAACATTACCGTAACATTTTTTGAAAATTCATCATGGTTGGTGATGTTTTAAATCACTATAAGACCATATGATTTTATTACCAATGTGGTGATGTTCAACGCGGTCACGTACCGTATTTTTACAGTAAAAATACGGTAAAATGACCGGTCACATTTACCGCTCACATCTCTACGCCAGACTCTCATCGATCCAGGAGTAAAAAAAATAATTAGTCGACGACGAAAAATTAATAAAAATCCATAATGCAGAGACCTGTAGAATCGTCATTTTTACGAAAATATTTTAGGTATTCCATACCAAATCGACCTGTGTCTGACCCTTCATATGTTGGATTTGGCCCGCAATTTTTCATATGATTGAACTCAAACTCTCAAAAGCACTCAGATATTTTTTTTTCAAATTTTTTCAGATTGTTTATAATTGTTTATATAAAAAAAAGAATTTATTGATTGCAACAATTTAAAAATCTAAAAAAAATCTGAAAAATCATGTGTCATATATAAGAATTTTTAAGATTTTAGCCGCAATGGGCCGATGTCACCTTTTATTTTTTCGAATTTTTTTTTTTTTTTATATAAAAAAAACATTAACTGAAATTAGAAGAAAAAATCCGTCGAATTATGGATTATCGCTTGATCATTTTTATATGCAACACTGGATTATTGAGAATTGTTTCCAATTTCTCTGAAGAGTTTTTATTTCGTTTTTAAGTAAAAAAAAAAAACTCTGGAAAAATCTCCCAAAAATGCAGTGCTGAATCTAAAAATGGCCAAGCGATATAGTGATAACCAATAATCGACTGATTTTTTTTTTCACTGTTGTCTTTCGAAAAAAATTAGAAAAAAAATAGAAGGTCGTGCCGGCCCACTCCGGCTCAGCTCTCAGAAATTTGTATACAAAATTCTGACCAATTAGAAGAAAAAAAAAAAAAAAAAAAAATAGTAGGTGCTGCCGGCTCACTCCGACTCAGCGGTTAGAAATTTATATACAAATTTATGGGCCGGCACCACCTTCTATTTTGTTTTTCTAATTTTTTTCGAAAAAAAAAAACTGAACATTTTTTTTTTTTAATCAGTCGATTATTGGTTATCGTCATTATATAGCTTGACCATTTTTAGCTTCATCACTGCATTTTCGGGAGTTTTTTTTCCGATTTTTCCAGAGTTCTTTTTGAACTTAAAACAAAAAAAATAAAAACTCTTCAGAAAAATTGGCAACAATTCTCAATAATCCCGTGTTGCATATAAAAATGATCACGCGATAATCCACAATCGACGGATTTTTTCTTCTTATTTCTTTTAATGTTTTTTTTTTTTTATTTAAAAAATTCGAAAAAAAAATAGAAGGTGACATCGGCCCATTCGGGCTAAAATCTTAAAGACTCTCGTATATGACACATGATTTTTCAGAATTTTTTCAGATTTTTAAATTGTGGCAATCGATGAATTCCTTTTTTTTTTAATCATAAACAATTCTAAACAATCTGAGAAAATTTGAAAAAAAAAATATATCTGACTGCTTTAGAGGGTTAGTTCAATAATATAAAAAAATTGCAGGGCAAATCCAAAATACGAAGGATCAGATTCAGGTCGGTTTGGTATGGAGTATCTCCATTTAAATCCCGTCAATTCTAAAGACCACTTGCGGTCTTTGCACTGAAAATTTCCGAGTTTCCCTCGCTAGTGTACAGTATTTTTCTTAAAAATGAAATATCTTCATTCCGATGATGCGAACGCTTTTGAGTGCGACGTGCAGCACGGTCGTTGCTCTGACCGGCGGGTGAGTGCCGTTGCTGCTTGCCAGGTGGATGCACTTCCGCATGACAGGTGACGAACGTACGGTGTTACAACTCTAACTGCCGGCAGTTATTTCGAGCGTGATACATCGCTGGCTCCCACGCGGATATCAATAATTCCCACTGAATATCTCTCTCTCTCTCCGACCAGCAACTTTCTTCTCATTTCCGCTCCCTTTGGCGCGCCCTTATTTGCAGAATGGCGCTCCGCGTGCAACATCAATTGAACGCATCCTTTCGCTACAAGCGGATCGTAATTTGCGGCAAATTTGTGGCATCTTGCCCATTTTACCCCCACGTACTCTCCGAGTCCCTCTTCGTAATTTCGCTTCCTCGCAGAAGCTATGTTTTTAGGGGGGAGGGGCGGGGGGGGGGGGTGGAAAAAATCTCATCGCGGTTTTCATGTGAGGATACTAAAAACAGTCTAAAACATCGAAAAAAAGATGGCATGGAACATTAGCAACGTTGCTCCAATGGCGATCTCTGACAGCTGTCACTTTTCTCAAACAGCTTATTTTCCAGCGAAAAGATAAAAAAAATTATTATACTATATTATTATTATTACATATACATAGAATTATAATTGTCATAAATATTTATATTATTATATTACATTAAATTATATTATCGGCTCGCCAGGAAAGCAACTTTTTGCGAAACGTGACAACTGTCAATAATTTCGTTGGAGCAACATTGCTCAAATGACATCTCTGACAGCTGTCACTTTTCTCAAACAGCTTATTTTCCAGCGAAAAGATAAAAAAATTATTATACTATATTATTATTATTATTACATATACATAGAATTATAATTGTCATAAATATTTATATTATTATATTACATTAAATTATATTATCGGCTTGCCAGGAAAGCAACTTTCTGCGAAACGTGACAACTGTCAATAATTTCGTTGGAGCAACGTTGCTGACTTCCATGCCTTAAATGAATGGCATGGAAGTTAAAAACGTTGCTCCAATGGCAATCTCTGACAGCTGTCACATTTCTCAAACAGTTTATTTTCCAGCGAAAAGATAAAAAAATTATTATACTATATTATTATTACATATACATAGAATTACAATTATTATCAATATTTATATTAATATATTACATTAAATTATATTATCGGCTCGCCAGGAAAGCAACTTTCTGCGAAACGTGACAGCTGTCAATCATTTCGTTGGAGCAACGTTGCTGACTTCCTTGCCTTAAATGAATGGCATGGAACGTTAGCAACATTGCTCAAATGACATCTCTGACAGCTGTCACTTTTCTCAAACAGCTTATTTTCCAGCGAAAAGATAAAAAAATTATTATACTATATTATTATTATTACATATACATAGAATTATAATTATCATAAATATTTATATTATTATATTACATTAAATTATATTATCGGCTCGCCAGGAAAGCAACTTTCTGCGAAACGTGACAGCTGTCAATAATTTCGTTGGTGCAACGTTGCTAACTTCCATGCCTTAAATGGATGGCATGGAAGTTAAAAACGTTGCTCCAATGGCAATCTCTGACAGCTGTCACATTTCTCAAACAGTTTATTTTCCAGCGAAAAGATAAGAAAAATTATTATACTATATTATTATTATTACATACACATAGAATTACAATTATCATCAATATTTATATTATTATATTACATTAAATTATATTATCGGCTCGCCAGGAAAGCAACTTTCTACGAAACGTGACAGCTGTCACTTTTCTCAAACAGTTTATTATCCAGCGAAAAGAGAAAAAAAAAGTTATTATACTATATTAATATTAATATATATACATATACAATTATAATTATTATAAATACTAGCGATCGGGCGTTTCGCACCCGACGCTAGGTTCGTTTATTTATGTTATTTATTGTTGACAATAGATGACAAATGCTTCGTCTATTGAAACGCGATAGCCGGATAATACATATATTCTTAAGGAATCGAATCTCACTTCCGAATCAAATTTCGAATTCCCCTCCAGTGTGCTATATGAGACTTGGGAATTTTGGATTTCACTCCCATATGCTATGAACGTCGAAATTTTGAGAATATAGCATATGGAAGTGATTTAGGGGAGGGGGTACCCTACACGTGGAAAAATGGGATGGGAGTATGGGAAGGGAAAACAATAGAGGAGGTTTTAATTCGATATCTCGAAATTTTTTGAAAAAAAAGTGCCGTTTTGCAAAATTTAACATAGGATTTCCTATGCTGGAAATGGTGAATTTTTAAAATTTCGAAGAGAATACAAATTGTACGTATTCCGTGCGTAAATGAGTCACCTGAAGCCAATGGCGGTGGTAAAAATTTGATATCTCGAAAAAAAAATTTGGCCATTTTGAAAGTGGCAAAATGAGAAGGGGTTACCCTTACATTTTTTGACGAAAGTGAGTTTTTTTCAAAAAAAAAAATTTTGCATTTTTTCGCTAATGAAATCGGTTATGAAATATGCCACTTGAAAACAATGGCGGAGTCCAGATTTCTGCGTCGCAGAAATCCTCAGCCGAGGAAATCCTCAGTCGAGGAAATCCTCAGTCGAGGAAATCCTCAGCGGAGGAAATCCTCAGCGGAGGAAATCCTCAGCGGAGGAAATCCTCAGCGGAGGAAATCCTCAGCGGAGGAAATCCTCAGCGGAGGAAATCCTCAGCGGAGGAAATCCTCAGCGGAGGAAATCCTCAGCGGAGGGAATCCTCAGCGGAGGGAATTCTCAGCGGAGGGAATCCTCAGCGGAGGGAATCCTCAGCGGAGGGAATCCTCAGCGGAGGGAATCCTCAGCGGAGGGAATCCTCAGCGGAGGGAATCCTCAGCGGAGGGAATCCTCAGCGGAGGGAATCCTCAGCGGAGGGAATCCTCAGCGGAGGGAATCCTCAGCGGAGGGAATCCTCAGCGGAGGGAATCCTCAGCGGAGGGAATCCTCAGCGGAGGGAATCCTCAGCGGAGGGAATCCTCAGCGGAGGGAATCCTCAGCGGAGGGAATCCTCAGCGGAGGGAATCCTCAGCGGAGGGAATCCTCAGCGGAGGGAATCCTCAGCGGAGGGAATCCTCAGCGGAGGGAATCCTCAGCGGAGGGAATCCTCAGCGGAGGGAATCCTCAGCGGAGGGAATCCTCAGCGGAGGGAATCCTCAGCGGAGGGAATCCTCAGCGGAGGGAATCCTCAGCGGAGGGAATCCTCAGCGGAGGGAATCCTCAGCGGAGGGAATCCTCAGCGGAGGAAATCCTCAGCGGAGGAAATCCTCAGCGGAGGAAATCCTCAGCGGAGGAAATCCTCAGCGGAGGAAATCCTCAGCGGAGGAAATCCTCAGCGGAGGAAATCCTCAGCGGAGGAAATTCTCAGCGGAGGAAATCATCAGTCGAGGTTTTTTCAAAAAAAAAAAAGTTAGATTTTTGTAGTTCATGAAATCGGTTCGGAAATATGCCACTTAAAAACAATGGCAGAGGTTTTAATTCAATATCTCGAAGTTTTTTGAAAAAAGTGCCTTCTCACAAAATTTAACATTTCCTATGCGATGTTGACGTTGAAAAGAAGTTGAAAATTAAAACTTTTGTATAGCTTCGTCATAGAAGTCAAAAATTGAAATGTTCACATCGCTGTCTCACGATGTTCCTTTATTCGCTTTATTCCTCTACGAGGAAGCTTCGCGAAGCAAAAAAAAAACAGAAAATGTTTTCTCACAGAAGAACCTATGCGAATAAAGAAACATCATGCTAAAGCGATATGAAAATTTCACTTTTCAACTTTGTCTTTTTCTGCCCTACGGCAAGTACACAGAGGTAGCGTAACATACGAAGCCCGAGGGGAGCCCTGGAAAGGTTGACGGAGCGGAGAATTCTAGCGAACTCCTCTCACACTCTCTATCCACTTTCTCCCGTCACCTTGCACTTCCCTCCGAATAATCCCTCGCGGATCGCTCGAGATAATCGGCGGTAGAGAACGAGAGAGGAAACAGGCAAAGTACGCGGGTGGAGTGGAGTTTCCGAGCTCGGTCGGTACAGTCGAAGAATTAGGGACAAGTTAGATGGCATAGAAATTAGCAACGTTGCTCCAATGGCATCTTTGACAGCTGTCACTCTTCTCAAACAGTTTATTTTCGAGCGGAACGATACAAAAAAAATTATTATACTATATTATTATTATTATTATATAATGCCAGAGCAGGGCGGTACTTAAGGTACATTGTAAATATTTGGTACTTTAAGTCCGATAATTTAAGTACACGTGTACTTTAAGTACTGCCATTCTTTTCAAGCACTCAAAGTACAGGAAGTAGTTGAAGTATACCGCACTTAAAGTTCTTTTTCATTACTTCAAGTACTTTGAATTGAGTGAAAAGTGAAAATCAGAGCTGACCAAAGTATGTCAATGTTATACGAGATTAATTTGAGTACATAAAATATTTCTACGTTGATTTATTAATTATTGTGATCTGATCTCATATAGTATATCGCGCGACTAAGACCGCAGAGTTGGGTGGTCCTTAAATTGAAATTTTGAAAAAAATGTTTTGAGCGCCACCGCGTATTATCGTGAGGTATAAAATGAAAATGCGATGTGCGAAGGTTCCCCGAAATTAGTGCATTTTTAGAGATCACTACCGGGCTATTTAAAAATGAATAACTTCGGTGCATTTAAATTTAAAGTAAAAATGAAAAATTCGAGATTTCATTGGAGTCAACCCGCACTTCCAAAGTGTAACGTATAAGAAAAAAACTCTGCGAAATCTTTTCAAAAACTCTGCAAAATCGTTTCAGAGGTCGCTACCGAGGGTTTAGTTACCTAATTCTGAAACGAGAGTACACTTTTTTTCAGCTGTTGAAGAGAATTGAATAAATAAAATGTTTCGTTCGGTCGTCCATAGAGATATTTTCTGTCTTTCGACCATTGCAGGACTTTGTCGACTCCCTTTATCAGAAACGACAAAACATTGATCGTTCTTAAATTTAACTTTTATTGCAACAAACATATCTTTTCATATAAAATTTTCGATTATTCAAATAAAATGTTCCTATTTTTCACAGGGATTTCGCAGAGTTTTCTCAAGGAAATTTCGATTTTAATTTTAATTTTTACTTTAAATTTGGATGTTTGAAACTTTTCAATTTTTCAAATAGCCGTTAGCGCATGTTTGTTTTTGGAGCGCGTGTTATCGATCTTGTTTGAAACCGGCAGCAATGAGGATCACTGAAATCGGTTCTAATTGCAAGTGCTGTACGTAAGAATCGGCGACAGTTGAAAATGACGCAAACTGGGCCTAGCTCGAACGACGTGAGAAATGGTGAGAGATGAGACCGACGTAAATTGACACAGAGGTAGGAAACCGACCGCGACCCGGCTTAGCCATCGGCAAAAGGACCGGTCAGTTTGAGATCGACGTAAGTTGGACATGACGCTAGTTGGTCTGAACTCTGTCCAACTCGACGATTTTCCAAAATCGGTCTTGAGCTCGTCGTGGTAAGATGAGATCGACGTAAGTTGAACATTTGTGTAAGCTGGGACCGAGTACAACTAGGGACGCAATCTGACACAGACGCAAGTTGGAAAAACGTAATCAGCTCCGTCCCAAATGCGGCACCTCTCAAACTTAATTGTCAGTGACTGCCTTTCGCTGGATTTTCTCATCGATGAAAAAATGTTGTTCTACGGGGTGGGAGGTCAACTTTTTGTGTTTTTTTTTTTTTATAAACACAAACGATTTCGATTTTTTAATTCGTATACAGAAAACTATAAATGTCCAGTAGGGTGAATTTGTTGAAAAAAAATCTTCCCACCTTTCAAAACTATACATTTTCATCTAAAAAAAAAACACCTCCCGAAAGGTGGTCGTTGACAATTACGTTTAAAAGGTGCCGCATTTTTTGGGTACAAACGTCGAATGCGGCACCACTTAGGATTTTTTTTGCTAGGAATCACTTTTCGCGAGGTTCAATTTTTAATCGAATTCTATATTTTAAAAGGGTGGGACCGACATTTAAAAGAAAATGTCCTTTTTGAGAAACACCCTATTATATATAGTCAATAATTATTTATCTACTATGACTCGACAATCACATTAACTGTCGTTGCATTAATTATATATGCTGTTAGATTATGAATTAGTTAACGGTTAACAATCCCTTACTCCAAAGTATATCAAACATATATTCCATGTACATTGCCCATATATTCGGAATATATTCCGAAATATAAAGTATATATATTTCAGATATACTTCGATTATATGAAACTCATATTCACAATATATGTGCAATATATATATCTTATACTTTTAATGTATTTAGCATTATACACTCGAATATATTTTATTTTATATCTTGTATATAATTAAACTACATTTCAAAATATATTCGACATATAAAATTTTTCGGACAAAATATATTTTATATACATTTTTCAATATATTCCAAATATACTTTATTTCCATGTGGGGACCTCTGAAAATGCATTAATTTTGGGGATCCCGATAATACGAGGTGGCCACTAGAAAATTTAAAAAATGTTCAAATTAAGGACCTCCCCTACCCTGCGACCTTTAGTCACGCGACATACTATATTAGAACAGATCAAAAATCTAAACGAAATCTATACGCAACATTCTAATACATACGAAAGCCATGTGCAAATTAATTTTCTCGTTTCTCTTAAAGCCTCGATGACACTTAACGCTACGAACCTAATCGTGCAAAATACCTGGAAAAAGTACTTGAGAAATACTTCGAGTACAAAAAGTACTTGATACTCCAAGTATTTGTGATAGTTTGTACTTTGTAATTGAACTATTTTTTGGAACTTTGTTCAGCTTTGCTGTAAGTAGACTCGTACTTTAAGCCCGTACTTCACGTACCAATAGAGGACCATCGTGTTCAAGTACTGCCCAGCTCTGCTACAGAGCATCACGTAATTCTACTATTCCACTATTCCACTATTCCACTATTCCACTATTCCACTATTCCACTATTCCACTATTCCACTATTCCACTATTCCACTATTCCACTATTCCACTATTCCACTATTCCACTATTCCACTATTCCACTATTCCACTATTCCACTATTCCACTATTCCACTATTCCACTATTCCACTATTCCACTATTCCACTATTCCACTATTCCACTATTCCACTATTCCACTATTCCACTATTCCACTATTCCACTATTCCACTATTCCACTATTCCACTATTCCACTATTCCACTATTCCACTATTCCACTATTCCACTATTCCACTATTCCACTATTCCACTATTCCACTATTCCACTATTCCACTATTCCACTATTCCACTATTCCACTATTCCACTATTCCACTATTCCACTATTCTACTATTCTACTATTCTACTATTTTTCTAATAAAGTCTATCGTCGCATTACCTTAATTTGTATGATTTTTCACAATCATCATTTATTTGCCTTACTTGATAAACAACTAAATACGATTTTTTTTTGCGTACTTTATAAGAACTTAAAGTACCGAGTACTTGACAATATATAAAGTACATAGGACTTTAAGTACAATGTACTTCAAGTACTTGGCACTTTGAGTACTTTGCCCAGCTCTGTATAATACGTACAATTACAATTATTATAAATATTTCTATTATTATATTACACTAAATTATATTGTCGGCTCGCCAGGAAAGCAACTTTCTGCGAAACGCGATAGCTGTCAGTAATTTCGTTGGAGCAGCGTCGCTAACTTCTATGCCTTACAAATCAGTGAGCCAGCTCTCTACGAAATGGCCCAATTGCAAAAAAAAAAAAAAAAAAATCTCGAATTTGTTGATCCATACAATCGAAGGTTCAGTCTGAAAGCGCATCGCTCGAACGCAAGGGACCGGCAGGCCTGCTAGTGGTTACGGTCAATATCGTTCGGCCGTAACCGTTGCATCTGGGGGAAAAAAAAACACACGGAAACCGGACTATCTCGCGAGATCGTCGAATATCCACTGGCGGATATATCTTTTTTGTTTTTTTTTCCCCCTCATTCCCTTCGATTTCGCCCTCGATGCCAAATTGCTAGCGGGAGCGAACAAAAACATATATGCAACGAACGAAATATGCGGGCGATGGGAAAAACACACAAACACCGTGTTTATGGTTGATCGAGAGGTACACACAGTTCGTCAGTTCTGACTGGTCGATTCCCAATGTCCGGGACTCGAATGAATTTTCGTCTCCGCCGCTCTTTTCATCCAGTTTTTCATTTTTGCGCGGCGTCATCGTCGTTCAGTCTCCTCGCTGGTTGTGTGCGTGCGCGAGTGCGTGTGTGTGCGTATGTGGGTTGTGTGTGTGTGTGTGTGTGTGTGTGTGGAATACGGAAAAATACAGTGTCCTTACAGATCAGTCTGTCGTCGGCAGCAAGTAGCAGTAACAGTATCATTTGCTCTGACGCAGCAGGAAACTCGCCACGTTCTGCAGCAAAGTGTCGAGGTGGTATACGTGGTATGAGAGGACTATGGGAGAACGTCTACGAAAAAGTCAGGAGGAGGATGAGGAGGAGGAGGGGGAGCAAGAGCTGCAGTAGCCGCATCCCAAGAAAAGTCGTGCTTGCGTCGTAGTATGTGACGGGCTCGTTGGATTTTATATGGAATCGAATTTTCTAAGAGAATATGGTGGAGGCAGATCCTTTGCGTTTCGCTTGAGAATCGAGAAAGACAACTAATGGAGAGTGAGGATTTTTTTTTTATCGTCTGATAGTCCGATGTTTGGATGGTCCGATGGTTGGATGGTCCGATGGTTGGATGGTCCGATGTTTGGATGGT
Source organism: Amblyjoppa fuscipennis (assembly GCA_963575735.1). Lineage (NCBI taxonomy): Eukaryota > Metazoa > Arthropoda > Insecta > Hymenoptera > Ichneumonidae > Amblyjoppa > Amblyjoppa fuscipennis. The sequence goes on from OY754497.1 coordinate 8,926,354, forward strand.
CCGATGTTTGGATGGTCCGATGTCTGGATGGTCCGATGGTTGGATGGTCCGATGGTTGGATGATAGATAGATAGATAGATATATTGGATGGTCCGATGTTTGGATGGTCCGATGTCTGGATGGTCCGATGGTTGGACGGACCGATGTGTAGACGGTCCGATGTTTGGATGGTCCTCTGTTTGGATGGTCCGATGGTTGGATGGTCCGATGGTTGGATGATAGATAGATAGATAGATATATTGGATGGTCCGATGGTTGGACTGACCGATGTGTGGACGGTCCGATGTTTGGACGGTCCGATGTTTGGACGGTCCGATGTTTGGATGGTCCGATGTTTGGACGGTCCGATGTTTGGACGGTCCGATGTTTGGACGGTCCGATGTTTGGACGGTCCGATGTTTGGATGGTCCGATGTTTGGATGGTCCGATGTTTGGATGGTCCGATGTTTGGATGGTCCGATGTTTGGATGGTCCGATGTGTGGATGGTCCGATGGTTGGATGGTCCGATGGTTGGATGGGCCGATGGTTGGATGGCCCGATGTTTGGATGGTCCGATGTTTGGATGGTCCGATGTTTGGCTGGTCTGATGTGTGGATGGTCCGATGTGTGGATGGTCCGATGTGTGGATGGTCCGATGTGTGGATGGTCCGATGTTTGGATGGTCGGATGTGTGGATGGTCCGATGTGTGGATGGTCCGATGTGTGGATGGTCCGATGTGTGGATGGTCCGATGTGTGGATGGTCCGATGTTTGGATGGTCCGATGGTTGGACGGTCCGATGGTCGGATGGTCCGATGGTTGGATCGTCTGGTCGTTTTGAGAACCCAAATTTTCGTTTCGTAGAAACATATTCTTTTCGTGGCAAATTTTCGAGATGATAACTATCATTTTATCTTCTCTCGTCATCTCGGGCGACTTCTCTGAAAGAAACAACGGGTACCTTGAAGTCAGGATTCTGCCAATCTCTCTTTCTCTCCCGTTCCGCGAATAAAGTGAATTTGCGGAAAGCTTGACGAACAGAGTGTAAAATAATATTTTGTCACGAGAGTTCTTTTCCTCGAGCCATACAACAGTATCAACTTGCTCCGAGCTTGTTTACGGATTTATTAAGAACCAAAGACTCTCCGGGTCTTTTCGTTGTGGTCCGACGGCGAGGCGAAAGAGGATAAAAATATCACTGAGAAAACGCGTGAGCCGTATTTTCCCGTCATTCCTGTAACAATATTTATAAAGCTCGGATAGAGTCGACATGGTCCAAAGTAAACAGCAATGCGTTTTTCTTTTAACAATTTCGAATCAACGCGAGATGGAGCTGAAGCAAAATCATTCACGAGTATTAAATCAATTTTTTTTTAATCGGTCACAGACGATTCGTTCATCCGTGTGCATGTTGGCTCATGGTAATGCAATGGTCAGATAGTGGATAATTTCACGAGCATCTCCAGTTGTGCTAGACAGAGCGTCGTTGAATCGGTGACTATAACTGCGGCGGAGGAACGTTTTTTTAAGGAAATTCGCTTCGAGCGTTTCATCATCGAGCTCAGGCAACATTCGTCCAGCGCCGCCTCAGTTGGACCGAAGCCTCGAAGGATTTACGCGGTATAACAGCAGAATTGCACTCGAAGTATGGAGCAAGGAAAGGGGAATAAGGAGATAGGGCTACGACTATGTGCAGCTGTAGGACATCTAAAAACGCGACCCACGATACCCGAGACGAAAATCGAGCAGTCTACGAGTGAAAAACTATCATGAAATTTAAGGTTTCTCGCATCGCTGCCTCGCGAGCGTCAGGGAAGAGTGGGCGAAATGGAACCCTGAAGCAAAAAGTCCTCGTGCGCTTTTTTTTCGCCCGGCGAAAACTTCATAAAAACCATCGGACCATCGGACCATCGGACCATCGAACCATCGAACCATCGAACCATCGAACCATCGAACCATCGAACCATCGGACCATCGGACCATCGGACCATCGGACCATCGGACCATCGGACCATCGGACCATCGGACCATCGGACCATCGGACCATCGGACAATCGGACCATCGGACCATCGGACCATCGGACCATCGGACCATCGGACCATCGGACCATCGGACCATCGGACCATCGGACCATCGGACCATCGGACCATCGGACCATCGGACCATCGGACCATCGGACCATCGGACCATCGGACCATCGGACCATCGGACCATCGGACCATCGGACCATCGGACCATCGGACCATCGGACCATCGGACCATCGGACCATCGGACCATCGGACCATCGGACCATCGGACCATCGGACCATCGGACCATCGGACCATCGGACCATCGGACCACCGGACCACCGGACCACCGGACCACCGGACCATCGGACCACCGGACCGCCGGACCATCGGACCATCGGACCATCGGACCATCGGACCATCGGACCATCGGACCATCGGACCATCGGACCATCGGACCATCGGACCACCGGACCACCGGACCACCGGACCACCGGACCACCGGACCATCGGACCATCGGACCATCGGACCATCGGACCATCGGACCATCGGACCATCGGACCATCGGACCATCGGACCATCGGACCATCGGACCATCGGACCATCGGACCATCGGACCATCGGGGGCTCCAATTTGCGCCTCTTAAACGACATTGGTAACCCAGTGCCATTATGATTTTCGGTCCTTCGAAAGGACTTCGACAAAAATTCGAAATGTGACGCAACGAAGGGACATCATTGTCTCGTTAAGGGTTTCAGCGGTTTTCAGAATTTACTCAGAGTGAAACGAGGCGAAACGTTAGTTAACGCCGGTCAATTTTTTTTTATTCTTTTCCCGCGGTGGAGAGAAGCGAGCGGGTACAATGGGCAGTTGGCCAGGTAACCCTGCCCCGACCACTCGGCAGGGATCATCACCGCTTTGCTTTTTCGTGTTCCCGGGACTCGTTGGGTGAACAGAAAAAAAAGAAGAAAAAAAAAAATCAAGCGAAAAAACCATCATTACCGACACAGTCGGTTCGTGGCGCCCATGAAAAAAATTCCTCCGATTAGAGAATCGAAAAAAAGAATAAAAAAAAAAAAAGAAAGGCTTTTCTACACATCGCCACGGGTAATTAATGTCTTTGTCCCCTTCCCCTTTTACGCAAAGAAGCTGCAGGTGTATGCTCAATCGGTGCGTCCTTTGTTGCAGGTCTATTTATAAACCGCGCGTGCCATGAGAATCGATAGACGGCACACGATGATGACCGCGCGGATGAGGTGAGAAAGTGACGCTGCTGCCAGACATAGACACGAATCGATCGTCGACAGAAATGTTATATTATGTATCCAAGGACGGAGTGTATTCTGTACAGTACATTCGTACGGATTTGAGGCGACAATGTGGGTAGGGGGCGGTGCAAAACGGACCAGTGTCCTCCATTCAATATGAAACATTGTTGATTTTCATGCCCCGCATAAAATTGGTCCATTTTGTACCACTCTCCCCCGCAACGTCGAACACCCCATCGCAGCTCGTCGTCGGGTTGAGGCTTTGTTGCGATTTATCGGCCATCAACGTCTGTCAAAGTGATTCTTTTTGCCCCATTTTTTTTTTTGTTCTGTTATTCGCGGTTGCCTTCTTCGATCTACAGTTGACAGCTGACAGGACGGTGAGTCGCCTCTCGTGGGACAATGACGCGATTTTTTTTTTTTTTTTGTTGTAAAAAAAAATCGACTTTTTTTGTTCTGGCAAACACGGAAGCAAGCCGTACGGATGACGAGGTTTCTCTCAGAAACGCGCATGTCGCAAATCGTTTTCCGGCTCGGTGTGTACAGACGGCAACAAATGTCCCTGTAAGGCGCTGTGAACCTTGGAAATCTTGTCACCCCTGAACCCCGCTTATTTGCCGAGCGCGACAGAAGGGGTGACGGTATTGCGCGGGACGAATATGACGATACGTACACTGTGAGTGTAGTGAGGGAGAGAAGCCCCGGCCCACTGTACACAAATATTTGTTCCGGGACACCGGCCTATTTTGCCGGTTTTTCGCTCCACTAAAGTGCCACAAGGTTTGGGGTGACCCTCCCTTCTCTGCAGTAGCCAACAGCTCTGGTCCGGCGAAATTCGATGCTGGGTCGTTGCGGATGGAAACAGATGTTTCACAGTTGGAAACTCGAAACTTTTTCCTTTTTAAACAGAATTTAACATGCATTTTAGTCCCAGCGTTCCCAAATCCCAGCGACCCCAAGTCCAAGTGCCCCCAAGTTCCAGTGCCCCTAAGTCCCAGTGCCCTCAAGTCTCAGTGCCCCCAAATCCCAGCGTTCCCACGTCCCAGCGTCCCCAAGCCCTAGCGTCCCCAAGTCCCAGCTTCCCCGAGTCCCAGCTTCCCCAAGTCCCGGCTTCCCCAAGTCCCGGCTTCCCCAAGTCCCAGTGCCCCCAAGTCCCAGTGCCCCCAAGTCCCAGTGCCCTCAAGTCTCAGTGCCCTCAAGTCTCAGTGCCCTCAAGTCTCAGTGCCCTCAAGTCTCAGTGCCCTCAAGTCTCAGTGCCCTCAAGTCTCAGTGCCCTCAAGTCTCAGTGTCCTCAAGTATCAGTGCCGCCAAACTCCAGTGCCCCCAAATCCCAGTGCCCCAAGTCCCGGCGCCATAAGTCCTACCCCAAGTTCCAGTGCCCCAAGTTCCAATGCACCAAGTTCAAGTGCCCCCAGTTCCAGTGCTCCAAGTTCCAGTGCCCCAAGTTCAATTTCCCCAAGTTCCAGTGCCCCAAGTCCCAGTGTCCTAAGTTTCATTGCCCAAAATTCCAGTGCTCCAAGTTCCAGTACCCCAAGTTCCAGTGCCCCAAGTTCCAGTGCCCCAAGTCCCAGTGCCCTAAGTTCCAATGCCCCAAATTCCAGTGCCCCAAGTTCCAGTGCCCCAAGTCCCAGTGCCCTAAGTTCCAGTGCCCCAAGTTCCAGTGCCCCAAGTCCCAGTGCCCTAAGTTCCAATGCCCCAAATTTCAGTGCCCCAAATTCCAGTGCCCCAAGTTCCAGTGCCCCAAGTCCCAGTGCCCTAAGTTCCAATGCCGGAAATTCCAGTGCTCCAAGTTCCAGTACCCCAAGTTCCAGTGCCTCAAGTTCCAGTACCCCAAGTTCCAGTGCTCCGAGTTCCAGTACCCCAAGTTCCAGTGCCCCAAGTTCCAGTGCCCCAAGTTCCAGTACTCTAAGCCTCAGTGCCCCAAGTTCCAGTGTCCCAAGTTCGAGTGCTCCAAGTTCAAGTGCCCCAAGTTCCAGTGCTTCAAGCCCCAGTGCCCCAAGTTCTAGTGTCCCAAGTTCCAGTGCTCCAAGTTCAAGTGCCCCAACTTCCAGTGCCCCAAGTTCCACGTGTTTTCTTTCGTTATTGATTCTACTAACGACTCAAAACGCCAGACTAAAGGTCCGACCGATCAGCCGGCATCGTTGTCCTTATAACGTCGACGATTTTGCATGAATAGCTCCTGACACACCGAGGTGGTTCACACGGCGAGCCATCGTCTATCTTTTTACGCTCGATTCGTCGTCGCTCCAGTGAGCCTGGAAACGGGCTTTGAAAGGAAACGAGGTCGCGGGCTAATCTATAAATATAATTCTGCTACACAGCGACACTGCCGGGATTAGATAGACGATGGAAATAAAAAAGATTCTGTACCATTTACAACCCTTTCCTGCTCTCTTATAAATAAAGTCCTTTTCGTAGGATAAAAATTCAAGTTTGTAGTGTCAGAGTCGTTAAAATAGCCCAAATAGCGGGTTGAGGTTTTGAGATCATCGGCCGAGCATCATGAATGACCCTCCGTCCAATATGAGTTGACATATTCCAATCGTTATCCCAATGGTTTTGCCTTAACGGTGACCAATGGTTAATTTTCATGAGGGAGATGCAGATTTCTTCAGGGTCATCTCTAGATGAAAATTAAATGTTGTCACATGCGGATTTGTTCACGGTCATTGCTAGGCGCGTCGATACGAAGTTTCCCCAACGTAACTGACGCGACCGTTCGCAGACTGCAAGTGGACTAATTTGCACAGTGGCAAAACTTTGACTCGGCTTGGACTCGCGTGTAAGCTTTATTCTAACGTCGTGTTTACCGTGAACCTTGCAGCCATCCTCGTATGGTCTTATTTGTTTGACTTGTCGTCGCAATGGGGATCGCTCGAGTTCATCAAATCAGAGTCGCATAGAGGTGAAAAGTTTGCACAAAGCGATCGGTCTCATTCCAGTGCACTCGGAGACATCGTCAAAGTCGCTCAACTCGCAGATGCATGTCGAGACAACCCTATTGCGACTGCGACCACGATGCAACTTCGAATCCGCGGTTGCACCAGTTCCGCTCGGGTTCAGCGAGTTATATCTCCTTCATTTGCCTTTTCAACGTCTGTCCCAGCTAATTTCACCGTGGCTCAATGTACGATCTTCCGAGGATTCTGCGCTTCGCTACGAGTCGACTGTCAACACTGCGGAGCTAGTGTGATTTTTCTTTGAATGGTGTTTTGTGCGTTTATCAGCTGTGAATATGATTGTTTGATGCAGTATTTATATTAATAAATATATTTTTTTTAATTATCTTTATTTTATGCGTTTAATATTACTCATTACTTTTTTTATCGAAATTAATATTAACATTTTTTCCGGACAGTTAGCATTCGGTTTTATAGTGCGATGATCCTGATGTTCAGTGTAATTATTAGGGTGTTTCTCAAAGAGGACATTTTTTTTTTTTTTTTTTTTTTGAATGTCGGTCCCACCCTTTTAAAGTATAGAATTCGATTAAAAAATTGAACCTCGCGAAAAGCGGTTCCTAGCAACAAAAAAAAATCCTAAGTGGTGCCGCATTCGAGGTTTGTACCCAAAAAATGCGGCACCTTTTGAACGTAATTGTCAACGACAACCTTTCGGGAGGTGTTTTTTTTAGATGAAAATATATACTTTTGGAGGGTGGGACGAATTTTTTTTCAACAAATTCATCCTACTGGATATTTTTAGTTTTCTGTATACGAATTAAAAAAATTGAAATCTTTTGTGTTTATTAAAAAACAAAAAAAAAGACAAAAAGTTAACATCCCACCCCGTAGAACTACATTTTTTTCATCGATGAAAAAATCCGGCGAAAGGCAGTCACTGACAATTAAGTTTGAGAGGTGCCGCATTTTTGGGTACAAGCGTCGAATGCGGCACCTCTTAGGATTTTTTTTCTAGGCCACCGCCTTTCGCAAGGTTCAATTTGAGATTGAAATCTGTCGTTCAGGAAGATGGAAGGAAAATTTAAAAAAAAAAAAAATGAATTTTTTTGACACACCCTAGTAATCATATAAAAGATCTGGATACTAAGAACGATATAAGAGATGTATGTGAATAAGTAGTAGCAAAAGTGCATTTATTGACAACATCGTGTAGATTATACAATGTCTGGTACAACTATAAATAATATTTACATAGACATTGTCAATGGCCCATCGATCGGAATCCTTCAGTCCTTATGTGAATTGTTACTTTTAATTATGCGAAAATCTACTTCAAGTACTTGCATTTACATAAATTTACAAAGTACATAAAGTACATGTACTGTAAATACTATGTAATTCAAGTATATTTACTGTAAATACTATGTACTTGAAGTATATGTACTGTAAGTACTTTTTACATATTTGTACTTGAAGTACATTCTACTTCAAGTACATTGCCCAGCTCTGGAAAAAAGTGTGCCTAAAAAGTTTTCGCCCATCGTGTGCGAGAAAGCGCCACATTCGCCACACTTTACAGGCACGAAAAGCAGGACTTTTCGTGCACGTGTTAAAAAAAAGATTTCTCTTCATCGGCAGCCTAGAAGAAAATTTTCCCTCAGTGCAGAGCAAAATTTCTCGCTGAAAAAACGACTCCCTGAAACCAAGAACCGAGTCATCGCGGCTGCCAAGAAGTCGTCGATGAGGAAGCTGGCCCAGGTGGGGTAAATCCGGCTGGCGCTTGCATCGCAGCACTGGCCCGGGACCGCGCGGGGCTCGGACCAGTGCCAGGATGTAACAACCAGCCGGACCAATGCCTACCTGTGAAGACTCCAAAGTTTGCGAAAGAACGTATTGCCACGAAGGTTGGAATGCCTCAGACGATTTTTCCACTTCCTCGAGACCGAAGGACGAGAAGTCTGAGGAGAGCAAAAGCGGCGATCTGAATGTATTGCGAATCCGAGTTCGTGCTCGGAGCCAGCTACATCCGGAGAACACGAGCTTCGCGGTTCCTCATTCTCTCTCTCTCCGTGTCGTCCTCGTCGCCGACGGCTCCGGCGCGTGTTCCCATCACGTCGTCACGCGCCAGGGCATGGCCGGAGTGCGGAGGATCGCGGCGGGGACACGAGAAAGGAGAGCTTACATGTGGGACACGGTTGGTTCGCGAGAGAAGTAATACGGCGTGTTTGGGATCGCGCGCGAAAGGCTGTTACCCGGAGCGGACAAGCGAGCTTCCCGGGGGTTGAGAGAAGAACGAGGGTGGATGTAAATCGCGGAAGAAATTCCGAGTGAGCCGCCCCCCCCCCCCCCCCCCCCCCCGCCGCGCTCCCGGCGTGTGCGACGCTTTGGGGGCGGCTTTCACCCGGTTGTGCGAACGAAATTGCAGCTGTTTATCTGAGCCAACCGACAGAAATTCCATTCCATCTCAGGGGCGACCTCGGCGAGTCCTGTTTTTCCCCTTTTTCACCACCGCGCACTCCTTCCTCCGTCACTGGCTTCCTTGGGGTGCGCTCATTTCCTTCCTCCGGTTTCCTACGTGCGCGCCCCTAGACGGCCACCCCACGTCAGGACGCAACCCCTCGTTTCCATTCTTATTTATTTCGTTCGCGCCTCGCGTTCGCCTGCCGGGGATAAGAAAAAGTGAGGGACTCAGGGACGGATTGCAGGGGCGCGGGAGGAGGGCGACCGGGAAGGAGAACGGGAGATCTTTTCGGGTCGCCGCAACCCTCAACTGGGTCGCTTTCTCCCAAAGGATGCTTCATCGTGGCAGCAGTACAAGGTTTCGCTCGATTTGGTTCCTGCGACTCTCTCTACCCTCCTCGTTGCTGATTTGAGCTCCTCGGTTTCGTCGGGTTCAGCCTAATCATTCTGATCATTCTGGCCTATCTGACAAGTGTGATCAGTGTGACAGGTCTGATCTATCTGACAAGTCTGATCAGTGTCACAGGTCTGACCTATCTGACAAGTCTGATCAGTGGGACGGGTCTGACCTATCCGATAAGTCTGATCACTGTGACAGGTATGACCTATCTGACAAGTCCGATCAGGTTGACAGGTCTGCCCTATCTGACACGTCTGATCAGTGCGACGGGTTTAACCTATCTGACAAGTCTGATTAGTGTGACAGGTCTGACCTATCTGACACGTCTGATCAGTGTGACAGGTCTGACTTATCTGACAAGTCTGATCAGTGTGACAGGTCTGACCTATCTGACAAGTCTGATCACTGTGACAGGTCTGACTTAACTGACAAGTCTGATCAGTGTGACAGGTCTGACCTATCTGACAAGTCTGATCAGTGTGACAGGTCTGACCTATCTGACAAGTCTGATCAGTGTGACAGGTCTGACCGGTCCGACCAGTTTCACCGGACTATCCTGTCTGACCAGTTTGACCGGTCCGACAAGTCTGACTAGTTTGACCGGTCTGACAAGACGGATAAGACTGACCGGTCTGATAACATTGATAAGGCTGACCGGTTTGACAAGACTGATAAGGCTGACCGGTTTGACAAGACTGATAAGGCTGACCGGTCTGACAAGGCTGACGGGTCCGACGGGTTCGAGGGGTCCGAGCGGTCCGAGGGGTCCGAGGGGTCCGAGGGGTCCGAGGGGTCCGAGGGGTCCGGGGGTCCGGGGGGTCCGGCGGGTCTGACAAGTCTGACCAGTCGGACTGGTCAGACTTGATGAGAACAAGCGGAGAGCGACCAGTATGAGTAAAAGGAGATCTTTTCGGGCCGCGAGTTTGAGCAGCGAGCCTGACTGGATCGTTTTCTTCCAAAGCATGCTTCGCCTTGGCAACAGCAAGGCATGACACAAGGATTCGTCCGATTTAATTCCTGCTCCTCCTTCTACCATCCTCATCGCTGGGTTGGGTTTCTCCCTTATCCGGGCGGAGTCTGCCAAAGGGAGTGTTTTTCCCGTAGCCCCGTTTCCTATGAAAGGAACAGACGCAGTTGGCATTCATCGGCGTCTTGCTATCATCCGTCCACGTCGCCTGGGGCACCCTTTAACTAAGTTTGTGAATTCTGCCCCGATGTCCCGGTTGCGTAACTGGGATCCGTCGGTCGAGGGCCAGGGTAATCCGTCTCTAGGGTTGTTAGGGTCTTTTTTTTTCGCTGGTTCACTCCTCAGCGTTTATCGTTGTGTCGGAGAATGGTTCCCAAAGTAGATATGAATTATTAATATTTCTCTCAGGCAATCGGCTTCGGAACAGCGTATCGATAATTAATTTGACGGGAAACGAGACGGGGCTGTGGTACCGTGATCATTGGGAATTGTCTTCCATTTGTCTGGTTCCCAGCAGCTGCGAGGCGATGAGGAAGATCTACAGCTGGTATGATTGACAGCCAAGCCCATTGCGTTGGTGCAACCTTGCGAACTTTAGCGACATTAACTTCCGGTTTTAAAACCGCCCTTTTTGGCCGGAAGTGATGGAATACGGAGAAACGTCACTTCCGGTTCGAAAATCTTGGTTTTCGCCCCGAAATGGCGGCGTACCGGAAATCATCACTTCCGGTTTGAAAACCTTATTTTTCGGCCGGAAGTGACAGGATATGGAAAAACAGCACTTCCGGTTAGAAATGTTGGTTTTTGCCCGGAACTGGCGGCGTATCGGAAATCATTATTTCCGGTTTGAAAACCTTATTTTTCGGCCGGAAGTGACAGGATATAGAAAAACGTCACTTCCGGTTCGAAAATCTTGGTTTTCGCCCCGAAGTGGCGACAAACCGGAAATACGTCACGTCCTGTCTAAAAAAAAAATGTTTAACCGGAAGTGACGAATTTTCGGTATGACGCAACTTCCGATCGAAAGATGAGATTGTCAAACCGGAAGTTACGTATTTCCGAACGAAAGAGAGGTCCGCCTTTTGTCGTCACGGGGATGACGGAAAGTGGATGGAGGAGAGAGCAGGGGAAGTCGATCGGTGAAAACTTAATTGCGACGAAACGGTGCGCGATGAGGTGAAATATTGACGGGTGAAGAAACCGCTGACTCTTGTCGGAAGAGGGAGGCGGAAGAGGAGAGCGAGAAACACCCGCGAGTCGGTGGCCCGCACGATGAAGGATCAACGTGTTAAAAATGGGAGATTCATTTTAAACGGATTCAGTCGGCATCCTATTGGTGAAACGTGCATAAACGCGCGAGGCAATCGACCCGCCTGTTCCGACAGAATCCCGTAAAAAAACCCCCACGGAAACTTCTCGCCCCCTCCCCCTGCGGAAAGAAACGCTCGGTCATAAATTGATTCGCGACTTGCGGCACCATAAAATCGTGATGTGCGGCAAAATGGATGGGTAAAGTAAGTTTTCCACCGAACTGATCGTTTTGCCACCTACCTGATCATCCATTCGGTGGTTTTTCATTCGAAGGCTTTTTGGGCGTTTTCTTATACGGGTTCTTTTTTTTTTTTCTTACGGTAGTTTTTCCGGGGTTTTCTCTTCCGTGTTTCACCTACTTGATCAAGTTTTCGGGCACTTCTCTTTCGAAGGCTTTTTGGACGGTTTTCTTCCGCGTTTTTTTTTTTTTTTTTTTTTTTTTTTTTTTTTTTTTTGCGATTTTCTTTCAAAGCCTTTTTGAGTGGTTTTGGTGACGATACGGACCAGTGACAGTGAGAGAGAGCGGCGTACGCACGGTCGAAGAGGACCACTGAGGGGCGTCGGGGGAAAGTGGGGCATAATGGAACAGGGGCGAAACGGAAGACTTTTTGGGCTGTTCTTTTCGGGGCTTTCTCATCCGCATTTCCACTACCTGATCATGTTTTCGGGAGTTTTTCTTTCGAAGGCTTTTTGGGCGGTTTTCTTCCGGGTTTATTTTGCGCAGATTTTTTCGGGGTTTCCTCTTCCACGTTTCGGCTATCTGATCATCTTTTTGGGGGTTTTTCTTTCGAAGGCTTTTTAAACGGTTTTTTTTCAGGGATTTTTTTCAGGGATTTTTTCAGGGATTTTTTCAGGGATTTTTTCAGGGATTTTTTCAGGGATTTTTTCAGGGATTTTTTCAGGGATTTTTTTCAGGGATTTTTTCAGGGATTTTTTCAGGGATTTTTTCAGGGATTTTTTCAGGGATTTTTTCAGGGATTTTTTCAGGGATTGTTTCAGGGATTTTTTCAGGGATTTTTTCAGGGATTTTTTCAGGGATTTTTTCAGGGATTTTTTCTCTTCCGCACTTCACCTACGTGATCATCGTTTTAGGTGTTTTTCTTCCGAATCCTTTTTGGGCGGCTTTTTTCAGGATTTTTTTGGGGGTTTTTCTTACGGGAGTTTTTGGGGGTTTTCTCTTCCGCGCTTCACCTACCTGATCAGATTTTTGGGGGTTTTCCGTTCGAAAACTTTTTGGACATTTTTCTTTCCAGGTTTTTTAGGGATTTTTCTTGGGGTGTTTTCTTCTGGACTTTTTTAGGGTTTTTTAGTTTTTTCGGGTTTTCCCTTCTGCGTTTCACCTATCGGATCATCGTGATCATCTTTTCGGTGATCTTTCTTTCGAAGGCTTTATGAGCGTTTTCCTTCCGGGGTTTTTTTAAGGGATTCTCTTTACCAAAGTTTTTTTTCGGTTTTTCTCTTCCGCGTTTCACGTGCCTGGTTACATTGTCGGTGATTTTTCTTCCGAAGGCTTTTTGGGCGGTTCTTTTTCAGACGTTTTTTTTTTGGGGGGGGGGGGTTCTCTTCCGCGTTGCACCTGCCTGATAATATTTTCGGTGATTATTTTTTCGAACGCTTTTTCGGGCGTTTTCTTCGGGGTTTCTCTTTTTTAGAGTTTTTCTTACGGAAGTTTTTTCGGGTTTTCCCTTCCGCATTTCATGCCTCGTCATCTTTTCGGGGTTTTTTTCTTTCGCGGTCTTTTCGGGGTTTTTCTTACGGAAGTTCTTTCGGCTTTTCCCTTTCGCGTTTCCCACGCCTGATCGCCTTTTCCAGGCTCTTCTCCACCGAAGTTTTTTTGGGGTGTTTTCTTCCGGTTTTTTTTTTTTTTGTAGAGTTTTTCTTACGGAAGTTTTTTCGGGTTTTCCCTTCCGCATCTCATGCCTCGTCATCTTTTCGGGATTTTTTTCTTTCGCGGTCTTTTCGGGGTCTTTTCTTCCGGATTTTTTCGGGGTTTTTCTTACGGAAGTTCTTTCGGCTTTTCCCTTTCGCGTTTCCCACGCCTGATCGCCTTTTCCAGGCTCTTCTCCACCGAAGCTTTTTTGGGGTGTTTTCTTCCGGATTTTTCTTCCGGATTTTTCTTCCGGATTTTTCTTCCGGATTTTTCTTCCGGATTTTTCTTCCGGATTTTTCTTCCGGATTTTTCTTCCGGATTTTTCTTCCGGATTTTTCTTCCGGATTTTTCTTCCGGATTTTTCTTCCGGATTTTTCTTCCGGATTTTTCTTCCGGATTTTTCTTCCGGATTTTTCTTCCGGATTTTTCTTCCGGATTTTTCTTCCGGATTTTTCTTCCGGATTTTTCTTCCGGATTTTTCTTCCGGATTTTTCTTCCGGATTTTTCTTCCGGATTTTTCTTCCGGATTTTTCTTCCGGATTTTTCTTCCGGATTTTTCTTCCGGATTTTTCTTCCGGATTTTTCATCGAATTTTTCTTCCGGATTTTTCTTCCGGATTTTTCTTCCGGATTTTTCTTCCGGATTTTTCTTCCCGATTTTTCTTCCCGATTTTTCTTCCGGATTTTTCTTCCGGATTTTTCTTCCGGATTTTTCTTCCGGATTTTTCTTCCAGATTTTTCTTTCGGATTTTTCTTCCGGATTTTTCTTCAGGATTTTTCTTCCGGATTTTTCTTCCGGATTTTTCTTCCGGATTTTTCTTCCGGATTTTTCTTGCTAAAGTTTTCTTCGGGCTTTTCTCATCCGCGTTTACTTTCCACCTGCCGTTCGGAAAGTGTGCGGCCAGAGGATTCGCACGGAAACAGCGACGAGAGATCGTCTCACCCATTCGTGCTCGTGGGGGAGCGCACGCGCCAGACCCAGGAGGGTTCCCTCGGTGATCCAGTCACCGTCGGTAGCCCCGACGCGAAGCATTCGCCCACGCCGCTCTCAATTCCCATTCTTGACTTTCTCCCGCGTTTCTGCACCCGAGTGAAAAAAGAAAAGAAAAAAAAAAATAAAGAAAAAAATCACGCTCCCTCGCCGAAGGAAAAAGTGTGACAAGCTCGACGAATGGGTCGGCGGGCGTCGATCGGTAAGCGATGATTCCAGCGTGCGGAATCGCCGGACGGACGTTGGATTAAATCGTTTCGGGAAACACAACGCCGGCCGATCGACCAAGCGAACGGCAAGCCGGCTCTCCGACGTACACCCGTTTGTCGCGGGCTTGACAGAGAGAGCTCCGCTGTGCTCACGCGACGCCGAACCGGGGAAATGACTCTCGAGAGACGAAAATGCAAACGGGAAGGAGAGACCAGCCGAAAAGGATCTCGTGACTGACTCACGCATCTCCCACGAGCGTCTTCAATCGATCTCGTCGCTTCTTGATCGAGGGAGCGATCCGCTAACGGGGCAACGGAGCAACGACCGGCCGGACGAAACGGCGGGCCGACTGGTGAGTCCATCGTCTGTTCTCTTTCTTGGGCGAAGTACTCGAAAGTACTCGCGCGTCGGTGCGTGACCGAATCAATTAGCGGGGAGGACACGGACCAGTGACAGTGAGAGAGAGAGAGAGAGAGAGAGAGCGCACGCACGGGCGAAGAGGACGCTGAGGGGCATCGGGGTAAAGTGGGGCGAAATGGAACGGCGGCGAAAGGGAAGACTTTTTGGGCTGTTTTTTTTCAAGGGGTTTTTCTTGCGGAGGTTTTTTTTTTGGGGCTTTCTCTAACGCGTTTCAACTACCTGTATCGTGTTTTCGGAGGTTTTCTTTCGAAGGCTTTTTGGGCGGTCTTTTTTTTTCGGGATTTTTTCGGGGTAAAGTGGGGCGAAATGGAACGGCGGCGAAAGGGAAGACTTTTTGGGCTGTTTTTTTTAGGGGTTTTTCTTGCGGTGTTTTTTTTGGGGGGCTTTCTCTAACGCGTTTCAACTACCTGATCGTATTTTCGGGGGTTTTCCTTCGAAGGCTTTTTGGGCGGTTTTTTTGTTCGGGGGTTTTTACGGAGATTTTTTCGGGGTTTTGTCTTCCGCTTTTAAGCTAACTGATCATCTTTTGGGGGGTTTTTCTTTCGAAGACTTTTTGGGCGGTTTTTTTTCGGGATTTTCTTGGGGGGGGGGGGGGGGGGGGGGGAACTGGGGCAAAATGGAAGAGGGGGCAAAACAGGGGAAGGCTTTTTGGTTTTTTTTTTTTTCTTTCAGAGGGTTTTCTTACGGAAGTTTATTTCGGGGCTTTCTCTTCCGCTTTTCAACTGCCTGATCATCTTTTCGGGGGTTTTTCTTTCGAAGGCTTCATGGGCGGTTTTCTTTCAGGGGTTTTACGGAGATATTTTTTCGGGGTTTTCTCCTCCGCGCTTCACCTACTTGATCGTCTTATTGGGGGGTTTTCTTTCGAATGCTTTTTGGGCGATTTTTTTCCGAGATTCTTTTTAGGGGTTTTACTTATGGAAGATTTTTTTCGCGGTTTTTTCCGGGAGGACTGCTGAGGATTGTGGGGAGGGGGGCAAAATGGAACAGGGCCGACCATTTTGGATGCGATATTTGTCTCGCGTTAAATTGTTGCATGCGACGAAGTTGCAGCGATACTCCGTTTTGCCCCACTTTTCGTTGTGCAAGGGCGAGCGGGGCGAGATGGAACACTGGGGCAAAACGGAACGGGGCCAACCGTTTCGGATGGGATTTTTTCGTCTCGGGTTAAATTCGGGAGGATAGTTCGTTTTGCCCCCTTGGTGCCGTCTTGGCGCGCTCTTCCCCGTCTCTCCATGTAGGAGAGAAAATTGAGCTCTGCCACACTGTCCCGTTTTGCCCCACTGGTCCATTTTGCCCCGCTCTCGCGCTATGTAGTGTAAAAAGGCAATTTTTTTTTTTTTTTTAATCTTTCAGCGAAACCACACAATTATTTCTACTCGAGCGTAACCACGAGAAATTATTTACATTCCTTGGTGTTTTATACTCGAGACTGGTACAGAGAAAAAAGTTGACCAAAAAAAAAAAAAAAATTCAATTACACAACAACGATTCGACTGCGGTCAAACCAAATATATTTTTGTTTCACTTTTCATTCTACTTGAAAAGCATTTATTAAAATATTAGGATTTATTATAATATTAGGATTTATTAAAATATTAGCATTTATTATTAATTAGCATTAGCATTTAGTTTAAAAAAATAATAATAAATGCTATTATTTTTTTTTTCAATCTTATGTAAAATCGCGAGATTCGTAAGCGGAGCCGAAACAGCAATACATCTTCTTGGCAGCCACAGAAAAATGTATTCTTTTTTTTGTTAGCACTCAAACATAACATTGAGACGGAATCGAGAGAATTTTTGCGAATCCGAGATTCATCGATAAAAAAAAAAAAATTCAATTATTCAAGAACGATTTGACTTCGGTCAAACGAAATATATTTTTGTTTCACTTTTAATTCTACTTAAAAAGCATTTATTAAAATATTAGCATTTATTAAAATATTAGCATTTATTAAAATATCAGCATTTATTAAAATATTAGCATTTATTAAATTATTAGCATTTATTAAATTATTAGCATTTATTAAAATATTAGCATTTATTAAAATATTAGCATTTATTAAAATATCAGCATTTATTAAAATATTAGCATTTATTAAATTATTAGCATTTATAAAAACATTAGCATTTATTATTAATTAGCATTTGCATTTAGTTTAAAAAAAAAAAAATATAATAAATGCCATAATTTTTTTTCCTCAATCTTATGTGAAATCGGGAGATTCGTAAGCGGAGTCGAAACTGCAATACATCTTCTTGGCAGCCACAGAAAAATGTGTTCTTTTTTTTTTTTTAGCACTCAAACATAACATTGAGACGGAATCGAGAGAATTTTTGCGAATCCGAGATCCAACGAAGCGAAAAAGAATGTTCCTCCGGGGCGGAAGGGAAGCGATAAGAATCGCGGAGGCTTTCGTTTCCTATCCAGAGCGTTCTTCGGGTGATCGCGGCTCGGTCCGTAGGGAAATTTCGCATCTCCGCCGTTGTTTCCCGGCACGGTCGTGTCGGTATGTGTTTGCGCGACGCGAGGTGAGGGAAAACGAAAAAAAAAAGGTAAAAAGGTAAAAAAAAAAAAGGTGAACAAAAAATATTCCGGGAGGGAGCAAAGATGGGAGAATAAAGAGAGGGGCGGGGGGGGGGAGGGCGCGAAAATGAAAATCGCGAAGGGTGGCTTTACAAACGTGTAACCCAGAGGAATTTCCTTTCGCACGGGGCTTTATTGCTTCTCAACATACACCATTTACCTCTTCCGATCCATCGAACGGCTAACTCGTCGGAAATTTCCTCAGCGCAGCGAGAGACACTCGCGCCCCCTAGGATCGTCGGTGTGAAGTAAAAAGAACGGCGCAAAGTAGCCGAGTCGCGGACGACTCATCGGTTTTATGTCGTCGAAGTGGCGCATCCGACAATGCGATAAGATTCGGCTTTATAAATTTCGGGGTAAAAAATTTGCCAGTCAGGACGATAAACCCAGAAAGATAATTTATCTGACGGCCACCGTTTATTTAGATTAAGTAAAATATTTATTTTTATTTAAATAAATATTTATTTTCATTTAAATAAATATTTATTTTATTTAAATGAATATTTATTTTCATTTAAATGAATATTTATTTTCATTTAAATAAATATTTATTTCATTTAAATAAATATTCATTTCATTTAAATAAATATTCGTTTCATTTGAATAAATATTTATTTCATTTAAATAAATATTTATTTCATTTAAATGAATATTTATTTCATTTAAATAAATATTTATTTCATTTAAATAAATATTTATTTTCATTTAAATAAATATTTATTTTCATTTAAATAAATATTTATTTAAATCAATGAAATATTTTACTGAATCAAAACAAACGGTGGCCGTCAAGTAAATTATTTTTCTGGGTTTAGAGACGCGGCCTACGACGGGAACGCTGCGAAGTGTGGCGGCGGGGCAAAATGGGACACTTGAAATTTTTGTTGGAAAATTCATCGAATCGCTTGTGGAGAGGCCGGGGCAAAATGGGCCGTGAAAATAGGGCGTATTCTAGGCGTAATGATGTCGGGGCAAAAAAAAAAGTCGGGCCAAAAGATTAGTCAGTTGGGACGATAGAGAGGCGGGCTACGATGGGAATGCTGCGAAGTGTGGCGGAGGGGCAAAATGGGACATGTAAAATTTGTTTTTTTTTTTTTTTTAAATTCACCGAATCCCTTGCAGGGAGACTGGGGCAAAATGGGGCGTGAAGATATTGGTATTGGTATTGGTATTGGTGAATTTATTGTGCCCTTGTTATATACTACACGGTAGAAAATCGATGTTAAAATTAACACCGTTCTAACACCAGCGCGATTTCTATACAGGTCCATCAATTTTGCGTTAGCCGAGTACTCTGCCATGGTGTAAAACGACTGTGTAAGAAATTTCGTGTAGATTAAGAATTTCACTCTCAACACCGTATAGTTAGCAGCAATTTACATTAATACTGTTCGGTGTAAAGCATGATATACCAATGGATTGGAGAATAGCACAAGATGGTGAAACTATTGGCACATATCGGTGTCAATGTTAAATCCTATAAAGGCCCTTTATTGACACATGAACGGTGTCGAACATCCCCGCATTGTGAGCTGCTTTAAAAACACTGTAATGTGTAACAGACTGACGGAGGAAATCAATAATCTAGTGGCACAGAGGAAAAAAAAAACGTTTGGCCCAACTCAATCTGGAGTTGGGTCTCGGTACTGTTATTTACGTTATTTGTCGCTAATTAATTTCATACATAATTTCATCGTATTTTATATGTTCAATTGTTATCGGTACATCGCTACTTATCAATATAACACAATTTTTAGAAACACAAAAAATTGTATATATCCAAGCGGGCCTCGAACCTCGAAACTAACGCATCACGACCTAGTATCTTACCGATGCGCTACAAACTCTCAGTGATATGTGTAATCTTGAATCGGATATGTAAATTGTTCTCCGTTAGTGTTGCCCCAAGAGACGAGAGAAACGATACGTGACCAAAGTAAAAAGTCGAGAGACAAGACGAGAGAACTATTGACTCCTCTCGCTTGCGACGATACGAAACGAGAGAGAAGTGTCGTGAGTCGATTCGAAAAGTCGAGAATGTCGAGATATCGATCTAAAAAAAAAAAAGTGGAAAAACAATACCATAAGGATATAGTCAAATGCAAAATATTTCATTAAAAAGAATAACTGAAGACAATTAATATGTTCATATTTGTATTAGTGGTTATATACGTAGTTCGATCAATGAACTGTTCTCTGGTGCATTAACCGGGACAAATGGTTTTATCGTTTTAAACCCTTTCTATTGAGTCACAATAACGATGTTCTAAGTTCTCTACAATGAGGGTAGTTATTTGTTTATTCAAAAATAAAAAAATAAAAAATAAAAAAAAAATCGGTGAAATTCGCGTTTTTCACGAACAACTCACAACCACTTGAAACTACTGTCAAAATAATAACTATGAACCAAAGCTGACAAAACGACGTACAGAGTTAACAAAAAAAAATCATCATAGTGCGGCTAATAGGTTTCGCAGTTCCAATCATTCAAAGTGGAATGCCGTTGTCCGTAATCGTTTACAAAAACTAGCCCAGAACACCAACTTCTTATTTTTCAACATGAGACCGTTACATATTCATCTGATATCATAAAAAAACATGATTGATACAGATATGAGGCCAGTACTAAAATATAAAAAAAGCAATTTTGGTTTATTTTTAATATCTCGTTTCCGGTCTATTCTACAACTAAAATAGTTGTTAACAATTCTAGATACGATAAAAATATCTGAATTAAAAAAAAAAAAAAAAAAAAAAACGAACAAACAAACAAACCCTGACATGATTTGCGTGATCGGTACTTCGCAGTGAAAGACGTTGTAGACCACTAGTCCAAGTTCTATCAGTTGTAGCGAACTCATTTTTGACGGTACGAAGATAATTTTTTTTTCTCTTTATATGCACGAAATTTCAGTCTCTTTTTATACGGAATCCGTTTTTTTTTTTAAATAGGATGCACTGGAAATAAGTTATTCGCTAAAATGAAAGACATAAAGATACATTTGATTCCGATATTACTGATCGTTTGGTGTTTTTCTTTTTAATTTTCTCGATAGTTGTATCACCTTTAAAATTGATAATAACTACATATTTTGACAGTACGTTCACGAGGACACACATTTATTATTTTTGTTTGCCTCAGGGAGACAATGTTGAAAATCAGAATAATTACAAATAATCGAAACTAGACGAGACTATTGAATTATTGTCGAGAATAATTCGAGACAAGAGATGGTTTTTCTCTCGATATTCGATAGAAGACGAGACAATAATTTTTATCTGCTAGTCGACACAACACGAGAGAACACACATTCTCGTCTTGTCTTGTCTCGCGGCAACACTATTCTCCGTCATTAACTTAGAATCAACTTCGATGATTTGACATTGAAATATCAAAGCAACATGAAAGTTATTTATTGCGGGTATAATATATTTGTAAATGACTAAATTTACGTCTTGCCAAATTGAATAAAATAATTTTCACGATGAAAAATGGTCGTATGTGTACGACCACATCGAATCACATTTTTTTTTCTCAAATTCACCAAGTATACATTCAAGTCAAACTAATATACCTTCTGTATGGTGACAGTATATACGATTGCATTAAAAAAAATTACTTGAAATTACTTAATTAACACCGAAATGATAAACCTATATGTACACCTACGTTAGTGTTAGAATGGTATTTATTTTGACATCAAATTGATGGACCTATATGTACACCGACAGCAGTGTTAAAATCGTTTTTTTTTTTTTTTTTTAATTTCAACACCGAATTATGACAATTACTAGTAGGTATTTTTTATTTCAACACCGAATTATGACAATTACTAAATCAATACTATACGGGTATTGATTTAGTAGGAAATCAATACCCGTATAGTATTGATTTCCTACAACACCGTATGGTGTAACTTGTGACAAAGTAACGGCAGATTTTGTTTTTACACTTTACACCGAGTAAAATGGACTCTACAATGATGTTGTTATTAACACTGGTGTTTTTTTACACCGCACACTCGGGCAGTTCACAACGCCAAATTTTGTTACAGTGTATGGGACAAAAGGTAAATACAGTGAATAAAGAAGTGCTACACAGTACAGTGTACACAGTACAGTGTTATAAAGAATCAAGAAATGACATCAGTTAGAAGATATGCGTAGGAAATAGAATATAATAATAGTATTGTGACAGTAACACTTGTTAGTAAACTTATGGTGTAATTTAGATTTTTGGTGTAATTATTATGGGGTTGGAGTATAATTGAGATGAGGGGCAAAATGGGACACTTAACATTTTTTTTTTTAGAAAAATTCACTCAATCACTCGGAGACACTGGGTAGGGGCAAAATGGACCCCATGTTCTTCATTTGAGATTAGACTGTTTTCTAGAGGGTTTTTTTTCAAATGGTTCGTTTTGCCCCTTCCGTGTTCAACCGGTCTCCCCTGCATCCAATCATCCAAGGGATCGTACTAACAATTTGTGATGATAAATTTGTAAGCTGAAGTCGAAGTGGTGAATATGGCACAGTCCTAATAGGGGTGAGTGGGGCGAAATGAACCACCCAAGCGATTCAGGGAGTTTTTCAACCATTTATCACAACTAGACTATTGCGCGGGTGGAATTCGTTGGCTCTGGAGCGCTCACCGTGTATTCCCTAGCTTATTCGTTTAACCCACTACATTCACGATGAATTCCAAATGCATTTGAGACGTATCATACACTTTCCTTTACCCACTTTTCGCTGCTTCTTAATTCATACATCAATTCCGGTTTGAATGAAATACATCAATTCCGGTTTGAAAATCAAATTTTCCGACCGAAAGTGGCGTCAAACCGGAAATACGTCACTTCCGGTTTAAAAGTCAAATTTTCCGACCGAAAGTGGCGTCAAACCGGAAATACATCACTTCCGGTTTGAAAATCCCATTTTCCGACCGAAAGTGGCGTCAAACCGGAAATACGTCACTTCCTGTTTGAAAATCCCATTTTCCGAATGGAAGAGGTGTCGTACCGAAAATACGTTACTTCCGGTTTGAAAATCCCAATTTCCGAACGAGGTGTCGTACCGAAAATACGTCACTTCCGGTTTGAAAATCCCATTTTCCGACCGGAAGTGGCGTCATACCGAAAATATGTCACTTCCGGCTTGAAAATATATTTTTAGAAAGGAAGTGACTTCGTGCCGAAAATACGTCACGTCTGGTCTGAATTTTTTTTTTCGACCAGATGTGACATTTTCTCGGAATGACGTCACTTCCGGTCGAACAATGAAATTTTCAAACCGGAAATAACGCTACGAAATTATTGGAAAATAATTCTCTGAAATGTGTCTGGAATGCAGCCAGAGGCAGAATCGTGGCAGAATAAAAAATCTATATATATATATATATATATATATATGGGGCAAAATGGACATTCCTACGATTACCGCGAAAATCACTAACTTTTACTTCGAGCAAATTGAAGTCTTGCTTGTTTTGTGTTTAAAAAAGTTATTTTCCCAACAAAATGTGAAATTTCGAAAAATTAAAATTAATCTGTGGCAAATCGAACAACTTTAAGAGCGACATTACAATCGCGATCGACGCTCACATTTGACGTCTCTAATATTTCACTGTACTTCAGAGTCCATTTTGCCCCACTCTCCGACCAATAATTAACATGCTAATTGGATGGTCCGTATTCACCTCTTCTACCCTACAAGGATAAAGTATCGCGTTACGATAGCCCGAAAGAAAAGACAAAAAAAAAGCTTACCCGTCTTTTTTTTTTCTTCTTCACCGACCCAAAAGCCCATAAGAATTCGTGGCGGAAGACTCGCACTAAGGAAATAAAAGCCGGCGCCAACTTTTCCCAAGGGATACACTGTATAATTCGACTCTAGAATGTTTCCCACCGTTTTACCATAAAATCTGAATTC
The DNA here is from genome assembly GCA_963575735.1 of Amblyjoppa fuscipennis. Classification (NCBI taxonomy): domain Eukaryota; kingdom Metazoa; phylum Arthropoda; class Insecta; order Hymenoptera; family Ichneumonidae; genus Amblyjoppa; species Amblyjoppa fuscipennis. The sequence goes on from OY754497.1 coordinate 8,949,659, forward strand.
TAAATTAAACTGTTGTGGGGAATCTCTCTTCCTCCGCTTATGCTCCGGCGATGTATGTGCTCACGGTTTCACGCTCGCGAGTCGAGAGCTCGAAACGGTGAGAGAGGCTTTGCCCGCGCAAACGGTAAATTACCAGGGCGCGATAGTGTGAGGGTAAAGGTGGAAAGGGGTGAACGCGATGACCATCGACAAATGCACTGGCACCGAACAGTACCGGGAGCGATAACGTTACGTGCTCGATGTCCATTGAGCGCTGCAAGACGGACCCCGAGATAAAATTATCATCTTTTATCATTTTTTTATGAGACATAAGAAAGTCTGATTATTAGAAGGAGAAGACGGTACATCTTGCCCCATTCTATTTGGGCCAACGAGTGACTGAGGGTTGAATTTTAAGACGTTATTTTGAAGTGAGAGTCGCCCTTGAGATTAAACTTACGATCGAAGATTGACCCGAACTTCATTGCGATCTTAAGACCTATCTTATCTTCGAACTTGATTTCGTGAGTAAGTTTGATCTGAAGCTCGAACTTAAGGTTGATTTTAACTTCGAACTTAAGTTTGATTTAAGTTCGAACTCAAGATCAAAGTTATGACCAAAGTTATGACCAAAGTTATGACAAAAGTTATGACAAAAGTTATGACAAAAGTTATGACAAAAGTTATGACCAAACTTATGACCAAACTTATGACCAAACTTATGACCAAACTTATGACCAAACTCATGACCAAAGTTATGACCAAACTTATGACCAAACTTATGATCAAACTTATGATCAAACTTATGATCAAACTTATGATCAAACTTATGATCAAACTTATGATCAAACTTATGATCAAACTTATGATCAAACTTTTGATCAAACTTTTGATCAAACTTTTGATCAAACTTATGATCAAACTTATGATCAAACTTATGATCAAACTTATGATCAAACTTATGATCAAACTTATGATCAAACTTATGATCAAACTTATGATCAAACTTATGATCAAACTTATGATCAAACTTATGATCAAACTTATGATCAAACTTATGATCAAACTTATGATCAAACTTATGATCAAACTTATGATCAAACTTATGATCAAACTTATGATCAAACTTATGATCAAACTTATGATCAAACTTATGATCAAACTTATGATCAAACTTATGATCAAACTTATGATCAAACTTATGATCAAACTTATGATCAAACTTATGATCAAACTTATGATCAAATTTCTACGGTTTGATCGTAAGTTCGCACTTAAGATAGACCTCAAGTATGCAATGAAGCCCGTGCCAAATTTTGATATTAAGTCTAATTTCAAGTTCAAGCTATTGTCTTAAAATTTGATCCTGAATCAGTAAATTTTTCCCGTCATAAGTATTTTTTCGATGGGTTCCTTTTGCCCCAACAGCTAATGAGTCGGGTCCGCATAGCCTCGTCGAGACGGAAAATCGACGTTCAAAATTGACGTAACTCGGAACGAATGAATTCCCACTCGTCCATTTTTTGCCCCCCCCCCTCTTAACTCGTCCAAAGAGTGACTGAAGCAGACAATTTTTCCCCACTTTATGAAGTTTTCCCATAGGGCCATTTTGGCCATGCAACTAACGCGCCGGCTCCATATTCCCTCATCAAGGCGGAAATTTGACGCTTTCGATAAATGCACACTTCATCCCGGATCGCGACAATTTCATCCACCATGTGTTCGTTTTGCCCCACTCTACCCTCCATACCTATATACATATACCTATTTAAATTAATTCCATGTTAAGCGGCAATAAAGCGCGTTTAACCGCGAAATAAATTATTCATCGCACTGGCTGTAATACAATCGATTTGCTGCTTCGCCGCGACGCGCCCCGCTCGCCAAATGTAACCGGTGTTGCCGATGCGCCGAACGTCGTTCTATATCGTAACGTTTCCAGCCCCCGATCTGTTCACACCCTCGAACCCGCACCCAGTCCGCCTCTCCCTCCCGCATAGCCGCGGGACATTCATCCGCAGTGCAGCCGAAGATCGTCCGGATCGCGGCAAACCGCGCGGATGAGTGTGCCCCGGTTTTGATGCATTCGGCCCGGGTCAAAGTGCCATCAATAAGGTTGTAACAGCGGGGCGATCGGTGCGCTCGGCGACGATACATTTTTTCATTTTTTAATTAAAAAAATTCGCCCACTCGCAGAGTTCAATTTCATCGAGAGCATATTTCCCTCGTCACCTGGATGACATAGTATTATTCAAATCTCACGATCCAATTTAAATCGTTCGAGCGTATCGAGGTGGGGTTTGGTCCGACGGGACGTTACACTCCGGCACTGGCACTGGACTGGCCAGACGCCCGGGCTTGGCCCAGTGTCAGTGCCCGGACCCACCTGCATGCTCGTAACTAGAATCGAAAATAGCTTGGCGCTATGTTGGTCCTATTATTAAATTCGCCGAAAGTGCTCTTCCAGAGACGATAAAGGATATCTCGATCGGTTTACGGAATACTCTTATCAAAGTCATCGGCTGTTATGTTCAGAAACAATGACTGAGCTTTGCGAAGAAGCGTTTCATAGATGTCGATTAAAATGAACCACCTATGTAGGGTGAACGGATGAGGATGACGTTCGGGCCAACCTCGAAATCCACGGTGCCCACAATTGACAATGCGAGCTTGGTCCGATCGTCCATCGAGACTTTGATGATGAGCCCAGCCCGATGGCGGCAGCTTATATTGGCCCGAATGTCATTCATGATGCTCTGTCGATTATTGGTTTTCAATGTAGGCCCTCTATAGGTTACTTATACAGGGCGGGAATGGTTTTATCGTATACTTTTTTGAACATTGTAAAAGTTGGAATGTCCCCTTTTCATGTCTCGCATGTCTGTATGTGATTGTATCATATATTTTCTCTTGCGCGAACTCTCAAAGCGATGACACTCTGTCAGTGTGTCGCCTAAACATTTATTTTCTACGGAGTACGGAACCCAAAAGTAATAGGCATCTTTTTTTGAAAATTAAAGAACGTGTCATTTCGCATTGCTCTTATATTGACGCTACGGTACACTGTCGCTTTCAAGAAATAACTTGGGTTGGCGCCATCTAGCGGCGAGACTCGTTCGTTGATGGCCCAATTTTGATGTCACATCAGCAATCCGTCGATTGGCGGATCGACATTCAACTGAACATTAGCCTAAAATCGGCAAACCAATGCATGATCAGAAATTGGGATCAGGCTGCCTAGCATCCGGCTCGCCTGATCACGCACGCCCTGGTTATACCTTATCAGGCACTGATAAGGTATAACCAGGTCGTGCCTGATCAGGCGAGCCGGATGAGGGCCTGATAAGGTGCAGGTCGTGAAGCATGACTAAATAATCCTCACTTTAGATGAGGCCAGCCTGATGCCAGCCTGATCAGGGGCCCGATAACGTACAGGTAGGGACACCTGACTGGACATCCTTGGCTTTTGACGAGGCGAGCCTGATAGTACCCCGATCAGGGCCTTAGCAGGTGAATCAGACAAGCTTTCACCAGGCTTGCAATATGCATGCCTGAAAATTCCAAAAAAAGATTCTAAGGTATTTGAGAAATAGATAAGTGAATCCTTTTTTCTAATTTCAAATAAATTCATAAATTTGTTATAGTTGATGTGCATTTTTTATAGTTTTCTTACGTTGCAAAGAATTTTGAATGTTTTAATAAGTTAATTTAAATATAAGTTATTTTAACCACAACCAAACAATCACAAATAATCGCGCTAAGTATCGTGGACAGCGATAATCATAAACCCATAAACTATAGTGTAAATAGGCGAGGTTTCCGTCCCCGGTGTGAAGGGACTGCGCTGCCTCGACCCGAAAAGAGAAGCCGATAGTGTTGCACTCTCCCTTACCACTCTCACGAGTAACTGGGCTGTGGACGTAACAAGGGCGAACATGGCAATGCCGAATTAGTTGAGACGCTGATCCAACTCCGGACGGTCCATCTTTCCCGTCCCGTTTGTCTCATTGCTCATTCAAAGGGAAGTTGAACGCCGATGCAAGAAAACTAAAGGATCCGAGTCGTCGTACCTCTGTTCGGAGTTGTTCCGGACGAGAGCCGGAGATCCCGGTATAAGAACGAAGGAATCTCCCTCTTTAGCTTTCCGCGACTTCCGCCCACCTCGCGGAGCCGATATTTTCTTTCACGACAACCCAAACGGACGGAGAGACCGAAAGACGGAGTGAAAAAAAAGAGGTCCCGGCAGAAAGAAAGAGGAGAACCGTCGCAGCCGCGGGAGACCCTCTACGGAAAGTTCCTCGTTCAAAAACTCATAAAAAGCCGCGTGTCCGAGCCTTCGGTTCGCCTGTCTAGATGCCTGCTTTATCCTTCCACCCTTTCTCTCTCGCTTTCTTTCCGCTTTTGGCTCGAGGCGATCCCGACAATTCCACATCTGGCGAGTCCTCTCTTTCTCCTTTATTTGTCTTTTTTTTTTTTTTTGCTCACCGACTGTATCTCCTCTCTACTTTCTATGCTAGGGCCGAGCCGGAACGACTCCTCGGTCTGCCGCTCGTACCTCGCCCCGGCCCGAAGAGCACGAACGTACCTTTTGGCTTCTTCCACTCTTCCCCAGCGTCTTGCATAACACACGGCGTATTGCCGCAGCTCCGCGGTGAAGGAAACTCTTTTTCCCCTCGTGCTTATTCGTTTTTCCTTCCTTTTTCACGGTTCACCTCCGATTTTCTCCGCGGTTCCCTTTTACACTCCCCGTAAAGTCGCGTCGATTTTCAAACGGAGCATCTGGATGACCAGACGCTCTTGTCCAATACGGTAGGAGGCCATCGCCCAAACGCGTATATATTCCATTCGACGAGAAAGAGGAACGAGTTAGGGAGAATGTCTTTCCGAAAACGAATATCGAAGAGGAGAGCCTCACGTACATACAGTGGAGCCCCGATTTTCTCGCACCTCGCTTATTTTCGATTTCCCAGTGTAATCGTATTTCGCACGTGTTCAATGGCGTTTGGACACGGTCGTTCGAGGTACGATCAATGACGGTGGCTTCGACTTTAGTGCCGATGCTAGGTGGTAGTGAACGAGTATCGACTACCTAAGAGAAAATCTTAATACATTAGTTGTAAAGTGAACTTTAAACCGATTGGTGTGAAAGCGGAGCGATTGCTGTACCAGCGCAGCGATTGGTGTGGCGGCAGAGCGATTGGTGTGGGAGCTGAGCGATTGGTGTGGGAGCTGAGCGATTGGTGTGGCAGCTGAGCGATTGGTGTGGCAGCTGAGCGATTGGTGTGGCAGCTGAGCGATTGGTGTGGCAGCTGAGCGATTGGTGTGGCAGCTGAGCGATTGGTGTGGCAGCTGAGCGATTGGTGTGGCAGCTGAGCGATTGGTGTGGCAGCTGAGCGATTGGTGTGGCAGCTGAGCGATTGGTGTGGCAGCTGAGCGATTGGTGTGGCAGCTGAGCGATTGGTGTGGCAGCTGAGCGATTGGTGTGGCAGCTGAGCGATTGGTGTGGCACCGGAGTGACTGGTGTGGCACCGGAGTGACTGGTGTGGCACCGGAGTGACTGGTGTGGCAGTGGAGCGATTGCTGTGGCAGTGATGCGATTGTTGTGGCAGTGGAGCGATTGGTGCGGCAGCGGATCGATTGGTGTGGCAACGGATCGATTGGTGTGACAGCACAGGGATTGGTATGGCAGCGGAGCTATTGGTGTGACATCAAAGTGATTGGTGTGGCAACGGATCGATTGGTGTGACAGCAAAGTGATTGGTGTGGCAACGGATCGATCGGTGTAACAGCACAGTGATTGGTGTGGCGGCAAAGTGATTGGTGTGGCATCGGAGTGATTGGTCTGGTAGCGGACTATTGGTATGGTAGCGGGGCTATTGGTGTGGCAGCGGAGCAACTGGTGTGGCAGCGGAGTAATTGACGTGGCAGTGAAGCAATTATTGTGGTAGCGGAGCGATTGGTGTGGCAGCGGATCGATTGGTGTGGCAACGGATCGATTGGTGTGACAGCACAGGGATTGGTATGGCAGCGGAGCTATTGGTGTGACATCAAAGTGATTGGTGTGGCAACGGATCGATTGGTGTGACAGCAAAGTGATTGGTGTGGCAACGGATCGATCGGTGTTACAGCACAGTGATTGGTGTGGCGGCAAAGTGATTGGTGTGGCATCGGAGTGATTGGTCTGGTAGCGGACTATTGGTATGGTAGCGGGGCTATTGGTGTGGCAGCGGAGCAACTGGTGTGGCAGCGGAGTAATTGACGTGGCAGTGAAGCAATTATTGTGGTAGCGGAGCGATTGGTGTGGCAGCGGAGCAATTGGTGTGCTAGAAGAGATTGGTATGACAGCGGAGCGACTGGTGTGGCAGCGAAGAGATTGGCGTGGCAGCGAAGCGACTGGTGTTGGAGCGGAGCAACTGGTGTAGCAGCGGAGCGACTGGTGTTGGAGCGGAGCAACTGGTGTAGCAGCGGAGCGATTGGTGTGGCAGCGGAGCGAGTGGAACGGCAGCGGAGCGTCTGGTGTGGCAGCGGAGCGATTGGTGCGGCAGCGGAGCTATTAGTGTTGCAGCGAAGCAATCGGTGTGGCAGCGAAGCGATTGGTGTGGCAGTGGGGCGATTGGTGCAGCAGCGAATCAATTGTTGTGGCAGTTTTGCCACTGGTGTATCAGGGGAGAGATTGACGTGGTAGCGAAGAGATTGGTATGGCACCTAAACAATCGGTGTGGCAGATACCCGTAACGAAATGTTTCGGGGCGTCCCGACTTACGATCGGATTCCGATAGGGTTTCCCCGAAAAGGGCGTTCTTATAAGAATCTAGCTGAGTCATGATTTGAACTTTACGACAATGCAGTAGTCAAGTTCGAGACTTCGCAGTGTCTCCCAACTTGTAGTCAATATTTGTTAGGGATTCTTGTAAGTCTTTTTTTTTATTTGCGAGCTCGTGCATGCATTTAACAACTCGGTGGGATCACTAGTTGTTCAACAATTTGTATCCATTTTTTAAAATCAAGAATAGTTAACTCATTGTCGATTATTTATTGTCAACTAATTAGTGATTATAGAGAGGTATCGTAAATTTATTATGGCTAAACCAATTGTCAATCAATTAATTGTTACCCAAGTTGTTACATAACAATGAGTAACGGATTATCGACTGTTAACTAATTCATTATTTGACAGCACTTATAATTAATTAACGGTTGTTAATTGATAGCCTACTCATAGCAAATTAACAATTATTAACAATAATATACTGACAAATATACAATTCTCTATACAACTATAAAAACCGTTTTGTGCTCTCTTTATACCGTTATACGTTCACTGTTAAAGATGTTATGAAATTTACAACATCGGTATATGAAATAAGAATTAATATACACTGTATTTGAATTTTAATTATTTAATCTTAAATGCAATACCTGTATATTAAAATTACCGTTGATGGCATTGAAAATTAAGACATCCGTATATGAAAATTACCTTATTATTACAAATATAATATTTGTACAATTACAACATTAAAACATTACAAACAATATTGTTTTTAATATACCCGTAACGCAATATTCTTACATACGCGTCAATGAAATTTCACATACTATGCATAAAACTTCATATACATTTTATCAATTTTCAAACGCAAATTTCCAAGTGTTCATCGGCATTATTATTATCAGTATTGATCGCCTACAATATGACGCAAATGCATGACCGGTAAACAAAAATCCATTGTTCCTATAATTATTATTATGATTTTTTTTTTGCATCGGCAAACATCGAACCCGTGGCAGACAACCGATCGGTCTCGCGTATTTAAGAATACAGTAGTTGGTTGGCTCAACTACTTCTTCGTCACGCGAACAAAGGGTGCGAAAAGGACGAATCCTCGAGCAAAACTCCGCCCGGATGATTATATCGAAAATTCGTTGATGCTCCAAACCAGATCGCGTTAGGCCGGGCTGAGATTAAAGATGAATGAACGAGACGCCGGATGAGCTGAAAGGTCGAGGGACGACGATGGGAATATTCATGGCCATAAAAGGTTCGACTATACCATTCAGCGCGTCTACCTCCAGACTGCTGTACTCCGCGGTTGCGATGGTATCAAGTTTTGTGCGAGTGGAGGCTGCGAAAGGGAATAAGAGCCGGCGAGACGGGGAGGGAAGAACGTAAGCCCGGAGGAGAAAGTTAACCGTGGAGTCATTAGCGGAGCTCCGAGAGTTCCGGTTAATATTGAGCCTACCCCTCTCAGCGACGCCGCCCTTTTCCATCATCGCCACAGTTACGTCTCGTCGTTCCACGCCTAAACACGTTTTCTCCAAAATTGGGCTCAACGAGTCTCGCGGAAAAAGCAGGGTTAATATACCGCCGGCGCGAGGACACAGCCGGGAAACTCTGCAGGCGATGTAACAGCGGCGTAAGACTCGTCTCTGGAGGATCGCAACCGGGCCCGACGTAATTGTCGAGCCTCTTCAAGGAGACCTTCTTTTCTTATCTTCGTCTTTTCGGAGATCTTCTCTTCGTCTCTTTGGAGATCTTCTTCTCTTCGTCTCTTCGGAGATCTTCTCTTCGTCTCTTCGGAGATCTTCTTCTCTTCGTCTCTTCGGAGATCTTCTATTCTTAGTCTCTTTGGAGATCTTCTTCTCTTCGTCTCTTCGGAGATCTGCTTCTCTTCGTCTCTTCCGGGATCTTCTCTTCGTCTCTTCGGAGATCTGCTTCTCTTCGTCTCTTCCGAGATCTTCTCTTCGTCTCTTCGGAGATCTTCTCTTCGTCTCTTCGGAGATCTTCTATTCTTAGTCTCTTCGGAGATCTTCTTCTCTTCGTCTCTTCGGAGATCTGCTTCTCTTCGTCTCTTCCGAGATCTTCTCTTCGTCTCTTCGGAGATCGCCTTCTCTTCGTTTCCTCGGAGATCTTCTCTTTGTCTCTTCGGACATCTTCTTCTCTTCGTCTCTTCGGAGATCTCTTCGTCTCTTCGGACATCTTCTTCTCTTCGTCTCTTCGGAGATCTCTTCGTCTCTTCGGAGATCTTCTTCTCTTCGTCTCTTCGGAGATCTTCTTCTCTTCGTCTCTTCGGAAATCTTCTTCTCTTCGTCTCTTCGGAGATCGTCTTCTCTTCGTTTCTTCGGAGATCTTCTTCTCTTCGCCCTTCGGAGATCTTCTCTTCGTCTCTTCGGTGATCTTCTTCTCTTCGTCTCTTCGGAGATCTTCTCTTCGTCTTTTCAGAGATCTTCTTCTCTTCATCTCTTCGGAGATCTTCGTCTCTTCGTCTCTTCGGAGATCTTCTTCTCTTCGTCTTTTCAGAGATCTTCTTCTCTTCGTCTCTTCGGAGATCTCTTCGTCTCTTCGGACATCTTCTTCTCTTCGTCTCTTCGGAGATCTCTTCGTCTCTTCGGAGATCTTCTTCTCTTCGTCTCTTCGGAGATCTTCTTCTCTTCGTCTCTTCGGAAATCTTCTTCTCTTCGTCTCTTCGGAGATCGTCTTCTCTTCGTTTCTTCGGAGATCTTCTTCTCTTCGCCCTTCGGAGATCTTCTCTTCGTCTCTTCGGAAATCTTCTTCTCTTCGTCTCTTCGGAGATCTTCTTCTCTTCGTCTCTTCGGAGATCTTCTCTTCGTCTCTTCGAAGATCTTCTTCTCTTCGATTCTTCGGAGATTTCGTTCTCTTCGTCACTCCGTCGTCTTGCTGCGGAGGTCGGTTTTGCCCCGTTTTGATGTTTCCTATCACTTGCCGTGGTATCGTAACGTTGACAAAACATGCTGAAGCGCTCGAGGCGCTCCGATTCTGCAACCTGAAAAAAAATTTATTCGAAGGAAATCAAATTTTTTTAGGAGAAATAAAATCGGTTTTTTTTTAAATATGGGCTTAAGGAGATTCTGGAGCTGTTTTTTTTTTCTTTTTTTAACCTGTTTTACCTGTTTTACCGACGGAACTGGACAATTTTTCAGTTTCGACTTAGCATTGTTAATATGCTACACATATGCGTCAAATATTGCAGGTTTATGATGTTGACATAAACGCTTTGGTGTTTAGTCGAACTTTGAATGAAAACTTACAAGGTATTAAGATAGTTCTGTCGCTTGGTATTAATTTCGCATAAGTTCGAGAAAAGTGAGACAAAATTTGAAATACTTCTCGATGATATAAAAATCTAAAACAATGCATGCATATTAAAGGTACTGAAAAGATTAATATTGCATAATAATAATTCCAAAATGTTATTACAAAGTTGACGAAAAAAAAAAAAATTGGTTAACAGATTTCCCGAAAACCCATTTTTCAAAATAATAATACCAAAATATTACTAACAAATTATTAAACAAATAAATTGTTTTAAAAATCAAAACCTTTCATTTTCTCATTATACATTTCAGTTCATTATAAATGTATTCCGTCAGTTTTTTTTTTTTAGAATCCATATGAATTTTTTCAGAATTTTCTTAGATTTCAAACTTTTGTTCGTTTTTGAAAATATAAAAAATCGATGTGGAAGCACGAATTTCGGATATGTATCCGTAACACGTTTTCACAGTATACACAAAAAGTTTCGAAAAAGTTGGTCCATTGAAACAACATTTCCGTAGTTATGGCCTCAAAAAAATTTCATAAATGGGAAATTCAAAAGTGTAAGAAAATTTTGAAAAAAATCTTGTGGCTTCTGGAAGATCAATGAATACATTTGAAATTACGGAAAAAAAAAACATTTACTGAATCTTTGTGGAACGACTTTTTTTTTTTAGCAACTTTTTGTTAATAACTTGTTGACAGTATTATTATGCAAAATTAATGTTCTTGACACCTTTAGCCAGTTGGTTTTTTTTTTTTTTTTTTGCAGATTTTTATACCATTAGGAAGTGTTCAAATGCACGTGTAAAGCATCATTAATAAAGTTTTATCGACATCCAATAAATTAATTAATTCAATCGTACCTTCGGTTTTATTACATTTTATTGCATTAAATTAAATAAATTATCGAAGTTAAGTAATTTTTTCTTTATTAAAAATTATGTCCCATTATATTAATAAATTTTTTTATTACACATTTAGATATTTAGATACAAAAAACGTAATTTTCAAAAATTACACAAAAATTCTGAAAAAATTCATACGTATTCAAAAAGATTAACAAATTGTTTTTATATTAACAAAAAGTTAAGTTGCAGGGGGATTTGTTGAATAATTTTTTTTTTCCTTAATTTCTTAATAACATTTTGGAATTATTATTATGCAAAATCAATCTTTTCAGCATCTTCCATATGCTCGATATTTTTCAGATTGTTTTCCCATCGAGAAGTGTTCTCAATTCTCTCTCAATTCTCTCTGAACTCAATTTTTTTTTTATTGGAATTATTTTTTTTCCGGGCGCAATGGCGGTGTTTTGCGCCAGCCAGAATTACCAAGGTAGCCAGTATTGGCAGATTGCTTTCTATAAGATAACTTTTAAACGTTATCTTTCAGATTTATGCAAAAGATATCGTTAAGGTGTCTTTAAATTTGCATCCATATGTGCGTTCACATATTGATTCCATTCTTTTGTTAACATAAATAGTCGTCACAAAAGTAAGCCAAAAATCATCATATGATTTTGTCTGAAAGATAACAATTATGGTGCACTGAAAAGTTGACTATATGCGGATAACAAATATAGATATAAAACAAGATGTCCTACTGATGTCCATTTTATGTTATCTTAAATAGTCTTCATAAAAGTGCTCCAAAAATCATCATATGGTTTTGTCAGACAGATGGTCCATTATAGGTCGCCGAAAAGATATCCATTTATCGATGAGAAATATGGATATCGACTAAGTTGCCAGGCCGATACCTTTTAAAGGCAACCTAAAATATCTACTTTAATAGTTGTCCGAAAGTAAACATTTTATTATGTATTCTCTCAGATACCCCTTGCATATAGGCCCAGGTAACCTTGGCATAGAAATCATATATTACCTTTTCTTTTCAGTAATTATTTCAGTAAATAAATCAATAAAATATTTATTGTCCATTCACTGCACATAAGAAAACTTTTGCTGCTTTTAAATCTTGCTAGGAATGAGGAAAACACAAATGATAAGCGATAGTACAGCGGGTTTTAGACTAATATGTGTAAGGTCCCGGGTTCGAGCCCAACTTTAGGTCGTTAGGTTTTTCTTTCTCCGAAGTGCGTAATATAGTATCCGAATGTATCCGAAATTGATATTAATTCATTATAATTCAAGCCAATTTTTTTCCAATGTTTTATACGTTATTATCCGTTATCAAAAAGTTATATTCTGGTTCACCATTCACTTCTGTAAACTTTATGACGATTTCGTAACATTGCGAATAATGTCTTTTAGGTCTGCCTATTAGACAGCATAAAGTTGTCATTTCCGTGACTGTTTACAGTTGACAATATGGCAACATTTTGCTAACAGTTATTCGATATCCAAAAGTTACAATTCCGGCAGCGCAAATGTTGACTTTCGGATGGACATAGGCTATACTATTTGTATCACAAAAGGATACCTTTTTCTACCAGAAGAAAGTTGTCCGTAACTTGCGTGTGACATCGTTTCGATGCCTTTAGGACAACTTAATGTTACCTGAGAGTTGACAATATGGCAACATTTTGCTAACAGCTATTCGATATCCAAAAGTTACAATTCCGGCAGCGCAAATGTTGACTTTCGGATGGACATAGGGTATACTATTTGTATCACAAAAGGATACCTTTTTCTACCAGAAGAAAGTTGTCCGTAACTTGCGTATGACATCGTTTCGATGCCTTTAGGACAACTTAATGTTACTTGGGAGTTGACACTATGGCAACATTTTGCTAACAGTTATTCGATATCCAAAAGTTACAATTCCGGCAGCGCAAATGTTGACTTTCGGATGGACATAGGGTACACTATTTGTATCACAAAAGGATACCTTTTTCCACCAGAAGAAAGTTGTCCGTAACTTGCATGTGACATCGTTTCGATGCCTTTTGGACAACTTAATGTTACCTGAGAGTTGACAATATGGCAACATTTTGCTAACAGTTATTCGATATCCAAAAGTTACAATTCCGGCAGCGCAAATGTTGACTTTCGGATGGACATAGGGTATACTATTTGTATCACAAAAGGATACCTTTTTCCACCAGAATAAAGTTGTCCGTAACTTGCGTGTGACATCGTTTCGATGCCTTTAGGACAACTCAATGTTACCTGAGAGTTGACAATATGGCAACATTTTGCTAACAGTTATTCGATATCCAAAAGTTACAATTCCGGCAGCGCAAATGTTGACTTTCGGATGGACATAGGGTATACTATTTGTATCACAAAAGGATACCTTTTTCACCAGAAGAAAGTTGTCCGTAACTTGCGTGTGACATCGTTTCGATGCCTTTAGGACAACTTAATGTTACCTGGGTACCGAACCTGTGATGTTTAGCTGACCTGCCCCGATGACGGTCTCGCAAATGCGTCCCTGATTCGACAAGCTTACTACTTAATGAGCCGTCTCTTCGCCTCAGGGAAGGCTCTCCAGCCGGGTCGCCGATAGCGATGTTTACAATTGCTAAAGGAGTATTGGCGCATAGAGCGGTAGCCGATAGTCGTCCAGGAGCCTCGAAGGACTTTCAATTATCTACCGTCGGCCGTAGGTCGAACCCCAATATTGCTCTTTACCGTCGCGGGACCAACATCGCTAATTGGAACGGTTAAGTTATGATTGCCAATTTATCGGGAGAAGAAGCGTCGAACGGGAAGCGGTTACAATGCACGATTCGCCCACTTTCACCGAAACCCTTCATAGTCCAGACGCCAGACGTGGTTCTGTATGCAATCTCAGGTCGCCGAAACAACCTTGTTGGATTCAATGGATTGTTTACCTCCCGATCACGAATATATAAGGTGTTTTGCGGAAATCCCGGTCGTTTAATTGTTAATCGCAATTGGTTATTAACAAAATAAGTTATTGTTTATTTAACTTCGGATATATATTTTTTTTTCGTATACTTTGGTTGATTTTGAGTCGAAAATGATCTATGCAATTTTACTCTATAACCTATAGATTCGGAGCAATAAATTATTGAAAGTTGCAAATAGGCCAAAACTGCTCTAATTATAATAAATTTGTAGCGCTGAAAATATAGGTCATAGACGAAAATTGTACAGGACTTTTACTCGCCAAATGAACCGAGAAATATGGAAAACAAAAATATGCGACATCATGCGGAACCGCATATTATGATTTTCAATCAGTCGCGCGACCGCAGTTTTTTTCGGTCATACCGTATGCTCGGCTATACCTTCAGATCCCATATTCAAAATCATAATATTCGGTTCCGCACAGTGTCGAATATATTTTTTTTTCCATATACCTCGGTTCATTTGGCGAATAAAAGTTCTTCACAATTTTTCGTCTATGACCTATATTTTCGGCGCTACAAATTTGTTAATCACATCAGTTTTGGCCTATTTGCGACTTTCAATAATTTATTGCTCCGAATCTATAGGTTATAGAGTAAAATTGCATAGATCATTTTCGACTCAAAATCAACCAAAGTATACGAAAAAAAAAAATATCCGCATTAAAAAAAAAAGAACTTACTTTATTAATTAAACAATTGCGATTAACAATTGAACGACCGGGATTTCCGCAATACACCGTATATATTCGTGATCGGGAGGTCAAAATCTATTGAATCTAACGAAGTTATTTCGGCGACCTCGGATTGCATACAGAACCACGTCTGGCGTCTGGACTATCATCTCTCATGCTGCTCCACTGGCTAGAAACGCGCCGTTTTTGCCACCCTTGAGACCGTGCATCGACTCGACTTCGCTAAAAGATTTTTCGCCTTTCATCACAGCCACTCTTCTTGTGTTACTTTTCCGTTGTTTTTTTTTTTTTTTTTTGTGTTTCCGTTCCTTGCCAGCCCGTGCAGAAATTTAGTTCCGCGGCCGAGATAAACTATAGGGCTACCCCCATGGAAATAAAGTATATGCATAAGTATACTTCTGGATATATATTATATATATATGAGATATATACTGGATATATAACATATATTCAGTATGAATTTGAGATATACAACTTTTTGCCGCATTATATATCTGCAAAGTATAACGGTGATATATAAACGATACATACAGGATACATAAATAATATATCTATGTTTCTTTAAAATATATATCAAGTATATATTCTTCGTATATGTGGTATATTTAATTTATATACATGACATATATTCACTCAAATTTCTTTTCACGGTGGTTAGTACGTACCGAAAGAAGGTTTGGTAATGTTGAAAAAAATTGGTTGGACTTTCATCGTGAATTATATCAATATAGGATACAATACTATGTTACGCATTTCGGAGAAAGAAATAAACCTAACGACCTAAAGTTGGTCTCGAAGCCGGGACCTTTCGCATACTAACCTGGAACCTTACCGCTACGCTAACGGCTATCAATAGAATTGTTTTGATACCCAGCGAGATTTGAATGTAACAAAAGTTTTCTTATCCGAAGTAGTGAACATTAATTTTCTTATGATGAAAATAAATCTTTTTATTTAGCCTTTTGTTTATTACAAAATGAAAAAAGAACAAAATAACCTTACTTATGTCTACGCTACTGGATAATCGATCGCCTATGCGTCTGTATGTAATGGTTTTTTACGCATAGAATGGTTTTGAATGCCATATTTAAATAATTTAGAAAATGTTCACAACTTTTCAAAATTTACTTCTATAATATTAACGATAAACATGGGTACTATTGGAAACTTTGAACATTATTGGTTTAAATCTCTAGATACAATCGCCAATATCTATTTTCATATTTCCCCAAGCATATTCAGTGTAGGCCACAGATGATACGCTGTATTGTCAAATCAAAGATATATATATATATATATATATATATATATATATATATATATATATATATATATATATATATTATATACACGTATATATATCGAAAGATATATAATAAATACATCGAATTAAACATAGAATATATAGAAATATGTATAATATTTATGTACATGAATATATATATGACGTATATGTCATATATATTAAAAATATAAAATTGTAGTATATCCCGTCATATATTTGGCGGATATATAAAAGATATATACAGGATATAGAACTTTTTGCCGTTATATATGACGTATATAAATTATATATCTTGCTATATATCTGACATATACTTCATTTCCATGGGGGTATATTACAGGCATACCCGTGGATCCATAATAGGGAATCCAAACTAGGACTCTACAGGGCACAATATAGGAGTCCACAATAGAATGATAAGGAATAGTCAAGGAAACCATAGAAGAGCACCCATATTTCGCCTTGCTGGGTCCTATAAAGGAGAACCAAGCTTCAATCGAACAATCTACGGTGAGGATTTCAACGGAGGCCCTATTTAGGTTTGTTGGGGATTCCATAATAGGAATTGAAAATTAGAAACCTAGTGACGGACTCTCATTAAACATAATAGATAAATCATTTATTAGGAAAAATATTAACAATGACATTAATAAATCAGAAATTGAATCAATTATTTTCACGGAATTTTTTATATTTGTATTTATTTATGACTACCATGCGTAAAATGCAGTTAATAATTTGTTTAAACGTATACTCATTATCGTGCTATTGTTATTTAATTCGTCAAGGGTTATCGATACTGGTAGCTTTTCAATATTCGGCCATACCAACTATTGAATTGTTCATTAACGATTGTTAATTAATTGTTAACTAACAATCGTTAGTCATCTATAGGTAAACAATTTTGCAACTTTATTTGGTTGGGAATCGTTCTCGGTGCACAATATCTACAAACGTTTGTAATTAAAATACGATTGTTAATTAAATGTTATTAACAAAAGGCACAATGTCGATGACAAAAAATTATTTTAACCGTTCACGAATAAATAGTTTTACTTCAAGCATTTTAATCGCATTCATACAAATGTAGCCATAACACCTCCTTTAACTTCAAATAGACAATAAACAAAGAACTTTAAGTGACAAAATAAGTGAACAACAAATAATCAGGGAATATTTTTTTTATTAAATCGTTTAGATTCGGTTTCCGGAAGATTTGTTGAACAATTTTATTTTTCATCAATTTGTTACAAAATTTTTGAAATCATTATTATGCAAAATTAATCTTTTCAGCATCTTTAGTATGCTTGATTTTTTAAGATTTTCATATCATCCAGAAGTGTTTACAATTGCCTCTCATTTCTCTGAAACCTACGCGAAGTGAACACTATTCGCAAGGACTACCTTAAATAAACAGAATCACCCTCGTGTTCCGCCCAACCTGAAACCAACCAGACACGACGAAAGGTTGCTTAACGGTTGGATATTAGAAAACAACCCTAATGCCGACTCTCAGCCAAGAATGGTAACGGTTGATTTCTAGTTGATTTTTCAAGCCTAACCATAAGCCAACCGCTGCATAGTCGGTTGTCGAAAATGGTTGGTTTATGGTAGGTTTTGAACAATCAACTACAAATCAACTATCGATAACGTAGCTTAAGAGTTGGAATTGGGGTTGGTTTATAATATCCAACCGTGAACCAATCTTTCATCGCGTCCAAAGAATGGTTGGTTTACAAAAACTAGCCCAAAATCAACCTTTGAAAAGTT
Source organism: Amblyjoppa fuscipennis (assembly GCA_963575735.1). Classification (NCBI taxonomy): domain Eukaryota; kingdom Metazoa; phylum Arthropoda; class Insecta; order Hymenoptera; family Ichneumonidae; genus Amblyjoppa; species Amblyjoppa fuscipennis. Next base: position 8,967,286 of record OY754497.1, read on the forward strand.
GGAACACTGGTTAGTTTGGTGCACCAATTGACCGGTTGGTTTGAAGTCGGATGTGGGAAAAGCTGCACCTTAAATAGACAGAATCACCCTCGCGTTCGGCCCAAACTGAAACCAACCCAAAAACCAACCAGTCAACCGATGCACCAAGCCAACCAATATTCCAACTTTCTGAAGATTGATTCCGGGTTGGTTTTTGTGAACCATCTATAAACCAACTATCCTTTAGACACGGTGAAAGGTTGGTTAACGGTTGGATATTAGAAAACAACCCTAATGCCGACTCAGCCAAGAATGGTAACGGTTGATTTCTAGTTGATTTTTCAAGCCTAACCATAAGCCAACCGCTGCATAGTAGGTTGTCAAAAATGGTTGGTTTATGGTAGGTTTTGAACAATCAACTACAAATCAACTATCGATAACGTAGCTTAAGAGTTGGAATTGGGGTTGGTTTATAACATCCAACCGTGAACCAACCTTTCATCGCGTCCAAAGAATGGTTGTTTTACAGTAGGTTTACAAAAACTAGCCCAAAATCAACCTTTGAAAAGTTGGAACACTGGTTAGTTTGGTGCACCAATTGACCGGTTGGTTTGAAGTCGGATGTGGGAAAAACTACCGAATCCCAACCATAAGTCACGGTTCGGAGGTCCGCGAGGTCAGTGTCCCTCGATCACTCCCTTTCCGCTTTAACCGCTTCTCTCTTTTCACCCGTCCGTTCTTGTCTTTCCATCCCTGCGTCCACCCATCTCTCCCGTACAACATTTGCTCACGGAATCTGGCCAACAGCTTCCGGTTTCTTTCAATCAGGAGAAACGATAATTCTTTTAGCCCAAGGATTTCGGAAGTGCTAAAACGAGGTCAGCGGACAATTATACACGCCCGGGCTCGAGTGGATCTGGAGGGGTGGGGGAGTGGCGGTGGTCACGGAAGTGAGCGGGAGAACCGGACGCGGTCCGCAAACCGCGAATTTCCAGCAATTATAACCGGAATATCCGCGGGGTCAACGGGTTAATCGAATCAGGCTCTCCCGGCGCCGGCCCAGGTCGAAGCTGCCTCGGAAATTGAAGGATCGTAGATCGTCCACTTTTACCGAGGCATAACTCCACCTGGCCGATCGGGTACCGCGTGGGAATACACACCGAACGCGATCGTCGATTCCTCATTTGCCTTCGGGATTGGCTCTGGTGCATAGACAAATAATCAAATTTCGGGAAACGGCGAAAGGTTCGAAGAATCCAATTAACCCGGGCTACCGAGTTACGGTTTCGCATTTGAGATGAGACTGTTTTTTTTCTTTTTCATGTCTCGCGAAGAATTGATAATGGCGTTCCTTTTTGCCCCGCGCTTGCCCGCGGACGCTTGCTAATCGTGCTCTTCATTTAACGCCCGGACGACCTGCTTGAAGCCACTGCCGGGAAACAGAATTCACCTATTAATGACGGGCGGTGCACAATCGATGAATTTCAGGTGCATGGAAAATCGTTAAGCCTCCCCACAATGGAATGGTAGGACTTGAGGGCCAACAGGGGAGGGTAGTGCTTGCGCGTGGGAAACTACCGTAAGCCCCGGTGGTCGCGATAGACCGCACCAAGGGCGCGATGAGCGCCGATGGAGAAAGAGTACCATCGATCGGTTTATCGAATCTGACTCCATCCCAATGAACATTGAGTTATATCATATGCTGGTTGGGCACCGCGTTTCCGATCGGAAAGGAATCCTAGGAGGGCAACCGGACGAAGGGCGCAGGAGACCGGATGAGGGGTGAACAATCGATATACCAACGACCACAAATTTTAACAAGGAAGCTTTTCGTGCCCACAAGCTGAATGGTCTCCTAGTAGCAATTTAAAGAGCGTTATCGGATTGCGGAAGCTTTTATGTGCCCACAAGCTGAATGACGTCTTGCTAAAAGGCGGGCCAATACGAGCAGAATTTTTGGAGGCTTACATCGGGCCCTGGAAAACCCCGGAAGGACCTGATACGGCCCTGACGGGAACCCGTTTGAAACCTTCAAAATTTGAACTACAGATCACAGCGACCATTTCCACTGAAGATGAAGTTTGCAACATTCCAACCGGACCAGCGGGAACAGAGTTTCCTTGATGACTTCAGCAATGTCCACCTACGAACCCGAAAGACATGATCAATGGAGAAAGTGTTCCATCGATCGGTTTATCAAATCTGACTTCATCCCAATGAATATCGAGTTATATCATACGCTAGTTAGGCACCGTGTTTCCGATCGGAAACGAATACGAGGAGGGCAACCGAACGCAGGGTGCAGGTGACCCGATGAGGGGCGAACAATCGATGTACCAACGACCACAAATTTTAACAAGCAAGCTTTTCGTACCCACAAGCTGAATGTCCTCCTAGTAGCGATATTAGAGTATTATCGGATTGCGGAAGCTTTCTGTGCCCACAAGCTGAATGACGTCTTGCTACAAGGCGAACCAATACGAGCAGAATTTTTGGAGGCTTACATCGGGCCCTGAAAAAGCCTGGAAAGGACATGATACGGCACTGACGGGACCACGTTTGAAGCCTCCGAAATTTCGACTACAGATCACGGCGACCATTCCCACTGAAGATGAAGTTTGCAACATTCCAACCCGTCCAGCAGAAACAGAGTTTCCTTGAGAACTTCAGCAATGTCCACCTAAAAACGCGGGTTACGTGACCGACCGAGTAGGTTTTCTCGCGACCCCGAGCAAAAATGTTCAACGGCTTGCATCAGTCATCTGTTGCACGTACGTTGGCGGAGACACGAAAGACGCCTTGTTGGATGAGTTGACCGTAAACAGTCTATACATCGTCCGTGGCTCAAACGGACTTTCTTTATTCCTTTATTCCTCAGCGACCCCATTTTGCCCCACGCCACCGCGAATTCTTTTGTCCATTGTCCGGCGCGACTTCTGTACCTACATTTTCGTTTTATATCTGCGTTGTCCCATCGGCGCGACGGAGGGGTTTGTAAAGTAGCTTAGCCAGTGGAAGTACTGCCGGACTACGTGACAGGAGTTCAAGTGGTAGAGATCCGCTTTCGTCGGACGTGATGCACAGTAAAAAAAAAAACATTTCGTAAAATAGGAATACGGATTTTCTTGAAAACAATTTTGTTAAACAAGTGACAAAGTCGTTTCTTGAGACTTCAATACACAAACTTGTCCTTTTATTTCCCATGTTATCAGCGATTTTAGTTCGCACTATCGTCTGTAAAACTAGAAACCGGTCGATGCGATCGAAAAATTAACAAACAAAAAAATCGCGGACGTTTCTGAACCATAAGTTGTAAAATGTACAAGCTTTTTTTTACTGTGCCAGCTCGAAGCGCAGCAATAGCAGCGGCAAAGTAACGAGGGACCCGTTTTGCCTCTTGTTGCGTGTTTTGTCTGACGGGGGGATGGAAAAATCTACGTTCCGTCGTTCGAACAATACATGAAAATTCATATATAATTCGGTGACGGGGGAATTGCATCCCCGAGGCGGAGACCATGAAAACCGAGGACCGGGTCGGATAAGGGACATCGATAACCGGGGCTCAGCAAAAAAATAAAGCCGAAAAGCCGCTCGACAAGGATTATCGATACGGCTTCCCCGGAGTGAGATTTGAGAATCGTCGATCGGCGGGAGGGAGGCGGTCAACGTGAAGAGGGAAGACCATCGGATGAAGGAAAACGATAACGATCCGGTCGTACGTCGTATCACAATTGTGCGGTGGGAACTCCGATCTTGGGATAATCCCGTGTGGAAATTTGTTGGGGTACGCCTGGATTGGGTTCGGCTTGTAGATGGACAAGCGCTGGAGAGTACCCGTGTATAGGAAAACTGGATAGACAATGCGTCGTGCGTGTATGGGAAAACTGGATAGACAATGCGTCGTGCGTGTATAGGAAAACCGGACACGTTCGGCGCACGGCCTACACCCAGAGAAATAATTCATTAGATTTAGATACATCAATGCATTAGAATTCTGTTTGTTCAAATGATATGTTTTTTTTTTATCTGTTCGAAACAAATTTTCTATTTACATGAGGTATTCAATGTGAAATCGAACGGTCAAAAACCCGACCCTCTCCAAAAAAGTTGTAATTTCACCGCGATTCATGATTATTCACAAGGGATTTTTAGTATTTTTTGCCGATTTTTTTTATCGTATTTTTTTTTTTTTTTTGAGATATCAAAAAATTGAACTTTTTCGAAAATCCCCCATATCTTAAAAACTATTAGTCGTACAAAAAAACGTTTAAACTATAAAAGTAGCAGTTTTAAATGATCTTTTGAAAACAAAATTTTGTACATTTTTTTTTAATGCAATAAACGTCCATTTCTATGAAAAATAGACGAAAATATTTTTTTTCAGCCGATACGTCATGTTTTATTTTTCTTTGAAAATTCCGGAATATACTCTCATGTGTGTAGTGTGATCTCATATTTTTATTTGAATGGGCAAGACGTCCGTTTGATACCTGTGCTCCGCTTAAGGTCGATTTTTCATTTTAAAAATCCCTTTTTTTAATAAAAAATCCGCAATCCCTTTTTTATTTGATCTTTTAACTTCCATTATTGTCGACAGTGTCACAATTTTATAAAATTCAATGGTAAGTAGTAGATATCTCTCTTTTTTTTTAATGAAAAATCGATCTATAAGGGCATATCTCTTTTAAAGGTCTTTTAAAGAGCAATAAGTTCACAAGGTCTTTAGTCGATAAAGACGGTGCGACGTTTGCGAATCACCGGCTCGCATATTTTTCGGTAACTCAACGCGAAACGGTAGTTTAAATCGAAAAGTAAAAAAAAAAGACGTTCCCGAGCAGAAATGGCCGTCGGGCTGACGTCAGATCCCTATCAGGCACTGCCTAACGCTTCATCAGGTCCTGATAAGGCACCCTTATCAGGCCCTGATCAGGAATGTAACGCCGTTGCCCTATAAGGTCCTGATCAGGCTGCCTGATCACGGCCTAGTAAAGGTGCCTGATCGCCTCCTGAGAAAAACATGATAAATAATTTTCACTTATTAGTGTTATTTTATCGGACATGTGAACCTTTTATATTTGTTCTTCGGATTAAATGAACTAATTACTACAATGTAAATTCCGGAAATATATATATATATTTTTTTCACTCCTGGTCGGGCTCGAACCCGCGACCTTGCCAATGGGGACTGCGTTGACGGCGCCTTAACCAACTCGGCTATCCTCAACTTGGGAAATCTAATGTCGAATGTAAATTTAAGCTCCGGTAGAAGTATGTGCACGACTAAATATACTTTTACAAAGTGTCACACATGCATTGCCAGCGGAAAATGAAATTCATTGAGAATTTTGAACACTTTCTAATGAAATAAAAATCGGATAAAATCAATGTAATATGCTAGGAACATTGATTTTGTGTAAATAGTAATGTTAAACAATTGTAATAAATAAAAATTAAATGTTCAGCAAATAATCGAGAAATCTTTTTTTCATAAATCGTTTAAAGTATTTAAATTATTTATTTAGTTATTAACTTATTAAAACATTCAAAATTGTTTCCAACGTAAGAAAATTCTATAAAAAAGAATTTACGAATTCATTTGAGATTAGAAAAAAACGTCTCACTTATCTTTTTCTCAAATACCTTAGAATCATTTTTTGGAATTTTCATTACGCAAAATCAATGTCATCCAGGCATCCATATTGCATGCCTGGAGAAGGCTTGCCTGATTCACCTGCTAGGCCCTGATCGGGGTACTATCAGGCTAGCATCGGCAAAAGCCAAGGATATCCAGTCAGGTTTTCCTACCTGTACGTTATCGGGCCCTGATCACGCTCGCATCAGGCTCGCCTCATCCGAAGCGAGGATTATTTAGTCATGCCTCACGACCTGTACATTATCAAGCCCCCATCAAGCTCGCCTGATCAGGCACACCCTGGCTATACTTTATCAGGCACACCCTGGCTATACCTTATCAGGCACACCCTGGCGATACTTTATCAGGCACACCCTGGCTATACCTTATCAGGCACACTCTGGCTATACCTTATCAGGCACACCCTGGCTATACCTTATCAGGTACACACTGGCTATACGTTATCAGGCACACCCTGGCTATACCTTATCAGGCACACTCTGGCTATACCTTATCAGGCACACCCTGGCTATACCTTATCAGGTACACACTGGCTATACGTTATCAGGCACACCCTGGCTATACCTTATCACGCACACTCTGGCTATATCTTATCAGGCACACCGTGGCTATACCTTATCAGGCACACCCTGGCTATACCTTATCAGGCACACTCTGGCTATACCTTATCAGGCACACTCTGGCTATACCTTATCAGGCACACCCTGGCTATACCTTATCAGGCACACCCTGGCTATACGTTATCAGGCACACGCTGGCTACACCTTATCAGGCACACCCTGGCTATACCTTATCAGGCACACTCTGGCTATACCTTATCACGCACACTCTGGCTATACCTTATCAGGCACACTCTGGCTATACCTTATCAGGCACACCCTGGCTATACCTTATCACGCACACTCTGGCTATACCTTATCAGGCACACCCTGGCTATACCTTATCAGGCACTCCCTGGCTATACCTTATCAGGGCCTGATCCCAATTTCTGCTCGGGTTTTCCCGCAATACGTCACCTCCGGTCAGAAAATTCTCGCACTCTTCGACGCGACGTCACTTGCGGCATCAAAATCAAAGCTTTCAATCGGAAGTGACGTTACATCGAATAAAAAAAAAACTTTCTCCTGAATGTAACCTATTACGAGCCGTACATCGGATTATCTCATTGTTCCGACGTCGCTCGAGCGATCGTTTTCCGACTGCACCAATATTCTCCGAGAATCCTCCACACGCCCGGCAAACTATCAATCCGGTGGAACGAAGCATTACGGTTGCCGGGCGCATTGGCAGTTTCCCCGGTTCGTCCACCTGTCGGCCACTCACCCCATTCTCAACCCCGGAGCCCGGTCTCTCTCTCCCGACGTCGTTAAAACTTGCCTCTTATCTGTATCCAGGTTGGTGGGTGGAGAAACGGCATTCAGCAATAACCGTTACGGCAATTCCGTTCCGGATATCGGAGGCTGCACTTGCATGAACGACCGTCAAAACGTTTGCAAATGACGACGCCGGCGGAGGTTTCGATTCGCGAGTTTTGCCCGAAAGTTCGCGATCCCCGGTTCGTAAACGACTGGCTTCACCGTCGAAAGGACAATGAAAGAAAAAGAACCACCGCAGTCGGTTCGGCGAGCCAGGGAGACGGGAAAGGAAGAGAGCGCTCGCCGGCCGATCACAAGAGGTTGGACGAGCCTCTCCGAAGAGTTCAACTCATAATTGCCTCCTGATTGCGAAGTCGGTGCTTCTTCCGGTGCTCCACAGCGCCCGGATAGCTTCTTCGCTTATCCGGTCGTCGCCGAGCGGGAACAACGCCGGAAAACCGCCGAGAGTTTTCGTCGTGCCAACGGCACAGACCGAACCCTCAACAGCGCCGTGCTCGAAGAACTTTAAAATTGTCGTATCTTTCCCTGTGTCTGCCATCCTCATCCCCGACTAATTCTTTTCATCTCGTAGGAACGACAGAAGAGACAACGCGCCTCTCGTAACGAGGACATTACGAGAGGCGCGTTGTCTCTTCTCTCCAAGGTCCTCATCACCCAGGGAAATGATTTCTTTGTAACAAATAAAATTTACTTATGACAAATAAATGATTTTTATTGCATATCTGCCTACTAGCATTTTACTTGTACCAAATGTAATTTTTTTATTTAACTGCATATGTGTTATCAACTTAGTGTCTTTATTTGGATCTAATGTGCTGTTGTAGTTGAAACAAATATATTATTTATTTATTGTAAATAAATTTTTTCATTGAATTTTTCTCTTATTCCTGGATAAACCTCGTCTTTGCTTTTGGCGAAAATCAAACAAATAATGCATTGTATAATAAAAATATTTTTATTTTGAACGTTACATTGTACATACTTGGTCTTAATTACTTACTTAATGACGTAAGGCATATTATCTAATATTATATAATATGGAATGTATGGAATTATGAAGTTAATTCCAGGTATAACGACAAGCGCGTGTTGACACGGTGCCGATCGTTCCTCACACCTCGCGTAATGTGAATATATTCCGTACAACAATAATGAGAAATTTCACTGTACTGACGTTCGAAGATCTCCCGGTAGCTTTCTAAGCCCGTGTTGATTAGACAGACCACCGTTTCGTCGGCCATTCTTGTCGCACGATCTCCCGTTAATCATTTTCACAACACTGTGACGCGAACGTGTCGAGGGTCGACATAGCTGTATGACGTAGGCCAGCGGACGGAGACGCAGAGCGCGCCTGCTGCCTAGTCTGGGAAACAGCGGCTTCCATGATCTAAATCTCGCATTTATTTGATTGAAGGAGACGCTCACTTAATTTTTTAAATTTAAATATCGTGAGTAGTCGATATTTAAAGAAATTGTCTTTGCGTGTACAGCTATAGGTAAATAAAATTGTTTAGTTGAATGAAGTAACTCTCATAAGTGTATATAAATAAAAATTTGTTTCGAACAAATAAAAAAAAAAAAAATTTCATTTGAACAAACAGAACTCTAATCCAGTGATGTATTTAAATCTAATAAACCATTTCTCGGGGTGTGCACCACAGTCTCGACGCACTTCACTTTGACTTCACTTTGAGCGGTTGCCCTTTGAATTGCAAAACAGCGGAGTCATCAAATTCAGAAGATGAACAGAAGATCGAGATTTTTTCATCGGCCATTGAATGATTATATGACAATTGTCTTCACGTCCAACTCATAATTGCCACCTGATTGCCAAGACGATGCTTCTTCCGGTGCTCCGCAGCTGCCGGATAAGCTTCTTCGCTTACCCGGTCGTCGCCGAGCGGGAACAACGTCGGAAAACCCGGGTACAAAAAAGTCGTATGGGAAAGGGTATTAAATTGAGTATGGGTTGAATATGGGGGGAATCGTATGGGAACGAATATTGGTGAAGTATAATCTGACTCAGTGATGCCAGACTGGAGGGACATTTCCCTCGGAGGGAATTTTTTAACACGGTACGAGATAGGCGAGGGCGAGAAAGATTGGGGGAATCTGGCATCACTGATTTAACTATGGGTTTTTTTCAGTTCCCACATTCATCCCATACACTTTTCCAGACTCTTTGCCAGTCATCGAGTACAGGCTCGAAAAAATGTCTAATCAATCCCATACTCTTTTCCAGACTCTTTCCCAAACATCGCGTACAGGCTCGAAAAAATGTTGTCTAATCAATCCCATACTCTTTTCCAGACTCTTTCCCAAACATTGCGTACAACTTTCAAAAAATTCCTATTAATGCGCTTGGTGGAAAAGAGTCTGGAAAAGAGTATGCTGATAGATAGACCGACAATTTTCGAGGCTGTATGCCGTGACTGGGAAAGAGTCTGGAAAAGTATATGGGATTGATTGCACGAACATTTTCGTGGGCCGTACACGGTGGCTGGCAAAGAGTCTGGACAAGTGTATGGGATGAATGTGGGAACTGAACAAAGCCCATAGTCGGATTATGCTTCACCCATATTCGTTCCCATACCATTCCCCATATTCAACCCATACTCAATTTAATACCGCTGTCCCACATGACTTTTTTTCTACGCGGGAACCGCCGAGTGTTGTCGTCATGCCAACGGCACAGACCGAACCCTCAACAGCGCCGTGCTCGAAGAAATTGAAAATTGTCTTATCATTCCTTGTGTTTGCTATCCTCATCCCCGACTAATTCTTTTAATCTCCGCGCTCGTTACGAAAGGCGCGTTGTCTCTTCTCCCCAAGGTCCTCACCACCGTCCCGACGATCGCACTTTACTTTGAGCGGTTGCTCTTCGAATTGCAAAACAGCGGAGTCATTAAATTGAGAAGATGAAAAGAAGATCGAGATTTTTTCATCGGCCATTGAATGATTATATGACAATTGTGTTCGCGGGTTATTCTTATTTTACTTTCAACATCCGACGGGCGAAAATCTTTATCGTGGCTGTATCTCGAAGTGGAACAAGTGGAGAACACCGTAATGCCCGGATATTGCCGAAGCCAAGTGCCATCGAGGAAATTGAAAAAGTTTTACCGGTCCCGGCGATAAGACAAGGGCGGCCTGAGGGGGGATGATGGCGGTGGGACAAAAAGAATGTGTACCGCTGGAGAAAGCGTCGTGGGAGTTACGTGTAACGTGCAATGAGAACTAAGAAAAAAAGAAAAACCATTTCCTACATTCGGAAATGGTCTTAATCGACCATTGGACAGCCGAGAAATAAAGGAATAATATCGATACGGGCGAATGCCGACCAGTCGATAGTAGCGGTTGAGCTGATTTTGAAAAAATTAAGTTGCAATGTCGCGTTTTGTCAGAGACTTCTCAGATACTTCACGCATAGAAAAAAGTCGTATGGGAAAGGGTATTAAATTGAGTATGGGTTGAATACGGGGAATCGTATGGGAACGAATATGGGTGAAGTATAATCTGACTATGGGCTTTGTTCAGTTCCCACATTCATCCCATACACTTTTCCAAACTCTTTGCCAGCCATCGGGTGCAACCTTCAAAAAATTCCTATTAACCAGTTTGGCGGGAAAGAGTCTGGAAAAGTGTATGGGATGAATGTGGAAACTGAACAAAGCCCATAGTCAGATTATCCTTCACCCATATTCGTTCCCATACCATTCCCCATATTCAACCCATACTCATTTTAACACCCTTTTCCATACGACTTTTTTCTATGCGGGTTACCAGACTCTTGTTAGGACTTTGTCGAAGTTTTGCCCATGTAGAAATTTTCAAACGTTACATCGGAGCCTGACGAGGCCTCGTCAGGTCCTTGTCATGCCTCTTCTGGACCTTATCAGGGGCCAATACAACGTTTTGAAATTTCTACCAGGATACCTGGGTCTTGCCAAGGTCTTGCCAAGGTGTTGCCAAGGTCTTGCCAGAGTATTTCTGGGGTCTTGTCGGGGTCTTGTCATGGTTTTTTCGGGGTCTTGTCGGAGTCTTGTCATGGTCTTTTCGGGGTCTTGTCGGGGTCTTGTCATGGTTTTGTCATGGTCTTGTCGGCGTCTTGTCGGCGTCCTGTCGGCGTCTTGTCGGCGTCTTGTCCGCGTCTTGTCGGCGTCTTGTCAGAGCCTTGTTCGGGCCTTGTAACAGTTCTGTACATATCCAAACGTCCATTACTCGGCAACTCCGATCAACCCCCATCTTCCGACGGCGTCTTTTTGCCATGTCGACTTTTCGTTCCGCCGCGATAAAACGCCGTTCCATTCGTTCCTCTGAGTGCAAACACGGAGATTTTGATCCGGTACTCGCTATCTCGCAGCGTTTACGCAGCCGTTATTCCAAGCATCGGGATTTACGGATCGGTACGTGCACTCTATCCGATTTCAAGAGTGGTATTTTACGCATCGGGACACCGGCTATCGCTCCCGCGTTCAATCTGTCTACGTTTTAGCCTTTTTATCTTCATCCGTCTCTCCGTGTAGTTCCTTCCATTTGGCTCGGCCATGCGGATTTCGCTCAATCTATAATGCAGCCAGAAAAGCGGAGAAACAGTCAGCGGTACAGAAACGGCGCGCACGGACAGCTCAACTCGGCCGACGCGAATGTATTTGAACGCTGTGTACACAACGCGCTGGATCGGTACGTTCGGGCGATAAAAATGAGCGCGAGAGCCTGGCAATCCTTGCCCTCGCGACGGGCGCGGAGGGCTAAGCTCTTCGCAAGCTCTACAATGTGTATGTTCCTGCTTGCGCAGTTTGTTCGCGCTATCCCCGTACCGTTCGCCTTTTCTCCTCGATCGTGTTCACCATTCACGATACCGGAATGTCTTATTCATTGTCTAGAAACATCGTTCGAACAGCGAAAGCTCTCATTGTGATGATCGAGCGGCGAGTTTGGGAACATGTAGACATTGGCATTGCAGATGGACGGGCGAAATATCGAGGAAAAAAAAAAAAACATATGGTGATCACCGGGATTCGAACCCGCCTCCATGGAAATAAAGTATATTCGGAAATATATTCGAGATGTATTATTTTTATACATAATATATTTCTCCGAAATATTGTATATTATGGATACAAAAGATCGTATACTTGAAGAGTACACGCTGTAATATACTCGCTCTCGCTTTTCTTATAAATCGTATATGTATACTTTCCATATGGTTTATATAATGTTGTTGATATGTCTATATATTGAAACATATATCCAATAATATGTTGATTTTATATTTAAAATATATCGATTGTAAATCGAAAAATATAAACGACATATACGGTCATCCAGAATGTATGCTTGGAAATTCAAAATCTTATGGACTGGCAATAGAAACTGTTAATCAAACTCAACAACTTGTTGCCCTGAATAGAATAAATTTGTTGCTATTGTTGATTTCTTTAGCTCATATTTATGGGACTCAAAGAATTATGAAGATTGAAATAGGTTAAAATCAATTTACCTGTCGGAATTTTATAATGTCTTGATATTTATGGAAAATGTTAGTTGAACTGATTTTTTTAAATTCCTTTTACACACAAAGTGTCCTCTGCGAGAAAACCAAGTCATTTCAGAATATGCTTTATTATAGAAGAAGCTTTGTGAAAAGAAAAAAAAACACATAACCAAGACATGTGACAATTTTGATTGTCAGAGTATATTTTTGCTTCGAATAATAAGCGGCGCGGAAGAAAGATTTTTTGCGTATCATCGTGGTAAACAGGCCTATGCATGAAACATTATGTACTTACAACTCACAAAACAATGTTTTAGAGTCCACCACGTCTAATTTATAGGTTTCCAAAGTTTTGTTTTCAACTACTGGATAGCCGAGAGTGGATATTGTCGCAAACTACAAGTCGCAAGGTATCGGGTACGAATCTCTACCAATGTCAAAAATTTTTTACCGTTTTTCAGAATATAATTTGCATCCATTGTTAAAGTAATTGCATGACATGAGTGAGAAACCAGCGATAAAAATGACGCAAAATAATTTTTGCACTATTTACATAATAGCTAGACTATATATTCCAAGTATATCTAACATACATATTTCTATATGTTACATATATTATTTTTATATATGTAACATATAGAATATATGTGTTATATATTTTACATACAATTACGAATATATAATTAATTATGAATATATAAGGGCACGAAAAATTCGATATTTAATTATATACTTTTGATGTATTTTTAATATATCAGAAGTAATAACAAATAGATTTTTAATGTATGTCACTATACATATATATATATATATATATATATATATGTATATATATATATATATATATATATATATACATATATATATATATATACTTTTTTCATATACTTTATTTTCATGGGGGCACGGATCAATCGGTTACTGAGTAAGAGCGCTAACCACAGCGCTAACGTCGCCTATAATGTTTCTCTCATTCGAGTCGTCCTCTTATATGCAATGCAGGTCGGTCACCGCCATCAAATCAACGTCTGTTGCTTCAGCAACCTACAAACAGAAACGTATCATCTCGTCACCGAAGTGTATCCCGATTCCGTACACAACCGATGATGTCAGGACGTACGCGCCCTACGCTTGCTCAATGTTGCCCCCGTTCACGATACCTTGGGGCGCTCCCCAACTCTCCGTCTCCCGCGGAATTCAGTCGCAAATGGGATAAGTACCGAGTAATTGGGCCGGTGGAGAGACAGGAAAGCCGAGAGCGAAGCCGCAGGTCTCTCTGGGAAACACCGGCGGTCGAGGACCGTATTCGTCTCCGTGAGGAACGTCACGATGATGCGACCAAATGAATGGACGGACGTGTTTTCCCATAGAGGACCGCACCAATTCCGAGTACGTAATCTCGCGATCGGAGGGTTTGAGCTGTTTGGAAGCAGACTCGTGTTCATTCGCGTAATCCAAACAAGCCGATCTGCCTCCGGTCCTCCGTCCTCTCACTCACCCGGCGTGCTTACCGCTACGATCGGTACCGTTGCAGTCACTGTAAACCCCACCGTTGATTCTTGCCAAAGCCGGCCTAGGCTCCGAGCAACCCGGCCGAGTATACATCGCTGATTCACCGGCGGTCACACCGGAGGCGCACGGGCTACGCTACCGGACTCGAACCCTTGCACAACCTACGGCCACTCACACCGACACTCCCAGCGTCCAAAGCTATTATCCCGAGTCCACAATGTAATATCGCTCATTGTTGTAACAGCGAGCGGGACCTCGCAATGTTCGATACGGGGACATAGAGACGCAGAATCGAAGGGACATGGTGATACGTGATATGACCACGTTTTGTTTTTGTTTCAACTCCGGACTGCACGTCAAGGCGAAAGACGGCGGTTTGGGCGGGTCAGTGAGGTACCGTGATTTTGCCGTTTTCGTTGGCTGCGGTGTTCGTCGGAACGGCTTAAGAAGATTCGAGCGAGTGGTGTTCATTTCGTCTGAATTCGAGAAATTCGGACAAGAGTTGCAAACACTTCTCGATTTTATGAAAATCTGAAAAAATTCATACTCATAGTGGACAGTGAAAAGACTAATTTTTCATAATAATAATTTCAAAATGTTATTAAGAAATTGTTGAAAAAAAATTGTTCATCAAAATATGCGGTAACTCAACTTTTTTTTTTTTTTATGAAAATGATTCGTACATTTTTCGGAATACTTATGAATTTTTTGAAATTTTTATCTTTATTTTGTTTTTAGCACATTTTTATATGTAAAAAAAACAAGAAAAATCAAAATAAAGATAAAAATCTCAAAAAATTCATACGTATTCCAAAAAATGAACAAATCATTTTGATAAAAAAAAAAAGTTTTAGTTACCGTATATTTTGATAAACAATTTTTTTTTCAACGATTTGTTAATAACATTTTGAAATTATTATTATTATGAAAAATAAGTGTTTTCAGAGTCTATAATGAGTATAAATTTTTTCAGATTTTTATAACATCGGGAAGTGTTTGTAATACTTGCCCGAATTTCTCGAATTCAGACGAAATGAACACGACTCGCTCCAGCTACCTTAATGTGTCTTAATAAACATAGTTAAACTATAACATAATTCCGGCATTTATATCTCGTTCATTCATACCCCTTGGCAAAGTTTCCATTGGGCGTTTAATGGCAACGAATGGTACCAAAAGGTAATCAATGGGATCCTAATGAAAATTCATCTGGAACATTGAAACGGTACTTTCAACTATTCACGTTTAATGGAACTCCACTGGCAAGTCAGTGGGAAATCTTAAATGGTATGTCTTCCCATTCGTCATTAATGGGAGTTCACTGACAAGTCAATAGGACGTGACAAATTGTACTTTTTCCCTGAGTTATTAATGATAATTAATTGGAGCATAACTGTAACATCTGAAATAGTATTTCTTACCATTGGGAACAAATGGTAACTAAATCGAACGGTAAAAACCTGGGGAATCTTTAATGGCACGTCTAACTATTTATAATTGACGAGGAATAAGGTTCGAGTCGACAAACACTAGGGAATCACGTGTGCGAGTAACAACTTTCACTTAAATTGTATAAGCGATAATGAATTGCCCATGAGTCCACGATAGTAGCTGTGAACTTAAGGACCGAAATTATTTATGAACAATAGGAGACATTTATCGGGAGCATTACAGCTTTTTTATTTCTTACATATTTAGACACTGTAGAAAAGTGGACAATTATGCATGGCATATTTTTCGGCGAATGGGAATGTCAGCGGGATAAAAATACCATACAACGAATGGGAAACTGAATGGCATATTGAATGCTATATTAAATGGTAGTACAAGTGGGAACGATAGCATGGAATTACTTCTAACGAATAGTTAATGGTAATCAATGGGATTTTTTTTAATGGTGTTTGATTGGAGACTTAGCCCTCATGAAAATGAACCATTGGTCGTCAAATGGTCACCATTGAATCTGAATGGTGCACTGAATGGTGCATTACTAGTAACCATTCGTTCTGAATGGTATAAATAGTGAACGATTGACACTTTCAATGGTTAGGATTCATCCTTTGACCATTGGCGAATGCCAACCATTCGGAGTGTAAACGTTGGTGCATTGTAACCATTCGGAGCGTAACCATTAGTGAATGGTAACCACTTGAAACATTACCGTTGATCAATTGTAACTATTGAGAATGTAACTATTAAGCATTTGTAATCGTTTGGAGTATTACCATTGACTAATTGTAACTGTTAGGAAAATTACCGTTGACTAGTTGTAACTATTCGGGACACAAGAATTGAACAATATTTGCTATTTCGATCTTTACTTTTAACAAATCGAACACTTCACTTGTAATCAATAGAATAATTTCTATCTATATTCCTTGTCTCTTCGGTCCCAAGTTGTGGTACTCTTTTCCAGAAATACTTTGGGCGCTCCATATTTCGGAGAAAAAATATATTTGGATCAACGTAAAAAATTAAACTCTGTATAAGTGTTTACCTGATCGTCCCGACCGTTATCGATATCTTTATGTATTTCGAGAGCATTGTATCGATACTGTATCGAGAGCATTCGAGAGAATCTGACATCGCTTGTGAACATTTCTTATGAACATCAGAACGACTTTTGCACTGACCAAAGAATGCTTTAGAAATTTCGTCGATTTTCTGGTATTTCCTATGATTACAAATACCCAGGAATTAAAAATGACTATGCATTATCATATGTTACTGGTGACTCAGCCATTAAAATACTAAATCAACTTTTATGTCATCCATGTAAAAAAAATACATAATTAGATAGAGGTTTGGCTCATAAGCAATAGTCACAAGGCAGAAACACTCTAATGCAAGAATAAAACATGGATTTTTTTTCTTCGTATTATTTGCTATAAAATAATAACCAACCCTCACCGAAAAGAACTACTGAAAACTACTGAAAAATACTACTGGCAGCATCCAGTAGTTAACTACTAATAAACTACTGAACTACTGACCAGTGCTAAATTGGCGGTCTACTGAAAACTACTGGAAATCGGGAGTAGTTAACTATTGAATATTACTGGGTATTTTGAGTAGTTAACTACCACTGAGTAGTTTACTACCCGAAACTACCATAAATCTCCAGTAGTTAAATACTTGAAGCTACTATGAATGTCCAGTTGTTGACTACTGGGAATTCCCGCAGTTTCCAGTAGTGCACTACTGAGTATTGCTTGTAGGGTTTAGTAGTTCACTTCTGACTAATGCTTGTACTTTTCCGCAATTCTACTTATAAGTAGTAATTACTGATGCAGGAACCACTACGTCTTCAGTAATAACTAATAAATGTTGAGGATTAACCACTAAGAAGTGGTAACTACTAACTGTTGAGGAGTAACGACTTAGAAGTAATAACTACTATATGCGTAGTAACTACTGCAATGACAGTAGTGATTGCTAAACCTCCAGTAGTCACCACTGGACCTCTAGTAGTTCTTTTCGGTGAGGGAATGGTGACCATTAAAAAAATGTATGGTTACCATTAGGTAATTTAATGGCTATCATTGGGAAATTCAATGGTTACCATTAAGAAATTGAATGGATACCATTGAGAAATTGAATGGTTACCGTTGAGAAATTGAATGGTTGTCCGAATGGTCCGCCAATTTACCATTAGAAATATTCCAATCGTTATCCCAATGGTTTCGTCTTAATGGTGACCAATGGTTCATTTTCATGAGGGAGCCAAGGGACCTTGGTAGACCATTTCATTGGGGCCTAGTAAGGTTCTGAGGGACCGTGTTAGGGCATTGTTAGGGCCTTTTCAGGTCCCGATGTAACGTCCCGAAATGTCAACCAGCGATGTCGAATAATTTAATTGGCGCATAGAATCAGTTTCATATACAAATTGGAACGTAATTAAGATTGAGCTATCGATTATGTTCTAATTCTCTTGCTTTTCTAATGTACTTTTGCTCTCTGAGAGGCTTTTCATCTCCTGGACAACAGATCAATAAAATCGTGCCATAGACGAGTCCTTGTCTATTACAAGCTGCGGTCATAAATTATAACAGTTTAAATATGTGAAATGTGACCAGCTCGATGCATCATTGATTCACATTCTAACTGAGCTGGTCCACATTCACCACTTTGCCCTAAATGGAACATTCCCTCCAAGTTGAAAAGAATAAGCCGTAAAATTGTTAGCGAAAAATCCGGGCGGTCAATATTGACGGTTTTTCATCTGAATCGACAAAAAAAAAAAACATATCCCGCAGATCGCACACCATTTTCATAATCCTCGCAAAAATCAAACCCCATTATCGTGTCTTAGTGGGTTACGCCGAGCCCACGCGCGCCGGGAATTAAAGGGCGATGGAGGAAGATCGTGTACCAGCAGCCTCGTAACATCACCGGCGAAAAAGGAATAGCGGCGAACGGAGGATCTCACCCGGTCTCTATTAGAAGTGCGCTAGGGGTTTTATTGCCCGCCCTGATAAGGGATGACAAGTTTTACCTAGAGCTTGGGTCCCATGATTCATTGCTCTGGGATCGAGCCCGAAACCCAGAGATGGAGAAAGGAATCCTATCGCCGACCTTCTCGCCTTATCTTCCACTCCGCTTCGACGCCGGACTTTTTCTACCATCCGCTGAAGAAAATCAACGAAAATCACCGAATCAAAAGGGAGGTCGAGTCTCTGCGCATCTGACGATTGATTCCATTCTTGTTTTCCAGTAAACCGTTTACTAAAAAAAAAAAAAAAAAAAAAAAAAAATTGAAACTGAGTCATTGAAAATTGAAATCTTCATATTGCTTCCTCATAAAATTTGAAAATTGCATTTTTTATATGGCTTTCTGAATACGTGCAAATTGAAACTTCCATGTGGCTTTCTGACAATGTTCCTTTATACGCAAAGATTCTTGTGTGAGAAAGCATTTTCTGTACTTTTGGCTTCATCGTAGAGAAAGCTTCGCGAATAGAGGAACCTTGTGAGAATGGCGTATGAAAAGTTCAATTTGCAGCTTTGAAGAGACAACCATATGAACATTTCAGTTATCAACTTTTATGAGGAAGCAATATGAAAACTTCAATTTTCAACTTTTTTTTTCAACGTCAACGCCGTGTTTGACTTTTATGCATAACGACTGACCGGTTCGGGTTCAGAGCGAAAAAAAATAAATAAATAAAAAGTGGCCCGCAAAATTGTAATAAATAAGGAAGCCATGGCAAATACTTTGCGACTTTTTTTTATTAGATAAAAAAATCCTAAATCTCACAAAATTGAAATGATCAACATTTTTTGTAAAATTTATTGGAGAAAATCGCTAACTGAAATTTACATAATTTGTGGTATTGAGGTCATGTCATGTATTTCGGAATCTCCACATTATTTTACTCATGAGGCACCATTTGATGACAAAACTCGCGGCGCACATAAAAAACAAATTTTTCAATAAATTAAAAAATTTTAAAAGCCCATAAAATCTAATCGATAAATTTTAGCTAAATTTAATACCAAACATTGCACAGTGTTACTTCATTCCCGTATCAAATTTGCGTTCGATACTTACATATTTACTGGAATCAAACCATTTTTAGTAATTTTTCAAAAAAAAAATCAAAATTCCATAAAATCTGACCGCTTGGAAAGATTTCCGCCAAATTCAATACCAAAGTTTTTCGATCAAAATATTATACTGGTGTCCAGTTTTAGGACGATAGCTTAAAATTGACGCAAATTTGAGACACCACAGACATAAAAAAAAAAATTTAAAATCCCGTAAACTTTCCGATATCGTCTCAATCTTCATAAAAATTGCACTGAATGCAAATACGTGACCACTCTACTAGTGCACCAAATTTCAACTGTCTATCTCAAACCGTTTTCGAGTTACAGGTGTTTTTAAACTATGCAACCCTCGCAGACCAACAAACCGTAAAACTGGGTTGGATTTGGATTGTTCTCTGACAAACTTCTGCAACTCAGCCAGTCGATTGGTGCATCAAACCGATTCTCATTCCAACCTTCAGGAGGTAGCTTTTTGGTTGATACCTCAAAACCAACCGTAATACCAACCATTATGTGTCGGATTGAAACTTGGTGTACAGTTGGATTTTCCCAAAACAACCGAATTTCCAACTTTATGTCGAGAGCACCGATAGCTCTTGCCCCGGGGTTGGAAATCGGGTTGTTATAGGAAAATTCAATCGTAAACCAACTTTGTGTCCAACACGCATAACCGTTGGTATTGCGGTTGGTTTTTTAATGTCGCCGAAAAATCAACCTCTTGAAGGTTGGAATGAGAGTTGGTTTGGTGCACCAATCGACCGGTAGGTTTTCAGGTTGGTTTCAGGTTGGTCAGAACGCGAGGGAAGTCTATCACACATAACACACATAAACCAAAAATCACATTTCTCGATGTTTTAGACTATTTCAAGTACTCCGACACTAAAATATTGAATTTTTTTAAATTGATTTTTGTTGATTTTTTTTTGAATATTTTTTATGAATATTGATTTTTTTTTTATTGACATTGTTTTGCTTCCTCATAGACGAAGCCGGCCGGCTGACAACCAAAGTCTTTTAGGAATGATAACCGGGAGGCTTTATCTTGGACAAGAAAAAATTATCGCACATGTACGAGATCTTAATTGGAATGATCGGTACAGCGATTTTAGGTTCGGTTGGAAGGGGTGTGTGAAATGGAACTTTTCAATCTCCCGGTACGTCGGTCCCGTGTCCCGGCGATGACTTGCGACATTTCCGACAACTCTTCCCGGTCGAAACTTCGTGACTGCTGATCGCTGCTAAGAGTGTGTGTGAGGGAAGCGAGTGAAAGAGAGAAAGCTCGACGAAGGTGCACGGGAGTTGAAACTTTCGTTCGAGGGAGTACCCGGCAAGTTTCCTATCCCGTAGCGTGGCGCAACCCCGATGCGGTTCTGCAAAGTTTAGGTAACAACTGCACCCTTCGAATGCTCCGGGCCGATTAGTCGATTGATGCCCGAACGCCTGTCGTTGGCTGTTAATCAAGTGTCGTTGAATCGTATCGATTGCTTATGTTTCCCGTCATAGCATCAAAGCCAAACAAACCGAGTTGCGGTTAGAGCTCGATATCTATCGAGGACGCGGTTTCATTGAAATTAAAGGAGCTTTCAATTCATGATTGCGATATCAACTTAGCGGTAAAGAGACCTTAATCGTAGGGTAGATTTCACTTGGATTCGACCTATTGGTGGTCCAGATTGAACTCCTGAGGAATCTTCTTCCTTTCACATGAAAAGTCAAGTGCCCTCAAAAGGCATTACGGCATAATCGGGACGTAAAAGAATTCGGGCCTGAGAGAGGTCTCCTATCCGGAACACAGAAAAATCAGGGCCTATAATATAGGGCTGCTAGGGGCATTTCGAAAAATCAAGGTCTAGGAGAGGCCTTTTGAGACGCTTAGAAAAATAAGAGCCAATAAGCGGACGCCTAGAGGACTTAAAATTATGGGCACCTGGGATAGGACTCCTAGAGGGACAGAGAATACTCATTGCCTAGTCGGGTCCTCTAGGGGATTGGAAAAATCAGGCCCCGGGATAGGACTCCCAGGCTCATAGGACCCTATGATAGTGTTGTTAATCTCAAAAGGCATAACGACCCAATTGGGACGAATACAAAATAGAGTCCGGGCTAGACCTCATAGGGGGCCTAAAAGTAATCGGCGTCCAGAATGGAGTTCCTAGAGTGACGTAAAACAATTCGGGCCTGGGAAAGCTCTCCCAGGCGGGACTTAGAAAAACGAGGGCTTGGAATAGGGCTGCTAGGGGCATTTAGAAAAATCAGAGCCTAGGAGAGGTCTTCCAGGACGCTTAGACAAATAATCTCTTAGGCGTCCGCCGAGAAGCGAACGCCTAGGGGACTTAGAGTTATGGGCACCTGGAATAGGACTCCTAGAGGGACAGAGAATACTCATGACGTAGTAGGGTCCTCTAGGGGATTGGAAAAATCAAGCCCTGGAATGGGGCTCCCAGGCTCATAGGGCCCTATAATAGTGCTGGTAAACTCAAAAGGCATTACGGGCTAATTGGGACGTAGACAAATTAGGGTCTGGGCTAAAACTCATAGGGGGCCTAAAAATAATCGGGATCCAGAATGGCGTTCCTAGAGAGACGTAAAACAATTCGGGCCTGCGAGTGGTCTCTTGGCGGAACGTAGAAAAATCAGGGCCTACAATAGGGCTGCCAGGGGCATTTAGAAAAATCAAGGTCTAGGAGGGCTCTTTCAGGACGCTTAGAAAAATAAGAGCCGAGAAGCGGACGCCTAGGAGACTTAGAATAATGGGCACCTGGGATGAGACTCTTACGGGGACAAAGAATACTCCGGGCTTAGTAGGCTCCTCTAGGTGCTTAGAATAATCAGACCTTGGGATAGAGCTCCCAGGCTCACAGGGCCCTATGACAGTGCTGGTAAACTCAAAAGGCATTACGACCCAATTGGAACGAATACAAAATAGGGTATGCGCTAGCCTCCATAGGGGGACTAAATATAATCGGGATCCAGGATGGCATTCCTAGAGGGACGTAAAACAATTCGGGCCTGGGAGAGATCTCCTAAGAGGGATTTACAAAAACCAGGGCTTGGAATAGGGCTGGTAGGAACATTTGGAAAATCACGGCCTATGAACGGAAAAACCGAAGCGGGCGCTTAGGGGATTTAGAATGAATAGCACCAGCGATTCGGACTCCCAGGATAAAAAAGAATATTCAGGGCCTAATAGGAGTCGTCTAAGAGATTGGAAAAATTCGGTCCTGGAATGGGGCTCCTAGGCCCATAGGACCCTATAATAGGACTGGTAAAAAACCTTCAGAAAAAGCAGTCTCCATCAAGCGGAACCAGATATCTGGATACTACAAGAGAACCCCCCTCAATCCCAGAACTACTCAAGATCATCTCACATACAATTGAAGTGATTATACGCCGTTTTAGTCGTTACTTTGTTTTTCCTTCACATTCGTTGCCGACGGACCTTTAACTCACTCCTATTATCATTAATATCGCGTAGAAGCCGATAGATCGATAATTCAACGCCAGTGGGATATAAATCAGGCGGTGTCGATGCAAAACCACACTTCGTACGTGCACACTGTACGCTGCCCAGTGCCGAAGCAGCAACAGCACCGTTAAATATTCCACCGAGCCGCACGATACCCACCAAGATTACCCCGGCTTCGACCTAATACCTTCGCGGTTCAGCAACCATGCTATCCACGCACACACACATTCACACACACATACGGTTTCGCATATATACATTTGTATTATACCGGTGTAGCGGAGCGAAAGCTCGTTCACGCTTCGGAAAAGCATACCAACCCGCGAAAGTAGAAGGGAGTAAAATGGATGGCAGTCTGTATCGGAGAGAAAGGGATAAACGATAGATAGGTGCGCCGAGGCGCCCTTCCGACAGAATCTAATAAGCCCCCGTCGGCTACGATGGCACCGTAAATTACAAAGTTAGACACAGGTCCTTTCGCAAATTAGAAAAATCGACAGTTTTAACGCCGTCGTATATCGTTTAAAATTTATGTACAATTTAACGAACGAGCACTTAATTGGATATACTGTTTGAGCGTGGTTCTCGAGGGTATGGAGAGGAGGGATGAAGAGGAAGTGGTAAATGGAACGCAGGCAACTCGGGACCCGAACGCCCAATGTTAATTTTTATTTCTTTCATTTCATTTCATTTCATTTGACGGATGCCTGCTTCTTTTGTCGATTTACATTAAACCTAGTGCAGAGCTCTGAATACAGAATTATAATATAAAATAACATTTGATTCTAGACTTACATTCCAATCTAACATACATTAGACAATCTATGATTTTAACTAGTCCGCCCTTCACTTCTCTTCTCTTCTCAAAACTCTAACGAGTGTGTTGTACAGGGAATCCAGGAAAGATGCAGTGCAAGCGTGTTGTTTCAACACACAAGCCAACCAACACGTGTTTTATGCGGCCTGTCTATGATCGTGCTGTACGATATACGAAGCCGCCATACTGCGATTGAATCAAACGTATATGCAAGTGTGTTGATTTCTTAGTGTTTTCTTTTATGAAGTGTGTAGTATACCTAGCGTGTATCTGTAGACCAAGTGAGTTGTTCGGTCGTAAACGCGTTCAAACAACACACATAACGTGCATTCCAATAAGCGTGTTCTGTAGCAAAACTCTAACGAGTGTGTTGTACAGGGAATCCAGGAAAGATGCAGTGCAAGCGTGTTGTTTCAACACACAAGCCGACCAACACGTATTTTATGCGGCCTGTCTATGATCGTGCTGTGCGATATACAAATCCGCCATATTGCGCTTGAATCAAACTCATATGCAAATGGGTTGATTTCCTAGTGTTCTCTTTTATAAAGTGTATAATATAACTTGTTGTTCTATCGTAAACCCGTTAAAACAACACACATAACGTGCATTCCAATAAGCGTGTTCTGTAGCGAAACACTAACAAGTGTGTTGTACAGGGAATCCAGGAAAGATGCTCTGCAGACGTGTTGTTTCAACACACAAGCCGACCAACACGTATTTTATGAATGCATTTGGTTGGCGCAACACATGTTATATGTGTGTTGTGAGTTGTTTCAACACACTTGACAACACGCTTATTTTTACAGTGATATCGCACCATCATCATCTCTGTTCACATTCGAGGTGAGGATGCTTTCGAAACACATGCTGCTTGAAAGACTTCCAATTTGCAAAGGTGGCGCTACATCCATACTCGTTGCACTGCACTTTAAACGATCCATCAAATCGATGATGTTGGACAACGTGTTTCAATAGCTGATTATCAGATGCAGCTTCAACATAGCACACACGACACTTGAAACTATCGGGCGGCCTGTCCATGATCGTGCTGTGCGATATACGAATTCGCCATATTGCGATTGAATCAAACGCATATGCAAGTGTGCTGATTTCCTAGTGTTTTCTTTTATAAAGTGTGTAGTATACCTAGCGTGTACCTGTAGACCAAGTGAGTTGTTCGGTCGTAAAAGCTTTGAAACAACATATATAACGTGCATTCCAATAAGCGTGTTCTATAGCAAAACACTAACAAGTGTGTTGCACAGGGAATCCAGGAAAGATGCAGTGCAAGCGTGTTGTTTCAAAACACAAGTCGATCAACACGTGTAATATGTAATATGTGTGTTGTGAGTTGTTTCAATACACTTGAAGACACGCTTGTTTTTAGAGGGTGCTTAGCTTAGGCCTGGTGATGTAACCATATCGTTAAAAATTTTTAACGAATAACACATACATAAAAAAAAGAAAAAAAAATCATTATGCACGTTTGTGGACAACAAGTTGTTGTCAGCCGTTCGCTGCGCAATGCCACCGTACGTGGTAAAAATCAAGCCCGGTGTAGCTGTACAATAGAGTGACAATAGCGGAAAAGAAGACAAGTAGCTTTTGCGAAGCGCTGTGTCAGGCGAAAAATATAAAAGAGCCAAAGGGCATTCCCCAAGACGGATTCCTCGAGCTTCTGTGCTAGTACAGTCATAAACCAGAATACGGTCGGACTGGTTGCGGGAGAGGGAGGGGGAAACACTTTAGCTGTCTCTAGCTCCGGATTTAGGACTCTCGTCATGCCATTCCAGCCCGCTGGTGACTCCGGACTGACTTTTTTATAAGGCGGGCGTCAAGTAAATCTTTTATTCCCTCGCCCAAGCCGCGATGCGAGGCTTCCTTTTTTTTTTCCTCAAACACTGGCGGGAGAAAGGAATAACGCAAGGCTTGAATAAATAACGAGAGCAAGACCCTAAAATATGAAAGACGACGAGGATAATACCTGGACCGTGAGACAGAGATCACGAGAAATGTAAGGTAAACGGCGGAGCTGGTGCACCGTACAGTTCCCGACCGGATAAGTTGGAACCACGAGAACGAAGACGAACACCCGCGCAAAAAAGAAAGTACTAAAGGAGTATTAAATTGAAAGTATTAGGAGTATGTCGTATTAGACTGAATAATACTAAAATCATACTTCGCGAATGAGTACAAAGTATGAAACTAGTATATGAAAGGCTATTAGGTATTAAGTATTAAGTTAATATACCACGAAATATTCGAGTATCAAGTGTGGACCATGGACCATGGCCAAAAATGAACTGCACTAAAATTTCTCAAATTTCAGATTTCTACAATATGCATTCTCGGCTAATAATGAAATTCAGTAACAATTTCGAACAATTCCTAATGAGATAAAAAATCGGAAAAATCAACCGTGTGTAAGATGCTAGGATCATTGATTTTCGATAACAGTAATGTAACAAAATTATAATAAATAGAAAAATAAGTGTACAACAAATAATCAGGGAATATTTTTTTATTAAATCGTTTAAATTATTTAAGTTATTTATTAATTTATTAAATTATTCAAATATCCAAAGTTCGTTGCCAAGATTCGTAAACATTTTTTCCAACTTAAGAAAATTCTATAAAAAATTCACATCGACTATGAAAAATGTACGAATTTATTTGAAATTAATATAGAAATGGAATACTGATAATTGGGAATGGAATGCTGTAGAGATATATTGAGTTAACAAAATTAGTATGCAGCAGTATGGCAGACCTGATAACGCCCCTACCGTTGCCGAGGCCGAATATCGACTCAATTCCTTTACTATCGATTAACAAGGGCTGCCCGATCAATGCCTGATCTGGACCTGATCTTACTAGCCGTATGCTAGCTTGGTCATGCAGACCGTGTGTATTCCAGACCCGGCCCAGGTCAGATTTTCCATAAAATGGCAAGCCTTACCGTTTCCCCATCAGGACCTGATCAGTCGTAGGGCATACCTGATCAAATTTCTACCCCGGTGATTCATACACTCACACACACACACACACACATGCATACATCCGGACACTTTTTCTAAATGTTTTGATTTGCAACATGATTTTCCGATGTTTTGGAACATTCTGAACAAGTTTTCATTCGAATCTCGAAATTGATTTATTTTTTCTCACCAAATCAAAGTTTCCTCCATGATAAAACAAGATTATAAACGAAAACTGGTTTTTGTGCCCCAGTCGATTATAATTTTTTAATTTATTTTTTTATGAATATTTTTGATCATTTTTACTATCGACTATCGAGGAATGCTCCGAAAATATTTGACTGTCAAGCGTTCTTCATCATTTAATTCCTCGACTCGCAGACCAGTTGTTCGTCGAAAGAATTCTACGATCTCATCAGTTGTGAGAGGCGAGGGTAAGACTTGAAAACAAAGAATAATAAGAATTCATATCGACTATTAAATTTATTATTTCCTTGTAAATGCTGTAAATTTTCGCGTACCGTACTTTCAATCTTTTCGCAAGATAAACATTCTCCATATACTATAAAAACTCTGATCACGACGGTAGACATTAACGACATGCAGGTCTCCAAAGCTGAAACGGACTTTTGCCGATTACTTTTCGCGATGTATCCAATTATCCGAAAAGTTTGTCGTCGTTAATTTGCCATTCGACTCGTTGATGCACGATAAAAAGGTTGTTAATTATTCGGGTTACGAGTACGGGAGTAACAGATCGAAGCTGGAAAGCCGATCAGTCTCACCGGGAAGGGAGATATCGCTGTTTTTTTTGTGTGAAACACAAAATAATCACTGCTTCAATCTAACATTTTAATGGTGTTTTCTTTTTTCTTCTAATTGCAGAAACGTACAGAAAAAACAGAGGCGTTAGTGATGATGCAAATATGAAGGAATAGGGCTCAACGTCATGGACGCGTTAACCCTACTGGTTCTGCTGTCCTGTCAACATTTTCTACGTTCCACCGGTGAGCACACATAAGTTTCGCTACTACTACTTCATAATTTTACGGCATTGAAATTAATCAACGGAGCGACTGATCGTATGAGCGACTGATCGAGTAAGCGAATGATCGGGTGAGCGACTGATCGGGTGAGCGACTGATCGGGTGAGCGACTGATCGGGTGAGCGACTGATCGGGTGAGCGACTGATCGGGTGAGCGACTGATCGGGTGAGCGACTGATCGTATGAGCGACTGATCGAATGGGCGACTGATCAACTAACTAAGTGAGTGACAAATTAGTTAACAATCAGTCGCCCAGTTAGGCGACTGAGCGACGAATTAACTGAGTGACTGATCGAGTGATAAACTCTGCGAATGAGCGACTGATGAACTCTGCGACTGAGCGACTAAGCAGCAATGAGCAACGAAGCAACTAAGAGAGAACGTACGTTAATCTGTATGCAGCCGAGAATCCATCGATCTCCTGTTGCAGAATAAACCTCGCGACCGACACACACGAATATATGCGCGCACAAAGAGAGAGAGACACAGAGACCGGGCTTGAAACGAGCGGGCGCTGATCGAGTGACTTAATTTCCGGTCTCGCCGTGCCGAGGCCAGATCCAATCAGTCGAAAGGGATCGATTCACTTAATCAAGGTCATCAGGATTTACGAACGTGATCCGAATTCGTGGCGAGGAACGTTTCCTGTTTAGAACCGTAGATTTTCCTCTCGCTACCCGGTAGGACACACCGGCGGCTCTCCAAGTCGTGACACTCTCATTAGTCCCGTATCACACGTACAATTCTGACGCAGCTTATATTCCCTCCCACCCGCCTTGTATTACCACTGGAAAGATCGGACCGAGACACCGACGGGAATATCTACATCGCGAGTCATTATTATCGAACTCTCGAAGGAAGTGGCCTTAATCACGTGGCTGGATCGTTCCCCGGAAGGGGGCGGGTAGGGCGAGTGAGGTCGCGAGGGCGGGAAGCCGAGCCTGGATATAAAGGGATTGGCACGAGAGAGACCCGAAGACCGATGGAGACCGGACAAATGGGGAAACGACGACACGGGGACGGAGACGAGAGAAGCGGAGCAGACACTGTGTGGGAGCGGCAGAGGAAGGAAGGGAAGCTGGTGGTCTGAACGGAGTGGTAGCAGCAGGAGGGAAAATCCTGGAAGGGCAGGCGATAGACTTCGGGGCTATCTCTATCGAGGGTACGGCAAGACCCCGGCCCGGAGCCCGAAAACGGGCAGGCTTTCGCCGAGAGAGGGAACTTTCTCAATTAGAGCTTCTAGCCTCGATCGACCAGGACCTCATTCGTATTCACGATGAGAGCTCCGCTATTGTCGCGAGAGAGATAGAGCAAGACGTGGGGCGGGGAGAGACAGAGGGAGTCACAGAAGAATGAGATTGGCTCTCGCAACCTGTCGATATCTCTTCCCGGAGTGCACTGGCTGGGACGAACGTTAAGCACCGTGTTCCACTCCCTTCGACTCGGATAATCTACGATCCGGGACTTTAAAGACTCCTAACGGACTCTGTGATGATTCTACAATGTGCATCGACGGACCAAGTTTTTTCATCAATGGCGAGACAAGTTTGGCTGCTGAGGCTCCAAAGCCTCAGCAGCATCGCCTCACTGACTCGGTCAGGAGGCACGTCTTTCATTTGGAAACGTCTTTAATGGGGCTGCTAAGTGAAAAGGATCCTCAAAAAGCGGTCGAGGCTTCCCTGGGGAGACTTTGATCCGGGAGGGACTCAGAGCAATGAGGGTCGGCGATGGCTCTTGGGATGACTGACCTGGGGAGACTTGCAGTAATCAGACCCAGGTGGGGTTTTGGGGGAACTTCGAATAGTTACGACTTGGGATGGTTCTTGAGAAAACCGACGTGGGGGGATTTTGGAATCATCAAATCCAGGTGGAGTTTCAGGGGGGCTTTGGATAACCGGGACCGGGGAATGAATCCTTCGGGAAACTGGGGTTGAAGTTTAAGACGTTAGTTTGAACTTCAGATCACACTTGAGATTGAACTTAAGATCGAAGTTTGGGATGAACTTCGTTGCATCTTTAAGATCTATTTTAAGTTCGACCTCATGATAAGTTTGAACTTGATTTCGTGCTTATGTTTGATCTTAAGTTCAAACCGATAAGAAGCGATGAGAAGTCATCCAAAGGAATCTTCTTGTCGCACTCCACGTATCGTTTTCCAACGAGCTTCACAATCGCAGATTATGTCATTGAGGAGAATCAATTGTTCTCCAGCAATCATTCCATAAAAATGAATTTAAGAAGTTATTTTGTTAGATCGCCTATTCGTCACATTATAGTGCCATCAAAGCTAACCGCATTGGATATCCAGATACAGTTTGCACGTCGAAAAAGTATAAGAGTTCGATCTTAAGTTCGAACTTAAGAACGAACTGCAACGACAATCGAATTTGATTTTAGACTTATGTCCGAACTTAAAATCAAGCCTAACCACGCGATCAGGTTCGAAATGAGGTTTGATCTTACGCTCTAAGAAGAATCTAAAATAGGTCTTAGGCACGCAATGAAGTTCGGGCCAAACTTTGATCTCGAGAGCGATTTTAAGTTCAAACTAACGTCTTAAAATTCAACCCTTAGAGTAATCAGAGCCTAGGATGGCACTCGAGCTGACTGATCTGGAAATTCGACTGACCAGACCCTGATGAGCCCTTTATAAAGTTCTCCATTGGGCGTTTAATGGTAATGAATGGTATCCAAAGGTAATCAATGGGATCCTAATGGAAATTCATGGGGATCACTGAAACGGTACTTTTCACCATTCATTCTTAATTGGCCTCCACTGACAAATCACTGGGAAATTTAAAATGGTACATTTTCCCATTCATTACCAATAGGAGACCAATGGCAATTTCCTGGAAAACTTCGATTCGCACTTTTTGCCTTCGTTATTAATAACCACCATTAACCACCATTAACCACCATAACCAAACTACCATTAATGGTAGTCCACTGAAGCATAAGTGGAACAGCCAAAATGGTATTTCTTACCATTGGGAATAAATGGGAACTGAATCGAACGGTAAAAAGCTAAGGAATCTTTAATGACGCGTCACACTATTTATAATGGACGAGAAATAAGAATGTTATCGATAAACGCTAGGGAGTCACGTGTGTGAGTAGCAACTTTCACTTAAATGGTATGAGCGATAATGAATTGCAGATAAATGAGTCCACAATAGTAGCTGTGAACTTAAGGACCGAAATTATTTGTGAACAACAGGAGACATTTTTCGGGAGCATTGCAACTTTTTAAATTGTTACATATTTAGGCACTGTAGAAAAGTGGACAATTATATATGGCATATTTTTTCGCGAACGGGAATGCCAACTGGATAAAAATACCACACAACAAATGGGAAAGTGAATGGCATATTGAATGGTATATTAAGTGGTAGTACAAATGGGAATGATACCATTGGCAAAACCCCATTGAATCACCTTTGATGAATAGTCAATGGTAATCAATGGGATTTTTTAATGGTAATTAATGGGAGATTCAGCCAAGGGAGGCTGCAAGGAAGACCTCGAACAGTCATGGACCTAGGAATGAATCCTTGCAGTACTTACGAACAATTCAGTCCTGAGAATTCCCAATCGATCTTAAAACGCCTGAAGATGTTTTCACCTACAATTTTAATGAGCACACGCAGTTATCCTCACCACTCTGTTTTCTTGGTATGCGAATAAACGAGAGTGAGGTTGTATGTGAGAGCTTGTTAGTGACCCTTTGTCTCGGGCTTGTGCCAGAAAGAAAAGTCTTCTCTCACCTCGTCACCGTTGTCTTTTCGTCGCCTTTGACGACCGTCGCGTGTCTTTCGCTCTGTGGCTTTTTGTCTTGCTCGTTTTCATTTTTCACTCCTCGTTTCAACGGTATCGCATTCGACCGCCCGATGAGCGACTTTCCAGCGCGCTCGGGCCATTCCCTTTGACTACGTCTTCTCGGTGGCAAAGACCATAAGCAGAAAAATGAAGAACCATTAAAACGTTTTCACCAGGCACAACGACGAGAATACATTCGATAAAACAAGATAAGTTATGTCAACATTTCTCCCGCAGCTGCGGAGGGAAACCTCGACCGGGACGACAGAAAGATTCATCGGTTCCGACTCCGGTGACTTTTTGTCCCAAATTTCGCGGCAGCATTCCCATCGGATAGCCCGCTGCTACATGACTATCTCTCCCTCGCTCTCCGGAATTGCTCGATCTGGGTCTCGCTCGAATTGAGTTATGCCATCGCGAACGATACGCCACGCCGGGGACAGCTCTCGGAATTGCGAGTCAGCCAAGTCACGTGGGGAACGCGACTGGAGTAAGCGAACCTGCCGTCTGTCTATAGAGATCGAATGTTCAGTGTGTCGGTGCGACCCATAGCAACAATACTGCTTTGTTTCGATGCGCCTAAGAAAAGATCCGTGTATAGATTCTTGTCGCATCGAGTTAAAAGAAAAATCACATACCCATCTTTACAGCGGCTTTACAACGGGTGGAATGTGGTAGAGCATCCCGACTACCCAAACCGTGCTCGGTCAGTAACAAAGACTGTAATCCAAATTTATCCGTCAGGCTTGATCCGTCGGATAAGAGACGGGGTGGCATTGACATTCATAATTGTCAGATGGAGAGCATCGGACTCATCTTTTGTTCTTCAGATCTAATGCGCCAGAGGAATTCGGATTACAGTTTTTGTC
Organism: Amblyjoppa fuscipennis; assembly: GCA_963575735.1. Classification (NCBI taxonomy): domain Eukaryota; kingdom Metazoa; phylum Arthropoda; class Insecta; order Hymenoptera; family Ichneumonidae; genus Amblyjoppa; species Amblyjoppa fuscipennis. Next base: position 8,999,849 of record OY754497.1, read on the forward strand.
GCCAAGCGCGTAGTACGCAGGGAGAAAAATGGTTTAGCGGCTCCAACAAAGTGAGTTTTGCTGACAATGACCTCATTGCCGCGGCAAAGCGATTAATAAAAGCGGCAAAAAAATTACTACGTAGAAGCAATTGTTTTTGCTATCACGACAAAAGTTTCTTGTTACTACGGTGATTTAGTTTGCTATGAGAACAAACGACGCCTGTCGTAATTTGACGGCTGAGTAATGATTGCCCGCGCAAAAAAGAAAGTATTAAGAGAGATTGAAAGTATTGGGAGTATGTCGTATTGGACTGAATAATACTAAAATCATACTTCGCGAATGAGTACAAAGTATGAAACTAGTACATGAAAGGCTATTAGCTATTAAGTATTAAGTTAATATACCACGAAATATTCGAGTATTAAGTCTTAAGGACCATGGACCATGGACGACGAACCACGGACCATGAACCACAAAACCATTGACCCATCGACCCATAGACCCATAGACTCATGGGTTTGTGGTCGATGGTCCAGACTTAATACTCGAATATTTCGTGGTATATTAACTTAATACTTGATACCTAATATCCTTTCATATACTAGTTTCATACTTTGTACTCATTCGCGATAGGGCCAATGATTGGGCGAAGCTTGGTATCGATGTTGCCAACATTGGCATGCGAACTTGGCCCAATCATCAAGGGAGCCTTGGATGACAAGTACTTGCCAAAATTGGCACCCGACATTGGCCCCAATGTCGGGTGCCAGGGAACAATAGGATTGTTCGATAATTGGTTCTCAATGTTGGCACTCCATAAGTTACATATATAGAGTGAGAGTGGTTTTGAAACAATACTTTTTTATACTATAAAAGTTGGAGTATCCCTTTTTTATGCTTTGCAGGTCTCCCAGAGATTATATTTTATGTATTTTCTCTTGCGAGAACGATTAAAGCCGTCATACTCAGTCAATGAATTGGCAATACATATTTTATATTGGTATGTCAATGCATTTATTAACTACCGAGGACGGAATCCAAAAATAATACCCATATCTTGCGAAAGCTAAAAAGGTGTAATTTCGCATGCTCTTATATTGACACTCGGGTACACGTTCGCTTGTGAGAAATAACTTGGCTTGACGCCATCTAGTGGCGAACGCCGATGATTGGTGGTCCAATGTTGGCGTCACATTGGTAAACCAACGATTGGCGACCCAATATTCGGTCGAACATTGGCCCGAAATCGGCAGACCAATGATTCATGAGATTCTGCATCGACCGACCAACAGTTGGCGAATCGGTATGCGGCTGATCATCGGCCTAAAATCAGAACACCAATGTTTGCTGAGTTCATACTCGGCTGAACACTGGTCTCAAATCGACAGACCAACAATTGGCCGGTCAAATACTTGACCAAGCATTGGCCGCCAATTGTCAAACCAACCAATGCTTAGCAAATACTCGACCGAACATTGGCCTCAAATCGCCTAACCAACAATTGGAGTGTCGAACTCAGCCAATTCGCATTCTCCGCAAATTGTCGAACCATCCATCGACGAGCCAATACTTGGCCGACCATTGGCCGCGCGTTGGGAATTCGACAATCGCCACGCCAACACGAACCGGACCATCGGTCGCGTCCGTTCCACCGGCAAAAGCTACACGGCCGTTAGCTCTGGTCAATGGGACGGTCGTTAGCCCTGGTCAATGAGGATGTTGCTGGAATACACGCCTGGATGCTTCTTAATGCGCTTTCGCTTAATGGGTCTAAAACTGAAGCCATGACTTTGGGTAGAGTCAGGCTCTTGAACCGGTTTAGTCTCAAGGACTTCTCCTCCCTGCTTGTGCAGAACTAGGCGGTGAACTACGTTACCTCCATGCGATACCTCCGTGTATCAATTAGGAACACTTTGGTATGGAGGCGCATCTTCGGTTGTCTCGCACAGCTGTGCCGGTCACTTCACCTTTTCGACGTCGCGACGCGCAAATGGCTTGTAAGAACCTCAGTTCTCCCTCACTTCGAGTACTGTCTGACTCTTCTCAGCGATATCCCCACCGTTCTAGACGCTAAACTACACGGACTTTCAACGCCGCGATTCGCCTCGTGCTGAACCTCCGGCGCAGTGATCACGTTTCGAAGGGGAGACGTTCGCTCGGCTGGGTCAGCCTCCCGAACAGGAGACTTTTCTTTATCGGCTGCACCTTCTATGGCATGGTGCACTTCAGCGTACCCTTCTGCCTCGCGGAGTCTCTCGTCCCTCGGGATAGGGCGAATCCTCGAGGCATTGGGGGTAGAACCAACTCTCTGAGCACACCGGCCCTGCGAACGTCGAAGTACCGCAAATCGTTCATCGTCAATGGCTCCCATTTTTTGGAACGAATTGCCGACCTCCATCACGAAGACCTTAGAGATGTTTAGGACGCCCTTGGCGAAGTTTTCCATTGGGCGTTTAAGGGTAATGAATGGTATCGAAAGGTAATCAATGGGATCCCAATGGAAAATCATGAGGAAAATTGAAACGGTACTTTCTACCATTCATTCTTAATGGAACTAAACTGGCAAATCGGTGGGAAATCTTAAATGGTACGTTTTCCCATTTGTTATTAATGGGCGTTCACTGACAAGTCAATGGGATGTAACGAGTGGTACTTTTTCCATTCGTTATTAATGGTATTCCATTGGAGCACAACTGGAACAGTTAAAATGGTATTTCTTACCATTGGGAATAAATGGGAACTGAATTAAAGGGTAAAAAGCTAGAGAATCTTTAATGGCACCTCTAACTATTTACAATTTGACGAGGAACGAGAATGGAGTCGACAAACACTAGGGAATCACGTGGATGAGTAGGAACTTTCACTTAAATGGTATAAGCGATAATGAATTGCAGATAAATGAGCCGACAATTGTAGCTGTGAACTTAAGGATCGAAGTTATTTATGAATAAGATAGACAGTGTAGAAAAGTGAATAATTATGTATAGTCTATTTTTCCACGAATGGGAATGCCAACGGTATAAAAATACCATACAACCAATGGGAAACCGAATGGTACATTAAATGGTAGTACAAGTGAGAATTATACCATTGGCAAAACCCCATTGAAACCCAAAACCTTTAACGAATAGTGAATGGTAATCAATGGGATTTTCAATGGTAATTAATGGGAGACTTAGCTAAGGGTGGGGAGGGCGGGAGTGCGGGCATGGGGAGGAGGCTTGAAGGGCGCTAGAGCAACGATTTGTGATGTCAACCGTGTAACGCAACACTTTCGTTTAGAAATATTGAAAGTGAAATCTTACACGACTTTACCAAATTATGAATGTTACCAGATAGACAAGCGGCACGAAATTTCGCGCTTGTCTATCCGGGTTGTGTTTACCCGTAATAAATGAACGACACTAAAATGTTCAAATTTCAATTTCTACAGTATGTTATAGAAATTGGAATATATGTATTCGTACACTGAAAAAAAGTTTCGGTAAGATCAAACAAGATTTGTTTGAATCAACCTAATGCGACGGTTGCGGGTGGCGAAGGAAATATTTAGTTAAGTTGACTACAAAGTTACATCAGCATAAAAAAAATCATTTCATTGTCCCAACTAAGAATATGTTTGATCGAACATAATAGGCAATCATATCGAAAAAAAATGTTTGTTCGAAACAAATATCTAGTCACTCAAAGGAAACAAAATATTTGGCCCAATTCAATTTGGAATTGGGTCCCAGTACGGTTATTTACGTTATTTGTTACTAATTAATTTCATACATAGTTACATCGTGTTTTATATGTTGAATTGTTATCAGTATATCGCTACTTATCAATGATAACACAATTTTTACAAATTAAAATTTTATATACCCTAGCGGGTCTCGAACCCCGAACCTACCGTATCCTGACCTAGTGCCTTACCACTACGCTACAATCGCTTATTGATATGTATAAATTTGAATCGTATATATAAGTTATTCTCCGTCATTAACTTAGATTCAACTTCGATGATTTGATATTGAAATATCGAAATAACTTGAAAGTTGTTTATTGAGGGTATAATATTTGTGAATTACTAAGTTGACGTCTTGCCGAATCAAATAAAATTATTTTCAGGATGCCAAATGATCGTATATATACGAACACATCGAATCACATTTTTTTTTTTTTTTTTTTTTTCAAATTGACCAAACATACGTGAAAAGTCAAAATAATATACCCTCTGTACGCTGACAGTATATAAGATTGAATCGGAAAAAAGTTGTTGATTTAATGCATTTTTGGTTCACTTTGAATCAACGTTGTAATCGCCGTAACTGCTATACGCAATTAACACAACCACACCAGTTGTATTGTTTCAACAATGGTGCAGTCTGTTTAAATGCGCCTGCATTTATTCAAACCAATTTTCCGTCACCGCAACTGTGAGGTTGATATTACCAAACCTTTTTTTTCGATGTACAATTGGCGAAGTAGACGGTGTCACCCATTGAAATAATTGATCCTGGACTGGGACACGCGTATTGTGCATCAGCTGACGTATGCGATGTTGCCACACATTCAAATGTGGCGACGATCGCCATGACACTCGCGGTTCGTCGAAAATTTGCCGAAAGTTCATCGAGAGTGTCGTTAAACGGTACGTTCAATCAGCCTACTGTCGCATTATTATATTCCGAAATGCTTATTGCATTGGATAAATCAGTTTTGATTTCTTCATCTAGTAGCGAAGTATTAACATATTTCATAGACGTACGCTCTGAATCCGTTTTGCCACTGTGGTGCTGCTATTGCCATGTAAAAATGGCAAATTTTACAAACCAATATCGCAAAAACTAAACGGTCAAAGGATTCTAAACTTTGCAAATACGCTCTACGCATCTTACCCTTTCATTTGATATTATATTTGCTCGCCTAACTAGAATCGATGAACATTTAAGAACTACCGTAACTCCGCAAGGTATTGACTTTCGCAATTTATGCATTCATATACCGCAAATTTCAAAGGTTGGGCAATTCCACTCTATTTTTATTTTTACCTAAATACCAAAGAACGGTTTTTTCACGTCTCTTTGTAATATAAAAAAATGGTGTGTTTCAGAATCAAAGGTTGTTTTGTTGTGGTGACAAATCGGTGCGAGCAAAAAATTTTGCTATGGTCACAAGCTGGTTTTGTCATCCCGATACTGACAAACTAAATTTCTTACGGTAACGAAAATCGTCCTGCGCAGACAATGTTTTTTTTTTTTTTCTCCGTGCGACATCGTTACGACGATACTTTGCCGGAAGGAGAAGCGGTACATGCAGCAGCAATGAGTCATGTAATTTGAGGTCCTCGACGAGCAGTCTTCCGCCATCTTCCGCCAAGATCCACGCTTCTTTTTCATCCACCCCACCTCCGCCAAGCGTAGTTTGGCCGCTGACTGAATAATAACTCGAATAATTACCTGCGACCCAGTTGCAACAGCATGCTTGGGGTCCCTTGTGCCGCTTCGACAAGGTAACTTGTCGATGGTATCCTCAAAGGTTTCGCTTCTCTTTTGCGCAACTTCCTCGTGCTAACTGTCTTTGAGAGAAATCCATTATCGAAAGTCCGTTTGGAGACGCGATTACATATGTTTTATTTTTTTTTTTTTTTTTTTTCATAAACTCACTGTTGTCGTCATGCTTGTCAATGTCCCGATTGATCATCGCTGATTCCGGATCGTCAAAATAGGGTGAAGAAGCAGTTCTGCCATATTGTCCATGATTCTGGCTCTAAACTCCTTAATTGGCTTGTTTTTCTCCATTCTTCGGATTCTTTGCCATTTTCCCACATTTTGCGTCTGCCGATCCGTTTCCTTTCCTGTATCCTTTCTTTCTTGTTTGGTGTTCAGCGGGTACCAAACGTTGGCGTAGAATCCGAAATCTCCTCGGACGAGCCGGTTTTTAGTGCACATCACCGGAAACTCGCTGTTGTCGTCATGCTTGTCAATGTTCCGATTGATCATCGCTGATTCCGGATCGTCAAAATAGGGTGAAGAAGCAGTTCTGCCATATTGGAGTTTAGAGCCAGAATCATGGATTCTGCCTCTAAACTCCTTAATTGGCTTGTTTTTCTCCATTATCTTGGATTCTTTGCCATTTTCCCACATTTTGCGTCTGTCGATCCGTTTCCTTTCCTGTATACTTTCTTTCTTGTTTGGTGTTCAGCGAGTACCAAACGTTGGCGCAGAATCCGAAATCTCCTAGGACGAGCCGGTTTTGAGTGCTCATTACCGGATAGAAACTCGTCCGCTTCCTGTCGTTACGAAAGGTCCGCGGAAGCACCACTCACCGAGGAGTCGGATATGTCGGAGCCCGTCGGGTTCCTTCCGTTTTGTTTCCTTCCAGTAGTAATTCCGTCCCGTAGGAATCCAATATCCCCGGATTCCAATTGGCGGCATCGATGGCCCGGTGAACGAAGAAGTGGTGCGGACTACTCACCGAGCGGCAAACACAATAAGAGAAGAGTCGAGTGGATTTTCCTCCTTCGCTCTCTCGATCTTCACCGGCGCTTTCTGCTTCAACGCAGTCGGTTAACTGACGTTTTTTCTTAACCCCCTTAGTTCTCCTGTCGCCTGGAAATTTCGCACAGTGAGCACAACGCGCCTCCGCATGATCCGATCGACGCGTCTGGCGATGAAGCCCGCTTGGCTATAATTCCTCCACGCCTATCTGCACGTTCTGTACAGGAGAAGATAACAAAAAAAAAAAACGTCAACAAATTCCATCCTATTTTGTTGCACGAAGCAAATAATAATTGAATCGAGCATAATATTCTGCAACGAAAAAAAAGTTTGGTAAGATGAAAAAAAAATAAAATTTGTTTGAGTCAACCAAATCCGGCGGTTGCGAGTGGCGAAGGAAGTATTTAGTTAAGTTGACTAAAAAGTTACATCACCATTAGACAAATCATTTCATTGTCCCAACTAAGAATATGGTTGACCGAACAGAATAGGCAATAATATCAATGGACCAAAAAGTTTGCTCCAACTCAATCTGGAGTTGAGTCCTGGTACTGTTATTTACGTTATTTGTTACCAATTAATTTTATAGATAGTTACATCATCTTTTATATACTCAATTGTTATCGGTACAATCGCTACTTATCAATATCGCACAATTTTTACAAATAATAATTCGATATATCCTAGCGGGGCTCGAACTCCGAAACTAACGAATTCTGACCTAGCACCTTACCACTGAGCTACAATTGCTTATCGACATGCGCAGTCATGAATCGGACACATTAGTTGTTCTCCGTCATCAATTTAGACTCAATTGTCGATGATTTGACATTGAAATATCGAAACAACATGAAAGTTGTTTATCGTAGGCATATTATTTGTGAATGGCTAAATTGACGTCTTCCCGGATTGATATATACGAACAAGTCAAATCACTTTTTTTTTTTTTTTTCAAATCAACCAAAAATCCGTTCAAGTCAAAATAATTTACATTCTGCATGTTGACAATATATACGATTGAATCGAAAAAAAAAACATGCTGTCGATTTAATGCAGTTTTGGTTCACTTCGAACCAACGCTGTAGTCACTTTAACTGCTGCACGCAGTTGACCCAACCACACCAGTTTTATTGTTTCGACAACGGTGTAGTCTATTAAAATGCGCCTTGTTTGATTCAAACCAATTTTCCGTGACCGCAGCTGTGAGGTTGATATTACCAAACCTTTTTTTTCGATATGGTAATCAGTATTTTTATTTATTTATGTGTATTGTCCTCCGATTCTCAGGGCTACTGCCTTATAGCGGACAGACCTGGGCAAAATACTCGAAAATACTCGAAATACAAAATACTATATGTATTTAAAGTACATTTATAAGTACTTCGTTTAAGTCCCTATGTAAGTAAATATGAGTGAAGGGCAGTAATCGGGCCACGGTCAATAATTGGGTCGTTCGCTCTACCTTGAATGACGCCACAAGTAACATTTCTTTTTATTCTACCACTGTTTCAGATGCTGCAAACGCAACCATGAGTGACGGACCTTCGGACAACAATGTACCGTCATTGAGGACCTCAATAAAACAAGTAATCGCCCAAACCAACGGAACAGCGGTGCTGCCCTGCAAGATCGCCGACCTGGGATCCGGCATAGTGAGTGCATCTCAGAAACACACGCGGCTCTAGACGCGATCGTTGAACTGCATGTTTTATCGGGTCGGAAACAAAATCCTAACGTAAACTCTAGGTTCGCCGAACACATCCGTACACGTATGCTAATTTATGGACATTAGTAACATGTTAATTATCATTGAGCAAACATAGCAGTCAGAACAAGTTGAATTCACTCGTGTACCCACAGTAGTATGCCAAAACCATTAAGAGGCAAGTTTATATAAATACGTCGAGGGTAGGTCGGGCGCATCGTACAGTTATGAATATAGTTCAGCACCGCATGTGAATACTGCGAATCAGAAAGGCCGAACCGAGTGTCGAGACGCGTGATTTGAGCCCTTTTGATTTTCGGCCATCGCTATGATATGCAGTCTTAATACGAGCCCGCAGCAAGCTCGTATGCGCATACGGGAAACTGCTGGGAAAGACACTTTGTTGAACACTACCAACATACTAGCCACTCCATAAATAAATAACAGAGGCAACCTACTGGTGTATTAAAGCCTTCGGGTCTCGCCTCGCAAGCTTGCCGGGGCTCGAGAATTGCGAAATACTCACTGTCTGATAGCGGGGCGCTTTTCGCTTATGCGTAACCCCGGAACATCAGGATAGGGGAGCATACAGGGAGATCGGAGACGGGGTGGCGAGGATTCCGGCGGAGAAAGGAGGAGGGACACCTGTCGCCTCGAATAAAACGTCTACCGTCCGTTGGGCGGGGTTGTAATCTCCCGATATTAAAATTGCAGAGAGGACGACGAGGATGATGATGACGGACAAAAAGAGGAATGAAAAAAAAAAAAAAATGATCATCCAACAGACATATTGGAGATAGCAGGATGAGATGGATTATCCGCTGGCGTGGGGACGTGTACATCGCGGACAAGGCTGCATCCTCGGGATAACAAGCAACGAAAGAGCTTTTCTAATCTCGACGACACAGCACAGAGCTGGAAAGCTTTCGGAGCGTGGCTCCGGCTGCTCCACGTCGCATTGATCAATTCGTAGTATAATCTCGGTGAAACTTGGCAGGGGCATGTGGGAATGAGGCTAGGTGGAGCGGGGCAAAGTGGGCGAGGTGAGGAAATACCTAAGGAATTTGCAAGCGTTCAATCAGGCTCCTTTAGCCGAATGAGGGTTTTACAGCTCGTTTTTGCATCCCTTATCTCGCTGATATATTGCTCGATGCCCCAATGGGATAGGATATATCAAACGAGATATCCAGTAGGACATGCAACAAGATTGGATATCCAAAGATATCATGCGATACATCCGCAGGACATCCAGCAAGACTGAATGTCCAAAGATGTCAGGTAAGACTGAATGTCTAAAGATATGAAGCAAGACCGAATGTCCAAAGATATCAAACAAGAGTGACTGTCCAAAGATGTCAAGTAAAACTGACTGTCCGAATATATCAAACAAGACTGGATGTCCGAGAATATCAAACAAGACTGGATGTCCGAAGATATCAAACAAGACTGGATGCCCGAAGATGTCAAGCAAGATGGGATGTCCGAAGATATCAAGCAAGACGGTATGTCCAAAGATATCAATCGAGACATCCAGCAAGTCTTGCTCGTTGTCTTGCAAGACATCCAGCAAGACTGAATGTCCAAGGTATCAAACAAGATTGGATGTCCAAAGCTATCAAACAAGATTGGATGTCCAAAAGTATCAAACAAGATTGGATGTCCAAAGCTATGAAGCAAGACTTGGATGTCCAAAGCCACCAAACAAGATTGCATGTCCAAAGATATCAAGCAAAACATCCAGTAAGACTAGATGTCTAAAGATATCAATCCATTCAGCAAGATTGGATGTCTTGCTTGATCTCTTCGATCCCGTTAAGGAATCCAATTCAGCAAGATTTACAGAAAACCAGGCATCAAAGATTGGCACTGTACCATCTCATGGCCGTAACGAACTCAATGTTCTCACAAAGACAGACTTTTCACTTGCCCGGAGGAGTTCGATGGAGGTTCACGTCAACGGCAGCGTAACCAGAGTCTGCCCCTTCCAGGAAATGCTTCCCTCAGGATTCCTCCTGCTGGTTTACCTAAACCATCAACGGGGATCGTAGGAGCTAGATGGTAAGCAGAGCTCAGAAACACATGGGTCTACGAGGAAGGATATCCTCGTGAGTAGGCAAGCGAATGGGTGATCCTCCCGCACTCCCGCGGCACGTGTCCGATACATAACTTCCGGGAGCTATGATAACAATAATAGCCCACCCGCGGCACCAGGAGTGTTCAGATGCGTAGCCTCTATTCAAGGTTTGGCTCGCGAGGCGCCCAACAGCTTCTGCTCTGTCGTTACAAGCGTAGTTACGTACATTATGGTATAGTCAGCACCCTGCCCGATGCATCTCCTTCTCGAAGCCTCTCCTGTCCTCCCCGTATCGCCACACTCGCATGCTAACAATAACATCATCAATAATGGTTACTCCGTTGCATCGGAGACGTGAATAATACATAACGAGCTTCCCGAAGCTTCCCGAAGCCACCTTCGCCCGGTGCGGAGGCGCTCCCCCAGCTAACGCACCGGGTCAAATTGCCGACGCTCCGGGCGTTTTCCGACCTGGTGACGCAGCTGCTATTGGATAACCACCGTCAAACTTGGACTCACGCGTCTGGAAGAAATTTTTACTCCAGGCGTTATTGAGATGGTGTGCAACTCGGTCGATAACAGAGACTCGTCTTCGTCTTTAGCGGAGGTTGACACTCAGGTTCGGGAGCAAAGTCCCAACCAGAAGCTGATGACCGTGTTCAATGAGCCTCTGAACATCAATGATAGAACCTGGGAAAACCGTTCTTCATAGTTTTGCATACCTACATTGGGAATTTTGAAATAAACTCGATTGGTGACAAAAACTGTTCATCTCTTCATTCTCAATTCCTATCTAAGGATCTTCAATAACGTGGGTCGAACACAAATGATCAGTATCTTCATCCCTCGGTGCAAAAACTAGGAATTGGTGTCATTGCGGAAAAGTTTGAACGGAACCAAACGGATTACAGTTTATGTCACTGAACCAGCCAGACTGCGGGAGCGAAACTAAATCAAGTGTCCGCTCGGCTAGGAAAGAAGCGATGACTGAGTCTGGCGTCCGTATTTCGTCTATGAAGGATGTGTTAAGGCCAGTTTGTCGCTGACAGTTACCCTTCCCCAGCTTTGGGTCACAAAGGCAAAGCGAGAGTGTGATAATTGAGAGCGCGAGCAGCCACGACACTCCAACACTCGCGCTGTGCAACTACATCATCAAGACCCGGGGAAGGTGTCGGAGATTTCTCGTTTCTGTAGGTAGGAAAAGCGCTTATATGGGTGCGACCCGGGGTTGCCGCATCTCTTTGTTTCGTCCCGAGCGCGCGCCTGCTTTTGATAGCAGTTAATTACAGTCAAGCCATGGAGTCAAAGAGAAAAGACCAGAGACCTGCACGGTGTCTTTTGCTTTAGCTTATCTGGGATCTGGCAGCGGGTCGCCGGTGTACCAACGGTGGAGTTGTTCTCCCTCGGTCAGTTTCTCGCCGAGGTGGTGGTTGATTCGATTCGAGGATCACAGGCTCACGCGCGCTTCGTAACCGCGGAATAAACAGAAAAATAAAGGAAGCTACCGAACAAAAAGCTTTCCTTCCAACGGAGTGAGCTTCTTCACAGGTCTCTTACGGGACTCTCGAGCTGTGTGTACACTCTCGACATTTCTCTTTAGTCTCCTTGGTGCGAGGGAATTCTATTTAATGAACAAGGATCCTGTTTTTCCCCAAATGATAATCCAGCACTTACTACAGAAGGATTTCTCGGTCAAAGGGAGTTAATTTTAGTGCCTCTTAAGGTGGGGTATGCATCGGAAGATTCATTTGCCTTGCCCGGAAGGGATATGAGGTTCTTATTCAAGTTTCTATTTACGGGATTAAATCTAGCACGTTGACAGAAAGAGAGGAGTTTTCGTTAATTTTTACTGGAAGAACGTGTGCATTAAGATCTCTCGCGTTCGGCCCAACCGGAAACCAACCCAAAAACCAACCGGTCAATCGGTGCACCAAACCAACCAATATTTCAACTTTCTGAAGGTTGATTCAGGGTCGGTTTTTGTGAACCAACTGTAAACCAACTATTCTTTAGCCACGATGAAAGGTTGGTTAACGGTGTGATATTAGAAAACAACCCTTATTCCGACTTTCAGCCAAGAATGGTGATGGTTGATTTTTAGTCGATTTATCAAACCTAACCATAAGCCAACCGATGCATAGTTGGTTGTCAAAAATGGTTGGTTGATGGTCGGTTTTGAACAATCAATCACAAATCAACCATCGATATTGTAGCTTAAGAGTGAGATGCTGCCGCATCTCTTGACAGGGAAACATAGGCAGTTGTTGCATGTGACGAAGATTTTGAGGCCATATTCACGCGTCACTCCCGTTCGAAATTTTACTTCACAGCTGCGCACTTTTTACACTTCACGGAAGTGGAAACGGTGGTAACGGCAGTGATGAAATTGAGTGTTCTGTATTCTATTGAATTGTCCTCGTGCACAATCAGTTCTGCTTGTCGCTTCATTTTTTTCGCTGACGCCCAGAGACTCCCACTTTCTTGCTCGACGGTTTTCGGATTGAAAACTTTTTTCTCGCTGTTTGGGTCGTGACTGCCGGCCACCCGTTGATCGCCGTAGCTCTCTCAGGCCTTTATGACTCTCCATTTATAACAAAATTATGAAAACGAAAAGTTTGAACGCCGGAGAAATTCGTGAATGAGAACGTACTGCACGGTTCGAAGTTCACCGCAATACTGTAACGACCTCCGATTTCCGTCTCAGGCAGTCATTGTAACGACCATCGCCATAAGTTCGGGAATCCCATTAAGGTAAAAGGCCCACTTTTGACACTTCTACGCAGCTCTCCCCTCACCGAAAAGAACTACTGAAAACTACTACTGGCAGTATTCAGTAGTTAATTACTAATAAACTACTAAACTACCCGCGTAGAAATTTGATCAGGTATGCCCTACGACTGATCAGGTCCTGATGAGGAAACGGTAAGGCTCTCCATTTCATGGAAAACCTGATCTGGGCCGGGTCTGAAATACACACGGTCTGCATGACCAAGCTAGCCTACGGCTAGTAAGATCAGGTCCAGATCAGGCATTGATCGGGCAGCCCTTGTTAATTCGATAGTAAACCCGGGTAGAAATTTGATCAGGTATGCCCTACGACTGATCAGGTCCTGACGAGGAAACGGTAAGGCTTGCCATTTCATGGAAAGCCTGATCTGGGCCGGGTCTGGAATACACACGGTCTGCATGACCAAGCTAGCCTACGGCTAGTAAGATCAGGTCCAGATCAGGCATTGATCGGGCAGCCCTTGTTAATCGATAGCAAAGGAATTGAGTGGATATTCGGCCTCGGCAACAATAGGGGCGTTATCAGGTCTGCCATACTGCTGCATACTAACTTTCTTAACTCAATATATCTCCACAGCATTCCATTCCTAAGTATCAGTATTCCATTCCCTATATTAATTTCAAATAAATTGCACATTTTTCCACGTAAAAAACAAAAAAAATCAAAATAAAGATAAAAATCTGAAAAAATTCATACGTATTCCGAAGAATGAACGAATCATTTTCATAAAAAAAAGTCGAGTTACCGCATATTTCGATGAACAATTTTTTTTTTTTCAACAATTTCTTAATAACATTTTGAAATTATTGTTATGGAAAATCAGTCTTCAGTGCCTACAATAAGTATGAATTTTTTAAAGATATTTATATCATCGGGAAGTGTTTGCAATTCTTGCCCGAATTTCTCGAATTTAGGCGAAATGAACACCACTCGCCGGAGCTATCTTAAAATCGTGGACCAATACGATAGAGATGCATCGGACGGAGCGATGGCTGCCAGCATCGATTCGGAGTCAATGAAACGATCGGAGAACTCGGATGTCCCGTTCATAGGTGCCACAAAAGAAATTCAATGATTCCCGACGTTGAATGTACAAGACCCTACGAGAGATTCAGAGCTGCGTTCTTGCACCGTCAGAGGAGGGGAGCTCAACAGTTGAGCTCCCTCACCGATTTTATTGCTATCGGAAAAGGTATTTTCCGACAAAGCCTCCGTGCGCCCCTGTGTCTGTGTCGTCGCGGGGAAGCTCGTGAAACCACGGAAAGGAAGAGAACGAAAATAAATAAAACAACGACAAAACAACCACAAAACCAGAATGAGAACAGGAGTACAACGTTTGTCTCGCGATACGACTGGAGCCGTAGGACAAACAAGCCGCTTCATAAGCGCTCCACCGACAAACATCTCAATATCCGATCTTCTCCGGTGAGATCCTCGCCGGTGGTTTTCTTCCTTCTCGTTCCGTTGAAAATTCACAGCCACGGGAAACGAGTAAGAACAGGGGGGGAGGGGGGAGAGCGGGGCAAAATGGGACAGTGGGGCAAAACGGGACAACGAAGAAAAACGCAGTTTTTCAATAATTTTTGGATACCCCACACCCAGAGAAATGGTTTATTAGATTTAAATACATTAATGCATTAGAATTCTGTTTGCTCAAATGTAATGTTTTTTTATCTGTTCGAAACTAATTTTCGAACGGATAAAAAAATCGAGGATTCGACCTACGTCGGACCCTCGACCTCCTCAATTCGGTTCGCAATTTTTTGTAATATTGTTCTAACTCTAAAAATCACTCAATTTTTCTTTTTTTTTAATTTGTATTAATTACGATTTTTCAAAGTGAACATATTTTTGGCCGGAATTAAAAATTCTTAAAAATTTCTGAAAAATCCTGTATTTGATATGAAAATTTTTAAGCCTAAATCCAGAATGTCCAAACATTTGCTTCTAGATGTATTTGAGCTTTTTCTTTCTTTTTTTGAGTGAACATATTGTTAGCGCAAATTAAAAAATCTGAAAAAATTCTCAAAAATCCTGTATCAGATACGAACATTTTTAAGCCTACACCCAGAATGGTAGATCGTTTGCTTCTAGATGTTTTTTGAGCTTTGCTTTCTTTTTTTAAGTGAGCATATTGTTAGCCCAAATGAAAAAATCTGAAAAAATTCACAAAAATCCTGTATCAGATATAAAAAATTTTCAAGCCTAGAGCGAAAGTGGCATCGCATTAGCTTCTATTTATTTTATTTTTATTTTTCATTTAAAATAATTTAACAATAAGAAATAAAAATAGAAGCTAATGCGATGCTACTTTCGCTCTAGGCTTGAAAATTTTCATATCTGATACATGGTTTTTGAGAATTTTTTCAGATTTTTTTCATTCGGACTAACAATATGCTCACTTAAAAAATAAAGCAAAGCTCAAAAACATCTAAAAGCAAACGTTTGGACATTCTGGATTTAGGCTTAAAAATTTTCATATCGAATACAGGATTTTTCAGAATTTTTTCAGAATTTTTAATTCCGGCTAAAAATATGTTCACTTTGAAAAATTGTAATTAATGCAAATAAAAAAAAAAAAATGTTGAGTGATTTTTAGAGTTAGAACAATATTATAAAAAAATTGCCAACCGAATTGAAGAGGTCGAGGGTCCGACGTAGGTCGAATCGGTATGGAATGCCCCACGTACACTTATGAGAGTGACTTGATTCAACTAAACAATTTTATTTACCTAAAGCTGTACGGCCAAAAACAATTTCTTTAAATATCGACTACTCACGATATTTAAAATAAAAAATTTAAGTGAGCGTTTCTTTCAATCGAATAGATGCGAGATTTAGATAATGGAAGCCGCTAATTCCCAGACTAGGCAGTAGGCGCGCTGTGCGTTTCCGTCCGCTGGCCTACGTCATACAGCTATGTCGGCCCTCGACACATTCACGTCACAGTGTTGTGAGGAACGATCGGCAGCGTGTCAACACGCGCTTGTCGTTATACCTGAAATTAACTTCACAATTCCATAAATTCCATGTTAGATAATATTAGATAATGTGCCTTACGTAATTAAGTTAGTAATTAAAACCAAGTCTGTGCAATGTAACGTTCAAAATAAAAATATTCTTATTATATAATGCATTATTCATTTGATTTTCGCCAAAAGCAAAGAAGAGATTTACGGAGGAATAAAAGAAAAATTCAATGAAAACATTTAGTTACAATAACTAAATAATATATTTGTTTCAACTACAGCAGCACATTAGATTCAAATAATGACACTAAGTTGATAACACATATGTGGTTATATGAAAAAAAATAATAATTATATTTGATATGAGTAAAATGCTAGTAGGCAGATATACAATGAAAATAATTTATTTGTCCTAAATAAATTTTATTTCTTACAAAGAAATCATTTCTCTGGGTGCACCCAGAAAAAAAGTTTATCAATCGTCAATAAAATAGGATATTAGAATATTTTTATTTGAATTAATTAAATAGTTTATTTTACTCAAGGATATTTTTAATTGATTCAAGTATATGCGATATTGAACTCCAATAAAATTTATCAGATTTCAATAAAACTCTATTAAGCCCATATTTAAGTAAGCAATTTTATTTGCTCCAAATAAATTTCATTTGGTTTGAATAATTTTTTTTCCGAGTGTGCAATTTGCCCCATTGATACATCCCGGTTTGTAGCTCCTTTTTGCCTCATTCTTCCGTCCCAGGCCCTAATCATGGATCTGCTGCATGAGGGTGACCTCTCACAGGGGTTAGCTGTGTGAGTGTGAGTGTGAGTGTGAGTGTGAGTGTGAGTGTGAGTGTGAGTGTGAGTGTGAGTGTGAGTGTGAGTGTGAGTGTGAGTGTGAGTGTGAGTGTGAGTGTGAGTGTGAGTGTGAGTGTGAGTGTGAGTGTGAGTGTGAGTGTGAGTGTGAGTGTGAGTGTGAGTGTGAGTGTGAGTGTGAGTGTGAGTGTGAGTGTGAGTGTGAGTGTGAGTGTGAGTGTGAGTGTGAGTGTGAGTGTGAGTGTGAGTGTGAGTGTGAGTGTGAGTGTGAGTGTGAGTGTGAGTGTGAGTGTGAGTGTGAGTGTGAGTGTGAGTGTGAGTGTGAGTGTGAGTGTGAGTGTGAGTGTGAGTGTGAGTGTGAGTGTGAGTGTGAGTGTGAGTGTGAGTGTGAGTGTGAGTGTGAGTGTGAGTGTGAGTGTGAGTGTGAGTGTGAGTGTGAGTGTGAGTGTGAGTGTGAGTGTGAGTGTGAGTGTGAGTGTGAGTGTGAGTGTGAGTGTGAGTGTGAGTGTGAGTGTGAGTGTGAGTGTGAGTGTGAGTGTGAGTTTCATTTTATTTTATTTTGTTTGTTATGTATTTGTGTTGATACTCAATGGGCTGTATAGTATATGTGCCTAGAAAACCTCTGGTCCTGCCGTACAATAAATAAATTAATTAATTCATTTATTCATACCCAAAAATTGTTGAAAAATTGCGTTTTGCCCCGCCGTCCCGTTTTGCCCGACCGTCCCATTTTGCCCCGCTCTCCCCTACCTCGTGCTCCATCTTTGATTTTTCCCCGCTCTTCTCGACGCCGAACATCCCCCACAATCCCGTCCAATGAAATATTTACAAGCGAATTACAATCGGCTGCTTTCTCGCTAAATGTAAATTGCGTTTTGGTCGCTTCGGTCCACAGTGGAAGCTGAGACTAGAAGATTCGGATTAAAGAAACGGGTCGGCAGCCGTATCACAGAAAGGGGTTGTTTATTCATGATTCCCTCGAGTGATACCGCACGGAGGGGATGTCCGTATATTGGCGGTGCGGAGGGGGAGGGTGAGCAGGGGGGGGGGGGGGGGGGGGGGGTCAGCTACGACACTTTCGAAACTCGCTACTCCGGCTCAGCGAAGCCGATTCCTCCTTTGCCGAGCGTGTATGTATGCGTGTGTATCGACTGCTAAGAAACGTAAGGGCGTAACTCGTATGCTGTAATGCGGGTCGAGGGTTTAGCCGATTATTTTGCAGTATTTTTCCGTTGGAAAAAGAAACAAATTGAAGATGTCGGTGATCAGTGGGATGGACTTAAAAAAAAATAAAGACAATTGAGGAAGTGGAATCCTAATCTCGATGAAATATACGGGAGTTGTTGGGAAACGACAAGTGCTGGGGTTGGAGACTTTCCCACATTCTCAATGAGCATCGTATAACTTTTTAGTGATTTTTTTTTTTTGTAACTCTTGCAGAAAAAAAACTTGTCCTTCTCCCCCCTTTTGGTGCATGTGGAGTGTGGTTTTTTTTTAGCTGTTGATATGTGTGAGGTATTCTGTACTCCAAAATGATCAAGCAATACCCACACCCAGAGAAATGATTTCTTTGTAACAAATAACATTTATTTAGGACAAATAAATTATTTGCATTGTATAATAAAAATATTTTTATTTTCAACGTTACATTGTACAGACTTGGTCTTAATTACTCACTTAATTATGTAAGGCATATCCCTCACCGAAAAGAACTACTGAAAACTACTGCAAAATACTACGGCAGTGTCCAGTACTTAACTACTAATAAATCACTGAATTGCCCAGTGCTAAATTGACGGATTACTGAAAACTACTCGAAGTCTTGAGCAGTTAACTACTGAACATTACTGGGTATTTTGAGTAGTTGACTACTACTGAGTAGTTAACTACTATATATATCCCAAGTAGTTAATTACTCCAACTACTGGGAATTCCCGTAGTTTTCAGTAGTTCACTACTGGGAATTCCCGTAGTTTCCAGTAGTTCACTGCTGGGAATTTGCCCTCATCGAAAAGAACTACTAGGGATTCAGTAGTGACCACTGGAGGTTCAGTAGTCCCTGCCGACATTGCAGTAGTCACTACACAGGTAGTCACCACACGTGTAGTCACCACACGTGCAGTCACTACCCATGCAGTCACTACGCACGTAGTCACGCACACGCACACGCACACGCACACGCACACGCACACGCACACGCACACGCACACGCACACGCACACGCACACGCACACGCACACGCACACGCACACGCACACGCACACGCACACGCACACGCACACGCACACGCACACGCACACGCACACGCACACGCACACGCACACGCACACGCACACGCACACGCACACGCACACGCACACGCACACGCACACGCACACGCACACGCACACGCACACGCACACGCACACGCACACGCACACGCACACGCACACGCACACGCACACGCACACGCACACGCACACGCACACGCACACGCACACGCACACGCACACGCACACGCACACGCACACGCACACGCACACGCACACGCACACGCACACGCACACGCACACGCACACGCACACGCACACGCACACGCACACGCACACGCACACGCACACGCACACGCACACGCACATCCGGACGCCAGCTAAAAATCACATTTCTCGACGTTTTCGAACATTTCCAGTACGCTGACATTAAAATAACGAAATTTATTTTATTTTTATTTTTTTTGTCACGAAAATATAGCTTCCTCTATGAGGAAGCAAAATGTGAGCCAAAGGGTGAAAATTCATCGAGGGCTATTCTTCGCTATAACGAAAATGCTAGCGAAAAAGTCAGCTCGTTCTCCTTCCATCCAGTGTTCCCTTGGGGTGGCGCTGGTTCCATACAGTACCGTAGTGTTGAGCAGCGGACGAGTGACATTATAGCTCCGGGCTTGGCCGCAAACAAATTGGAAACTCGATTTGGCGAGACTTCGCTTCTCAACCCCTCAAGTATATTCCATCCTCTCTGTCTGTTCACTCGTATCTTTGCCTCCATCGCTGGTTCTCTCAACCCCACCGGACGCGCCAACTCTCTCTCTCCGTTTACCTTCCCATCGGCGTATAGCGCAGCCTTTCGTGTGCCGTACGATACCACTATAACTCTCACGAACTGTACTGACTGTAGCTGGTATAATGCTGGACCACATATGCGGCGTAACGCGCGTGTCCGATCCTCTGAATTAACGCCGGGGACTTCCTATTGGTTCGGAAACTGAGTATCCGTCTGTATGCGCTTGCGAGAGGCTTATCCGCGTAGCGTCTGTACGGTAAGTATACACGATTAAATCCTCGAATGCACACATGCGCCTGGTTCCGGCGACGTGCGGTAGGAGGAACGGAACAGAATGGACAACGCATGTGCGGGAAAAACAACAATAAAACGAATGTGTAAATGGGAGCGGGGATTTGTTAGTTAAGTAGCGAGCTGCTCGTTATCCGACATTGCTGCAATTCTCTCGTAATACATTCTGCATAAAGCATTAATTAATAACGAGTTTTTTTGACTCCCGCAAAGTACCTCATCGAGTTTCTGTGTGAATATTTGCGTATGTGTAAGCCTCTGCGGAAGTCACTGTGCGAGTTCCTCTGTAAGCGTCTGTGTAAGTCACTGTGTGAGTTTCTCTGTGAGTCTCTGTATAAGTAAGCTGTGTGAGTTGATAAGGAAGCTGTGTGAGTATAACTAAGGCTGTAAGAGTCTCTTTAAGAGTCTCTTTAAGAGTCTCTTTAAGAGTCTCTTTAAGAGTCTCTTTAAGAGTCTCTTTAAGAGTCTCTTTAAGAGTCTCTTTAAGAGTCTCTTTAAGAGTCTCTTTAAGAGTCTCTTTAAGAGTCTCTTTAAGAGTCTCTTTAAGAGTCTCTTTAAGAGTCTCTTTAAGAGTCTCTTTACGAGTCTCTTTAAGAGTCTCTTTAAGAGTCTCTTTAAGAGTCTCTTTAAGAGTCTCTTTAAGAGTCTCTGTAAGAGTCTCTGTAAGAGTCTCTGTAAGTGTCTCTGTAAGTGTCTCTGTAAGTGTCTCTGTAAGTGTCTCTGTAAGTGTCTCTGTAAGTGTCTCTGTAAGTGCCTCTGTAAGTGCCTCTGTAAGTGCCTCTGTAAGTGCCTCTGTAAGTGCCTCTGTAAGTGCCTCTGTAAGTGCCTCTGTAAGTGCCTCTGTAAGTGCCTCTCCAAGTGCCTCTGTAAGTGCCTCTGTAAGTGCCTCTGTAAGTGCCTCTGTAAGTGCCTCTGTAAGTGTCTCTGTAAGTGTCTCTGTAAGTGTCTCTGTAAGTGT
This sequence comes from Amblyjoppa fuscipennis, assembly GCA_963575735.1. Taxonomy (NCBI): domain Eukaryota; kingdom Metazoa; phylum Arthropoda; class Insecta; order Hymenoptera; family Ichneumonidae; genus Amblyjoppa; species Amblyjoppa fuscipennis. The sequence goes on from OY754497.1 coordinate 9,020,956, forward strand.
CCCTGTATGTGCCTCTGTAAGTGCCTCTATAAGTGCCTCTGTAAGTGTCCCTGTAAGTATCCCTGTAAGTGCCTCTGTAAGTGCCTCTGTAAGTGTCTATGTATGTCTATGTGTCAGTCTATATGTAAGTTTATATATAAGTCTGTATGTAACTCTGTATGTAAGTCATCCTGCGTGAGTCTCTGTGAAAGTGTCTGTGAGTGTCTGTATGAGTGACCGAGGGCGAACACCCTAGGTTATTACATCGTAAATTGTGCGTGCTGTTGTATAACTAGCTAGATTTGCGAAGAACATTTTATTCGCAGTTATCTCGTTTTTTTTTCTCAAAATCTATCGTAAGATCAACGATTTCGAATGAACGACAGAAATTAACCACTCGCGCTCCGCTACTCGACCCTCCGAACGATCATGAGCTCTCGCTAACTCCAACTATTCCAGCAACTTCTCTCCCTTCGTCTCTTTCTCGTGGCTTTTGTCCAGGGTCTTCGTAGACAATGCCTCGGGTCGATGGGACGAGAAATCGTAACGCGCTCGGTCGAGCGAGAAAAAGAAAAAGGAAAAAAAAAAAAAAACCACGGCACCACCGGGCTGTTGCAAGTGCCCGTCGTTATACGATCCTCGACAAAAAGAATTGCCACTAAAGCGGGCTTTGCTACAGGTACTTTACGTCCGCGAAACACGGACGAATCAACACTAGCTATACTGAAACAACCCCCCCCCTCCCCCCCCCCCCCCCCGCCCGCCTCGTGTCTATCGTTCCTCGTCAACAGTTTCACCGTTTCTCGAGCTCCGACTTTGTCCAACGACATCGCCAACTTAATATAGCCGATACGATAACCGGAAAACAGCACGTTATGCCATATCGTTCACGAATAAAAGTGTACATAACAACAACAAAAAAATTAAACAACCGCGCAAATTGCCGTAAATATAAATATAAATATAAATATAAATATAAATATAAATATAAATATAAATATAAATATAAATATAAATATAAATATAAATATAAATATAAATATAAATATAAATATAAATATAAATATAAATATAAATATAAATATAAATATAAATATAAATATAAATATAAATATAAATATAAATATAAATATGTGCCGGGTCAAGATTTCGTAGACTGGTATCGCGATTGACTCGCAAGCGAGTGACAAAAGCTCGTCGTTTTTTTTGTATTCCTTTTTATTTTCTTGTCCTTTTATTCGCCAAACGTCATGGCAATCCTTGCCCTTCCTTTCCCACTTCTTCGATCGTGCTTTCCAACCCCCGAGGGAGGAGGCCACACTCCCAGCGGGCTTCACGTGTGGTCGAGAAATAGATAGGGAAAAGATATATATATATACATATATATATATATATATCTTTGGGTGTGCATATATACATATGCGTACGTGTCATGAATAATACATCGCGTGCCACAGCGCCTCTCTCGCTCTCGCGTTTCATCTAACTCGTGGAACTTTGCTGGGTACAGATGCAGGGCTTTTTACTACTTCGACGTTGCAACACCATCCTAAACCCGGGCAAGATGCAGTTCAAAAGTCTATCTATAATATATATATATACATTTTTTTTTTTTTTCAACACCACACATTGGCTTTGGTGGACTCCGAGCCATTTTGAGGAAACATTCGTTCTTTGCCGCGCGGTCATTTTGGGGCGATTTCGAAGCCGTTTGAGATAGTCCTTGCGAATAGTGTTCACTTCGCATAAGTTTCAGAGAAATGAGAGGGAATTGTAGACACTTGTCGATGATTTGAAAATCTGAAAAAAAAATCAATCGTATTAAAGAGTTGCTTAGATGATCAATTTTAGCCCCATCCTCGCCTATCTACAATAAGGCTGCGTTTGGTATTACTTTTTTGATGATTTTTTTTTTTATGATCCAAAGGTGACCTGGGTGAGAAAAAGGGATCGACAGCTGCTGACAGTGGGAAGAGATACTCATTCGATGGACGGCCGCTTCATGGTACGGCCATCCGCAACTGATTGGACTCTCAATATCAAAAACGTCAGGCACGACGATGCCGGATTGTACGAGTGCCAAGTAATGAACCCTACTTTTGTGATGATTAATAATTTGTTAATAATTTGTTAGTTATTTGTTAATCATTTGTTAATCATTTGTTGGTCATTTGTTAGTCGTTTGTTAGTCATTGGTTAATCATTGGCTAATCATTGGTTAATCATTGGTCAATCATTGGTCAATCATTGGTCAATCATTGGTCAATCATTGGTCAATCATTGGTCAATCATTGGTCAATCATTGGTCAATCATTGGTCAATCATTGGTCAATCATTGGTCAATCATTGGTCAATCATTGGCCAATCATTGGTCAATCATTGGTCAATCATTGGTCAATCATTGGTCAATCATTGGTCAATCATTGGTCAATCATTGGTCAATCATTGGTCAATCATTGGTCAATCATTGGTCAATCATTTGTTGATTATTTGCTCATATTACTTGATATTGGCTCATATTATTTGATAATTTGCTGATAATTCGCTGATAATTCGCTGATAATTCGCTGATAATTCGCTGATAATTCGCTGATAATTCGCTGATAATTCGCTGATAATTCGCTGATAATTCGCTGATAATTCGCTGATAATTCGCTGATAATTCGCTGATAATTCGCTGATAATTCGCTGATAATTCGCTGATAATTCGCTGATAATTCGCTGATAATTCGCTGATAATTCGCTGATAATTCGCTGATAATTCGCTGATAATTCGCTGATAATTCGCTGATAATTCGCTGATAATTCGCTGATAATTCGCTGATAATTCGCTGATAATTCGCTGATAATTCGCTGATAATTCGCTGATAATTCGCTGATAATTCGCTGATAATTCGCTGATAATTCGCTGATAATTCGCTGATAATTCGCTGATAATTCGCTGATAATTCGCTGATAATTCGCTGATAATTCGCTGATAATTCGCTGATAATTCGCTGATAATTCGCTGATAATTCGCTGATAATTCGCTGATAATTCGCTGATAATTCGCTGATAATTCGCTGATAATTCGCTGATAATTCGCTGATAATTCGCTGATAATTCGCTGATAATTCGCTGATAATTCGCTGATAATTCGCTGATAATTCGCTGATAATTCGCTGATAATTCGCTGATAATTCGCTGATAATTCGCTGATAATTCGCTGATAATTCGCTGATAATTCGCTGATAATTCGCTGATAATTCGCTGATAATTCGCTGATAATTCGCTGATAATTCGCTGATAATTCGCTGATAATTCGCTGATAATTCGCTGATAATTCGCTGATAATTCGCTGATAATTCGCTGATAATTCGCTGATAATTCGCTGATAATTCGCTGATAATTCGCTGATAATTCGCTGATAATTCGCTGATAATTCGCTGATAATTCGCTGATAATTCGCTGATAATTCGCTGATAATTCGCTGATAATTCGCTGATAATTCGCTGATAATTCGCTGATAATTCGCTGATAATTCGCTGATAATTCGCTGATAATTCGCTGATAATTCGCTGATAATTCGCTGATAATTCGCTGATAATTCGCTGATAATTCGCTGATAATTCGCTGATAATTCGCTGATAATTCGCTGATAATTCGCTGATAATTCGCTGATAATTCGCTGATAATTCGCTGATAATTCGCTGATAATTCGCTGATAATTCGCTGATAATTTGCTGGTAATTTGCTGGTAATTTGCTGATAATTTGCTGATAATTTGCTGATAATTTGCTGATCATATTTTTTTTTTTCGAAGATTCCCAGCGAGCCAATGCAGCATCGTTACGTCAGATTGAACATAACGGAAGCCTTTTCGGTCATCCCTGGGGCGCCCGATCTCCACGTGAGGGAAGGCTCGAGTTTGCGACTGGAGTGTCAATTGATGTCCGCAACCGAGCCGCCGATCTTCGTATTCTGGTATCGCCAAGGGCGCATGATAAATTATGACGCCGAGCCAGGTCTCAAAGTTTCCGCAACGAGAAACGGCTCGACCCTGGTTGTAGACAAAATCCAACCGAGTCACGGTGGCAATTACACTTGCCAGCCGAGCAACGCCAAATCGGCCTACATTATGATTCACGTTATCGAGGGTGAGACAATTCATCTTTATCTGTACGAATCTAATAAAAAAAAATTCGCGAAAGTTGTCAATTTTTGAAAATTTTACCGGATTTGTTTTGCTACTCAAGCAAAACTCACTAGCTTCGACATTAAACTTTTCTTTTCGTATTCTTTTTCTTTTTGTTAAATTATTCAAAATGATTTAAGATTATATTAAAAAAAAATAAAATAAATAGAAGCTGATGCGATGCCACTTTCGCTCTAGGCTTGAAAATGTTCATATCTGATACAGGATTTTTGAGAATTTTTTCAGATTTTTTCAATTCGCCTAGCAATATGCTCACTTAAAAAAAAAAAGAAAGCAAAGCTCAAAAAAAAACATCTCGAAGCAAACGTTTTACTATTCTGGCTTTAGGCTTAAAAATTTTCATATCTGATACAGGATTTTTGAGAATTTTTTCAGATATTTTAATTTGGGCTAACAATATGTTCACTTGAAAAAAAAGAAAGAAAAAGCTCAAAAAACATCTAGAGGCAAACGTTTGACCATTCTGGATTTAGGCTTAAAAATTTTCATATCAAATACAGGATTTTTCAGAATTTTTTATTGCAGCTAAGAATATGTTAACTTTGAAAAATTGTCATTAATGCAAATAAAAAAAAAAAAATTTGGAGTGTTTTTTAGAGTTAGAACAATATTATTAAAAAAAAAAAAAAAATACCAACCGAATTGAAGAGGTCGAGAATCCGACGTATGTCGAATCGGTATGAAATTCCCCATATGAGGCATTCTTTATCAACTGGGCCACTTTTTTCGGTCGACCTCTCAGATGTTTTTTAAAATTTGCCAGTTTTTAGTACTACTTGAGAGATGCTTCTGTGATTTTTTTTTTTTAGATTTTTAAAGTCCACCCTTCAGGATTTACGTTTTTTTTTTTTAATATCAGTATATCTCAGAAAATATTGGTCACTCAAAAAATTCGTGGGAACATTAACTTTTTTATTCTTCATCAACTTTCGAATGATGTTAGAGTGATAATTTTCCCGATACGGGAAAGTTCACGTTTCGTGAAAAAAAAATTAAAACAATTTTTTTTTCTACTAAAAACACACTTTCGATTCTGGTCCCAATTTTACAGGAAATTCGGCATTGCACGAAGATTCTGAAAAAAAAAAATCCCAAAGTAGTACCTGCGGTTCTTATGTACTCAAAAAAATAAACAAATTAAAAATTATAAAAGAAAACCTCTAAGAAAGAACTTCTATTTGAAAAAAAAAGTTTCCCAATGATGTGTAACAAATTTACCGACTGCGGGCAAATCCCTTTCGGTTATCTTAATAATAGGCGAATTTGTACGAATCCATATGAATTAAATTTTGTATTTCTTTATTTTTTGTAGCACGTAAGAATCGTAGGTACCACTTTGGGAATTTTTTCTTTAGAATCTTCACACATTGCTAAATATCGTGTAAAATTGAAACCAAAATCGAAGGTGTGCTTTTAGCAGAAAAAAATTATTTTTACTTTTTTTTTACGAAAAATGGACCCTCCCGTATCGGGAAAATTATGAATCTAACATCATTCGAAAGTTGATGAAAAATAAAAATATTAATGTTCCTACGAATTTTTTTGAGTGATCAATATTTTCTGAGATATACTGATATTAAAAAAAAAAAACGTAAATCCTGAAGGGTGCAATTTAAAAATCTAAAAAAAAAATCACAGAAGCATCTCTCAATTGGTACTACAAACTGGCAAATTTTAAAAAATATCTGAGAGGTCGACCGAAAAAATGGCCCAGTTGATAAAGAATGCCTCATATGCATAAAACGTCATATATGTTTAATGAATTTTCAAACAGATTAAATTTTTTTTTTTCACGAAACGTGAACTTTCCCGTATCGGGAAAATTATCACTCTAACATCATTCGAAAGTTGATGAAAAATAAAAATATTAATGTTCCTACGAATTTTTTTGAGTGATCAATATTTTCTGAGATATACAAATATTTAAAAAAAAAAACGTAAATCCTGAAGGGTGCAATTTAAAAATCTAAAAAAAAATCACAGAAGCATCTCTCAATTCGTACTACAAACTGGCAAATTTTAAAAAATATCTGAGAGGTCGACCGAAAAAAGTGGCCCAGTTGATAAAGAATGCCTCATATGCATAAAACGTCATATATGTTTAATGAATTTTCAAACAGATTAAATTTTTTTTTCACGAAACGTGAACTTTCCCGTATCGGGAAAATTATCACTCTAACATCATTCGAAAGTTGATGAAAAATAAAAATATTAATGTTCCTACGAATTTTTTTGAGTGATCAATATTTTCTGAGATATACTGATATTAGAAAAAAAAACGTAAATCCTAAAGGGTGCAATTTAAAAATCTAAAAAAAAATCACAGAAGCATCTCTCAATTCGTACTACAAACTGGCAAATTTTAAAAAATATCTGAGAGCTCGACCGAAAAAAGTGGCCCAGTTGATAAAGAATGCCTCATATGCATAAAACGTCATATATGTTTAATGAATTTTCAAAAAGATTAAATTTTTTTTTTTCACGAAACGTGAACTTTCCCGTATCGGGAAAATTATCACTCTAACATCATTCGAAAGTTGATGAAAAATAAAAATATTAATGTTCCTACGAATTTTTTTGAGTGATCAATATTTTCTGAGATATACTGATATTTAAAAAAAAAAAAACGTAGATCCTAAAGGGTGCAATTTAAAAATCTAAAAAAAAAATCACAGAAGCATCTCTCAATTAGTACTACAAACTGGCAAATTTTAAAAAATATCTGAGAGCTCGACCGAAAAAAGTGGCCCAGTTGATAAAGAATGCCTCATATGCATAAAACGTCATATATGTTTAATGAATTTTCATACAGAAATTTTTAACAGTCTACGATATGGGTGAATATTCTACGGTGTCAGAAAACCCGGCAATTGACAAGCATTATTCGATCAATATTTTTTATATAAAAAAATGTCGATGATTTGATTTGCATAATAGGCGAATCTCATTCGGAGGGTTTCAATGCACGCGTTGAAACAATTTGCTTCAAGATTGTCGATATCACGCGTTCATAATTAACAGAAAATCGACACCGCTGCTCCAAATGTGTCAAAAACCGGCCGGACGTTTATATATTATTCCTAACCAATTATCGACACCCCCGATTTTTTTGCATAACTAAAAATTTCACGACTATCGAATATTTATTTGGTAATAATAGATTCCTCATGTGTGACGCCAAGCTTAATTTACACAATTAAAGTCTTCCTCCGTTGAAGAATTTAATCGGATATCACGAGCCCCACCTTAGTTTCCGAATGAAGGATTCCGGCAAAATCATAATCGGTTCATGACAATTTTTCGATTTTCTTGTTATCACTATTGTGATTTTGAAAACCTCGACAGTTTTCATACCGTGTTGTAAACACATGGGAATAAGTGTCGTTTATTTATTTAAGCATCGAAAAACACTCACCGTCTTATTTATCGCTCTTTTACCGCTGAGCGATCGATTAATAGAAAATTTACCTTACATGACGATTGCGGGGAAAAAAAGAAACAATTCAAGAGAACGAAACTTTCTGTATGAAGAACCGAAAAATGAATAAATATTATAACAATACAATATTAATTATGTTATAATAAATATTAATATATATTTATGTAATAAATATGTGTCTATATATGAGGCATTCTTTATCAACTGGGACACTTTTTTCGGTCGACCTCTCAGGTGTTTTTTTTTTTTATTTTCCAGCTTGTAGTACCACTTGAGAGATGCTTCTGTGATTTTTTTTAGATTTTTAAAGTGAACCCTTCAGGATTTACTTTTTTTTTTTAAATATCAGTATATCTCAGAAAATATTGGTCACTCAAAAAATTCGTAGGCGCATTAACTTTTTTTTACTTTTTATCAACTTTCGAATGACGTCATAATTTTCTCGATACGGGATTTTTTTTCACGATTCCATGAATCGTGAAAAAAAAAATTCAAATAATTTTTTTTCCACTAAAAACACACCTTCCATTCTGTTCCCAATTTTACAGGATATTTGGCATTGTATGAAGATTGGAAAATAAAAAAATTCCAAAGTGGTACCTACGATTCTTGCGTACTAAAAAAAAAAATAAACAAATTAAAAATTAAAGAAGAAAACCTCTAAAAAAGAACATCTATTGCAGATGTTTCCCAATGATGTTAATCAAATTTACCGACTACAAGCAAACCCTTTTCAGGTATCTAAATAATAGTCCAGTTTATATGAATTTATATGAATTAAATTTTTTATTTGATTATTTTTTTAGTACGTAAAAATCGCAGGTACCACTTTGAGAATTTTTTTTTACTACTTTTTTTTACTACTTTTTTTTACTAAAGTACTACTTGAGAGATTCTTCTGTGATTTTTTTTTTTTTGGATTTTTAATGTGCACCCTTCAGGATTTACGTTTTTTTTAAATATCAGTATATCTCAGAAAATATTGGTCACTCAAAAAATTCGTAGGAACATTAACATTTTTATTTTTCATCACCTTTCGAATTAGATTCACAATTTTTTCGATGTTAGATTCACAATTTTCCCGATACGGGAAGGTCCATTTTTCGTTAAAAAAAAAAAGTAAAATTAATTTTTTTTTCTGCTAAAAGCACACCTTCGATTCTGGTTCCAATTTTACACGATATTTAGCATTGTATGAAGATTCTAAAAAAAAATTCCCAAAGTGGTACCCGCGATTCTTACGTGCTAAAAAAATAAAGAAATTAAAAAATTTAATTCATATGGATTCGTACAAACTCGACTATTATTTAGATACCTGAAAGGGGTTTGCCCGCAGTCGCTAAATTTGTTTCACATCGTTGAGAAACTTTTTTTTTTAAATAGAGGTTCTTTTTTTAGAGGTATTTTTTTTTAATTATTGGTTTATTTTTTTTTGTACGTAAGAACCGCAGCTACCACTTTGGGATTTTTTTCTCAGAATCTTCATGCAATGCCGAATATCCTGTAAAATTGGGACGAGAATCGAAAGTGTCTTTTTAGTAGAAAAAAAATGATAACCATTTTTTTTTTTCGCGAAACGTGGACTTTCCCGTATCGGAAAAATTGTCACTCCAACATCATTCGAAAGTTGATAAAAAATAAAGAAAGTTAACGTTCTGACGAACTTTTCGAGTGACCAATATTTTCTGAGATATACTGACATTAAAAAAAAAAAAAAAAAAAAAAAAAAAAAAAAAAAAAAAAAAAAAAAAACGTAAATCCTGAAGGGTTTAGGGGAGAGTGGGGTACAATGTGTCACGGGGCACAATGAGCCACGATCGATTTCTCAGAGGTTTGTGGCGCATAAATTTCGAAACTTTTTTTGTTGGGCCGTGAGCTAATTGTCATGTAAGAAAACTTACATGACAGTTCGTAAAAAAAAAAAAAAAAAAAAAAAAACCTAAAAAATAATAAAGGATTTGGGCCTCTGGAAAAAAAAAAATGTTTGCTCTTAGAAAAAAATGTAAAAGCTTACATCACTTTTTTTACGCAGTTCAGGTTTTCGGTCATAATAGACAGATTAAGGATCCGTGCATCGCTCAATGCCCATATTACAGTATATTCAATTCGATATATAATTAATTTTTAATATAAATATCGTTCGTTGCCTAGTGGGGTACAATGTGTCACTGACTTGTGGTGTTCAATGTGTCATCTCTAGATGTTATTAGCTTACATCACTTTTTTACGCACTTCGGTTCGGTTTTCGGTCATAATAGACAGATTAAGGATCCGTGCATCGCTCAATGCCCATATTACAGTATATTTAATTCGATAAATAATTAATTTTTAATATAAATATCGTTTGTTGCCTAGTGGGGTACAATGTGTCACTGACTTGTGGTGTTCAATGTGTCATCTCTAGATGTTATTAGCTTACATCACTTTTTTACGCACTTCAGGTTTTCGGTCATAATAGACAGATTAAGGATCCGTGCATCGCTCAATGCCCATATTACAGTTTATTTAATTCGATATATAATTAATTTTTAATATAAATATCGTTCGTTGCCTAGTGGGGTACAATGTGTCACTGAGTTGTGGGGCACAATGTGTCACTGACTTGTGGTGTACGATGTGTCATCTCTAGATGTTATTAGCATACAATATCACTCCAACTCTGAATTCCAGTGTAGAATTTTTTTTTTTTCTTTTTTGATGATAAACATGCAGAAAGAAGAGAATAACGAAGGGAGGAGACGGCTCTAACCTCAAAAAAGACCAGTCCTTACTTGACTCGTTGTACCCCACGTTTTGCAGTACTTGACACATTGTGCCCCACGTTTTTGCATCACTTGACACATTGAACCCAACTGTCTGACAGATTGTACCCCACCGGTGGGGTACAATGCGCCACTTCGCGACCATTTGTCAATCGAATTGTTTAAATATCGTCGATCTTTTGGCAGTAATCATTTAAGTTTTAATGTATGCCCGAAAGTCCATAGAAATCTATTGAGAAAGTCATTTTTTGAACATACTATTCTGGTAAAGGCAATAATTCATAAGAAAAAAAAAGTGACACACTCTACCCCACTCTCCCCTACTTTGAAAATCTAATAAAAATCACAGAAGCATCTCTCAAGTGGTACTACAAACTGGCAAATTAAACAAAAAAAAACATCTGAGAGGTCGTTCGAAAAAAAAAAAGTGGCCCATTTTATAAATAATGCCTCATATATTAAATATGACACTTTTTTCTCGTTTTTTTTTTTTTTTTTTTTCGCAGAGGAGGAGAAACCGGCAGCGATGCACGGCGGCGACCGTTCGGGTTCTTCGACCGTTACGGTGACGAGCATCTTTCTTCTGCTGCTCGTTCACTTCGTCGTGAGTTCGACGGCTAGCGGTTTAGCAGCCTTGCCGATCACCCCGGCCAACATCGTCAGTAGCAGTGGTCGCTGTCGCGGCCGCTGCAGTAACATTAACAACGCTCCGAGCACAGCGAGCAACAGCAGGAGCGGCAGCGCCACGTGACTAATCAATCAGTCCCGCAGACCGATCCTAATCAAGCCCGGACCGGCGCTTGACGTGACCGGGATAATCAGCGGCGAGGGACGAGCCCGGGGAAGAACAACAGCCGCGCGCACCAGTGGGACGAACGACGCAGCGCAACGCGGCCCTTTCACTCGCCGATACGACTTTGATGAGAAAGTGAAAACACCGGAAAGAAACGAAACATCTCCTCGGTGAGCAAACGATCCGAGCTTCGCGGAAAAATCAGCCTCAGTCGGCGAGAACTTTGAGAGGAAAAAAAAATCCGATAATTAACAATGGTGAGGGAGAATGAAGAAATAGAAATTATATATATATATACATATATATGTGTGTGTGTGTGTGTGTGTGTGTGTGTGTGTGTGTGTGTGTGTGTGTGTGTGTGTGTGTGTGTGTGTGTGTGTGTGTGTGTGTGTGTGTGTGTGTGTGTGTGTGTGTGTGTGTGTGTGTGTGTGTGTGTGTGTGTGTGTGTGTGTGTGTGTGTGTGTGTGTGTGTGTGTGTGTGTGTGTGTGTGTGTGTGTGTGTGTGTGTGTGTGTGTGTGTGTGTGTGTGTGTGTGTGTGTGTAATTTCTATTTCTTCATTCAAAAAAAAGATATATATATATTTTTTTTTCTTTTTCCGTCGACATCTCGTTATATCGGTATGTCGCTTCTCCCCACGAATTACGATGCCCTTTCTTCGCCCACGTGGAAATGAACTATATCTCATCATCAACGTGACGTAAAAAAAAAAAAAAAAACATTGTGATTAGTGACACGTGCTATGAAAAAAATCGATGTATCGAGGATTTCCAATAATCGCCATCGACGCTAAATTATTAATAATAATAATTATTAATAATACATTTAGAAAAAAAAAAAAAATGAAAAAACAGCACAAGAAAAAAATTACTGTAATTACTCTCCATGTGGTAAGTTTGCTCATTCGATGTATCGGTGTCTCTGATCGACGTGTAACTTTATTTTGAACATTCAATTAAAGTCTCGATTATACAAGATCAATGTGAGAAAAAAAAATGGACTTTACTTCCAGAAGATACAAGAAATCGGTTTATCTCGCCATCCTGTTTGCCTTAGGCCGGAAATGTCGAACAGCCTAAAAAAAAAAAAAAAAAAAAAAAAAAAAAAAAAAAAAAAAAAAAGGTTACCAACCGAGTCGGTTTCGCCGTAACGATCCAGCTTGCACCGTTGGATCTCTGGAAGCTTCGGTACGGTGAGTAAAGGAGTCTGGCAATAAAGAGCCCGAGGCTCGTCAGACAATCGCGGGACGCCCTTTGGCACGGCCCGAGCAGGAGTCTCCCTTCCGTGTGGCTCAATCTTCGGTGTAAACGACCATCTAAAGGCTTAATGAGACCGGGTAGACGCCCCGAGCGAATTTCCCCACCCCAAAGAAGCTATTGCGCTTCGGTCTCTACCGCGAAAAACGTTTTGCCGACCATCGTTTCTATTATTCTTCTTGCACCGCGAGATCTTCGAGGGTAATTCGGTGAATTTAGTCGTTGAGCCTCAAAACAAGCCAATTTAGGGACAATTGCGACGACGATAACGTCAAAAGCAATATGCCGAATTGCACGGTAAAAATGCCAAAGTTTCTTGTCCACACACCCAGAGAAATTATTTCTTTGTAACAAATTTAATTTTTTTAGGACAAATCAATTATTTTTTTTTCTTTTTTTTTGTATATCTGCCCACTAGCATTTTACTTGTGTCAATGACGAAGGGAAAAAATAGCATTTGTCACGTCCCATCGACTTGTCAGTGAATTCCCATCGATAACGAATGGGAGAAAGTACCAATTGAATTTTCCCAGTCCTTCGGAATTGGACTCCCATTAATAACGAATGGAAAAACGTACCATTTATAAATTTCCCACTGATTTGCCATTGGAGTACCATTAAAAATGAATGGTAGAAAGTACCGTTTCAATGTTGCCCATGAATTTCCATTAGGATCCCATTGATTACCTTTGGATACCATTCATTACCATTAAACGCCCAATGGAAAACTTTGTCAAGGTACGCGAACGTGTCGAGGGCCGACATAGCTGTATGACGTGGGCCAGCGGACGGAAGCGCACAGCGCGCCTGCTGCCTAGTCTGGGAATTGCCCACATCGCAATTGAAGGACAACAAAAATGTCAGACTTCTTAGATGTGCTCTGAATTCATTTCTATATGAACTCAGAATGCCGGCTGAAAGATATCGAATGCGTCGATTTCGGACCACTTGTCGTACTCTCAAACATCCGAACTTGAGTAAGCTTTCTGTGAACTGTATACGTATTGTCCCATACAATGTTAATCCAGCATATTAATAGAATATTGTTTCAGACTATTATTGTACGGTGCGATACGTTTACAAAGAGTTCTCGAAAAGACTTACTTAAGTTCACCCCTCGCGGACCACCCAACCGTAAATAATGATTGGAATTTGGACGATTTTTCTATAACCAACCACAAAACAACCGTCGATTGGTGCGCCAAACCAACCATTATTCCAACCGCCCGAAGGTTGATTTTCGGTTGGTCTTTGGAAACCAAGCATTTTCCGACAGCATAAATAGTTGGTTCATGGTTGGTTATTATAAAACGAGCCTCATTCCGACTTTCAGGTGACTACAGTGATGGTCGATTTGTGGTTGGTTTTTTCGTAAACCAACCATAAGCCAACTATTTCGGGCAACGACCTAACCAGCGGTTGGTTTACGGTTGGTTTTGAAAAATCAACCATAAGTCAACCCATTACTATTCTCGGCTGAAAGTCGAAAATAGAGTTGGTTTATAATATCCAACCGTGAATCAATCTTTACTCGGTCGAAAGAATAGTTGGCTGATGGTTGGATTTGACGAACCAACCCAAAATCAACCTTCGGGAGGTTGGAATAATCGTTGGTTTGGCGCACCAATCGACGGTTGATTTTTGGGTTGGTTTTTGGTTGGGCGAAACGCGAGGGACATGTTTGAGATGATTACCAATGGTCCGAAATCGACGCATTCGATACCTTTCAGAAGACAATCAGAGTTCATACCGAAATAAATTCGAAACACATTTAAGAAATCCGCCGTTTTTAAGGATACATTTATGAAGTATATGTGTCGTCCAATTGTTATGTGGATAGCAGCTTCCACGATCTAAATCTCGGATCTATTTGATTGAAAGAGAGGCTCACTTAAAATTTTATTTTAAATATTGTGAGCAGTCGATATTTAAAGAAATTGTTTTTGCGCGTACAACTATAGGTAAATAAAATTATTTAGTTGAATCAAGTAACTCTCGTAAGTGTATATAAATAAAATTTTGTTTCGAAGAAATAAAAAAAAAAAAAAACATTTCATTTGAATAAACAGAATTCTAATGCATTGATTTATTTAAATCTAATAAACCATTTTTTTTTCTGGGTGCACACGACCACAATTATTTTCTTGTTAAATTTACAAAAAAAAAAATCTTGTCCATTTTACGAAAATGTCTGTCAATTTTCACGAATACCTTTTGTAATATTAACAACAAAATAATTGTGGACGCTTGTGGATAAAAAAAAAGGTTTGTTAAATGTACAAATCTTTTCTATTGTGTAGGTCAACTCGTCGTCGGGCGAAGTATCTGCTCCGGAATGTTCGGAAACGACGAGTCCTAAGGTGACCAAAATCCCGGACAAAATTACATTATATATATTTTGTAACACGTGCACGAGAAGTCCCGCTTCTCGTGCCCGTAAAGTGTGGCGAAAGTGGCGTTTTCTAGCGGAGGATGCGCGAAAACTTTTTGCACACTTTTTTTGTTCACATCCTAGCTACTTTTGCGCACACTTGTTTAACACTTTAGCTACTTTTTTGCACACTTTTTTCACATCCTAACTACTTTCGCGCACACTTAGCTGGCACTGCACTGTAGCTATTTGTTCGCACACACTTCACGGCCACGAAAAGCGGCAATTTTCTTGCACATGTCACAAAAAGTAGTATGCGATGCTCGTACGAAAAAGCGGTCTCCCGACGACGGTTGGGAAGTCGACAACACTCGCCTCCTCTCGAGCTCTCGAGCTCTCGAGCTCTCGAGCTCGAACCTCACTCGGCTTCGCCTCGTGCCATTTTAGCTCTCGATCCGGCTCGTGCAGCCAACTTCACAACCTTCGTCGAACGAGCGCTTTTCCGTTCTAGTATCGCAAAGTACTATAATGAATATATAACGTCACGAAAAATTTCCGATTAAATTATGTACTTTTAATATATTTTTAATGTATCAAAAGTGTATAGGATAGATTTTGAATACACCTCGCGATAACATCCATCAGTATACTTTTTTCATATACTTTATTTTCATGGGCGATATAGAAAGAATATATCTGTTATATATTTTGCATACATGAATGATATATAAATGGTATATATCTACAATAAATCCAAAAATATACTTCACATATGTTTACCAAATATATATAATGGCACGAAAAATTTGCGATCAAATTATATATCTTTAATATATTTTTAATATATCAAAAGTATATCGAATAGACTTTTAATACATCTCACTATATGTCCGTCAGTATAATTTTTTCATATACTTTATTTTCATGGGCGACATGGAAACAATATATCTTTTATATATATTTTGCATACGTGAATGATATATAAATGGTATATATCTCTAATAAATCCAAAAATATACTTCACATATGTTTACCAAATATATATAATGGCACGAAAAATTTGCGAACAAATTATATATCTTTAATATATTTTTAATATATCAAAAGTATATCGAATAGACTTTTAATACATCTCACTATATGTCCGTCAGTATAATTTTTTCATATACTTTATTTTCATGGGCGACATGGAAACAATATATCTTTTATATATATTTTGCATACGTGAATGATATATAAATGGTATATATCTCTAATAAATCCAAAAATATACTTCACATATGTTTACCAAATATATATAATGGCACGAAAAATTTGCGAACAAATTATATATCTTTAATATATTTTTAATATATCAAAAGTATATCGAATAGACTTTTAATACATCTCACTATATGTCCGTCAGTATAATTTTTTCATATACTTTATTTTCATGGGCGACATAGAAACAATATATCTTTTATATATATTTTGCATACGTGAATGATATATAAATGGTATATATCTCTAATAAATCCAAAAAGTATACTTCACATATGTTTACCAAATATATATAATGGCACGAAAAATTTGCGAACAAATTGTATATCTTTAATATATTTTTAATATATCAAAAGTATATCGAACAGATCTTTGATAACCCTTATTAGATAGATAGACAGTGTCGTTTATTCGTGTCCTGGGGCAAGCCCCCTAAGGTCACCGTGCCTCCAAATAACAATGACGAGCACAGAAAGAAAATACAAGAACATACATAAGCATACAAACTATACTAGAAGTATAAAAACATAACAAAATAAAAATACAATGAAATAATATAACCGAAAGAAAAAAAGAAAAAAAACGCCCGAAAGCCCAATATACAAAAAATATAACCGAACTAATATAATTTTCACCGCTAAAATCGATATAAAAATAAACCAAACTACTATTATATATCCATCGGTATACTTTTTTTCGTATACTTTAATTTCCCTCCGCCCAATGTTACAGAGTGGCCGACATCCGGCACCTGCTAAAGTCCCCTACCGACCAAAGTCCCGTAGCTCGTACACGATATTAAATTTCGCTAACAATATTGCACACGATAATATTTTGATAATGTTGCCTCGGCGGTCTATCGAATGGCGTCCTCGAGGCATCAACAATCCCGCCCCTCTACCGCTCGCCGTCAAAGCAGATAACATGGAATTTTCGGTCTTTGACAAACGCCGACCGACCCGTCCTCGATTCGGGTACGCGTGGCTTTCTACCCACATGGAAATAAAGTATATTTGAAATATATTGAAAAATATATTTAAAATATATAAAATATATTTGTCCGAAAAATTGTATATCTCGAATATATTTTGAATCGTAGTTCAGTTATATACAAGGTATAAAATAAAATATAATCGTATGTATAATGCTAAATACATTAAAAGTATAAGAGACACATATTGCACATATAGTGTGAATATGAGTTTCGTATAATCGAAGTATATCTGAAATACATACACTTTCTATTTCGGAATACATTCCGAATATACGGGCAATATACTTGGAATATTTGATATACTTTGGAGAATACCTAGAATGTATGTTTCATATACTTTGTGGTAAGGGATTGTTAACCGTTAACTAATTAATAATTTGACGGTATATATAATTAATCAACGACAGTTAATTTATTGTCGAGTCTATAATGATTGACTATAGATAAATACATAAAATGACAAATAGGCCTCACGGTATACGAATATGAAAAACGTTTTGGGCTGTGTACATACGTTTTACGTTCATAAGCATTATTATTATTGGTATTCAGATTTTTAAAAAATCACTGTACATGCGATATATATATATATTTTTTTGTTACATAACATCGAAACTTTAACATTAACATTAACAATTAAATTAACATTAATGTATATGTGTCCAGCATAGGGCCATCACATGCTTACGACGCTTTAAGTTCACAAATAAAAATAAAAGTTTTTTAAGGTCTGGATAGCCGAGTGGGCTGAGGCACAACGTTCGTACTATATGACCAGGGTCGACGGTTCGATCCCCAGCGAGTGACAAAATTAATAGGTTTTTTTTTCCAGGATATTCTTGTGCCAGTCGGAAGAGTAAGTTCATAAATATAATTAAACGTGAAAATTACCTCCGAAAAAAAGTACCATCTACTTAATTTTCAATTTTTTTAGCTGGGCGTTAAGTTACAAATAAAAATAAACATTATCTAAGATCTGGATAGCCGAGTGGGCTGAGGCACAACGTTCGTACTATATGACCAGGGTCGACGGTTCGATCCCCAGCGAGTGACAAAATTAATAGGTTTTTTTTTTTCCAGGATATTCTTGTGCCAGTCGGAAGAGTAAGTTCATATATATAATTAAACGTGAAAATTACCTCCGAAAAAAACTACCATCTACTTAATTTTCAATTTTTTTAGCTGGGCTTTAAGTTTCAAATAAAAATAAATATTATCTAAGATTTGGATAGCCGAGTGGGCTAAGGCACAACGTTCGTACTATATGACCAGGGTCGACGGTTCGATCCCCAGCGAGTGACAAAATTAATAGGTTTTTTTCCAGGATATTCTTGTGCCAGTCGGAAGAGTAAGGTCATATATATAATTAAACGTGAAAATGACCTCCGAAAAAACTACCATCTTAATTTTCAATTTTTTTAGCTGGGCTTTAAGTTTCAAATAAAAATAAACATTATCTAAGATCTGGATAGCCCGAGTGGGCTAAGGCACAACGTTCGTACTATATGACCAGGGTCGACGGTTCGATCCCCAGCGAGTGACAAAATTAATAGGTTTTTTTTCCAGGATATTCTTGTGCCAGTCGGAAGAGTAAGGTCATATATATAATTAAACGTGAAAATGACCTCCGAAAAAACTACCATCTTAATTTTCAATTTTTTTAGCTGGGCTTTAAGTTCACAAATGAAAATAAACATTATCTAAGATCTGGATAGCCCGAGTGGGCTGAGGCACAACGTTCGTACTATATGACCAGCGTCGACGGTTCGATCCCCAGCGAGGGACAAAATTAATAGCTTTTTTTTCCAGGATATTCTTGTGCCAGTCGGAAGAGTAAGTTCATATATATAATTAAACGTGAAAATTACCTCCGAAAAAAACTACCATCTACTTAATTTTCATTTTTTTTTTAGCTGGGTTTCAGTACGTAGGATATACATAGGATATATGCCACATACATTGAACTTACATCTAAAATACATTCGTAACTACACCTGACATACACGTCGAATATACAACATATATATCTAAATTATATATTGAATATATTATTCGAATAGATTTTTTGTCCGAAAAAGTACGTATGGCGAATACATTTTTTTTTAATATATTTTTCGTACAAGTCGTGTACAGTTTGAATATATTTTTAATATATTAAAAAAAAAATATATTTTTCAATATACTTTATTTCCATGGGGGGGGATCTACCGGCAACACGGAGAGAATGAGAGGAAAAGGCACTTGAAATTAACGCCGATGAATATCGTCTTCATGCACAGTCCTATACACATACAAACTCGCCGTGTCATATTGGAAACCGATATTCATGGCCGCCCCCTTCGCGAATTGTGCGTATCGCTGCAGGTAATAGTTTAGTCTATGTACATCCACCGCGTACTCGAGAAGTATATCCGATACTGCAGTGTATCGGTCGAAAACTCTAGTGTGTACCGTCATGTTTCGGCGCAAATACTGCACCGGTCTTTGCCGGCGATCAAAAGGGCGCAAGTCCTGTCCCGAGCCACTGCGAGTTACGCCCTTTCGACTCTCGACCGTCGAACGTATTCCTTTCCGTGGCAAACTTTATAGAACAACTCTCGTGCCTCGGAGGCCTCTCTGTGCGCGCGGATTCTACGGGATCGAATCCTTTCGGAACTTCGACGAAGGGGCTTACCGTACGAGCCGGCGTATCGCTCCGCATAAATCGCGGTGTATCGCTTCTGTATAAATTAATAGCAATCCTCTTTCGAAAAAAAAAGGAGGAATACGATGGAGCCAGTCGACTCGCGAGGGTTGCGATGTCGACAGTTGGGATTTGAATTTTCTTTTTTTTTTTATTTGTTGGATCAGATATTTTTTAAAATATACATTGCTTTTTATTTTGTTCTGTATTAATCCCCTTGAAGTCCCGTTGTAATCCCCTTGAAGTCCCGAGCATTTTTTCCTCACTGACGAAACGGAACAAAGCGCTGTACCGCGCGATTCAGCGCGTATCATTGGCATTTATTTTTATTATTATTATTATTGTTGTTATTATTATTATTATTATTATTATTATTATTATTATTATTATTATTATTATTATTATTATTATTATTATTATTATTATTATTATTATTATTATTATTATTATTATTATTATTATTATTATTATTATTATTATTATTATGTAATATAATTTATTGGATGCTCATTGCATATGAAAGCATGCATTACATAATTTATTGTAACAGTCTTCGGATTCTTAATGATACTTTATTTTTAATAGTGTAGTACTACTTTCTAAGCATGAGCAGGTCGTCAAAACGCTTATGCGCTTGTTCGCGGCCCCAATGCTTATCCTAAGATCCTATGATAAACTAAAAATTAGTGTAATGATAATAAATATATATACATATATATATATTGTAACGACTGTGGGAATGAATAACTCGCGTATTAGTTTGTGGGGCGGATATTATTGATATAATCAGGGCTATGTATCTCGAGTATCAAGTGTCAAACGTCTCTCGTCTCTGAAAGTCTGATCTAGACTGTTTATATGACGATCGATCTTGCATCGATCGTCCGTTCGTTTGTCTATTGTCAAACCTAACAGTAATATCGTTTGTCCTAACGAATAGTCAGCTACATATTCGTTACAATATATAATTTTCGAGATCCTCTATTATCATTATATTATTAATATAATAATATCATTATATTAATAATGATATTATTATTATCAATTTTATTGCCACCTCTATGCTAATCCGTTCATTTGCTCTAACCAATATGGTTTTAATGAAGCTGTAAAGAAGTTGAAAAGAACAATAATTTTTTCGTTAATGAAATCGGTTGGGATATATGCCACTTGAAAACAATGGCGAAGGTTTTAATGCGATATCTTGAAGTTTTTTTTTTTTTTTTTTTTTTTTCGAAAACCATTCTATATGCTAAAAATTCGAAATTTTGATTGATTTGATTCGATTGGGGTTCATTTGACCGACAATCATTTGACCGACAAATCATTTCGCCGACAAATCATTTCGCCGACAAATCATTTCGCCGACAAATCATTTCGCCGACAAATCATTTCGCCGACAAATCTTTTCGCCGACAAATCTTTTCGCCGACAAATCTTTTCGCCGACAAATCATTTCGCCGACAAATCATTTCGCCGACAAATCATTTCGCCGACAAATCATTTCGCCGACAAATCATTTCGCCGACAAATCATTTCGCCGACAAATCATTTCGCCGACAAATCATTTCGCCGACAAATCATTTCGCCGACAAATCATTTCACCGACAAATCATTTCACCGACATTCATTTCACCGACAAATCATGTGTGCATACGCGTATATCGGCGACAGAATTTGCATGTGAATGTATGCGTGTTTAATTTTGTGTTTGAAAGAGCCTGCGTATGCTTGATTGTGTGTGTCTGTGTGGATGTGCATATGCGTACATTGGCGAAAGAATTCGTGTATGAGCGTTCATTTGTATGTCTGTACAATTTTGAGTTTTAAAGATCCTGTGTGTGCTCGATTGTCTGTATGTGTGTGTGTGTGTGTACTGTGAATGGTGTCGGTGTACTGTGGAAAGGTGTGTTGTTTGAAATGGTGTCGGTCAAATAATTTGTCGGTCAAATGATTTGTCGGTGAAACATACCTTTCGGTTAAATGATTTGCCGGTCAAGTGGTGTCGGTCAAATAATTTGTCGGTCAAATGATTGTCAGTTAAACGTACCACACCCCCTCTGAAGAAAAAACATTTAGACAATCCAAGGTCCAACCCGAACTCCTTGGACTCGAAAATGAGGAAACAAAAAATCGATCAATGAACTGTCTCATAGAGAAAACTGTGCCCAAAATACCCACAAATTAGGAAGCCTTGGGCAAATTACTATAGACCTTTATAATTTTTGTTATCGTCAATTTATTATGCTATGTCACTCCGTCACTCCGTCAACGATTTTTCGCATCGTACTTTGGCACGTCGTAAATGTTCTCGTCGGATACAATGTCCGAGAGTTTACGAAACCAAAGCGCCGAGCTTAAAACTCCGGAGATGCAAGCGGATACAACCGCTCATAAGAGCGGGCTGTATAAGCAGCGCTCATCTCTGCCTCCACTATGCGGAGAGTTTACTTCAAACTTGTGCAAACCCTTAAACAGAGTCGTTAAATTGAGATTGTAAAACAAGCTTTCGCAGTAGTTCCTGGTGATCTACGTGCGCATTAGCAACCAGAGTGCTCGTCTGTGATTTTCCATCTGGGTTATACAAGCATTCTATCGCGGCTCGAGAGAATCCTCACTCCCGACGAACCATGCAAAGTTGGGATTCAAATGAGAAATATGTTTATTTTATTCTTTGTTCCATGATTTATGATCTCTATAATCTTTTTTTTTTTTACTTTCTTACTGCGCGCAACGTAGATGTACGGTGAGAATGTATTATTATGCGGAAAGAATTAGACTGTCAGATTTTGGACAGGGGCTTGCCAAGGCCTCGTCAGCTGCTTATCGGGTCTTTGTTAGGACCTCGTCAGCTCCTTGTCGGCCCTTTGACACTACCTCATCAGCTCCTCGTTAGGATATTGTCAGAACTTCGTCAGTTACTTGTCAGTAGATTATCAGGACCTCGTCAGCTCCTTGTCGGCACTTTGTCAGGACCTCGTCAGCTCCTTGACAGTACATTGTCAGGATCCTCATCATCTCCTTGCCAGAAGCTTGCTACGACCTTGCCAGTATCTTGTCAGAATCTTGTCAGGACAACGACCTTGTCAGGACATTGTCAGAATCTTGCCAGAACCTTGTCAGCTCAATGTCAGGACCTTATCAGAATCTTGCCAGGACTTGCACGTTGTCACGATTTCGGCATGACTTTGGCAGAACTTTGTCGGGACCTCGTCAATTCCTTGTTGGAACCTCGTCAACTCCTTGCCGGAACTTTGTCAGGACCTTGTCAGAAACTCGTCAGAACCTTGTCAGAAACTCGTCAGGACCTTGTCAGAAACTCATCAGAACCTTGTCAGAAACTCGTCAGAACCTTGTCAGAAACCCGTCATAACCTTGTCAGAAACTCGTCAGGACCTTATCAGAAACTCGTCAGGACCTTGTCAGAAACTCGTCAGGACATTGTCACAATTTTGGCAGTACTTTGCCAGGACCTTGTCAGAAACTCGTCAGGACATTGTCACAATTTTGGCAGTACTTTGCCAGGACCTTGTCAGCTCAATGTCAGGACCTTGTCAGAAACTCGTCAGAACGTTGTCACGATTTTGGCAGGACTTTGGCAGGAGTTTGGCAGGAGTTTGGCAGAACCTGGGCAGGACTTTAGCAGAAGCTTGGCAGGACTTCAGCAGAACCTTGGCGAGACCTTGTCAGGACCTCGTCAGGGCTTTATCAGGACTTTGGCAGGAATTCGGCAGGAGTTTGGTAGGAATTTTTCGAGACCTTATCAGCAAATTTCTGCAAGTACGTTTGCAAAAAAAAAGATTGAAAATCAGAATTTTCTCATCTATTCGTCATACTTATTTTAATTCAGAAATCTTCTTTCACGAGAAGCCATATATCCAATTTTTTTGGCTTCAAATCGATATCGAGCAATGTCGCTCGGAACAGCGATAATTGGAAGCAACAACCCGCGCGAAATGCCGTGGAAACCCCCGGGGCGTATCACGTTCAGAGCGTTTTGTGCACGCAACCCGAGAAAACAAACGTGGGAAAAGAAGGAATGTATGGTCGGCATCGAGGAAACATACGTTTATCGTCGAATTTCTTGAGAGGAGGATATAAACCCTTCAACACCCCCCCCCCCACTCTTCCCCGTCCCTCTCGGAACAGCCACGGTTCTCGATGAAGTACCCAGAGATAAGGAGTTCGAACGGTTGTGAATCCTTATAAAAAAAAAAAAAAAAACACCTGGCACTCTTTTTCCTTGCTCCACTTTATCCCATCGCCGATATTCCATGGATTCTTCGGCCCCGAGCTTTCACGCAGCACTCCGACAAGTTTTCCCAATTTGTGTAATTACCGAAGCGCGAGTGATAGCGACCTCGCGCCGGGCTAGCTTCGGACTACTGCGGTGCAAATTTTGAGGATTCGTGGAAAGAAGAAAAAAAAACAACAACACTAAGTTCCGCTTCGGCTTCTACGTACTCCGCGAACCATAATTGGTTACTCAGCGAGTCTCACCTCTTAATTGCCGCGGGAGCGAGTTGCCGGTAAGGAAAGCGAAAGAGCTGAAAGTGGGTCGAGTGCCGGGGAAAAAGGCTGCATCGTTGATAAATATAAGTGTCCGTCTATCCTCGGGGCGACACAATGTTCCCGTGCGCTTTCGCGGATTCATTTGTAGGGGACAAACTCCGCTACCTGCGCGTTGCGACGCTGCGGTGCTTTACCGCTGGCCTTTTTTTTTTTACTTTCTCATTCGTACGAAGCACGCTGGGAGAGAAAGTATTATAATGGGCGCCCCTCTGTCCTACACATCTCGATTCTCCACATCATCGATCCTCCACATTCGGTTCTCCACATCACCAGTCCTCCACACACCTTTTCCTCCAAAACTCGATTGTACACATTCCTTTTCCGACAAATTTCACTTCGACACATCCCGATCCTCCACGTTCGGTTCACCACGTTCCCAATCCTCCATAATCCTTTTCCTCCATATCTCGATTGTACACACTCTCTTTCCAAAACATTTCGATTCGACACATCCCGATCCTCCACATTCGGTCCTCCACGTTCCCAGTTCTCTACACTCCTTTTCCTTCACATCTCGATTATACACACTGTCTTTCCGAAACATTTCGATCCTCCACGTTCGGTTCTCCACGTTCCCAGTCCTCCACAATCCTATTCCTCCACATCTCGATTGTACACACTCACTTTCCGACACATTTCGATTTGACACATCCCGATCCTCCACGTTCGATCCTCCACGTTCCCAGTCCTCCACACTCCTTTTTCTCCAACCGAACGTGAAGGATCGGGATGTGTCGAATCGAAATGGTTCGGAAAGAGAGTGTGTACAATCGAGATGTGGAGGAAAGGGAGTGTGGAGAACTGGGGTCGTGGAGGATCGAACGTGGAGAATCGGGATGTGTCGAATGGAAGTGTTTCGGAAAGAGAGTGTGTACAATCGAGATATGGAGGAAAAGGAGTGTGGAGGACCGAATGTAGAGGATTGGGATGTGTCGAATCGAAATGTTTCGGAAAGTGAGTGTGTACAATCGAGATGTGGAGGAAAAGGAGTGTGGAGGACCGAATGTGGAAGATCGGGATGTGTCGAATCGAAATGTGTCGGGAAGTGAGTGTGTACAATCGAGATGTGGAGGAAAAGGAGTGTGGAGGACCGAATGTGGAGAATCGGGATGTGTCGAATCGAAGTGTTTCGGAAAGAGAGTGTGTACAATCGAGATATGGAGGAAAAGGAGTGTGGAGGACCGAATGTGGAGGATTGGGATGTGTCGAATCGAAATGTTTCGGAAAGTGAGTGTGCACAATCGAGAAGTGGAGGAAAAGGAGTGTGGAGGACCGAATGTGGAGGATCGGGATGTGTCGAATCGAAATGTGTCGGAAAGTGAGTGTGTACAATCGAGATGTGGAGGAAAAGGAGTGTGGAGGACCGAACGTGGAGGATCGGGATGTGTCGAATCGAAATGTTTCGGAAAGAGAGTGTGTACAATCGAGATGTGGAGGAAAAGGAGTGTAGAGGACCGAATGTGGAGGATTGGGATGTGTCGAATCGAAATGTGTCGGAAAGTGAGTGTGTACAATCGAGATGTGGAGGAAAAGGAGTGTGGAGGACCGAATGTGGAGGATCGGGATGTGTCGAATCGAAATGTGTCAGAAAGTGAGTGTGTACAATCGAGATGTGGAGGAAAAGGAGTGTGGAGGACCGAATGTGGAGGATCGAGATGTGTCGAATCGAAATGTGTCGGAAAGTGAGTGTGTACAATCGAGATGTGGAGGAAAAGGAGTGTGGAGGATCGAACGTGGAGAATCGGGATGTGTCGAATCGAAATGTTTCGGAAAGAGAGTGTGTACAATCGAGATGTGGAGGAAAAGGAGTGTGAAGGACCGAATGTGGAGGATCGGGATGTGTCGAATCGAAATGTGTCGGAAAGTGAGTGTGTACAATCGAGATGTGGAGGAAAAGGAGTGTGGAGGACCGAATGTGGAGGATTGGGATGTGTCGAATCGAAATGTGTCGGAAAGTGAGTGTGTACAATCGAGATGTGGAGGAAAAGGAGTGTGGAGGACCGAATGTGGAGGATCGAGATGTGTCGAATCGAAATGTGTCGGAAAGTGAGTGTGTACAATCGAGATGTGGAGGAAAAGGAGTGTGGAGGACCGAATGTGGAGGATCGAGATGCGTCGAATCGAAATGTGTCGGAAAGTGAGTGTGTACAATCGAGATGTGGAGGAAAAGGAGTGTGGAGGATCGAACGTGGCGAATCGGGATGTGTCGAATCGAAATGTTTCGGAAAGAGAGTGTGTACAATCGAGATGTGGAAGAAAAGGAGTGTGGAGGACCGAATGTGGAGGATCGGGATGTGTCGAATCGAAATGTGTCGGAAAGTGAGTGTGTACAATCGAGATGTGGAGGAAAAGGAGTGTGGAGGACTGGAAACGTGGAGGACCGAATGTGGAGGATCGGGATGTGTCGAAGTGAAATGTGTCGAAAAAGGAATGTGTACAATCGAGTTGTGGAGGGAAAGGTGTGTGGAGGACTGATGATGTGGAGACCTGAATGTGGAGGATCGATGATATGGAGAATCGAGATGTGTAGGATAGAGGGGCTCCCTTTTTTACATTGAAAAATGCTCTAAAAACGAAATAAAGATAAAAATCTGAAAAAATTCATACGTATTCCGAAAAAAAATGAACGAAAGACTTTCATAAAAAAAAAAAAGTTGAGTTGCCGCATATTTCGATGAACAATTTTTTTTCAACAATTTGTTATAACATTTTGAAATTATTATTATGCAAAATTAGTATTTTCAGTGCCTATAATAAGTATGAATTTATTCAGATTTTTATAACATCGGTGAGTGTTTGCAATTCTTGTCCGAATTTCTCGAATTTAGGCGAAATTAACACAACTCGCTCCAACCTCCTTAATTAGCCGGGAAGTTGATGCACAAGAAGCCGAAAAGTTAGCGAAAATAATTTTGTTATTCGTTTCCACGGTCGAAGAGTTTGATGTGGTAGTCGTCGACGCAACGAACCGGAGATGAAGAAATCCCCGTCCGAAGACTTATGGTATGGAAAATTTAGCGGAGCGTAAGTCGTGGCTTTCAGCTTAATGCTTATTACACGCACCAACGGTGAAGTAGCACGGATTTACTTGTTTCGAATAGGGAAAAAAAAAAATCACGAACCCGAAAGACTATTCACGTTTTTGTAGCTCTGATTCTCCAAGGATGCATCACTCATACATTCCCAACGAAAAATTAAAAAAAAAAATCAGCCGTATTAATGATTTCAAGATCTTTGATTTTACATAATAATAATAATGTCAGAGAGTTATTAAAAATTATTTGAGGACTAAATTGTTTAAGAAATCCCAAAGCCTTTCATTTTGTCATTTTCAATGAATTCCTTGATTTTTCAGAATTCATACGAATTTTTTCACAATTTTATTATATTTTAAAATCTCTTTTTTTTTTTTGGAAAATTTGAAAAATCGTTGTCGATACACGAATTTCTGATATGATGGATTCTTTTATCAAGTGGGCCACTTTTTTCGATCGAACTCTCGGATGTTTTTCAAAATTTGCCAGTTTGTTGTACTACTAGATTGGGTCAACTGTGATTTTTTTTTATAGATTTTTAAAGTGCACCCTTCAGGATTTTCGTTTTTTTTTTTTTTTGAATATCAGTATATCTCAGAAAATATTGGTCACTCAAAAAAAATTCGTAAAAACGTTGACTTTTTTATTTTTCATCAGCCTTGGAATGATGTTGAAATCATAATTTTCGCGATACGAGAAATTCACAATGTCTCGTGAAAAAAAAAAAAAAAAATTTAATAATTTTTTTTCTACTAAAAACACACCTTCGATTCTGTTCCCAATTTTACATGATATTTGGCATTGTATGAAGATTCCGAGAAAAAAAAATCCCAACATGGTACCTGCGATTCTTACGTACTAAAAAAATAAACAAATTAAAAATTAAAGAAGAAAACCTCTAAAAAAGAACCTCTATTTAAAAACAAGTTTCCCAACGATGTGAATCAAATTTACCGACTACGGGCAAACCCCTCTCGGTTATCAAAATAATCGTCGAATATAAATTAAAAAATAATACTGAATAATAGAAGAATCTATATGAAATAAATTTTTTGCATTGAAATAAGTATTTTGTATTTTGAGTATTTTGGAGTATTTTGTCCATGTCTGTACTATTCACAGTTGACGCGATGATTCATAAAAAAATATATATATATATATTACGCCTGGAAATAATTAGATATGTATTTTTAAAACTCGAGGAAAAATATATTGCGTATCTCGCTTGCGATAATCGTCGCAAAATATGAAGAAATAAAAATAAAAGGGCCGAAGGACTCCGGTCGATGGCCCATTGGAAATGTCATTGAAAGCGTTGTAATTACTACATAGAGTCAAGTATCGAATATTGTATGGACTAATTGATATTGCCAATGAATGCACTTTGATACCACTAAAAAAAAAAAAAAAAAAAAAAAAAAAAAAAAAAAAAAAGCCAGATGTAATTAATTTTAACGATATTAATTTTAATAAACGAAATTATCGATGAGGCAAATATCATTCACACACACATGCACTATTAATTTCCCCTTCACAGAACGGCAATTAATATAACGAATTGTGTAAAAAAAAAAACCGATATTTATTATTGTCATTTAATTATTTCATCCTATCTGAAGTTACCTACTTACAATTAATAATCGATTTATCGTCGATTTTTTTTCACAAATAATTTTTTAATAAGAACTCATTCTTTTGCTTCCTCATAGAGGAAGCTATGTTTTCGTGAAAAAAATATATTATATATTTCGTGATTTTAATGTCAGCGTACGAGAAATGTTCGAAAACGTCGAGAATAGTACTTTGCGATACTAGTGCGTAAAAGCGAACTTTCGGCGAAGGTTGGAAAGTGGCTGCACGAGCCGGATCGATGCGCTACAACGGCACGAGGCGAAGCCGAATGCTGTTGTAGCGCGAGAGAAGGAGAGTGCGGCCACTTTACAACCGACGTCGGGAATCCGCTTTTACGTACAAGTATCGCATACTACTTTTTGTGACGAATGCATGAAAGGTGCCAGATTATGTTGCTGGCCGGGCGCGCCAATAAAGAAAAAACAGACGGCGTGCGCATGCGCACGTAAACACTGTGCGCATGCGCACAGTATTTTCGATACGCTTTTGCGTTGCATAAATACTCGAAGCGTGTCGTAAATACTCATTACGACACGCTTCGAGTATTTATGCAACGCTTCCAGTATTTATGTACGCCTTCTTGAAAAACACCACTTTATGTCGCGCCCGACCCCCACATAAAGCAGCACTTTTCATGCATGAGTTACAAAATAGTACTTTGCGATACTAGTGCGTAAAAGCGAACTTTCGGCGAAGGTTGGAAAGTGGCTGCACGAGCCGGATCGACGCGCTACAACGGCACGAGGCGAAGCCGAGTGCCGTTGTAGCGCGAGAGAAGGCGAGTGCGGCCACTTTACAACCGCCGTTGGGAGTCCGCTTTTACGTACAAGTATCGCATACTACTTTTTGTGACGAATGCATGAAAGGTGCCAGATTATGTTGCTGGCCGGGCGCGCCAATAAAGGAAAAACAGACGGCGTGCGCATGCGCACGTAAACACTGTGCGCATGCGCACAGTATTTTCGATACGCTTTTGCGTTGCATAAATACTCGAAGCGTGTCGTAAATACTCATTACGACACGCTTCGAGTATTTATGCAACGCTTCCAGTATTTATGTAACGCCTTCTTGAAAAACACAACTTTATGTCGCGCCCGACCCCCACATAAAGCAGCACTTTTCATGCATGAGTTACAAAATAGTACTTTGCGATACTAGTGCGTAAAAGCGGACTTTCGGTGAAGGTTGGAAAGTGCCTGCACGAGCCGGATCAAGCGCTACAACGGCACGAGGCGAAGCCGAGTGCTGTTTTAGCGCGAGAGAAGGCGAGTGCGGCCACTTTACAACCGCCGTCGGGAGTCCGCTTTTACGTACAAGTATCGCATACTACTTTTTGTGACGAACGCATGAAAGGTGCCAGATTATGTTGCTGGCCGGGCGCGCCAATAAAGGAAAAACAGATGGCGTGCGCATGCGCACGTAAACACTGTGCGCATGCGCACAGTATTTTCGATACGCTTTTGCGTTGCATAAATACTCGAAGCGTGTCGTAAATACTCATTACGACACGCTTCGAGTATTTATGCAACGCTTCCAGTATTTATGTAACGCCTTCTTGAAAAACACCACTTTATGTCGCACCCGACCCCCACATAAAGCAGCACTTTTCATGCATGAATTACAAAAATGGATTAACGGGAGATCGTTCGAGAATAATACCGGGAGATCTTCGAATGTAAGTGAGGTATTCCATGTGAAATCGAACGGTCAAAAAACCGACCCTCTCCAAGAAAGTTGCAACTTCACCACAATTCATCATTATTTACAAGGGATTTTTGTAATTTTTTTCATAATTTTTGGATAGTATTTTTTTGAGATATCGAAAAATTGAACTTTTTTAAAAATCCTCCATATCGTAAAAACTATTAGTCGTACAAAAAAAACGTTTAAAACATAAAAGTTGCAGTTTTCAATGAACCTTTGAAAGCAAAATTTTGTAGATTTTTTTGAATGCTATAAACGTCAATTTCCATGAAAAATAGACTAAAATATTTTTTTTCAGCCAATACGTCATGTTTGATTTTTCTTAAAAAATTCCAGAATATACTCTCATCTACGTAGAGTGATCTCATATTTTTGTTTGGATGGGCGAGACGTCCGTTTGATAGCTGTGCTCCGTTTAAGATCGATTTTTCATTAAAAAAAAAAAGAGAGATATCTATTACTTCCCATCGAATTTTATAAAAATTGTGACACCATCGACAATAATGGAAGTTAAAAGATCAAATAAAAAAGGAATTGAGGATTTTTCATTAAAAAAAAAAAAAAGTGATTTTTAAAATGAAAAATCGATCTTAAACGGAGCACACCTATCGAACGGACGTCTCGCCCATCCAAACAAAAATATGCGATCACTCTAAGTACATGAGAGTATATTCTGGAATTTTTTAAGAAAAATCAAACATGACGTATTGGCTGAAAATAAATATTTTAGTCTATTTTTCATAGAAATGGACGTTTATTGCATTCAAAAAAATCTACACAATTTTGTTTTTAAAGGTTCATTGAAAACTGCAACTTTTGTGTTTTAAACGTTTTTCTGTACGACCAATAGTTTTTAAGATATGGAGGATTTTTAAAAAAAGTTCAATTTTTCGATATCTCAAAAGAAAAAAAAAAAAAACGATTAAAAAAATCTGAAAAAAAAATTACAAAAACCACTTGTAAATAATCATGAATTGTGGTGAAGTCACAACTTTTTTTGGAGAGGATCGGATTTTTGACCGTTCGATTTCACATGGAATACTTCAAGTACAGTAAAATTTCTCATTATTTTTGTACGGAATATATTGACATTTCGCGAGGTGTAATGAACGATCGGCATCGTGTCAACACGCGGTTGTCGCTATACCTGGAATTAACTTCATAATTCCATACATTCCATATTAGGTAATATTAGATAATATGACTTACGTAATTAATTAAGTAATTAAGACCAAGTCTGTACAATGTAACGTTCAAAATAAAAATATTTTTATTATATAATGCATTATTTATTTGATTTTCGCCAAAAGCAAACAAGAGGTTTATGGAGTAATGAAAGAAAAATTCACTGAAAAAAAAAAATTAGTTACAATAAATAAATAATATATTTGTTTCAACTACAACAGCACACTAGAACCAAATAAAGACACCGAGTTGATAACACATATGCAGTTAAATAAAAAATTATATTTGGTACAAGTAAAATGCTAGTGGGCAGATATGCAATGAAAGTAATTGATTTGTCCAAAATAAATTTTATTTGTTACAGAGAAATCATTTCTCTGGGTGTAATGTATTATTTATTTGATTTTCGCCAAAAGCAAACGAGAGGTTGATGGAATAATAAAAGAAAAATTCAATGAAAAAAAAAAATTTTGTTACAATAAATAAATAATACATTTGTTTCAACAACAACAGCACATGAGATCAAAATAATGACACCAATTTAATGAACACATATGCAGTTAAATAAAAAATTATATTTGATACAAGTAAAATGCTAGTGGGCAGATATGCAATGAAAATAATTTGTTTGTCCTAAATAAATTTTATTTGTTACAAAGAAATCATTTCTCTGGGTGTAATGTATTATTTATTTGATTTTCGCCAAAAGCAAAC
The DNA here is from genome assembly GCA_963575735.1 of Amblyjoppa fuscipennis. NCBI lineage: Eukaryota > Metazoa > Arthropoda > Insecta > Hymenoptera > Ichneumonidae > Amblyjoppa > Amblyjoppa fuscipennis. Next base: position 9,053,528 of record OY754497.1, read on the forward strand.
AAGAGGTTTATGGAGTAATAAAAGAAAAATTCAATGAAAAAAAAATTTAGTTACAATAAATAAATAAAATATTTGTTTCAACAACAACAGCACATTAGATCCAAATAAAGACACTGAGTTGATAACACATATGCAGTTAAATAAAAAATTATATTTGGTACAAGTAAAATGCTAGTGGGCAGATATGCAATGAAAGTAATTGATTTGTCAAAAATAAATTTTATTTGTTACAAAGAAATCATTTCTCTGGGTGTAATGCATTATTTATTTGATTTTCGCCAAAAGCAAACAAGAGGTTTATGGAGTAATAAACGAAAAATTCAATGAAAAAAAAATTTAGTTACAATAAATAAATAATACATTTGTTTCAACAACAACAGCACATGAGATCAAAATAATGACACCAATTTAATGAACACATATGCAGTTAAATAAAAAATTATATTTGATACAAGTAAAATGCTAGTGGGCAGATATGCAATGAAAATAATTGATTTCTCCTAAATAAATTTTATTTGTTACAAATAAATCATTTCTCTGGACGCGAGAGCCGAGCGGATGACTTCGGTTAGGAGCTAAAAATCGGTATCTATGATTAAACAGAAGAATCACGTGGGTGAGCCACGAACTTCGGTCGCCACTTCGCACTGCTTCTCGTACGTTGATTGCGAGCGGTGTGCTTTCGCTTAATTAAATGTGATTCGCTTCGCGAGGGTCGGAGGGAGAGACCGATGTAATGGAAGGGACAGAGAGAATCAGTGTGTGCTCTCATTATTCACGAAGTAAAATTTTCTGTGTGACCTCATCTCCCCCCCCCCCAGCCCCCCCTTCGCGCCCTCCTTCCGCCCTACCGAGCCGCGTCTCAGCGTGGAACGAATCGTCGGATCGATTCTCTTCGTACCGGTGCACGATTGCTCCCGCCCCCCCTTTCTGCCGCTGGTGTATTAATTTTTCATACCATTTACGAAGAGCCGAGAGATTGCCTTCGAGGAATAAAGAAGCAAGGAAAGAACCGGAAAGTAGGCGGAGTTGAAAATGTCCGCTGTGATACTGTGTGAATAAGGGCCGAATGGAAAGTCTTAAGTTCAGAGTTAAGTTTGAAGTTGGGCTTATACTTTAGGTTGAACTTGGGTTTATACTTAAGATTGAACTTGGGTTTATACTTAAGATTGAACTTGGGTTTATACTTAGGATTGAACTTGGGTTTATACTTAAGGTTGAACTTGGGTTTATACTTAAGGTTGAACTTGAGTTTATACTTAAGGTTGAAATTGGGTTTATACTTAAAGTTGGACTTGGGCTTATACTTTAGATTGAACTTGGGTTTATACTTAAAGTTGAACTTGGGTTTATATTTAAGGTTGAACTTGGGTTTATACATAAGGTTGAAATTGGGTTTATACTTAAAGTTGAATTTGGGCTTATACTTTAGATTGAACTTGGGTTTATACTTAAAGTTGAACTTGGGTTTATATTTAAGGTTGAACTTGGGCTTATACTTAGGGTTAAACTTGGGCTTATACTTAAGATTGAACTTGGGTTTATACATAAGGTTGAACTTGGGTTTGTACTTAAGGTTGAACTTGGGTTTATACTTAAGGTTGAACTTGGGTTTATACTTAAGTTTGAACTTGGGTTTATACTTAAAGTTGAACATGGGTTTATATTTAAGGTTGAGCTTGGGTTTATACTTAAGGTTGAACTTGGGTTTGTACTTAAGGTTGAACTTGGGTTTATACTTAAGGTTGAACTTGGGTTTATACTTAAGGTTGAACGTGGGTTTATACTTAGGGTTGAACTTGGGTTTATACTTAAGGTTGAACATGGGTTTATATTTAAGGTTGAACTTGGGTTTATACTTAGGGTTGAACTTGGATTTATACTTAAGGTTGAACATGGGTTTATATTTAAGGTTGAACTTGGGTTTATACTTAGGGTTGAACTTGGATTTATACTTAAGGTTGAACATGGATTTATATTTAAGGTTGAACTTGGGTTTATACTTAAGGTTGAACTTGGGTTTATACTTTAGGTTGAACTTGAGTTTATACTTAAGATTGAACTTGGGTTTATACTTAAGATTGAACTTGGGTTTATACATAAGGTTGAACTTGGGTTTGTACTTAAGGTTGAACTTGGGTTTGTACTTAAGGTTGAACTTGGGTTTATACTTAAGGTTGAACTTGGGTTTATACTTAAGGTTGAACGTGGGTTTATACTTAGGGTTGAACTTGGGTTTATACTTAAGGTTGAACTTGGGTTTATACTTTAGATTGAACTTGGGTTTATACTTAAAGTTGAACTTGGGTTTATATTTAAGGTTGAACTTGGGTTTATACTTAGGGTTAAACTTGGGCTCATACTTAAGATTGAACTTAGGTTTATACATAAGGTTGAACTTGGGTTTGTACTTAAGGTTGAACTTGGGTTTATACTTAAGGTTGAACTTGGGTTTATACTTCAGTTTGAACTTAAGTTTATACTTAAGTTGATACTTGAGTCTACACTCAAGCCTAAATTGGTTCTACTCGTAAATTGGACCAAGACAATATCTCGCGATGAAAGCAGTTTAAAAAAAAGCCCGGCCGCAGACACTTTCGTGTGACATACCCAACGTCAGGACATGAACATATAACGTAATTCCAAGAGTCGTACGTAAGGTGATCGATTTTGATACCGTTTGATGTAATTTTTCGCCTCACTTTGTAAGAGTTCTGTGGTTCCTATAAGAGACTAAATGGAATCGTCCAGAGATTTTAAAAATCGTTATTCAGTTACGAAACATTTGATATCGGAAAATAAGTTTATTTTTTCTTTTGGATAACGTAAGATATGGGATGTAAGTAAAAATGAACAATTTGCCCAAATCGCACATCACCCTTACGCCTAAATCGAACCATCCTAGTTCGATAGCATAATTGAATGAATGCACTGTTAGGACGGAATTAAATTTTTTTTTTAGTATTACATTCATGTTTGGAATTGCAATAGAAATGACCGAGAATGTTCATAAATTTGTACATACCTTTAAAAACAAACCTGATAAAAAGTATGACAGTTCTTGTGTCCTTCTGTTCTTGTGTTCCTTGCCTGTTTGAACCATCAGACTTTTTCCCGCGGAAGATCGATCTTACTATTGAGGGTAATTTTCATTCAAATTTTGTAAAATGATATCTAAATATTATACCGAAATTTAAACCAAAGTTTAAATCACAGTTTAAACCACAGTTTAAACCACAGTTTAAACCACAGTTTAAACCACAGTTTAAACCACAGTTTAAACCACAGTTTAAACCACAGTTTAAACCACAGTTTAAGCCACAGTTTAAACCACAGTTTAAACCACAGTTTAAACCACAGTTTAAACCACAGTTTGAACCACAGTTTGAACCACAGTTTAAACCACAGTTTGAACCACAGTTTAAACCACAGTTTAAACCGGAGTTTAAACCGGAGTTTAAACCGGAGTTTAAACCGGAGTTTAAACCGTAGTTTAATCCGAAGTTTAAACCGAAGTTTAAACCAAAGTTTGTACCGAAGTTTGTACTCAAGTTTAAACCAAAGTTTGTACTCAAGTTTATACCAAAGTTTGTACTCAAGTTTACACCAAAGTTTGTACTCAAGTTTATATCAAAGTTTGTACTCAAGTTTATACCAAAGTTTGTACTCAAGTTTATACCAAAGTTTGTACTCAAGTTTATAGCAAAGTTTGTACTCAAGTTTATAGCAAAGTTTGTACTCAAGTTTACACCAAAGTTTGTACTCAAGTTTACACCAAAGTTTGTACTCAAGTTTATACCAAAGTTTGAACTCAAGTTTATACCAAAGTTTGTACTCAAGTTTATACCAAAGTTTGTACTCAAGTTTACACCAAAGTTTGTACTCAAGTTTATATCAAAGTTTGTACTCAAGTTTATACCAAAGTTTGTACTCAAGTTTATACCAAAGTTTGTACTTAAGTTTATACCAAAGTTTGTACTCAAGTTTATAGCAAAGTTTGTACTCAAGTTTATACCAAAGTTTGTACTCAAGTTTATACCAAAGTTTGTACTCAAGTTTATACCAAAGTTTGTACTCAAGTTTGCACCAAAGTTTGTACTCAAGTTTACACCAAAGTTTGTACTCAAGTTTATACCAAAGTTTGAACTCAAGTTTATACCAAAGTTTGTACTCAAGTTTATACCAAAGTTTGTACTCAAGTTTATACCAAAGTTTGTACTCAAGTTTATACCAAAGTTCATAATACTGAACTAAAATGTATTCTGACATTTATACTAAAGTTCGTAATTAAGTTTGTAGTGAAGTTCATATTTGAGTTTACACTTAAGTTTACACTTAAGTTCATACTCAAGTTCAAATTTGGTTTTGAACTTTTGAAAGTTCTTCTGATTTTATTTACGCCGTATAGTTGTGCATTCCACGGAAATTGAAAAGTTTTGCTATAACAATTACATCGCTTCTTTATGGATTAAAAGTGCCCAAGTAAAATCGTCCAATTAAATTAACACGATGAGAAGAAAAAGTTTGAATTCAACGTTAGCTACGTTCCACGGTGCGGTTCTCTTTCACGGTGGGACAAAACGAAGGAAGGTTCTAACGCCGTTCCAGTATCGTCCCCGTACTCGCAGTCGTCGCAACCGCAAGAGCTACTTAGCTAATTACTTTCAGCTTTGCTTTACGACCAAAGTTTGTCTTTTATAGAGCACCGTGATAAAAAAGAAGATTTTAAATAACTGGGCGAGACATTTCACAGAATCGTCGGACCGAAATACAGCCAGACAAAGACGATTGAAATTTTCCAATCCACTTCAACAAAGTTGCTAAGTAACGATATATATATATATATATATAAATAAAAATAACGAAGTAACGACTCACGAGTTTTATCTCATTGTTATACGTGCCGAGAGTGGTCGGCAAGGACGATGCTTACGTGACCAATTTTCTGAAAACAAATATTTCATTAAGTTTTTTCCGACTAGTTAGTGCCTGAAAACTTCATTAGTTTAACATTTCGGCAAAACATTTTTAAAAGCCTACAAATTCCACAGATTATCCAAAGTGATCCGCAAAGAAATCCACCTTACCGACCATCGGTAACGATTACTCCGTCCGTAGATAACATTACCGACTGTCGATAAGGAACGTCCCGCCACAAAATAACGCATACCGACGGTCGGTAAAAAAGTGTCCCGTCCGATGATAGCATACCGACAGTCGGCAACGGGTTACTGACTGACGGTAAGTAGAAACAACAACCGACCGACGATTCATCACGATTACCGTGCGACGCTAATCTACTCTCCTTACTTTTATACTTATTACATCGATTTGGCAAATTATTGTTTCAATGAAGATGCTACGCCAGCTGCGAACCAGTTATTATGTTAGAGAGGACAAAAAAAAAGAAGTATCCGACGACCATCTCAGCCGGTGATGCGCCGATCGTCCGGTAATGGCTTCGGCGATTCGAATCAACGTAAATAAGGCTAGATAGTGAAACGAGGAAAGAAAACAACGACGAAGGCTAACGAGCTGCTATGATAGTCCAACCAGATGAAAATTCATCGTCGCCGTTACATAAAACCCCGAAGGCCGTTACCGAGCGTTGGACGGCGCCTAACTAAAAATAGAAGCGGCGAACAAGTCACCGGTCTCGCGTTTCACGCCAGCTACGACTTCACTGTCCGTTCGAATTTCCACTCGAACTCAATATCTCCCGTCTATCGTCGTCGTTCCACCTTCGCCGGTTAGCTCGCATACCCGTTGTGCTCAACGGGCCGAGCCATCACCGCCCGCAAATTGACTCATTCGATCACCGTGTGCGTCGTGATGCGATTCCGAAAACAATATCTCACCCATCTCATCCAAGGCGCCGATTCGTTTAAGTGTCATCAGTCTCGTGAGACCGATCGTGACGCTCTCAAAGAACGCCAAAATTTGTCAAAGAATTTCTGAGATTTTCAGTTATTCGTCATAGAACGCCATTTTGGAGAACGCGAAAAATATGTTGTTTTTTTTTGTTTTTTCCTATCTACGAATCTATCGATTAGGTCGAGTAACTTGGACTAATCGAGAAATTGCTGATGGCCTAGTTTTCATTATTGTGATTATTGTGATTATTATTATTATTATTATTATTATTATTATTATTATTATTATTATTATTATTATTATTATTATTATTATTATTATTATTATTATTATTATTATTATTATTATTATTATTATTATTATTATTATTATTATTATTATTATTATTATTATTATTATTATTATTATCATTATCATTATTATTATTATTATTGTCATAATTTTAATTTTTATTCTTATTATTATTATAATATTAATATTAATACCGAGACCATTAGGTGTAGTAACGGCGGTAGGCAGCGCCGTAGCGATGCGACGCCTAGGACTCTCTGTGTAGTTATAGAGTCTTGGGGTAGGGCAGTGGAAATTTCCACTGTGCCCGCTGAGACGGTCAATACTCTCTCTCTCCCGTAGCTGCATAACGGGTGGCAGCCGAGTCGGCCAGACGTCGAGACTGCGCGTACAGGGAGTTTCAGCGTGGCAAGTGGGCCGCTCTACAGTGGAGGCTCGCTTCTTGAACGCCTCGCGTACCTACAGTGGAACCACTCGCGTGGCATTCGATGGGGGGTCAGGTTGACTGGGCGAGGAGCTAATCACGTTCGTGGGACAGTCCTTGTGGATCACGCAAAGGCAGAGTAGGAACACTCGAATTGTCCTCACCACGTGAGAGATTCGACTGTAGTCTGCGGCAGGTACAGTGCGAACCCTCATACCGTCGCCTTGATGCGGCTCACGAAGGAAAGTGGCGGGGACACTCAGGGATTCCCAATTGGCCAAAGAGGGAAAGGGAGGAGGACAATGACGAAAGTGATTGGCCATTGACGTATTTTCCTTGTCTCCGCATTGAGTACCACATGAGGGATATTATCTGAATCTCCGAGCAACTGAGGACAGACGCAGTGAGGGAATGTTGGGCCTTTGACAACCGGAGCGGATGAAAGGGAGAAGAACCGCTTTACGGAATTGGATGGCCCTTTATAGTTTACTTGTCCCTGCATTAAGTGACATATGAGAGATTTTAGTGCATCACGAAGAAACTGGGGTCGGGCGTGCTGGGGGAATGTTGGGCTTAAGGGAGACGGGCAGGGGCGGTGGTGTACCAAAACCTAAGACGATGGCAAAACGGAGTTTCTACTGTATACTCATCGGGGAGCAGTGGGGTTTCCCTAAGTAGCTGGGGCCAAGCTTAGTTGGGGAATTTTGGGGCTCGCGGATGGAGTCGGGGAGAGGTAATAGTGTCCCAAGACCTAAGCCAGTGACAAAACTAGGCGACGATCGAGCGTACATCAACTGAGCTTCCACTGTATAGTCATAGGGGCCTAGCGAGGTATTGGTAAGCACTGGGACTAAGCTTAGTTGGGGAATGTTGGGTCTTGGAGATGGCTCGTGAAAGAGGAAATAGTGTTCCAATGCTCATCGAGTCCTAGCGGAGTGTCCCTGAGCAGTTAGCGCCAAGATTAGTTGAAAAATGTTGCCCCTTGAGGATGGGGCGGGAGAGAGGGAATAATGTCCCAAGACCTAAGCCAATGACAAAACCGGGCAACACCCGAGTGCACATCAACTGAGTTTCAACTGTATCCCCATCGAGGCTCAGCGGGGACGTTATAAACAGCTAGAGCCCAGCTTTGTTGGGGAATGTTGATCCTTGAGGATGGTGCGAGAGAGAAAGAATAATGTAGACCTAAGCCAGTAGCAAAACCCGGCAACAACCGAGTACACATCAACTGAGTTTCTACAGTATCCTCATCGGCTCCAAGCGGAGAGTTTCTAAACAGCTAGAGCCCAGCTTAGGTGGGGAATGTTGGTCCTTGAGGATGGTGCGGGAGAGAAAGAATAATGTAGACCTAAGCCAGTAGCAAAACCCGGCAAGAACCGAGTACACATCAAATGAGTTTCTACTGTATCCTCATCGGGTCCAAGCGGAGAGTTTCTAATCAGCTAGAGCCCAGCTTAGTTGAGGAGTGTTGGTCCTTGAGGATGGTGCGCGAGAGAAAGAATAATGTAGACCTAAGCCAGTAGCAAAACCCGGCAACAACCGAGTACACATCAACTGAGTTTCTACTGTACCCTCATCGGCTCCAAGCGGAGAGTTTCTAAACAGCTAGAGCCAAGCTTAGTTGGTGAATGTTGGTGCCCTCGAAGATCTTGCGGGAGAGAAAGAATAATGTAGACCTTTGGCAACTGGAGCAAAACCCGGCAAGAACCGAGTACACATCAAATGAGTTTCTACTGTATCCTCATCGGGTCCAAGCGGAGAGTTTCTAATCAGCTAGAGCCCAGCTTAGTTGAGGAGTGTTGGTCCTTGAGGATGGTGCGCGAGAGAAAGAATAATGTAGACCTAAGCCAGTAGCAAAACCCGGGAACAACCGAGTACACATCAACTGAGTTTCTACTGTATCCTCATCGGCTCCAAGCGGAGAGTTTCTAAACAGCTAGAGCCAAGCTTAGTTGGTGAATGTTGGCCCTTGAGGATGGTGCGGGAGAGAGAGAATAATGTCCCAAGACCGAACCCAATGGCCAAACCGGTCAACGACTGAGCGCACACCAACTGAGTCTCTACTGTACCCTCATCGGACCGCGCAGCGAAGGTTCCCCGAGCAACCATCTGCAGACGCGATAACGGAATTACGTGCCTTAGAAACGGGAGCCGGAGGAGCGTACGTCGTGTTCCCAAACCCAAACCGGCCGACCGAGCGTGCATCAACCGAATTTCTACTGTATCCTCGTCCGCGCGGCGCGCTGCCGAGCGTGAAAGTGCTCGGAATAACGGCGCGTCGTATTGTGAGGTGGCCTGTAGCTCCAACGGCAGCACCATCTCGAAACGCAGCGTCGAACCGGAGAAAATCGATTCGAGAAACTCCGCGTGAGCAGCTAACCCGGAGATCGGTAAAATGCGTTTCACCGCCGCTGCTGTCTGTGCAGAGACAGGCTCTCGGACTCTGTTAGCCGGCCGATGGGCTATCGGGAATGCCGAGCGAAGAACCAGCTGTATTGGTGGCGAGTAAATCGAAAAGCTCGTTCGTTACGCTGATAGGTCTGGCGGTGCGATTTTTTCCATCGAACGAAATTTATAGAATCCCGGCATTCACCGGCACGCGGTCATCGCCGCTATCGTACACGCTGGGGACGCAGTGTGTCGTATTTGCGCACTGTAAATTGCTCGGTCCGCGGCGATTAGATAAGGCGAAAAACAGCGCGTACGACGCGGAAAGTACGTGAAAAAAAAAAAGCGTTTCGCGTTAATCAATCGCCGTGCGGATTGTGACGATGCGAAAGAAGAGGATCGTCGTTTGATCGCAACGATCGCAGTCCTTCAGCGTTTGGGTCAAGGGTTAACGAAGCCCCGACGGGCAGGCGCCGAAGACTCTGACGATTGAGACGATAAAGTCGTCCGCTCTTTAGGTCGCGACACTTTGTTGCACTTTGTTCAAATGTTTAAATATCTTTGGCAGGAGCTCCGATTGAAAGGTGTCATCAAAGACACTTTCTGTCAATGGCTTCGCGGCCGGGTCTTTGATCTACCCTGTCGGAAACTACCGAGGGTTTGCGAATCATCGGTTTCGGACACTTTTCCGAGAGTTCCTGAGGGTGAACCGAGGTAAACCTAGAACATCGGTTTCGATCAGACGGAAGGTTCACCGAGAATAAACCGACGTTCGCAGCCGTGAATTCTCAATCGCATCGGTTTAGATGCGAACCGAGGGTTCACTGAGCATGAACCGACGATCGCTGCCTTTTTCACAATCGTCGGTTTCAACGTGACCGTGGGTTCACCGAGAGTAAACCGACGTTCGCAGCCGTGCATTCTCAATCGCATCGGTTTCAATGCGACCGATGATGAATAGAGGATGAACCGACGATCAAAAGGTAATTTTGATCGTCGGTTTGTCGTCATTTTTATCGTCGATTTGGGCTCAAAAACCCTCGGGAAAGTGTCCGAAACCGAGCGTCGGTTTACCCTCATTTTGCCTCGATGATTTCTGACAGGGCTGCACCCGATTCAAATTAATAATCTCAACAAATACAACCCTCCGGCTGGGATGAACCGACGATCAAAAGGTAACATTTTTATCGTCGATTTGGGCTCAAAAACCCTCGGGAAAGTGTCCGAAACCGAGCGTCGGTTTACCCTCATTTTGCCTCGGTGATTTCTGGCAGGGCTGCACCCGATTCAAATTAATAATCTCAACAAATACAACCCTCCGGCTGGGATGAACCGACGATCAAAAGGTAACATTTTTATCGTCGATTTGGGCTCAAAAACCCTCGGGAAAGTGTCCGAAACCGAGCGTCGGTTTACCCTCATTTTGCCTCGCTGATTTCTGACAGGGTAGGAGAACTCAGAATGATTAGTGGCGACTGCGACAACTGCGGAGGAGGTTTTTTCCTGGCGCACTTAAGCAGGATTGACTATCAGACGAAATCCAACTTAAGGCCTCAAATTTTTTTTTACGTGTTTTCTATATGAACACTCTACGCATCTATTACCAAAGTCTGAGCATTTTTCGCCGTACAGTTTATTTGTAATATAATTAAGAAGTTGACTACTTTGGCCGTATCGAACTATATTGCAACGTTATAGTCGGTCACTTCCGGTACAAAAGGGCACTAATTTACTACTGATCAAGACAACTTAGAGCTTTGAAAAAAAAAATAGCTTCGAGCAATTGAAGCATCATGGATTATCGTAAAAAAAAAAAAAAATGGGAAACCTTCACTTTACCGTGAAAACTCAATGATTAATCGATGCAAAGTTTATCTTGTAATAGGAGTCTATAAATTTAGGGAATTATCGGTGCCAGGCTCGACAACATTTCCGGTCGAAAGCTGATGCATTTTGAGAACCAAAAATATGACCTCACTTCAGGTTCGTGTAATGCATGTTCAATCCTAAGTGTCTTATCGCACATATCCCGAATCCACAACACAATAATATCAATCTATCAACCATTTTTATGTCTCAAACATTCTTATAAATTGTTCACACAAAGTTTTGAGAAATTATTTGTCATTTCGCTTTTTCATTTTGTAATGTTGGCCAGTGGCGAGTAATGACGATTCCAAAGCCGCTGAGATTCTTAATCTTAACTACATTTTTTTCTTAATCTTCGATAAACGGGTCATTTTTTTTAAATATAGCTCATGCATAATTCAGTTTACTAATATTGCATGGGATTCGAGACACCTGTGATGTAATTTTTTTTTTGTTTTTTTCAATTATATTCTTGACTCCAAAGAAACAGTCGATCCTCCTTAAGGTAGTCCTTGCGAATAGTGTTCACTTCACCATAAGTTTCAGAGAAATGAGAGGGAATCGTTGACACTTGTCGATGGTATAAAAATCTGAAAAAAAAAAATCAAGCGTACTAAAGGATGCCGAAAGGATTAATTTTGCACAACAATAATTCCAAAATGTTGTCAATAAATTGATGAAACTCAAAATTGTTGAACAAATCTTCCGGAAACATAACTTTTTTTTTTAATGAAAATTATTCGTTTATTTCTCTGAATACCTATGAATTTTTTCAGATTTTTAAATTCACTTTGAATTTTTTTTTACTTTCTACGCGTTTTTACCGTATATAACAAAAAAAATCAAAGTGAATTTAAAAATCTGAAAAAATTCATACGTATACAAAAAAAATGAACGAATAATTTTCATTAAAAAAAAAAGTTAGGTTTCCGGGATATTTGTTGAACAATTTTATTTGTCATCAATTTGTTAATAACATTTCGGAATTATTGTTATACCAAATTAATCCTTTCGGCATCTTTACTACGCTCGATTTTTTTTTTCAGATTTTTATACCACCAAGAAATGTGTACAATTCCTCCTCATTTCTCTGAAACTTATATGAAGTGAACACTATTCGCAAGAACTACCTTAAATTCATGCATACGAAAGGTACTGAAAAGATTAATTTTGCATAATAATAATTCCAATATGTTATTAACAAATTAAACAAAAAATTAATTGTTTCAGAAATTATCCGGCAACGTAACTTTTTTTTTACCAAAGTGATTCGTTCATTTTTTTTTTAATACGTATGAATTTTTTCAGATTTTTCAATCAACTTTGATTTTTTTTTTTATGTATATATGGAAAAAATGTGTGCAAAAATAAATAAAAAAATCAAAGATGACTGAAAAATCTGAAAAAATTCACACGTGTTCAGAAAAATGAATGACTAATTTTCGCAATAAAAAAAAATTGGTTTGCCGGGTAATTTGTTAAACAATTAATTTTTTGTTTAATTTGTTAATAATATTTTGGACTTATTATTATGCAAAATTAATCTTTTCAGTACCTTTAATATGCATGCATTTTTTTCAGATTTTTATACCATCTAGCAATACTTGCAATTTTCTCTAAATTTTTCTCGAACTTATGCGAAATGAGCGCGAAGCGACATAACTGCTACCTTAAAATAATCAGAACCTAGGTTGACTCCTGGGGAGACACTTTGAGATACGGAATTCTTGGAATAACGAAGACTTGGGAGGGCGCTGGGAAAACTTTGAGGCCGAAGGTACTTAGAACAATCAGGGCCTGAAACGGTTTCTCGAAAGACTTTAATGCAGAGAATATACTTAGAATAATCAGGACCTGGAACGGTTTCTGGGGGAAACCGCACAAAGTACTTAGAATAATTGAGGTAACTCTCGGAGAGACTTTGACGCGGATGGTACTTAGAAAAATATGAGCCTGGGATGGTTTCTGGGGAGACTTTGTACTATTTAATGCCTTTTTTCCCCCCGAAGTAAAAGTCGCGAAAAGACGCGACCAGAATGGCAACGACTCTGCAGCCAGCGGTCACGGGAACCAGACACTGCTTCCGATGTGTTCCGAAGACGAGGTAATCTTTAAATAGCTCAAGCGGAATGCACTACTCTCCAGACCAGGGTTTTTCGGTGTACCGCGGGAACCGCGACGCTGTCCGGTAACGCAAGGATAATGAGCCGAAAGAAACCCACAGTAATCTTTCAGAATCGTAGAATGTTGGATTCTCTGAATGTTGGATTCTCTGAATGTTGGATTCTCTGAATGTTGTATTCTCTGAATGCTGGACTCTTTGAATGCTGGACTCTCTGAATGTTGTATTCTCTGAATGCTGGATTCTCTGAATGCTGGACTCTCTGAATGTTGAACTCTCTGAATGTTGGACTCTCTGAATGTTGGACTCTCTGAATGTTGGACTCTCTGAATGTTGGACTCTCTGAATGTTGGATTCTCTGAATGTTGGACTCTCTGAATGTTGGACTCTCAGAATGTTGGACTCTCTGAATGTTGGACTCTCTGAATGTTGGACTCTCTGAATGTTGGACTCTCTGAATGTTGGACTCTCTGAATGTTGGACTCTCTGAATGTTGGACTCTCTGAATGTTGGACTCTCTGAATGCTGGACTCTCTGAATGCTGGACTCTCTGAATGCTGGACTCTCTGAATGCTGGACTCTCTGAATGCTGGACTCTATGAATGTTGGACTCTCTGAATGTTGGACTCTCTGAATGTTGGACTCTCTGAATGTTGGACTCTCTGAATGTTGGACTCTCTGAATGTTGGATTCTCTGAATGTTGGATTCTCTGAATGTTGGATTCTCTGAATGCTGGACTCTTTGAATGCTGGACTCTTTGAATGCTGGACTCTGTGAATGTTGGACTCTTTGAATGTTGGATTCTTTGAATGTTGGACCCCTTGAATGTTGGATTCTTTGAATGTTGGATTCTTTGAATGTTGGATTCTTTGAATGTTGGATTCTTTGAATGTTGGATTCTTTGAATGTTGGACTCTTTGAATGTTGGACTCTTTGAATATTGGATTCTTTGAATGTTGGATTCTTTGAATGTTGGACTCTTTGAATGTTGGATTCTTTGAATGTTGGATTCTTTGCATGTTGGATTCTTTCAATGTTGGATTCTTTGCATGTTGGATTCTTTCAATGTTGGATTCTTACAATCTTAGGATCGTAGAATCTTAGAATGTTAGAATCTTAGAATCTTAGAATTTAATTTGCCACGGCAACAATGTAATTATACTGACCTCAAATTGAAGACACGGGTCCGTTTTTTTTTTCCAAATCTCCCTTACCTGATTTTTTTTGCAGTTCAAAAAATAAAAATAAAAGCAATTCACAATGAGCGATGGAGACTCGCCCGTGGTCATGCTACTTGTATTATGTAAATAAGGAAACATACGAACGTCACGTGCGCGTAAGAAGTTATGCCTGTAACGTTTTTTTTTTACGTAACTTACGCCACTTCTCGCTGCTGTGTGTGCACACGACGACGACGACGATGACGACGACGATTCGGAATCGAAGGCTACCTACCTATCTGCTGGTACGTGCGTCGTCACAACGCACGAGTGCCAGTTTCCGAGATTCTGCCGGGGTGCATTTCGCCAAGGTGCCAATTACAGTGTCCGTAAGCTGCGGCGCATAATCCAACTGCGACGTTTTTTCGTTTTCTTTTTTTTCTTTTTTTTTGTCTTCATTATCACAATTGCCATTGCGTATTGCGTCGGATATTTGCAATCGTGTGCAAAACCAACGAGTCAACCCCGTAATACCTCGCTCACTTTTGGTCCTCCTGATCCGCAATTCGCACACGTTTTACCGGTTTTCTTTTTTTTTTTTTTTTCGACATCTCATGTATTCGATACATATTCCAGATTAATCGAAATTTATTCCGTAATTTTTTTGGTCTCATGTGAGGAATGGTTTTCGGATTAAGAAGCTTAAAAACCGTTAAAAAAAGCGACCACGCTCCTCTACCTGGTGCGAAATAGAGCTGTACAGTTGAGCCGTCTTGGCCGGCTAAAGAATCTTATCCGGCCAATGGACATTATCGTTTTACCGGCTAAGTTGGTTTGGCTGGCTAAAAATTAGCCGCAGTTTAAACGGCTATTATTTTTTTTTTATTGTGAATTACAAGGAAACTGATCAAATGAATGAGACATTTATCTTTGGCACATTACCTGCTGTATTTGCTCATTACAGTACTAGACATTTGCTTAGATTCGACTATCTTTAAGATTTTCAAAATTTCATTCCCACTAACTAATTTTTATAGCCAATATCATAAAAGTCAAACACGACGTTGACGTTGAGAAAAGTTGAAATTGTTCGGCGCAATTGTCCGGCGCAATTGTCCGGCGCAATTGTCCGGCGCAATTGTCCGGCGCAATTGTCCGGCGCAATTGTCCGGCGCAATTGTCCGGCGCAATTGTCCGGCGCAATTGTCCGGCGCAATTGTCCGGCGCAATTGTCCGGCGCAATTGTCCGGCGCAAGTGTCCGGCGCAATTGTCCGGCGCAATTGTCCGGCGCAAGTGTCCGGCGCAATTGTCCGGCGCAATTGTCCGGCGCAATTGTCCGGCGCAATTGTCCGGCGCAATTGTCCGGCGCAATTGTCCGGCGCAATTGTCCGGCGCAATTGTCCGGCGCAATTGTCCGGCGCAATTGTCCGGCGCAATTGTCCGGCGCAATTGTCCGGCGCAATTGTCCGGCGCAATTGTCCCGCGCAATTGTCCCGCGCAATTGTCCCGCGCAATTGTCCCGCGCAATTGTCCCGCGCAATTGTCCGCGCAATTGTCCCGCGCAATTGTCCGGCGCAATTGTCCGGCGCAATTGTCCGGCGCAATTGTCCGGCGCAATTGTCCGGCGCAATTGTCCGGCGCAATTGTCCGGCGCAATTGTCCCGCGCAATTGTCCCGCGCAATTGTCCCGCGCAATTGTCCGGCGCAATTGTCCCGCGCAATTGTCCCGCGCAATTGTCCCGCGCAATTGTCCCGCGCAATTGTCCGGCGCAACTGTCCGGCGCAATTGTCCGGCGTAATTGTCTGGTGTCATGATGGACAAACAATGTTAGATTGCACTTCTTGTTTCCAAAACCAGAGACGGATGGTGCGATCAGAAAATGTCCAAATGAAAAATTCTAATAAATTAAAAAGTGACCTGTAGTCGACGATATGTTGTCGTAAGAACTGCAAACGTTTTTTTTTTCACTCTCTACCCTAAATATTGCAAAAAAAAAAAAATATATGTGCCTAAAGATTCAGAATAATAGCCGTAGTCGAATAGATGCGTCATTGCGAATCGTAACTCCCCGGTAATTCGAGGGGACCCGCAAACGAGTCTACGTGACGAAGTGAACGTTCGTGCTCTTCCACTGCGGCTCTTCTACGCGTTTCGCCCTCGAGCCTCCACTACAGTGGCAGACGGGTGAGGCGAAGGGAGGCGCGAACGAAGGGTGACGAAACCGCGATCGAATTAATCGAATCTCCGGATGGTCGAATCATCGGATCGATTGAGATGAAGTGAAACCTTCCCAAAGGCAAAACAGGTAGGAATTTTTTTTGTTTTTTGTTGAAATCGTCTCACAGGTTTTACAACTTTTCACGGAAAATGCGTTGATAAAATTTAACGAAACTTTAAGAATAAGCGTAGAATGTACAAACGGGGTCTTTCGTTCGCGATTTTGTTTTGTTTTTTTTTTTTTTCTCCTGAAATTGAAAGAAAAAATTACAGTTTAATTATCATCTTCGTAAGCAAGTTTGGTTTCGCCGTTTAGCGTTAAAAAAAAAAAAGTATTTATTTATCGATAATTATCGACGCGATCAAATTTCCCACTTTTTTTTCCGAATTTTACGTAATTTTTGATAATTGCCCTTTTAGTTAAAAAAAAAAAAAAAAAAAAAAAAAAAAAAAAAACGTAATTTTCCAAAAATTTGATAAAATTCTGAAAAAAATTCACACGTATTCGAGAAGATTAAAAAATTGTTTTTATATGAACAAGAAGTTAAGTTGCCGGTGGATTTGTCGAACAATTTTTATTTTTCATTCTTTTTTTTTATTTTTTTTTTATAACATTTTGGAATTATTACTATGCAAAATCAATATTTTCAGCGACTTCCATATGCTTGATTTTTTTTTTTTTTAGATTTTTATCTCGTCGAGAAGTGTTCGTAATTCTGTCTCAATTCTCTCTGAACTCACGTGGGCTCAGGCTTTCCGCTAGTACTATCTTAAGCAACTATTAAGATTCGCATTGCAATTTCCTCTCCGAGAAATTGAAAAAAAAAATAAATAAAAAAAAATAAAAAAAAAATTGGAATAATACCGAGCGACAAGCAGAAGGGTCGCTACGCAGTTACATCGGCGACGCGATGTCGCGACGACGACCACGACGAGAGGCTCTAGGCCGCGACATGTTACTCTCGTCGGTGAGCGCGAGCGACGACGCTGTATTGTAACTGCGAGCCAGCCAACATCGCACACCCCCACTCGGCGATCGATAACGCGGATAACAAAAAAAAACAAAAAAACGTTACAATAAAAAGAACGAAACCGTAGTTGTTTGTTATCCGGGTCAAGATAGTGTCTCGTGCTTGAACCCGATCGATTTGCAGATAGCGCGTGACTCGCCGAAATGTTTTCGCTGACGTCATTCACAACTGAGGGTATCATTATTATTATCATTATTATTGCTATTGCTATTGCTATTGCTATTGCTATTGCTATTGCTATTGCTATTGCTATTGCTATTGCTATTGCTATTGCTATTGCTATTGCTATTGCTATTGCTATTGCTATTGCTATTGCTATTGCTATTGCTATTGCTATTGCTATTGCTATTGCTATTGCTATTGCTATTGCTATTGCTATTGCTATTGCTATTGCTATTGCTATTGCTATTGCTATTGCTATTGCTATTGCTATTGCTATTGCTATTGCTATTGCTATTGCTATTGCTATTGCTATTGCTATTGCTATTGCTATTGCTATTGCTATTGCTATTGCTATTGCTATTGCTATTGCTATTGCTATTGCTATTGCTATTGCTATTGCTATTGCTATTGCTATTGCTATTGCTATTGCTATTGCTATTGCTATTGCTATTGCTATTGCTATTGCTATTGCTATTGCTATTGCTATTGCTATTGCTATTGCTATTGCTATTGCTATTGCTATTGCTATTGCTATTGCTATTGCTATTGCTATTGCTATTGCTATTGCTATTGCTATTGCTATTGCTATTGCTATTGCTATTGCTATTGCTATTGCTATTGCTATTGCTATTGCTATTGCTATTGCTATTGCTATTGCTATTGCTATTGCTATTGCTATTGCTATTGCTATTGCTATTGCTATTGCTATTGCTATTGCTATTGCTATTGCTATTGCTATTGCTATTGCTATTGCTATTGCTATTGCTATTGCTATTGCTATTGCTATTGCTATTGCTATTGCTATTGCTATTGCTATTGCTATTGCTATTGCTATTGCTATTGCTATTGCTATTGCTATTGCTATTGCTATTGCTATTGCTATTGATATTGATATTGATATTGATATTGATATTGATATTGATATTGATATTGATATTGATATTGATATTGATATTGATATTGATATTGATATTGATATTGATATTGATATTGATATTGATATTGATATTGATATTGATATTGATATTGATATTGATATTGATATTGATATTGATATTGATATTGATATTGATATTGATATTGATATTGATATTGATATTGATATTGATATTGATATTGATATTGATATTGATATTGATATTGATATTGATATTGATATTGATATTGATATTGATATTGATATTGATATTGATATTGATATTGATATTGATATTGATATTGATATTGATATTGATATTGATATTGATATTGATATTGATATTGATATTGCCATGCCTATTGCTATTGCTATTGTTATTGTTATTTTTGTTATTATTATTGTTATTACTCTTATTAAAAAATGTAATAAAAAAGAAAAAAAAATGAAAGAAATAAAGTCGCGGAGTGAAGAACTGCGTTGCATTTGCTTCACTCATTGTAGGATGGTGGCGAGTATTGATTTCGGATAGGTAGCGTCGAGTGCGCTTTCAGCCCTGCGCTTCTGCTCGTTCTCCTTCGGGGGTCTTCTCCTCTTGGATCGGTTTCGCAGGTACGCGTGCATACCTACGCGAGGATCACGCCGGGGAGGGGTGTACGCGTGAGCCCGAGAGCGGCGGGGTTCCCGATCGTACGATGCGTAGTGGGACGGAGAGGGAGAGCCAAGGCCATTGAAATGGTCCATCCATTCACCGGCTCGTCGGTGCGCCTCTTGACGAGCGAAACGTCAATCGAGATGCACTCGCTTCTCCACTGCTTTTTAGGTAGCGGCTAAATTTGGATGTCGTAAAGCTAAAGGGTGGAGGTTGTATTCAACACTTTATTGAGAGTTGAGTCCTCAATCCTTCTTTCAGGGTTAAAGTTCTTTTTAGGGTTAAAGCTCTTTTTAAGGTTAAAGTTATTTTTAGGGGTAAACTTTCCCCACAAATTCATTTTACCTCATGAATCCCTTTTACGGTACGAATCCATTTTGCCCCATGAAACTATTGTATCCAACGAATCAATTTCAGAGCTGGACAGCACATAGAGTACATGAGTACTTATCTAGTACTTAAAGTACGTACTCAAAAGAACTAAAGTAATTATTGGCACTTTAACTTGACACACATCCAAACGTGATTACGCAGAAAATCCCGATTAAAAAGAAAAAGTACTTTGTATTTTATAAAATACTCTAAGTACTTGCGGTACTTAGTATTTAAAGTACTTGTAGTATCTAACACTTAAAGTACTCGCAGTACTTAGTATTTAAAGCACGTGCAGTAATTAGTACTTAAAGTACTCGCGGTACTTAGTACTTAAAGCACTTCCGGTACTCACTGTACATAGTACTTAAAGTACTTACTGTACATAGTACTTAAAGTATTCACTGTACGTGGTACTTAAAGTACTCCCTGTACATAGTACTTAAAGTACTCGCTGTACGTAGTACTTTAAGTACTCGCTGTACATAGTACTTAAAGTACTCGCTGTATGTAGTACGTAAAGTACTCGCTGCACGTAGTACTTAAAGTACTCGCTGTACGCAGTACTTAAAGTACTCGCTGTACATAGCACGTAAAGTACTCGCTGTACGTAGTACTTGAAGTACTCGCTGTACGTAGTACTTGAAGTACTCACTGTACGTAGTACTTAAAGTACTCGCTGTATGTAGTACGTAAAGTACTCGCTGCACGTAGTACTTAAAGTACTCGCTGTATGTAGTACTTAAAGTACTCGCTGTACATAGCACGTAAAGTACTCGCTGTACGTAGTACTTGAAGTACTCGCTGTACGTAGTACTTGAAGTACTCACTGTACGTAGTACTTAAAGTACTCGCTGTATGTAGTACGTAAAGTACTCGCTGCACGTAGTACTTAAAGTACTCGCTGT
This sequence comes from Amblyjoppa fuscipennis, assembly GCA_963575735.1. NCBI lineage: Eukaryota > Metazoa > Arthropoda > Insecta > Hymenoptera > Ichneumonidae > Amblyjoppa > Amblyjoppa fuscipennis. Next base: position 9,073,917 of record OY754497.1, read on the forward strand.
ATGTAGTACTTAAAGTACTCGCTGTACATAGCACGTAAAGTACTCGCTGTACGTAGTACTTGAAGTACTCGCTGTACGTAGTACTTGAAGTACTCGCTGTACATAGTACTTAAAGTACTCACTGTACGTAGTACTTGAAGTACTCGCTGTACGTAGTACGTAAAGTACTCGCTGCACGTAGTACTTAAAGTACTCGCTGTACGTAGTACTTGAAGTAATCGCTGTACGTAGTACTTGAAGTACTCGCTGTACATAGTACTTAAAGTACTCACTGTACGTAGTACTTAAAGTACTCGCTGTATGTAGTACGTAAAGTACTCGCTGCACGTAGTACTTAAAGTACTCGCTGTATGTAGTACTTAAAGTACTCGCTGTACATAGCACGTAAAGTACTCGCTGTACGTAGTACTTGAAGTACTCGCTGTACGTAGTACTTTAAGTACTCGCTGTACATAGTACTTAAAGTACTCGCTGCACGTAGTACTTAAAGTACTCGCTGTATGTAGTACTTAAAGTACTCGCTGTACATAGCACGTAAAGTACTCGCTGTACGTAGTACTTGAAGTACTCGCTGTACGTAGTACTTTAAGTACTCGCTGTACATAGTACTTAAAGTACTCGCTGTACGTAGTACTTAAAGTACTCGCTGTATGTAGTACGTAAAGTACTCGCTGTACATAGTACTTAGAGTACTCGCTGTACGTAGTACTTAAAGTACTCGCTGTACGTAGTACTTAAAGTACTCGCTGTATGTAGTACGTAAAGTACTCGCTGTACGCAGTACTTAAAGTACTCGCTGTACGCAGGACTTAAAGTACTCGCTGTACGTAGTACTTAACGTACATGCGATACATAGTACTTCAAGTACTTGCGGTACTTTTCGGTACTTTATGCGGCTCTGATCCATTTTGCCTCACGAAAGCATTGCACCCAACGAATCCATTTTGCGTCACGCCCCCTCCTCGTTACGAAGGCTCGGCACGGTTCCTCGCTCGATAATGTGAGTTTCGACACAGAGCATAACTCCGTTGAGTCGGCCCGTTTTGCCAAAACCATGAAACTCCGCTCGTGAGGCCACTTTGCAGTGTCGACCAGGCCCGTCGGGAGCGCGTTTAAACTCATTCTATTTTAGATTGTGCCTAGGCATTAAGCGGTAACCGCAGTCACCGACGTCAAGCTCATTCTCGGACTCCGATGGTCGATGACGTCGATATGAAGAACAGTGAAATACATGGCTCGACCAAGCCATTCACGCGTCCAGCTGACTCTCGACGAGTGCGTATTTGCTCGCTGTTTGTACACCGAACACGCCCACGTCAGTGGCCACTCTTATCCGACAAGCGTCAACTCGCAGACTCGGGATTACTCATTTCATTAGACGGATTCTCTTCGGCATCGTCACAATTTATTTTCGATCGATAGATCCGTGTCGATATGTCTCTGTTGTAAAAACACTTCAATCGTTCGACTTTCAACGTGTCGCAATTGCCACACCAAGCGAGACGATTCAGTTTAGGCATAGATTTTCGAGGAAAACCTAGACGGAACGACAACTTGTCGTGTAAATTATTATTTTTTAAAAATTATATATATACATATATATATATATATATACATACATACATATATACATGCATATATATATATATATATATATATATATATATATATATATATATATATATATATATATATATATATATATATATATATATATATATATGTAAGGGTCTCAAAAAGGACATTTTTTTTACAGTGCCGCATTTTTGGGTACAAACGTCGAATGCGGCACCTCTTAGGACTTTTTTTCTAGGCCACCGCCTTTCGCAAGGTTCAATTTGATATTGAAATCTGTAGTTAAAGAAGATGGGAGGAAAATTTTTTAAAAATGCATTTTTTTGACACACCCTATATATATGTGTGTGTGTGTGTGTGTGTGTGTGTGTGTGTGTGTGTGTGTGTGTGTGTGTGTGTGGGTGTGTGTGTGTGTGTGTGTGTGTGTGTGTGTGTGTGTGTAATGAAAATATACAACGTATTTATCATATATTTTCTTAATAAATTAATATAATATAATATTATATAAATTTAATAAATATAATATTTAGAAAATTATGATTAAAAGGTGAAAATATAAATTTTCATATTTCTCGTGGTACTCCTTTATTCGCGGTTCTTCGTCAATGAGAAATCATCTTTTGGATTTTTCGACTTCCTCATACAAGAGGCGTTGGAAATATGGGAAAATTACGCGGAAGTGATATGAAAATTTCAATTTTTTTTCACCTTTTTCATTCACTTGTTATGTAAATATAATTATGTCGTATTAAAAGCTTGACGAGGCTTTTTTTTTTTTTTTTTTTACTAAATCCAACGTCGTGCTTGTTATTAAGGTAGTCTTTGCGAATAGTGTTCACTTCGCCTTAAGTTTCAGAGAAATGAGAGGTAATTGCAAACACTTCTGGATGGTATAAAAATCTGCAAAAAAAAAAATCAAGCACATCAAAGGTGCTGAAAAGATTAATTTTTCCATCAACACAATTTCGAAATGTTACAAACGAATCGATAAAAAAAATGAAATTTTTCAACAAATCTCTCGGAAACCGAACTCCGCTTTTTTTTTGTAAAAATAATTCTTTCACTTTTCTGAATACGTTTGAACCTTTTCAAATTTTTTAATGCTTTGCATTTTTTTTTTTTTTTTTGTGGGAAAAATGTACACAAAGTCGCAAACTTCAAAGGTAATTTCAAAATCTAAAAAAAATCTAAAATTCATATACACTAGAAAAAAAAAAAAATTAAAGAATCATTTTTATAAAAAAAAAAAAAAAAGAAGTTGTATTTTCGGGAGATTTGTTGGACAATTTTATTTTGTCATCAATTTGTTGATAATACTTTGAAATTATTATTATGCGAAATGAATCTTTTCAGCGACTTGCACATATTTTTTTTTACGAAAGGATTAATTTTGCATAAAAATAATTCCAAAATGTTATTAATATAATTGTTGAAAAATAAAATTGTTCAACAAATCTCCCGGAAACATAACTTTTTTTTTTTTTTTAATTAAAATTATTCCTTCATTTTTCTGAATACGTATGAAATTTTTCAGATTTTTACATTCACTTTGAATTTTCGGACTTTCTACATGTTTTTCTAATATAAAAAAAAAAACATCAAAGTGAATTTAAAAATCTGAAAAAATTCATACGTCTTCAAAAAAAAGTGAACGAATAACTTTCATATTAAAAAAAAAAAAAAAAAAAAAAAAAAAAAAAAAAAAAAAAGTGAGGTTTACGGAATATTAGTTGAAAAATTTGATTTCTCATCAATTTATTAATAACATTTTGAAATTGTCGTTGTGCAAAATTAATCTTCTCAGCGCCTTTAATACGCTTGATTTCTTTCGGATTTTCATACGATCGACAAGTGTCTAAAATTTTTTGATATCCACGCATCGCCTTTGCGCCGGTACAAAAAAAAATCTCCATTTTTTTTTTTTTTTCATTTTTTAACGTATTCAAAATTTCTCATATGAGAAAGCAGAAAATATTTTGAATAACGTTTTCGCTCAACGGAAAAAAAAAAAAAAAAAAAAAAAAAAAAAGACTCGTCAGTCGGATGTTAAAACGACGTCGGTGTGCGTGAAAGTGTCTCATCGACTAAAAAATTTGCGTCGAGCTTCTTTCGATGACCGCACAGGGCGTGTTCGCCAGCCCGGGCAAAAATGCATGCGAACGAAGCTCGACTCGATGGGCGAGCCGCCAGATTCACTGGCGCACAATTTCCCGACGGAATTTGTCATAACGCGTGTGAAGAGAAAATCGGTTCGTTCGTCATGTTTAAACGTCTCCGCGTTCCGATGATCCGTTCGCTCGGCAATGGTAACGTTCTCGTCACACGGTGATCCGCCAACGCGCGAGCGTCAATAACGCCGCTATCGTGCCATTGGCGTTTGCCGAGTGTTTAATCGATTCGCCCACGCTTCGGTTCCACCGCCTCTGTGAATTCCCTCAGATGCAATTATATAATCCATTTACTGCATCAGCCTTCCGGGTTGTTGAACGAAAAATAAAAAGTAATAGCCACCGTGAGAACAAAAAAAGTCAATTTAATATACCGTACTGGAAGTTTTTGTGCAAAGACTGGCAATTTAAATGTAATGGGAAAATTTTCATGAGAATTTATACAGTTCCTCATTGCAATTAAAGAAAATTGATAAAACTAAAGTACTTTCATAGGAAATTTAACTAAGATTCCTAAGTACAAAGTACTAAGATTCCTAAGTACAAGTACTAAGACTCCTAAGTACAAGTACTAAGATTCCTGAGGACAAGCACTACGATTCCTAAGTACAAGTACTAAGGTCCCTAAGTACAAGTACTAAGATTCCTAAGTACACGTACTAAGATTCCTAAGTACAAGTACTAATATTGTATATAATAATATTATTATATACAAGTACAAATGACTTAGATCCCTAAGTACAAATTACTTAGATTCCTAAGTACAAATGACTTAGATTCCTAAGCGCAAAGGGCTAAGATCCCTAAGTACAAATTACTTAGATTCCTAAGTACAAATGACTTAGATTCCTAAGTGCAAAGGACTAAGATCCCTAAGTACAAAGGACTAAGATCCCTAAGTACAAAGGACTAAGATGCCTAAGTGCAAAGGACTAAGATTCCTAATTACAAATGACTTAGATTGCCAAGTACAGAGTACTAGATTCCTAAGTACAACGTACTAAGGTTACTAAGTACAAAGTACCAAGGTTACTGAGTACAAAGTACTAAAGTCACTAAGTACAAAGTACTAAGGTTACTAAGTACAAAGTACTAAGGTTACTAAGTACAAAGTACTAAGGTTACTAAGTACAAAGTACTAAGGTTAATGAGTACAAAGTACTAAGGTCACTAAGTACAAAGTACTAAGGTCACTAAGTACAAAGTACTAAGGTTACTAAGTACCAAGCACGAATATTACCAAGTACAAAGTGCGAAAGTAATTAAGTACAAGGTACGAAAATTACGAAGTACAAGGTACGAAAATTACGAAGTACTAAGTACTGAGATGATTAAGCACTAACTACTGCGATTAACATGTTCTAGGAACTTAAATTATTTTAAATAAAGTATTCCCAAAGTTTTTGATACACTGAACATAAATTTTTTATCATAAATGTACATTTTTTTTGTTTTTTCACAGTTCCCTGTCGAGATGAAAATCGCTGGAGACTCAATTCTGGGAAGGAGCGAATTCGAATTGTTACAGGAAAGACGTCGCGGAAACGAGCTCGAGCGTCACCGAGCTCGTGCGTACTCACGGATCTATAATTCAATTATAGTCGCCGAGCCTCGCTCCCCAACGGATCTTCGAGGCTTAGGCGCTGATAAGGCATTTCTGACTCTGTCACCTATTCGGTTATGTTGGGCTTGAGAAAATTATTTTCGAAAATTGGTATACGCGCTTCGGACGGATTACCTACGGGTCATAATTGATGTGTATTACTAAGATCACGAAGTACTAAGTACGAAGATTACCAAGTACGGAGATTACCAAGTACTAAGATTACCAAGTACGGAGATTACCAAGTACTAAGATTACCAAGTACGGAGATAACCAAGTAGGAAGATTACCAAGTAGGAAGATTACCAAGTAGGAAGATTACCAAGTAGGAAGATTACCAAGTAGGAAGATTACCAAGTAGGAAGATTACCAAGTAGGAAGATTACCAAGTACGAGGTTTACCAAGTACGAGGATTACCAAGTACGAGGATTACCAAGTACGAGGATTACCAAGTACGAGGATTACCAAGTACGAGGTTTACCAAGTACGAGGATTACCAAGTACGAGGATTACCAAGTACGAGGATTACCAACTACGAAGATTACCGAGTACGAGGATTACCAAGTACGGAGATTACCGAGTACTAAGTACGAAGATCTCTAAGTACTAAGTACGAACATTTCTAAGCACTACGCACGAAGATTTCTAACTATTGAGTACGGTGATTTCTGAGTACCGAGTACGAACATTTCGAAGTACTGAGCACGAGGATTTCTAAGTACCACGCACGAAGATTTCTAAGTATTGAGTACGGCTATTTCTGAGTACCAAGTACGACGATTACTAAGTACGAAGATTACCGAGTGCTAAGTACGAATATCTCCAAGTACTAAGTACGAACATTTCTAAGTACTACGCACGAAGATTTCTAACTATTTAGTACGGCGATTTCTGAGTACCGAGTACGAACATTTCTAAGTACTGAGTGCGAAGATTTCTGAGAACTGAGTACGAAGATTTCTAAGTACTGAGTACGAAGATTTCTAAGTACTTTTACCAAGTAGTTACAAATGAATCTGCCGGAAGTGGAATCTTTTAATCGATGATAATTGAGTACGAAACATCGGTATCGAATTTTGAAGACACTTTCATTGTATAAGTAGGACAATCTTTACAGTTATTATCATATCGGCAGATGCTACGATATTGGCAGTATAAACAGAGTTGGGCAGATTTCCGGTTTTGTTGATATACGATCGCGTTGATATCGCTACAGCCAGATCAGTTTTCGGCTGCTTATCTTTCATCTTGATAGCGTATAATCTTACCGTCAAAACAATATTATTCTCGGAAGTTTTTACGACGTTTTATTTATATACATGAGATAATAATACAAAAATTATATAATATGTATATATATATTAATAATTATCGTATTAAATGTTCAAGAAAATATGACAGTGATAACTTCATGATGATAATATTTATTTCTTTCGCTTCCTCATAGATGAAGCTTTGTTGTGGTGAAAAAAAAAAAAAAAAAAAATGTTTTCGAGATTTTAATGAAAATATGTTCAGAATTTTCCAAAACATCTTAAAACAGATTTTAAAAAATGTTCGGTTGTGTGTGCGCGTGCGCGTGCGCGTGTGTGAATCGGACGCGAAAAATTCAAACCACTATAACATGAGAAAGCCTCGACCAATCAAGCTGAAATTTCACACGAAGCATGCGTGGTCAATAGTCAATGTTTCTGCAAAATTTTATCCAAAAATGTTTAGTTGTTTTTTTTTTGTACGCCATTTTTTATTTCTTCGAAAATGTCTGTAAGCACTCTGGCGCTCGTAGTTTTATGGCTATCGTGCCAAAAACGCGTACACAGATCGACTATGATCGTCCGATGATCCCATTAAAATTTCACAAAAATCTATCGAACCCGTTCAAATGTTACGTCACTTTGAATTTTTTGAATTTCGTGCAAGTTTTTTTTTTTTTTTTTTTTTTTTTCTTTTTTCGAGACGCTTTTTACCGCATTAAATATTCATCAATGAATTAAAAAAAAAAAAAAAAAAAAAAAAAAAATGTGTCAGATACGTGATCGGCGTGAAGAAATAAATGGAATTACAGTCCCGGAGTGACAACTAACGAAAAAGTTTAGTAGGCATTTTTATAGCCGAAAATTGCCAAAAATTAGTGATTTTGGGTATTTTCAAACGGCAATTTCCTTGCCTTCCGATGGCATTGCGAAAAAAAAAACTCAGGTGCCCATCATCACATCTACAGCGAGACATACACAAGATCACGGATATGACGGTGTCGAAAAAGCTATGATAAAGAAGGATCACTCGAATTTCTTGAGTAAAAATCGAATATACAAAAAAAAAAAATTCAGGAGAGCATACTTCCATGTATTTTGTCGCACCAAACGCAGATCCGACAAAGTGAAGCGTGACGGTGGAGTATTTTTTTTTTTACGCACCGAATCTAAATCGGCCAGTAGTTTTGCATGAAAATCTAACAAGACGTTGACGTTGAAAAAAGTTTTAAATTGTAATTTTCATAGCGCTTACTCATAAAGTTGAAAATCGAAATGATTGTATCGCTTTCGTGTAAAAGCTGAAAATTGAAATTTTCATATGGCTTCCTTATAAAAGTTGAAAATTGAAATTTTATCGCTTTCTCATGAAAGTTGGAAATTTAAATTTTCGTATTGCTTTCTCATGATGTTCCTTTATTCGCGAAGCTTACTCTGTGAGGAAGCCAAAAATACCGACAATACTTCCTCATAGAAGAGGCTTCGCGAATAAAGGAACATTATGAGAGAGTGACATGAAAATTTCAATTTCCAACTATCATGAGAAAGCAATATAATAATGTCAATTTTTAACTTTTATGCGAAAGCGATATGAAAATTTCAATTTTCGACTTTTATGAGAAAGCGATATAATAATGTCAATTTTCAACTTTTGTGAGAAAGCGATATGAAAATTTCAATTTTCAACTTTTATGCGAAAGTGATATAAAAATTTCAATTTTCAAGTTTTACGAGAAAGCAATATAATAATTTCAATTTTTAACTTTTATGCGAAAGCGATATGAAAATTTCAATTTTCAAGTTTTATGAGAAAGCGATATGAAAATTTCAATTTTCAACTTTCATGCGAAAGTGATATGAAAATTTCAATTTTCAACTTTCATGCGAAAGTGATATGAAAATTTCAATTTTCAACTTTTATGAGAAAGCGATATAATAATGTCAATTTTCAACTTTTGTGAGAAAGCGATATGAAAATTTCAATTTTCAACTTTCATGCGAAAGTGATATGAAAATTTCAATTTTCAACTTTTCTGAGAAAGCGATATGAAAATTTCAATTTTCAACTTTTCTGAGAAAGCGATATGAAAATTTCAATGTTCAACTTTTATGAGAAAGCGATATAATAATTTCAATTTTCAACTTTTATGCGAAAGCGATATGAAAATTTCAATTTTTTTTTTTTAGTTTAAAAAAATTATCCACCACGTGGTACACGGCAGGATATTGTTCTACTTGTTCTCGCAAGAATTACGCCCAAGAGAGGGAGAGTGAGAGACGGAGAGAGAGAGAGTGAGAGGGAAAGGGAGAGAGAGACAGAGGCTGAAATATTGGCAAAGAAGAATTCCGTCGCAGGGGCATCCACAGGCGCGCTTTTAATACCGGATATTTCGAATCTTTGTCGCGCAAAGTGTCTGGACGACGAGTCGCCGAGATTCGCAGGCGCCCCGTTTATTGCCGCTGCGGCGAACGAAAATAACGAGAAGCCACCGGTTATAACTAGAATACCGGCAGTTACGGAGGGAGAATAAGGTGGCGGTCAAAAAGATTACGACGTCGCGTTGCCGGTACTCCGGGCAGCTTGTCCACTGCGCCGCGCGCCCCGCTTCCTCGCCACGTGTTAAACTACGGCGAATAATCACAATAATCCCTCGATCCTGTCCACAAACAAACGCGTTCAATTTTGAGCGATATGGAGAATGGAACTTGGCCTCTGGCACAAATCTACACAGGAAGAAGAGCTTCAATTTATCAGAGCTGGGCACTACTTGAAGTACACGGTACTTGTTTCGTACTTGCACTACGGCACTTCAAGTACAAGTGTACTTGCAGTACGATACTTCAAGTACAAGTGTACTCCCAGTACGGCACTTCAAGTACAAGTGTACTTGCAGTACGGCACTTCAAGTACGGGTGTACTTGCAGTACGGCACTTCAAGTGCAAGAGTACTTGCAGTACGTTACTTCAAGTACAAGTGTACTCGCAGTACGGTATATCAAGTACAAGTGTACTTGCAGTACTGTACTTCAACCTGAATTACCGTACTCGCAGTACGGTACATCAAGTACAAGTGTACTTGCAGTACTGTACTTCAACCTGAATTACCGTACTCGCAGTACGGTAATTCAAGTCCAAGTGTACTCGCAGTACGGTACATCAACTACAAGTGTACTTGCAGTACGGTACTTCAAGTACAAGTGTACTTGCAGTACGGCACTTCAAGTACAAGTGTACTTCCAGTACGGCACTTCAAGTACAAGTGTACTTCCAGTACGGCACTTCAAGTACAAGTGTACTTGCAGTACTGTACTTCAAGTACAGTACAGCAAGTACAAGTACAAGTCTACTCGCAGTACGGCACTTCAACTACAAGTGTACTTCCAGTACGGCACTTCAAGTACAAGTGTACTTGCAGTACGGTACTTCAAACACAAGTGTAATTGTAGTACGGTACTTCAGGTACAAGTGTACTTGCAGTTCGGCACTTCAAGTACAAGTCTACTTGCAGTACGGCACTTCAAGTACAAGTGTACTTGCAGTACGGTACTTCAAGTACAAGTGTACTTGCAGTACTGTACTTCAAGTACAAGTCTACTTGCAGTACGGCACTTCAAGTACAAGTGTACTTCCAATACGGCACTTCAAGTACAAGTGTACTTGCAGTACGGCAATTCAAGTACAAGTGTACTTGCCGTACGTTACTTGAAGTACAAGTGTACTCGCAGTACGGTAATTCAAGTACAAGTGTACTTGCAGTACGTTACTTCAAGTACAAGTGTACTCGCAGTACGGTAATTCAAGTACAAGTGTACTCGCAGTACGGTACATCAAGTACAACTGTACTTGCAGTACTGTACTTCTACTTGCAGTACGGTACTTCAAGTACAAGTGTACTTGCAGTACGGCACTTCAAGTACAAGTGTACTTGCAGTACGGTACTTCAAGTACAAGTGTACTTGCAGTACGGCACTTCAAGTACAAGTGTACTTCCAGTACGGCACTTCAAGTAGAAGTGTACTCGAAGTACATGTATTTTTTTCGAGTACTTGAAGTACTGGTTCATTAACCCCTTCACTGTCAGAGAAACATATTTCTCTGTACGTCTTGACCCCTATCGGGGCTTCTGACGGTGAAGGAGTCATTGGTACGTAAGCCAGTATTTTTTTGGAAAGGTGTGCCAGTGCCGCAGTACGAGCATAAAAGAAATCACGGAAGGCGCAGGGTTAATCCGTTTGCCGGTTAATCGGGGTTATGTTGTATTACATTGAAACATGCGAAAATGTACTTCAAGTACTTATACTTACATAAAGTACTCGAAGTACGTGTACTGTAAGTACTAGGTACTTGCAGTACATGTACTGTAAGTACTTCTTACATGTATGTAGATGCAGTACATGGTAGTTCAAGTACTTTGCCCAGTACTCTGCAATTTATCGTTCGTCGCTAAGTCGGGAGGGTGAAAAAATTAAATTAAAAAATTACGTTAGCGTTTTAACGGTAAAGGCAAAAATTAAATTTAAAAAATTGCGTTAGCGTTTTAACGGTAAAGGCAAAAATTAAATTTAAAAATTACGTTAGCGTTTTAACGGTAACGGCAAAAATTAAATTTAAAAAATTGCGTTAGCGTTTTAACGGTAAAGGCAAAAATGAAATTAAAAAAATTGCGTTAGCGTTTTAACGGTAAAGGCAAAAATTAAATTTAAAAATTGCGTTAGCGTTTTAACGGTAAAGGCCAAAAATTAAATTTAAAAATTGCGTTAGCGTTTTAACGGTAAAGGCAAAAATTAAATTTTAAAAATTGCGTTACCGTCTAAACGGTAACGATATTATTTATCATATGATAAATTTATAATCAAATGTAATTATCATTATAAAAAACGTGCAAAGTGATTTGCACAATTAGCTCCTCGTGTTTTACGGTTTTGCGCATAACTTCCTCTATGATAAATCTCGTTCGATTTTTTGCTTCCTCGTAGAGGAAATTTGAAATTGAAATTTTCATATCGCTCACTCATAAAAGTTGAAAATTGAAATTTTCATATCGCTTACTCATAAAAGTTGACAATTGAACTTTTCATATCGCGTTCGCATAAAAGTTAAAAATTGAAATTTTCATATCGCTTTCGCATAAAAGTTAAAAATTGAAATTTTCATATCGCTTTCGCATAAAAGTTAAAAATTGAAATTTTCATATCGCTTTCGCATAAAAGTTAAAAATTGAAATTGTTATAACGCTTTCTCATAAAAGTTGGAAATTGAAATTTTCATATCGCTTACTCATAAAAGTTGAACATTGAAATTTTCATATCGCTTTCGCATAAAAGTTAAAAATTTAAATTGTTATAACACTTTCTGATAAAAGTTGAAAATTGAAATTTTCATATCGCTTTCGCATAAACGTTGAAAATTGAAATTTTCATAGCTCTTACTCATAAAAGTTGACAATTGAACTTTTCATATCGCTTTCGCATAAAAGTTAAAAATTAAAATTTTCATATCATATTCTCATAATGTTCCTTTATTCGTGAAGCCTCTTCTATGAGGAAGCATTGTCTGTATTTTGGGCTTCCTCATAAAGGAAGCTTCGCGAGTAAACGAAAATTATGAGAAAGCTATATGAAAATTTCAATTTCAAACTTTTACGAGAAAGTCATATAATAACTTCAATTCTCAACTTTTTCTTTTTAAGAGAAAACTAATTTTAAGTACTTGGCAAATCAGTTTTACCTAAAAAAAAAATAAAATAAAATTAAAATTAAAATTAAAAAAAAAATAAATAAATAAAAATAAAAAAAATAGGTACACGTGCCAAACGATCCGCTGTTATCGCTCGATTATTATGCCGAGTGATAAACTTCGCGATGGGAAATTGGCGTCGCCCCCCAACGATTAGCCGGACAATAATAATACTTCCGCTCCGCAGTTGGAGCGTATCGTTTATTATTAGTGCGCAGAAGAATAAGTGACGAGCGAGCAAACTCTTCCACCAGTGTGCTATCCGAATTAACGCGCCGTCGTAAAAATGATTAACATGTATACCTACCGAGTGCCGAGTAGGGGAGAGCGGGGCAAAATGGCACAGCTGGACAAAACGTGGCAGTGAGGCAAAACGGCACAAAACTCAACCTTACCATTTTTTTTTCTGATGCCCTACACAGTAAAAAAAAAAAAATTGTATTTTTTACAACAATTTATTGTCCACAAACGTCCACCAATATTTTATTCGTTAATTTGCCGATCCGACGATCCGGTTTCTAATTTTACAAAAAAATGTTTACAAATTACTGATATTCCTTAATTCGTATTGTGTAGTATTTTATTAGTATTTAATTTCGCATGTATAGTATTTTACTAATTGCTAAAATTTACTAATTTTACAAAAAAAAATTTATAAATTACTAATATTCCTTAATTCGTATTGTATAGTATTTTATTCGTATTTAATTTCGTATATATAGTATTTTACTAATTTTAAAATTTACTAATTATACAAAAAAAATTTGTACAAATTACTGATAATCCTTGATTCGTATTGTATAGTATTTTATTCGTATTTTATTTCGCATGTATAGTATTTTACTTATTACTAAAATTTACTGATTTTACAAAAAAAATCTTTACAAATTACTGATATTCCTTAATTCTTATTGTATAGTATTTCATTCGTATTTAATTTCGTATGTATAGCATTTTACTAATTACTAAAATTTACTAATTTTACAAAAAAAAGTTTACAAATTACTGATATTCCTTAATTCGTATTGTGTAGTATTTTATTAGTATTTAATTTCGCATGTATAGTATTTTACTAATTGCTAAAATTTACTAATTTTACAAAAAAATGTTATAAATTACTAATATTCCTTAATTCGTATTGTATAGTATTTTATTCGTATTTAATTTCGTATGTATAGCATTTTACTAATTACTAAAATTTACTAATTTTACAAAAAAAAGTTTACAAATTACTGATATTCCTTAATTCGTATTGTGTAGTATTTTATTAGTATTTAATTTCGCATGTATACTATTTTACTAATTGCTAAAATTTACTAATTTTACAAACTAAAATTGTTAATGCCACGAGAAATAAGGGGTGAGTTTTGTGTATTGAGACCTTAACAATCGAGTTTCTCGCTTATTTAACAACACTATTTTTACGTAACTTCGTAATTCGATTTTACGAAATTATTTTTTACCGTGTATTTTGTCCCAACGATAAATACGGATTTTCAAATTCATTTTGCCAAAAATTTCACCATCGCCACCATCCAAAAGTTATTGGACAATGGCCCTTTGTCTCGTTATCCTCTTTTGGCCCGATGTGCCATTTTGACCCGCTCTCCCCTCTACTCGGATGAATCCTTCAATACGGTTTTTTTTTTTTTTTTTTTTTTTTTTTTTTTTTTTTTTTTTTTTTTTTTTTTTTTTTTTTTTTTTTTTTAGACATCAGCTAAACATCAGATCCGTGTTCCCGGAATGATAATTTCGTATCTTTTCCTCGACGCCGAGCTCGCCACTGACAATGACCTCTGCACTTAACGTGCCCTGTCATTAGCGACTGTGACTCGTCGTCGCAGACAGGTGTGTGTGTGTGTGTGGGGCATTCCATACGGATTCGACCTACGTCGGATCCTCGATCTCTTCAATTCGGTTGGCAATTTTTTATAGTATTGTTCTAACTCCAAAAATCACTCCATTTTTTTTTTTTTTTTTTTTTTTTATTTTTTATTTTTTTTAAATTTTGCATGTTTTTAGCCGTAATAAAAATTCTGAAAAATTCTGTATTAGATATGAAAATTTTTAAGCCTAAACCCAGAATGGTAAAACGTTTGCTTCTAGATGTTTTTTTTTTAACTTTGCTTCCTTTTTTTAAGTGAACATATTTTTAGTCCAAATGAAAAAGGAAAAAAAAAAATCTGAAAAAATTCACAAAAATCCTGTATCAGGCATGAAAATTTTCAAGCCCAGAGCGACAGTGGTATCGCATTAGCTTCTATTTTTTTTCTTTTTTTTATTATTTAAAATAATTTAAAATTATATAAAAAAAAGAATAAAAAAAGTTTATTGAAGAAAAAAAAAATAAAGAAATCTTGAGACGGTTAAACCTCTACCCGGTTGATCCACACCCGGTTAATCGAGGTTCTACTGTATATGCATATGTGGATATGTATGTATATATGGGGCGTTCCATACCGATTCGACCTACGTCGGACCCTCGACCTCTTCAATTCGGTTGGTAATTTTTTTGTAATATTGTTCTAACTCTAAAAATCACTCCAAATTTATTTATTTTTTTTTTTTGTGAAAGTGAATATATTTTTAACCGGAATAAAAAAATCTGAAAAAATTCTCAAAAATCCTGTGTCAGATATGAACATTTTTAAGCCTGAACCCAGAATGGTAAAATGTTTGCTTCTAGATGTTTTTTGAGGTTTGCTTTCTTTTTTTAAGTGAACATATTGTCAGCCCAAATGAAAAAATCAGAAAAAATTCTCAAAAATCCTGTACCAGATATGAAAATTTTTAAGCCTAAACCCAGAATGCTAAAACGTTTGCTTCGAGATGTTTTTTTTTTTTTGAGGTTTGCTTGCTGTTCTTAAGTGAACATATTGTCAGCCCAAATGAAAAAATCTGAAAAAATTCTCAAAAATCCTGTACCAGATATGAAAATTTTTAAGCCTAAACCCAGAATGCTAAAACGTTTGCTTCGAGATGTTTTTTTTTTGAGGTTTGCTTGCTTTTCTTAAGTGAACATATTGTCAGCCCAAATGAAAAAATTTGAAAAAATTCTCAAAAATCCTGTACCAGATATGAAAATTTTTAAGCCTAAACCCAGAATGCTAAAACGTTTGCTTCGAGATGTTTTTTTTTTGAGGTTTGCTTGCTTTCCTTAAGTGAACATATTGTCAGCCCAAATGAAAAAATCTGAAAAAATTCTCAAAAATCCTGTACCAGATATGAAAATTTTTAAGCCTAAACCCAGAATGCTAAAACGTTTGCTTCTAGATGTTTTTTGAGCTTTGCTTTCTTTTTTTAAGTGAACATATTGTCAGCCCAAATGAAAAAATCTGAAAAAATTCTCAAAAATCCTGTACCAGATATGAACATTTTTAAGCCTAAACCCAGAATGCTAAAACGTTTGCTTCGAGATGTTTTTTTTTTTTGAGGTTTGCTTGCTTTTCTTAAGTGAACATATTGTCAGCCCAAATGAAAAAATCTGAAAAAATTCTCAAAAATCCTGTACCAGATATGAACATTTTTAAGCCTAAACCCAGAATGCTAAAACGTTTGCTTCGAGATGTTTTTTTTTTTGAGGTTTGCTTGCTTTTCTTAAGTGAACATATTGTCAGCCCAAATGAAAAAATCTGAAAAAATTCTCAAAAATCCTGTACCAGATATGAAAATTTTTAAGCCTAAACCCAGAATGCTAAAACGTTTGCTTCGAGATGTTTTTTTTTTTTTTGAGGTTTGCTTGCTTTTCTTAAGTGAACATATTGTCAGCCCAAATGAAAAAATCTGAAAAAATTCTCAAAAATCCTGTACCAGATATGAAAATTTTTAAGCCTAAACCCAGAATGCTAAAACGTTTGCTTCGAGATGTTTTTTTTTTTGAGGTTTGCTTGCTTTTCTTAAGTGAACATATTGTCAGCCCAAATGAAAAAATCTGAAAAAATTCTCAAAAATCCTGTACCAGATATGAAAATTTTTTAAGCCTAAACCCAGAATGCTAAAACGTGTGCTTCGAGATGTTTTTTGAGCTTTGCTTTCTTTTTTTAAGTGAACATATTGTCAGCCCAAATGAAAAAATCTGAAAAAATTCTCAAAAATCCTGTACCAGATATGAACATTTTTAGGCCTAAACCCAGAATGCTAAAACGTTTGCTTCGAGATGTTTTTTTTTTTTTTTTTGAGGTTTGCTTGCTTTTCTTAAGTGAACATATTGTCAGCCCAAATGAAAAAATCTGAAAAAATTCTCAAAAAACATGTATCACATATGAAAATTTTGAAGCCTAAACCCAGAATGCTAAAACGTTTGCTTCGAGATGTTTTTTTTTTTTTGAGGTTTGCTTTCTTTTTTTAAGTGAACATATTGTCAGCCCAAATGAAAAAATCTGAAAAAATTCTCAAAAATCCTGTACCAGATATGAAAATTTTTAAGCCTAAACCCAGAATGCTAAAACGTTTGCTTCGAGATGTTTTTTGAGCTTTGCTTTCTTTTTTTTTTAAGTGAACATATTGTCAGCCCAAATGAAAAAAAAAAGTTGAAAATTTACATTCTCATATGGCTTCCTCATAAAAGCTGAAAATTGAAATTTTCACATCACTTCCTCATAAAAGTTGAAAGTTGAAAGTTGAAAGTTGAAATTTTTATATCACTATCTCATAATGGTCCTTTATTCGTAAAGCTCCTTCTATGAGTAAGCATTTACTATATTTTTCGCTTCCTCATAGAGGAAGCTCTTTCAATTTTTACTCGAGAAGTTCAAATGACATCGCTTAATCTTATTATTTTAACTCCATCATATCCATCCTGTTGTGTATTTATTGTCTTAAAACACGATAGACCCCTGGATTTTTCCGCGATCCAATCGGAAAGCAAAGAAATCGCTGTTTAAAAATACCGAAAAACACTAATTTTTGCAATTTTTGCTACAAAAATGCCCGATAAACTTTTTCGCTAGATGTCGCCCCAGGACTGTAATTCCATGTATTTTTTCATGCTGATCACGAATTTGACACTTTTTTTATACATAGATGAACATTTAATGTGGAAAAATGCGTCTTGAAAAAAAAAAAAAAAAAAAAATTGCATAAAAATCGAAAAATTCAAAATGTCATAAAATTTTAACGGTTCGATCGATTTTTCTTGAAATGTTGATAGGATCATCGGGTGATGATATTCCATTTGTGTACGCATTTTCAGCCCAATAGCTGAAAAATTGCGAGCGCTACGCTGCGTACAGACATTTTCGAAGAAATTAAAAATGGCGTACAAAAAAAACAACTGAACATTTTTGGACGAAATTTTGACCAAACGTTGACTATTGATCACACATGATGTGTGCCAAATTTCAGCTTGGTCGGTCAAGGCGTTCTTGAGTTATCGCGGTTTGAATATTTCACGACGGATTCATACACGCACACCCGCACGCGCACGCGCACGCACACGCGCACGCGCACACGCACGCGCACAGGCACGCGCACGCGCACGCGCACGCGCACACGCACACGCACGCGCACACGCACGCGCACGCGCACGCGCACACGCACGCGCACGCGCACGCGCACGCGCACGCGCACGCGCACGCGCACGCGCACGCGCACGCGCACACGCACACGCACGCGCACGCGCACGCGCAGACGCACGCGCACGCGCAGACGCACGCGCACGCGCACGCGCACGCGCACGCGCACACGCACGCGCACGCGCACACGCACACGCACACGCACACGCACACGCACACGCACACGCACACGCACACGCACACGCACACGCACACGCACACGCACACGCACACGCACACGCACACGCACACGCACACGCACACGCACACGCACACGCACACGCACACGCACACGCACACGCACACGCACACGCACACGCACACGCACACGCACACGCACACGCACACGCACACGCACACGCACACGCACACGCACACGCACACGCACACGCACACGCACACGCACACGCACACGCACACGCACACGCACACGCACACGCACACGCACACGCACACGCACACGCACACGCACACGCACACGCACACGCACACGCACACGCACACGCACACGCACACGCACACGCACACGCACACGCACACGCACACGCACACGCACACGCACACGCACACGCACACGCACACGCACACGCACACGCACACGCACACGCACACGCACACGCACACGCACACGCACACGCACACGCACACGCACACGCACACGCACACGCACACGCACACGCACACATCCGGACATTTTTTCTAAATGTGATTTTTCGATGTTTTGGAACATTCTGAACACGTTTTCATTAAAATCTGGAATTTTTTTTTTTCACCATAACAAAGCTTCCTCTATGAGGAAGCAAAAACAACAAAAAAAATTCAAAAATTGTTCGTCTCTTCCGGTCCGACTCGGTCGGTCATTCTTCCGTCGCTGCGTGTGCGCCGATTCCGTCCGCGCTGCCCCGCCGAACCGAGACGACGACTGCACCGATGCTCGTCTCGCTTGCGCAACGCCGAATTCAATTATTTATCTCGATCTCTTTTCGACCCTTTGCGAATCGCTTTATCGACAGAATGTCCCAAAAAAAAAAAAAAAATCAAAAATGTATACGTTTATTTTTATTGCACCGATCGGTCGAGCGAATCGCTGCTCTCGTCCCGTGCAATTTTCACGCCGCCAAGTCAAAGCTTCAGCGACACGCATTCTTCCTCGGTGTCTCAAACCCGTAGCGGAAATTTCCACTCGCTGCTCGCTCACCATTGGCGTAACCGCCTCGCGAATTCCTCGGGCGAGAACTCGAGTACGAGAAAGAGCCGACCATTATCGATTCTCACTTACGTCGAGGCCGAATTAAGGCACGTCAATTTCTTGCTTCGCTCCATCGTCAAGAAAAAAAATAAAAAATCAATTTATTGTAAGTTCAACAAATTTTTTTTTTTCAAGCCTTTCAGTTCGCATCTCCATTAACAATAATTGATTTTTAATTCGACATTCGATTAGCATAAAAACATTCAATCAGTCATATTATATATTATTTAGAAATCATAATATATATTAATAATAATATAATTAATAATAACATAGTTAACAATAATAATATAATTAATAATAACATAGTTAACAATAATAATATAATTAATAATAATAATATAATTAATAATAATGTATATCGATAATAATAATAATTCCTCGGGCGAGAACTCGAGTACGAGAAAAAGTCGACCATTATCGATTCTCACTTACGTCGAGGCCGAATTAAGGCACGTCAATTTCTTGCTTCGCTCCATCGTCAAGAAAAAAAATAAAAAATCAATTTATTGTAAGTTCAACAAATTTTATTTTTTTTTCAAGCCTTTCAGTTCGCATCTCCATTAACAATAATTGATTTTTAATTCGACATTTGATTAGCATAAAAATATTCAATGAGTTATATTATATATTATATATTATTTAAAAATCATAATATACATTAATAATAATATAATTAATAATAATGTATATCGATAATAATATAATTCGTCGAGCGAGAACTCGAGTACGAGAAAGAGTCGACCATTATCGATTCTCACTTACATCGAGGCCGAATTAAGGCTCGTCAATTTCTTACTTCGCTCCATCGTCAAGAAAAAAAATAAAAAATCAATTTATTGTAAGTTCGACAAATTTTTTTTTTTTTCAAGCCTTTCAGTTCGCATCTCCATTAACAATAATTGATTTTTAATTCGACATTTGATTAGCATAAAAATATTCAATGAGTTATATTATATATTATATATTATTTAAAAATCATAATATACATTAATAATAATGTATATCGATAATAATATAATTCGTCGAGCGAGAACTCGAGTACGAGAAAAAGTCGACCATTATCGATTCTCACTTACGTCGAGGGCGAATTAAGGCTCGTCAATTTCTTATTTTACTCCATCGTGAGGAACAAAAAAAAATAGAAATTTACTACAAGTTCAACGATTTTTTTTTTTTTTTTTTTTTACCTCTTTCAGTCCACATTGCCATTAATAATAATTTATACTTACTGCGATATTTTATTAATGTAAAAATATTAATCGATTTAATAATATACATAAATCAAATAAGACTCGTTAATTTCTTACTTTAGTCCATCGTCATGAAAAAATTAAAATAAATTTATTGTAAGTTCAAAGATTTTTTTTTACCCTTTCAGTTCGCATCTCCATTAACAATAATTGATGTTTAATTCGACATTTGATTAGCGTAAAAATATTAATTGATTTAGTAATAATATAAATTAATAATAATATAATTCTTCGAACGAGAACTCGAGTACGATAAAAAGCGTCACCGTCAATTATCGATTCTCACTTATTATGATTTTACTCCAATCGGTAGGGAAAAAAAAAACATATTTATCATAAGTTCAAAGATTTTTTTAACCCTTTCACTTCACACCTCCATTAACAATAATTGACGTTTAAGCCAACAGTTAAATAGCATAAAAATTGATTCAATAATAATATTTTGTTTTAATAAAAAATAATTATAATTAATTAGATACAAATCCATAGGTGTGCACTTCAAAGATTTTTTAACCCTTTCACTTCACACCTCCATTAATAGTAATTGACGTTTAAGTCAACAGTTAAATAGCATAAAAATTGATTCAATAATATTTTGTTATAATAGAAAATAATTATAATTAATTAGATACAAATCCATAGGTGTGCACTTCAAAGATTTTTTTAACCCTTTCACTTCACACCTCCATTAATAATAATTGACGTTTAAGTCAAGAGTTAAATAGCATAAAAATTGATTGAATAATAATATTTTGTTATAATAAAAAATAATTATAATTAATTAGATACAAATCCATAGGTGTGCACTTCAAAGATTTTTTTAACCCTTTCACTTCACACCTCCATTAATAATAATTGACGTTTAAGTCAACAGTTAAATAGCGTAAAAATTGATTGAATAATAATATTTTGTTATAATAAAAAATAATTATAATTAATTAGATACAAATCCATAAGTGTGCACTTCAAAGATTTTTTTAATCCTTTCACTTCACACCTCCATTAATAATAATTGACGTTTAAGTCAACAGTTAAATAGCATAAAAATTGATTGAATAATAATATTTTGTTATAATAAAAAATAATTATAATTAATTAGATACAAATCCATAAGTGTGCACTTCAAAGATTTTTTTAATCCTTTCACTTCACACCTCCATTAATAATAATTGACGTTTAAGTCAACAGTTAAATAGCATAAAAATTGATTGAATAATAATATTTTGTTATAATAAAAAATAATTATAATTAATTAGATACAAATCCCTAGGTGTGCACTTCAAAGATTTTTTTTAACCCTTTCACTTCACACCTTCATTAATAGTTTTTTTTTTTTTAATAGTATAGTGTAGCACCTCCATTAATAATAATTGACGTTTAAGTCAACAGTTAAATAGCATAAAAATTGATTAAATAGTAATATATTGTTTAATAATAAAAATAATTACAATTAATTAGATAGAAATGCGCAGATATGGCCTTTGTTGAAAAAAAAACAATTTTTTTTTTTTTTTTTTTTTTGGGTCACTGGAACCTCTCGCGAAGTCGAAGCCTCGATGAAAAGTGGACGAGACGATTGGTCCAACTTCCTCTTGATGCCGCGTCAATCGATAACTTCGTCCGACGATTCGCGGAAGGTAAATATTCTCGGCGTGATTCACCGCCCATTAGAAACTCAACCGCATCCGAGAGGTAGGCGAGATAACCGAGGGGAAATTTCCGACGTGGAATATAGCGGAGGATCCGATGACAGCAGCCGAGCTAGAGAGTCAGAGACGCTCGCGAACTGGCGCACGACGATTTATTCAGTGCTGCGTTGGAGCGAAATTCAATGTTGTTTGACGGATAGGAAAAACGGGATTAAAAAAAAATCAACGGATTACAAAAGAAAAAAAAAAAAAATTAATAAAAATCGTGAGACAGTGATATTTATTTTCAACTCGTTTATTGAACATTACATAAAAATCACGATATTATGCATAGTTAAAACGACGGTTTATATGTTCGATAAGCTTTCTTTTTAAACTCTTGTTTATATTACTTTAAACTCAAATTCCTTCCTGTTATTCTCGATCGTGCTCTTCGTTTTTTTTTTGCTTATTTTTTTATAGTTTTTTTTTTTCTTGTTATTTTCTTTCATATCAAAGGCTAGCAGATTACGTTCTCTTTCGTTTCTTTTAATTATTACACTTATTGTTTCATCTACATGCATGGAATGTGTTTATCCCACGAGAGCCTCGTGTCCCGTCGAGTGTCGACGGTAGGAACGA
Organism: Amblyjoppa fuscipennis; assembly: GCA_963575735.1. Classification (NCBI taxonomy): domain Eukaryota; kingdom Metazoa; phylum Arthropoda; class Insecta; order Hymenoptera; family Ichneumonidae; genus Amblyjoppa; species Amblyjoppa fuscipennis. Next base: position 9,096,578 of record OY754497.1, read on the forward strand.
TATCATCGAGAGTTCTTCGACGGTAACAACAACAACGAAAAGCTCAATATTGTTCGTTGACAAAAAAAAAAAAATAAAATAAAATAAAATAAAATCAATGATTTTTCGTTCGTAAAGCTCGAAAATTATTTTGGCTAATTTTTTTTTGTTTTTTTTTTTGTTTTCGTTGTTGCGAATAATCGCCGACTATTCGTCTAGAGTATGAGGATAAGTTTGTTGGGCTTTTGGCAGTGACGTTAAATCGTTATGGATGAGGAGAACGCTCGCGACGATAATTTCAACGTTCTTTAACCCGCAAATGCGCGATTGACTCGATTTCAAGCTAGATAATCAAGTTTTATTTATTTTTTTACATCTGTAATATAAAATTCTATCGAAAATCTCTCACGATTTGTTGTTCCTGATAGTTTTCCGATCGCGTGAAATAATCCCGAGGGCTGAATATTCGAAATTTTATGACGAGTTCGATTTTTATCAATATATATAGATATATTTATGTGATTTCTACTTTAAAAAGATGGAACTACTCTTACAATTTTTTATGTTTGAGCCCGGGGATTTTTTCACACGATTGGGTTACCATAAAGGTCAATCAGTCGCGGGGAATTTGCGATCCAATTTTTTGTTAACGAGAAAAAAAATAAAACAGCTTTTCTTGCCTAAAATCGACGGAAACGCCCGTTAATCTTGGCGGTTCGAGTGTTTACTGCAACCAAGCGATCTCGAGTTTTTCTCCTCATGCATGCTTCAAAAACCAGCTCAAAATGTCCCTCAAGATAATTAACCTGAATCGACGAAAAAAAAAAATGGTGCCATTAATCAAAATTAACAATGCAAACTCACACTCTAGTTTTTTTATTATCTTTGAGAATCAGCCATTCTTAATAATAATGATTTATCAACTGCGTTAAGAGATATTATAATTGTAACATCGTCGACGGTTTGTTCTTTCAACAGCAAAAATACAAAAAAAAAATAATAACTGATCGCTTTAATATCGCTTTAATAAATAGTCCATCGATCGCCTATTTAAACTACATTCTTATCGCCCAGTCGGTAACTAATTGAGTGGATGGGGAGGAAATTCAGTCGCGACGAAATCGCATCGCATTGAGATTCTGTTAATAAGAATTTTTAACGAGGACGAGTGCCTTGGCTAAATCGCGACAAACGTCCAGTCCGGCATCATCCAAAATATGATATTTTTCTTTGTTTTCAAAGATTTTGAAATATTTTTGTAACGACTTTCGAGGGAGGACCAGAAACCATTTGAATCACTTACATTCTTATTTCGTTATTAAAAATCTTTATCATCGAGATATCTTCGCAACTTGCTATCTCTCGCTTCTTTTCTCTTACTTAACTCTTTCCTCGCTAATTCATTGCAAAAAATAAATTTAACCTTATAGCTTACTGTATCACAGAGTTAAACGCGGGTATCGTTTACAGTTGTTAACTCCTCCGAGTTTCTTTTCTTTCTCTTTTTTTTTTTTTGTTGTTTTCTTTTATTTTTATAATAAAAATTTCGTCGGACAGCCATTCCATGTTCTTTTTTGTTTCAATTTTTGTTTCTGTATTTTTATTTTTTTTTTTTTCATTTTTTGTTTCTTTCATCAATAATAACGTAGCACTCGGGCAAAATTCAACGACTAATACACCATTGCGACACGTGCGAGAGGCCAATTGCCGAAAGACTTAATTAGCGCAAGTTCCTTTTAGTTTTGCTCTTTAATTTAAATTATTTAATACGTGGACGATCCAGCCGATCGCCGCGATCGCTTTAATCAATATAATTAATTATTGAATATAGTTCATTCGTTTCGATAGATACTCTCTAAATAAGTCTTTTCTTAGGCTGCTGGTCGCGATAACCACCATTACCAAAAACTAGCTTTTTATTTTCTTCTGAACAATGTTTTTTTTTTTTTTCGCTGTCGTTTCGCATCCTCGCCCTAACTTTCAGTCTCACCCTTGAACGCCATCTTCACCCTTAACAACTACGAAAGGCGTCGAACAAGCAATTCCATTTTTGTTTTTACATTCCCATTTTTGTTTTAATTTTTTTTTTTTTTTTTTTTTTTTTTTTTAGAATATCGCAATTACTCGATTCCACGAATTCCGGGGATGTGCCTCTCTCTATAAGTCTCTCTCGTTTCCCAGCTCGGCTCGGGGTAACAATGCAAACTTAACCATGGTGGCCACTCTAAACCGGGGGAAAAAAAAAAAATTATTTCGTTAAAAATTGAATCGAACTGTTGTCACTTAACTCGAGTCACGCAACAAGTTTTTCACATCTGGATCTGTTTTATTTTTATTTATTTATTTATTTTTTTTTTTTTAATAAAAATTTCAAAAATATGTAGCGATGTAACAATTTCAATAATTCACTCCAGTTAAAAAAAAAAAAAACTGCCTTATTTCAATAACCTTTTTTTCTCGCTTCTTGATTATTCGATCACATTATCTCGTTTCGTTTTATTTTTCTTCTTTTAAATAAAAATATCAAAAATTTGCAGCGATGTAACAATTTCGATAATTTACTCCAATTAAAAAAAAAAAAAAAAAAAAAAAAAAAAAAAAAAAAAAAAAAAAAAAAAAAAAACACTGCTTTATTTCAAATAACTTTTTTTCTCGCTTGCCGATTATTCGAGCACATTTTCTGTTTTCGTTTTACTTCTCTTTTTTTAAATAAAAATTTCAAAAAATTTCTAGCGACATAACAATTCAAATAATTTACTCCAATGTAAAAAAAAAAAAAAATGTTTTACGTCAAGTAACTTATTTTCTCGCTTTTCGATCACTCGACCTCTTTTTCTTCTTCTTTTAATGATCTTTCTCGGTGTTCCCCGACCGCGGCCACCACGTTAACAAATCATAGCTCGCAGCTTCTCTCCATAAAAAAAAAAAAAATCAAAATCAAAATCAAATAAAATTACTTTTTATTTTTACGTTTTTCAGCGTACGATCAAAAAAACTAGCGATTTTCTCGATCTCCCTTTCGCGATTTCAGTCCGATAGCTCGTGGCACGAACGGAGACGGCTCCGGCCGAGAGAAGCGCTTCCTCAGAGGCCCCCCCGCGGGCGTCAGGCAACGAATCACGAATGCGCGTCCCGTGCGATCCCTGGCCTGAGCGAAAGCGGCATTCATTTTTCAAAAACCAAAATCCCACCAAAAGTTTCCCTTAATAGTTTCTTTTTTTTGTTCTCCCCCAAAAATCTTAGAATCGCCGCCATCTTGTATATTTTTTTCCAAGCCAATTATTTCTCCAACACGACTCCAAAGAATCAAGCAAGCTAATCTCGCTCTCCAAGGTCCAAAAAAAAAAAAAAAAATGAAAAAACTGATCTTTTCTCTTCGTAACTGACCTTGATCAAATCGCCGTCGGATTTCCGCGAGTGCGACAAATCTTCCCCCGGCGCGATCTTCCGGGCTAACGGGAGCTCTTCGCGCGCTTTGGGTCGCCATTTTCCATCGAGCCGCGCCATCGGCGGCCATCTTGACGTCCGAGAATGGCGGCTCTCTCGACAGCTCCGTCCTTCGAGCCTCTCCGTAAACGATGTTATTTATTATTTTATTTTTTTTATGATTATTATTATTTTTTTTTTGAATTCCCGCGCCTTGGGTCGCCATTTTCCATCGAAATGCGCCATCGGCGGCCATCTTGCGGTGCGAGAAATGGTGGCTCTCTCTCTCGACAGCTTCGTCCTTCGAGCCTCTTCGGAAACGATGTTATTTATTTGTTTTTTTATTCTCTAAAAAATGATTATAATTTTTTTGAATCCGCGCGCCTTGGCTCGCCATTTTCCATCGAAATGCGCCATCGGCGGCCATCTTGTGGTCCGAGAATGGCGGCTCTCTCTCGACAGCTTCGTCCTTCGAGCCTCTCCAAAAACGATGTTACTTTTTTTTTTAATGATTATAATTTTTTTTTGAATTCGCGCGCCTTGCTCCGCCATTTTCCATCGAGCCGCGCCGTCGGCGGCCATTTTGCGGTCCGAGAATGGCGGCTCCCTCTCGACAGCTCCGTCCCTCGAGCCTCTCCGGAAACGATGTTGTTTTTGATGTTTTTTTTTTTTTTTTTTAATGATTATTACTTTTTTGAATTCGCGCGCACTACTACCAGGCAGCGGGTCGATCGGGGCACGAGCGTGCGGCCTTGCGGCATCCTCCGTTGGCGGCCTCCCCGGCGGCGCCGGGTGCCGATGTTCGTCGGATATCAATTGGCTTCGAGCCGGACAGGGGGGGCCGGCCCAAAACCCCGTTGCAGTTTCACGAGAGGTTCCGCTGATCCTCGGACGAGTCGTCCGCCTTTTTCAGCGACCTCTTCAGCTTGTCGACGAGCCGATTGTGAAATTTGTTGAGGGAATTCGAGCTTCCGGTCTTCGGTGGTGAGGAGCCCGTGCTCTTGCACGGGCTCTGAAGGGAGCTCTGGGAGGCCCTCGACGACGTCCTGGAGAAGTGGCGAGAGGTCAGGGGCACCGATCGATGGGCCGGTGACGTCAGGAAGTCGGAACCGGGCGACGTCGAGAGAGACGGTCCCTCGGACTTTGAACACTCGGAGACCTGGAATTATAAAATGGAAAATGGAGGCTCGGTTAGTTTATCGACAGTACATTTTAGTCTCTTGATCGCGTACGGTAAACAGTTGGGGAGGAGCTCAAGGGCGCTTCTTCAAGGTCATTTAAAAATAATCAAAATGGACGGAGGTCCATTTAAAATCAGTAAATCAATAAATCGAGTCAGTGAGCCATTGAATCAGCGAGTCATTGAATCAGCGAGTCATTTAATCAGCGAGTCATTTAATCAGCGAGTCATTTAATCAGCGAGTCATTTAATCAGCGAGTCATTTAATCAGCGAGTCATTTAATCAGCGAGTCATTTAATCAGCGAGTCATTTAATCAGCGAGTCATTTAATCAGCGAGTCATTTAATCAGCGAGTCATTTAATCAGCGAGTCATTTAATCAGCGAGTCATTTAATCATCGAGTCATTTAATCAGCGAGTCATTTAATCAGCGAGTCATTTAATCAGCGAGTCATTTAATCAGCGAGTCATTTAATCAGCGAGTCATTTAATCAGCGAGTCATTCAATCAGCGAGTCATTCAATCAACGAGTCATTCAATCAGCGAGTCATTCAATCAGCGAGTCATTCAATCAGCGAGTCATTTAATCAGCGAGTCATTCAATCAGCGAGTCATTCAATCAGCGAGTCATTCAATCAGCGAGTCATTCAATCAGCGAGTCATTTAATCAGCGAGTCATTTAATCAGCGAGTCATTTAATCAGCGAGTCATTTAATCAGCGAGTCATTGAATCAGCGAGTCATTGAGTCATTGAGTCATTGAGTCATTGAGTCATTGAGTCATTGAATCAGCGAGTCATTGAGTCATTGAGTCAGTGAATCGATGGACCGATAAAGCAGTAAACCAATAAAAAGGTGGATCGGTACATTAGTAAATCCATAAAACGATGAATTCATATACCGATAAATCGATTTCTTGATAGAATCGAAAAAATATTATATATATGAATATAACAAAAAAAAAATGACCGACACTGGTGCATCGAGAGGAAAAGAATTTCACTGTAATTTAGATTAATCGACTTATCGAATTCCGGTCGAATTTTTTTCCTGCGTGGTGCATCACCGTCGATTGATTTTTTTTATATATATTTTTTTAGTGCATGATTAAGTAATTTTTTTTTTTTTTTTACTAAAAATGTATTTTTTTTATTTTATTCAAATAAAAACTGGCCGAGCCCAATTACAAGTCGACGGAAACAAGAATAGAGCGAGACGGTTTGTTCGTGGCTCGATAATTGATAGGGATAATTAATCTACACTTCGCATTGATTCATTTTTGATTGAAGAAAAAAACAAAAAAAAAATTTAATAGAAAAATAAAAAAAAATGTTAATCAACATTTCAATCGATTATTTGAGAACCCCGGAGGTACAGAATGTGGGTGACCGCCTGCTCGTGGATATCGTCGAATCCTTCGCACACAGGTTTGCCCCACGTCCGTGCGCTATTGCCACGAGGAGGTTGCGAGTTGCGTCAGCAGAGCGGTGTGGCTGTAGGAGAGCACGAGGATTCGAGACTCACGAAGGCACATTTAACAGTGGAGATTGTACGTACAGACAACAAGCCCGCGTACGTGAGACAGCGTTTCTTTTTTTTTTTCTCATTCTCATTTTTCGACGTGCCAATGACCACGACACGTGCCTGTTAAATTTATATATATATATATGCAACGCTCGCTGTTCAAATGCGTCAAATTTTGTTTATAGTTTTTTTTTAAATAACAATCAAATAAATTTTCATACCATTTCCCCTTTTTAGTTAATTTTTCATAAAATTATATATTATTGTTTGTAAAAACAGAAAAAAAAAATTATCCCAAGACTTTAAATTACTTCGGAACTTTGACCACTCCGAAATAGAGACGTGAAGTTGACTGCTAATAAAGAAGAAGCACCTTCTCTCAACCAGGGGTAGAGAGAGGGTGGGCATTTTAACGACTCCAAGACTCTAGACACCCCGGTACTCTAGACACTATGGGACTCTAGACGCTCCGGGACTCTAGACACTCCGAAACTAAAGTCCCGGAGTGAAGTTGGCTGCTTATAAGGACCTGAAGTTGACTACTTATAGGGGCGTGAAACTAGCTGTTTATAAGGACCCGAAGTTGGATACTTATAAGGACCTGAAGTTGGCTACTTATAAGGGCGTGAAGTTGAGTGTTTGTAAGGACCCGAAGTTGGATACTTATAAGGACCTGAAGTTGGCTACTTATAAGGGCGTGAAGGTGGCTATTTATAAGGTCCCGAAGTTGGATACTTATAAGGACCTGAAGTTGGCTACTTATAAGGGCGTGAAGGTGGCTATTTATAAGGACCCGAAGTTGGATACTTATACGGACCTGAAGTTGGCTACTTATAAGGACCTGAAGTTGGCTGATTATGAGGGCGTGGAGTAGGCTGTTTATAAGGGCCCGAAGTTGGATACTTAGAAGGGCCTGAGGTTGGCTACTTATAAGGGCGTGAAGTTGGCTATTTATAAGGACCCGAAGTTGGCTACTTATAAGGACCTGAAGTTGGCTGCTTATAAGGGCGTGGGGTAGGCTGTTTATAAGGACCCGAAGTTGGATACTTATAAGGACCTGAAGTTGGCTACTTATAAGGGCGTGAAGTTGGCTGTTTATAAGGACCCGAGGTTGAGCTACTTATAAGGGCCTGAAGTTGGCTACTTATAAGGACGTGAAGTTGGCTATTTGTAAGGACCCGAAGTTGGCTACTTATGAGGACCTGAAGTTGGCTACTTATAAGGACCTGAAGTTGGCTGCTTATAAGGGCGTGGAGTTGGCTGTTTATAAGGACCCGAAGTTGGATACTTATAAGGACCTGAAGTTGGCTCCTTATAAGGGCGTGAAGTTAGCTGTTTATAAGGACCCGAGGTTGGGCTACTTATAAGGACCTGAAGTTGGCTACTTATAAGGGCGTGAAGTTGGCTTATCATATGGATGTGAAGGTAACTGTTTATAGGGGCGTGACGTTGGCTGCCAATAGGGGCCTGAAGTTGAATGCTAATAGGAGGTGGGACAAACATCCAAACCAACAAATCCACAGTTTTCTAAAATACATATAAGATATATATTTAGATTACTTATTTTTGTGTTTAGAGTTTACTTATTCGTGGAAAAACTCAGCGGAAAAACCTAACAATAGCTCCGAGCACTGCCAATTAAAGAGTTGAACGGGAAAAATAGAAAATTGAAAATAGAAACAACAATAGAAAAAATATAATATGACGTCGAGGCGCGAAAAACAAAATGATCGCGGACTTCCCGTCAACTTCCGGGTCTACCGGGAAAAACATGTTTAAACAAAAAAAAAGAGAGAAAAAATAAAATAAAAATTTGTAATTAAACAAAAATTATAAGTATAAGAAACATTTTTCATGTTTCCCCGCAAGTGAAGTGTGTTCTTTTTTTTTTTTTTTTTTTGGTTTGTTATTTTCCGTGCTTGTTTATTCACTCGAAAGCCCAACTGGAAAATATCTATTAATAGACCAAATAATGGAAAACGAAAATATGGCGTTGCGACGCCGATAACAAAACGTTCGCGGACGCCGCATTGACTTCCGGGTTTGCAAGGACAAATGTATAAAAAATGAACAGAACGGAAAATCATAATTCGAAGAAAAAAAAAAAGACAACAAAAATAATTAAAATACATAATAGGGAGAGTTATTAAAAAAAAACAACAATAATTCATAATAAAAAAAGCATAAATCCCATTAAAAACAATTGAACGCAAAGATCGTAGATAATAATAGAAAACAAAACTGTGGCGTGACGGTGCGAAAAACAAAACGTTTGCGGACGCCGCGTCGACTTCCGATCTACGTCGAAAAAAAAAAAAAATTAAAAATCATAATCCGGAGAAAAAAAAAAAAAAAATTCAACGACAAATAATAAAAATTGATAATAAAAAAAAAAAGCACGAATTCCATGAAAAATAATGGAACGTAAAAATCGAAATAATAATAGATATAAAATAAAAACGGAAAATCATAATTTGAAGAAAAATAAAAATGAACAAAAAATAAAAATTCATAACTAAAAAAAAAAAAAATAGAGTTATAATTTAAAGAGAAGATTATAGAAATTATCATTATTAAGAATTATTACTATCATTATTTATTTTATTTTTATTATTTTCATTATTATTTATTAGATTATTAGATTATTATTAGAAGAAAAAAGTGATAATTTAATGAAAAAAAATTACAATGAAAAATGTTCATCGAGAACGATTCACGGAGAGGCTTCGAGCGCGGTTGAGCCGACGGATGACTGCGTTGCGTAAGAAGTTTGTCGAATTCCTGGCCGACGATAAAAACAAACGCGATCGTGGGAAATGCGGGCATGCCTTCTGGCACGGAAAACTAACGAAAATGTTACACTGCACGAAAAAAAAAAAAAAAAAAAAAAAAAAAAAAACATTGTCGAGTATGCCGAGTGTTGACGACCGTTATTTGCACACGCGTTGTCCAATTCTCGTCGCTCGATTATCCGAGCCCGAACAAAACAGACACAACAGCCATAAAAGAGAGTAAATAAAAAAGAATCGAGTCTCGAAAATATTTATTTTTAGATCGAAGTTATTTCGCATGATATTGGCTGTTGGTGAGTTTTCGTTGGCCCGACGAAACTCCCACACAATCGCTTGCCAAATAATATACATATGAGGCATTCTTTATCAACTGGGCCACTTTTTTCGATCGACCTCTCGGATGTTTTTTTTTTTAATTCGCGCGGTTTGCAGTATTAGTTGAGAGGTGCTTATGTGATTTTTTTTTAGATTTTTAAAGTGCACCGTTCGGGATTTACGTTTTTTTTTTTAATATCAGTATATCTCAGAAAATATTGATCGCGCAAAAAATTCAGTAAGAATCATAATTTTCCTGATGGAGAAAAGTCAATTTTTCTTAAAAAAAAAAAAAAAAAAATCTACAAAAATGACATCTTCGATTCTGGTCCTAATTTTACAGGGTATTTGGCATAGTATGAAGATTCTGAAAAAAAAATCCCAAAGTGGGACCTGCCATACTTGCGTAGTAAAAAAATAAACAAATAAGAAATGTTATGCATATAGATTCGTATAAACTCGAATATTATTATTGGTCGCTCAAAAAATTCTTAGGAACATTAACATGTTAATTTTTCATCAACTTTCGAATGATGTCAGAATCATAATTTACCCGATAGAGGAAAGTCCATTTTTCGTAAAAAAAAACATTAAAATATTTTTTTTCTACAAAAAATATGCCTTCGATTCTGATCCTAATTTTACAGGGTATTTGGCATTGTATGAAGATTCTGAAAAAAAAATCCCAAAGTGGGACCTGCAATAATTGCGTAGTAAAAAAATAAACGAATAAAAAATGTAATTCACATAGATTCGTATAAACTCGAATATTATTATTGGTCGCTCAAAAAATTCTTAGGAACATTAACTTGTTAATTTTTCATCAACTTTCGAATGATATTACAATCATAATTTTCCCGGTAGAGAAAAGTCGATTTTCCGTAAAAAAAATCATTAAAATATTTTTTTCTACAAAAAATACGCCTTCGATTCTGGTCCTAATTTTACAGGGTACTTGACATTGTACAAAGAATCTAAAAAAAAATCCCAAAATCGAAACTGCCATACTTGCGTAATAAAAAAATAAGCAAGTAAAAAATGTAATTCATATAGATTCGTATAAAGTCGACTATCATTTAGATAAATAAAAGTGGTTTGACCGTAGTCGGTAACTAAAATGTTTATGTTCCTAAGAATTATTTGAGCGACCAATAATAATATTCGAGTTTACACGAATCTATATGAAATATATTTTTATTGGTTTATTTTTTGCCTACGCAAATATGGCACGTTCCACTTTGGGAATTTTTTTGTCAGAATCTTCATACAATGGCAAATACCCTCTAAAATTAGGACCAGAATAGACGGTGTGTTTTTTGTAGAAAAAAATTATCGTAATTTTTTTTTTTTTTTTTTTTTTTACAAAAAATGAACTTTCTTGCATCGGGACAATTATGACTCTAACATCATTCGAAAGTTGATGAAAAATTAACAAGTTAATGTTCCTAAGAATTATTTGATTGACCAATTTTTTCTGACATATACGGATATTTAATGTAAAACGTAAATCCTGAACGGTGCACTTTAAAAATCTAAAAAATCACCGTTCGCCCTCTTAAGTAGTACTACAAACCGGCAAATTTTAAAAAATATCCGAGAGGTCGACCGAAAAAAGTGGCCCACTTGATGATGAATGCCTCATATAAACATATGCATACATAATATTATTAATTATTTTATTTCATATTATTATTATTATTATTTTACTTTTTAAAATTTTTTGATGTATATATATATGTATATATATATATTTATATATATTTATATTTATATATATATATATATTTATATTTATATTTATATTTATATTTATTTATTTATTTATTTATTTCGTCGGCCACGCGATATTGCGCAATCGCACACGTTGCTACGGCAAACCGGTGACTCGTGCCGACACGAGTTTGCCAACCGAGACTCTTTCGGTCGACGTATGTTTTTTTTTCTCCAACAAATGAAGTATAGTTCTCACCGCGATGTAATAATATTAAATGATATAATATCGTTACAACATTGTGTTATAATTATTGTTATTATCATTATTAGTACATTATTATTATCACTATTATTACACAATGATAGTGATAATAATAATAATACAATATTCTGCATCCCAGTTATTATTATACATTTTTCACGGCCTTAAACAGAATACAATTCGGGCTCATCCATTGCCGCGTTAATGTTATAAGCAATATATATATATATATATATATATATATATATATATATATATATATATATATATATATATATATATCTGTGTGTGTGTGTGTGTGTGTGTGTGTGTGTGTGTGTGTGTGTGTGTGTGTGTTGACTTGACAGACGGAGAGAATCGAGTGCAAACGTTCTCATCACATTATAACAATAACAATAATAAAATATTCCACATATCTGATATTATTGTTATTATTATTATAACAGAAATGAAAAAAAAAGTGAGAACTAGCAATTACGCAACAACCAAGCCGACCTTCGAGAAGCGGGCGATAAAAGAGACAAATTTTTTTTTTAAATATCAAATTATAGTTATTATTTTATTTTGTTCACGGCCCTAAATACTGTTATTAAAAGAAAATTGTAAATTTAATGTACCGAACTTTGAGTTTTTGTGCAAAAACTGAAGCATTAAATTTACTGTATAATTGTAATGGAAAATTCATATAATTTTTCACTGAAATTAAAGTGAATTAAAAAAATTAAAGTACGTTTATAGTAAAGTTATAGCAAATCATTGAAAATAAAGTATTTCCAATGTTTTTATTACAGTAATCTTTCATCACAAATCTGCATGAAATTAGAAGAAAATTCGCACTCATGAACTTTCGCCTTAAATTTATACGTTCCAAAACACACACACACACACACACACATTCATATATATATATATATGGGGCATTCCATACCGATTCGACCTACGTCGGACCCTCGACCTCTTCAATTCGGTTGGCAATTTCTTATAATACTGTTCTAATTCTGAAAGGTCCTGTATTTGATATGAAAATTTTTTAGCCTAAATCCAGAATGTTCAAACGTTTGCTTTTAGATGTTTTTGAGCTTTTTCTTTCTTTTGTTAAGTGAACATATTGTTAGCCCAAATTAAAAAATCTGAAAAAATTCCAAAAACCATGTATCAGATATGAAAATTTTCAAGCCTAGAGCGAAAGTAGCATCGCATTAGCTTCTATTTTTTTTTGTTTTTGTCAAATTATTTAAAATGATTTAAAATTATATTAAAAAATAAAATAAAATAAATATAAGCTAATGCGATGCCACTTTCGCTCTAGGCTTGAAAATCTTCATATCTGATACAGGATTTTAGAGCATTTTTTCAGAATTTTCAATTCCGGCTAAAAATATGTTCACCTTGAAAAATTGTAATTAATGCAAATTAAAAAAAAAAAAAAAAAAAAAAAAAAAAAAAAAAAAATTGAGTGATTTTTAGAGTTAGAACAATATTATAATAAAATTGCCAACCGAATTGAATGCCCCATAAATATATATATACATGTCTGTGTGTGTTTTGACAGAGAGAGAATCGACCGCAAGCATGCGGCGAGTTGGGCGCGAGCCGACCTTCCGAAAGAAGAAACGGCCGTTTTAGAGTCATGCGAAATAAGACGGAGAATCAAACCGTCGGCTTCGCCGTGGCGAGGGGAAAGAGGGGGGGGGGGGGTGAAGGCAGAAGGCAGGAAAGGCCGGTACGCAGTAGTCAAACTGCGCGAAACCCTCGCCAAGAAAGCGTCCTCAAATTTCTCTCTCCTTTACTTCTCAAGTACAATTATTTTTGTTTCTCTCGCCCTTCGATCGACGTATCGAGACGCAAAAAAAGAAGCTTATCGCACACACAAAAAAAAAAAAAAAAAAAAAAAACACGAACCTTTCTGCTGCGACAGGCCTGAGGATTCGAGCACTCCGAGGATCGTCTGCTCCTGTTGGTCTTGTAAATATCCCACTCGTTTTTCACAACGGGCATCATAAACGCCATCTCGTCCGGCCGCGTCGCACTCCGAGCGCCTCGGTCGCCCTTCGAGAAAGTTCCGACGTCGACGATAACGATGTTTTCGCTCGCTCTCGCTCGACAGTTCCGTATTTTTCTTTGACTCCCTTTAATATCCTCACACTTCGGGCACAAAGAAGTTTTTCACAGTACGTCCCGGTTCACTTCGGGCTCCCCCTTCGTCCGCCGAGTCGACTCTTTATTCCGAGGATGATAAAAAAAAAAAAAAAAAAAAAAAAAAACTATCGGTCGAAAGAAAAAAAAAACAAAACGAAACACGTGACGAATTTACTCAATTTTTGTTGTAACAAGTATATATTTTGTGTATATTTTTTTTTTTTTGTAGGTTCTGTTCCGGCGCTTTTCGTCGGGCGATTGGGCGCCAAGTTCCTCAATACTCGTGCATGAAACGCCGACTCCGTCCACTTCCTCCTTCTCGCCCGAAAGTAACCGTAAGTTTGCCTCGATTCTGCTCGCTTTTTTTCTTCCTTTGGTTCTGTTTTGATTTTTTTATTTTTTCTTTTGTCTTGTTGTCTCGTTGTCTTTTTCACACAGTGGTTTATATCGGTGTTCTGCTTTTCCAACAAGGTTGAGCGGCTGTATTGTGTATCGGTGCGATCACGTCGGTCGCCTGTTTCGGAATGAGCACGCTGGGCGGCGTACGGTAAGTGTAGATCCGCAGTGGTGGGGACGAGCTATTTGGCCGAGAGCGCGGAGAGGCGAGCGCGCGGCGACGATTGGTCGCTCGCGAGGCGCGACTCTCGTACGTCACCGGTTACCATTGATTTTCCCACCCGGTACTTTATACGCACATAGAGGTCTCCGATCTACGCTCGGCATACACCGTGACGTCTCGGATTTTTATATTGTCCTCCGTGGGCTTTTTTTTTTTTTTTTTTTTAATATTTGTTTCCACTTTATTGCATCGCGCGCGAGCGAGCCGTTCCGAAGATCGTCGCGCCGGCTCTCGGCAGGTTTGATTGTTTTGTTTTGTTTTTTTTTTCTGATGGTTATTTTTTTCTTTCTTTTTTTCAGGTTGCTTTTACGTCACTCGATGCCGGGTTTCCGACCCTTCCCGTATCGCCCCCCCCCCTCACCCCACCCCTTCGCGAGCCGAAGGATGAGACTCAAGGTCACCGGATAATTGCGCAGCACGCGGCACATGGACGAAATTGAGTGAGAGCTCCGGAAGGCTTCCGGTCCTTAGAGCCATCGGCGTAGGTCAAGCGCCGCGGAGACTCGATGAAAGCTCTGGCTGTGTTGTTCCAATGGCTTCGATGACAGCTGTCAATTTTCTCAAACGGATTGTTTGTGGTGTGTCGATTTAAAGAAAATTGTACTGTATTGCATTGCATTGCATTGCATTGCATTATATTATATTATATTATATTATATTATATTATATTATATTATATTATATTATATTATATTATATTATATTATATTATATTATATTATATTATATTATATTATATTATATTATATTATATTATATTGTATTGTATTGTAATTGGCAATTGAAGTGGAACAAAGTTATTTTGGCGACAGTACACGTGAAAGGGCCCAACTTTTGCCAAAACAGGCGAAAAAAAATCGCGTTCCACTTCATTTGTTTATGACTGTATATTATATTATATCGATGGAGAAAAAAATGTCCCTGACAATTTGTCTGAAAAACTGTGAACGGACCGTTTCAGTGATTTTCATCGATTGTCCGAGATTTTTCTCTGATTTTTCTCTGCTCTGTGTTAAATATCTCTGGCTTTATCTCCGCACAATCTCCAGCAGACATAATATATGAGAGAAATTCGGCGAATATTTGACTTTTTTTCAGAAAATAGTTTTTGAATATAGAAGAGAAGCGGGCTTAGAATATCAACAGATTTCATGGTTTTTCAGAGAAGTTTGACTGGGAAAATCAGAGATTTTTAGAACTATCGAAGATATTTCGATTCCGAAAAATCTTTGACTTTCTCTTTCTTTTTTTTTTTTTTTTTTTAATTATTTTAAATGATTTAAAATTCGATTAAAAAAATTTTGAAAATAAATAGAAGCTAATGCGATGCCACTTTCGCTCTAGGCTTGAAAATTTTCATATCTGATACAGGATTTTTGAGAATTTTTTCAGATTTTTTTCATTTGGGCTAACAATATGCTCACTTAAAAAAAAAAAAAAAAAAAAACATCTAGAAGCAAACGTTTTACCATTCTGGGCTTAGCCTTAAAAATTTTCATATCTGATACAAGATTTTTGGGAATTTTTTCAGATTTTTTTCATTTGGGCCAACAATATGCTCACTTAACAAAAAAAAAAAAAAAGCAAAGCTCAAAAAACATCTAGAAGCAAACGTTTTACCGTTCTGGGTTTAGCCTTAAAAATGTTCATATCTGATGCAAGATTTTTGAGAATTTTTTTCAGATTTTTTAATTCCGGCTAAAAATATGTTCACTTTGAAAAATTGTAATTATTGTAAATAAAAAAAAAAAATTTCGCGTGATTTTAGAGTTAGAACAATATTATAAAAAATTACCAATCGAATTGAAGAGGTCGAGGATGCGACGTAGGTCGAATCGGTATGGAATGTCCCATATACAATTTTCAAAAATTATTTTCTTATAGTCCCTAAGTTCCTAGATTCGTATCCGATGGTACACAAATTAATATAGTTTTTTTTTGCTGAGATCTATTTATTCCTATGGATAGAGTAAATTCGTTTGTCACTAATAAAGATGCTGCTCTAAGGATAAAATTAGCGCTAATATGTTCTTTAAAAAAATGAAAAACTGCATGTTATATTGTTATATATCAACGATATAACACGGTAATATAAGTGTTATATTGCCGAGTAATATAAAAATTACAAATCAATTTATTATAAAATATCATTTTTTTTATTACTTTTTAAATTATTTTTATTTATTTTAATGATTGTCCCAAGGACGGAACTATTTGTTACGAATCTGTAGAGTCAAACGATCATTTAGCGAGAGCCGATGCGTTACCGGAAGTTTGAAGAACTTCATTTTTTTTTTTTTTTTTTTTTTATGTTAAACGATCCAAGTCGCCGGAACTATAATTGGAAATTGCGATTTTATTTTTGAACCACTGAGCAATCAAATTCTAACCTCACGAGTGCGAACCTATTTTTTACCGTCACCGAGGAAAATATGTTCTATTTTTAGTTGTTGTTTTCCTTTTTCTGCTTTGCAAGACATTTGAAATCGTGACTTGCAATTAACAACGCAGCGCGACGAGGCGTCGGCACTGTCGCTCGCGCTCTTACCAGCGGTCGGTGCTTACCGACCGATGGTAAGTCAACTCGCGACTGCAGAGCTCTGCTCTATCGGCGGCGAGGAGCGAACTTGCAGGCGCCCTCTCGTGCCTTCTCTCTGCAACTTCAGCGAATCCCAAGAACGGGCGCTTCTGAATGATCCGAATGAAATACTTTGAAGAAATTCAATGAGACAGTGTTCCATAATTCGATAACGTCGCTAGAAGCGTACGCGGCCAACTTGTCAGTCTTCGTGGTCCATTTTTTTTTTTTTTTTTTTTTCTTTGCCACACTGTTTTTTCGTGACGAGTTTCATTATCGAGCTACTGTGCGAGCTGTCAGACGTCCTCGGTCTTTCGCGAACGTGTCGGTGAACGGCGAAGGAGCTCCGGCGGTGCATTCAACCCCTTCGGGTATCGATTTTCCTTGCCGCTACGGACACGCTATCGTCCGGAGGGCGGTCTTATTCTCCATTGGCAGTGTCGGCTTACAAACGAGACGTTGAGAAATACATGTTTTCGACACGGTTGAAAAGTAATAATTGATTTCAGGCATCGAATGTGTCGAGTGTTTTGAATGTACCGCCCTTGGTGGAAAAATGTTACGACGAAAATTTGTCTGAATTTCACAGCGATTCAGCACTTTTCAGAGAACGTCGAAAGTTTTCTCAAGAAAATACTCTGAATTCGTATGATAAATTGTCCACAGTAGATGCTGTGCCATAAAATCGTTGAAATTTGGGAGAGTGTTTGAAAGATTCGACGATCCTCTGAAAGATCTGACAATCGTCCGAAACGTCTGAGTTCTGGCAATCGTCTGAAAGTTCTGAAAATTATCTGAAAGTTCTGAAAATTGTCTGAAAGTTCTGAAAATTGTCTGGAAGTTCTGAAAATTGTCTGAAACTTCTGAAAATTGTCTGAAAGGTCTGAAGATTGTCTGAGAGGTCTGGAAGTGTCTGAAAGTTCTTAAATTGTCTTAATGGATTGAAACATGTCTCGAACGTCTGAAAATTGTTTGAAAGGTCTGAAAGGTATAAAAAAAATGGCCTAAAAAGTCTGAAAGGTATGAAAAAAAAATGGTCTGAAAGGGCTGAACGGTATAATAAATTGGCTGAAGAGTCTGAAAGGTATAAAAAATGGTCTGAAAAGTCTGAAAGGTAAAAAAAAATGGTCTGAATAGTCTGAAAGCTACAAAAAAAATGGTCTGAAAAGTCTGAAAGCTACAAAAAAATGGTCTGAAACGTCTGAAAGCTACAAAAAAAATGGTCTGAAAAGTCTGAAAGCAACAAAAAAAAATTGTCTGAAAAGTCTGAAAGCTACAAAAAAATAGTCTGAAAAGTCTGAAAGCTACAAAAAAATTGTCCGACAAGTCTGAAAGCTAAAAAAAAATAGTCTGAAAAGTCTGAAAGCTACAAAAAAAATTGAAGGGTTTCAAAAAAAATAGTCTGAAAAGTCTGAAAAAGTATTTAAAACAAAAAACAAAAAAACTAAAAGCTTTCAAAAAAAAAGTCTGAAAGGTGTCTGAAAGATATTAAAAAAAAAAACAAAACAACAACTCCCGAAAAAAAAAATCTCTAAAATTCAGAATACATCGAGTACAAGTCAGACCCGACGAAGAGCAATAAATTTTCATCGCTCGTGCGAAAAGGCATCGGCGATTACTGCGCAGGCGGAAGGAGTGTTGTTCTCTAGGATCTACGATAGTCGACGATCGGCCGATGATGCGGAAGGCGGGAGGGGGGGGGGGGGGGGGGGGAGGGGAGCGCAAGAAAAAAAAAAAAAAACAAAACAAAACAAAGTTTATAGAGCGACGATAACCGAGTTGTGCTCCTGAGGGAGGTGCGGTCTCCGCTGTGAGGAGTCGAGCAGCGTTGGTGGGGGGGAGGAAGGGGGGGGGGGGGGGGGGGGTTGTGGAAGGAGCCGCCGGTAAAACGTTCCGGTAGAGCGTTTCTCCTAGCCTCATCGTCCGCATCGCCGTGGTTTATATATTATGTTCGCGAACAGCGTTTCCCCAAGTCGAACTATATACAGTCCTGTACTCCGCTGGCGCGCCAAACCGCGTGGAACGCGGTGTCCACATGCCGCTCGGCCCACCTCCGTGCGTTTCGTATCTCGCCCGGTGGCGCGACTCCTGTTGTCTCGTTCGGCTCTCGGCACGATAACGCGAACCTCTCGATTCGTCGGATAAAATTAAAAAAAAAAAATTAAAAAAAAAATAAAATTAAAAAAAAATTAAATATATATATATATATATATATATATATATATATACATATATATATATAAAAGTGGTCCGCAACGCCCCGATAACGATCGACGATATCCGCGTGTACCTGATTAAAAAAAACTCATCGAAGATCGATCGCTATAATTTGCAAAAAAAAAATAATAATAATAATAATAATAATAAATTAATAATAATAATAATAATAATAGATACGAAAAACGAGATAGGGGCGGACAAAATTCGTGCGAGACTCGGCGAGGTTTCGTCAACTGATATTTTCACAGAGAGGATCTCAGTTTTATAACAACAATAACTGTGATAACAATTTTTTTATAATAAAAAGTTTGTGGTTCAGGAGAGAATTTCAATAATAATAATAAATAGGTGATAAAAATAATAATAATAATAATAATAATAATAATAATAATAATAATAATAATAATAATAATAATAATAATAATAATAATAATAATAAATATGAAACGAGATAGAAGCGATGCAATTCGTGCGATCACAGTTTTATAACAATAAAAAATAATGAAAATTTGATAATAAAAAAAGTTTGTGGTTGAGGAAAAAAAATAAATAAATGATAATGAATACCCGATAAAAAAAAAAAAATTGATCGATCGATCATAAAAAAAAATAAATAAATAAATAAAATTATAATAACATCGATAAGAATAAATGCGAAACGTGACTTAGGCTTTGGGATGGAAGCTATGAAATTCGTGCGAGACCCGGCGATGGTTCGTCAGCTAATTTGCACCGAGATCTCAATTTCGTAAAAAATTTTTTTTTTTTTTTTTTTAATAATAAAAAGTTTGTGGTTGAAGAAAAGAAAAATGGTTTTCGATCCGGTGACCGCCGAGGAGAGGAAACAATTTTTCCGCCAGGGATACGGAGCACACTTGCCAGGGTAAATAATCTCGTTCGTCGAGCCGGACGAAAAATACAACGGCGTCGATAAATATAAAGCTGATGGCGCGGCCGCATCGCTTAAACGCATCACGGTAAACGACGATAATTCGTCGGTCTATCCTCGGTGCACCTGGCTCGAGCGCGGGACTAATTTAATTTGCATCTCTCGGCCCGTCCGTTCGCTCGTTACACAACTTCGCCCCTTTCGAATGCCTCCCACGCTGCAATTTAATTTTAATTTTAATTTTAATTTTAATTTTAATTTTAATTTTAATTTTAATTTTAATTTTAATTTTAATTTTAATTTTAATTTTAATTTTAATTTTAATTTTAATTTTAATTTTAATTTTAATTTTAATTTTAATTTTAATTTTAATTTTAATTTTAATTTTAATTTTAATTTTAATTTTAATTTTAATTTTAATTTTAATTTTAATTTTAATTTTAATTTTAATTTTAATTTTAATTTTAATTTTAATTTTAATTTTAATTTTAATTTTAATAAAAAAACGATTTTTCGGCGGATCGGAGCGATCGACGTGCGGTTGCGATCTTGGATTGCGGGATTGGATTGGTTACAAAAAAAAAAAAACACATTAATTAATTTCGACGATTAAATTTTCGGCGATTCGACGAGGTAAGCGCGGACACTGCCGAGCGCTCTTACATTTAACCTGAATCGTGTCGAGGTGAAACTCGCGATTAAGGTCGCGGCTGTGAAGAAAAAAAAGACATAAAATTGGCGCCGCTTGCGCGGTAAAAAAAAAAAAAAAAAGATTTGTACATTCGATGAAACTTTTTTGTCCAGAAACGCACATTTACTTTTATTTTAGACAAAAAAAAAGAGCACAAAAAACGATCGCCTGTTATTGTCTGGCCGCATAGGTCGATCTGATCGGTTCGACCGTAAATTCACCGAATAAAAGTAATGCAGAAAAAAATATAAAAATCGTACGACGCTTTTTTTTTTTTGGTAATTATTGTCTGAAAATTACTCGCTCTAAATCATCGAAAATTTGAGTTTTCCAGATAAATGTTCGCTAATATAGAACATTATTAGCCAGAGAAAAACAAAAAAAAATTCATAGGTATTAAGAAACGTCGGCAGATTAAATTAGAGATTTTCAGAACAATCAGGAAAATTTAGATTCAGAAAAAAACTTTTACTTTTTCTGAATAGTGAAAACTGAAGAATTCGGAAGAATTCAGACAAATTACTGACAATTTCTGCGAGGCTTTCGGATAAATTTTCAGACAAATTTCCGATAAATTTTCAGACAAATTTCCGATAAATTTTCAGACAAATTTCCGATAAATTTTCAGACAAATTTCCGATAAATTTTCAGACAAATTTCCGATAAATTTTCAGACAAATTTCCGATAAATTTTCAGACAAATTTCCGATAAATTTTCAGACAAATTTCCGATAAATTTTCAGACAAATTTCCGATAAATTTTCAGACAAATTTCCGATAAATTTTTAGATAAATTTCTGATAAATTTTCAGACAAATTTCTGATAATTTTTCAGACAAATTTCTGATAAATTTTCAGACAAATTTCCGATAAATTTTCAGACAAATTTCCGATAAATTTTTAGATAAATTTCTGATAAATTTTCAGACAAATTTCTGATAATTTTTCAGACAAATTTCTGATAATTTTTCCGAGACACCGACAAATTTTCAGACAAATTCAGCGAAATATTTTCACCGGCTGCTCAGGAAACAATTTCGAACGAATCTCGTCGCGCGGTTGATTTTTCACTCTGATTCGTCGTGAAACAAGAAGAATCGGGAACGGTGCACGGCGAGGTGCGCCGCGCACCGACGGAAATGAGACGACACTCTATACAGAGAGACATACAATCCAGTACATGCGGTAAAACGATCCGGATACGCTTCGTGCACAAGCGCTTATTTTTTTTTTTTTTTTACTTCATCATCGCATCGATCGTCATGAGATCAACGGACGAGATAGATCGATGAATCCTTCGATCGTTGGATCTATTTTCACGCAGCACTAAATAATTTTTTTTTTCCCCAATAATTCTATCGTTCGTTCCGACCTCGGAAACAAACATGCTGTACACACACACATGCACACGTGTATTATAACTTTGCGGTACAACATCGAGGGTGGCGCAAAGGTTCTCGTTCTAATCGCGCCGGCAGCCTGCCCGGTACCAGGCACGTGCTTACACCATTGGGTGGATTATTGCTGCGCCACGCGAGGACCTCTCGACACGCACAAAACCTCCTCCACCCTTAACTTTCCGGCCCACAATACACGGTCAGACTTCCTCCTCAAATCCGAGCCCCGATTTATAACTGCCGACCGGCGTATTCGTAAGTCTCTTATTGCGGTCACGTTTTGATACACCGTTAAATCGCACGATGTACGCACCAGTGCCTGCCTCTTTATATTGTTTTTTTTAATAATAATAATAATAATAATAATAATAATAATAATAATAATAATAATAATAATAATAATAATAATAATAATAATAATAATAATAATAATAATAATAATAATAATAATAATAATAATAATAATAATAATAATAATAATAATAATAATAATAATGACAATGATGACAATGACAATGATGACAATGACAATGATGACAATGACAATGATGACAATGACAATGATGACAATGACAATGATGACAATGACAATGATGACAATGACAATGATGACAATGACAATGATGACAATGACAATGATGACAATGACAATGATGACAATGACAATGATGACAATGACAATGATGACAATGACAATGATGACAATGACAATGATGACAATGACAATGATGACAATGACAATGATGACAATGACAATGATGACAATGACAATGATGACAATGACAATGATGACAATGACAATGATGACAATGACAATGATGACAATGACAATGATGACAATGACAATGATGACAATGACAATTGTGACAATGACAATGATGACAATGACAATGATGACAATGACAATGATAATAAAATTTCTTATTGTTATTGTTATTATTGTTGTTATTGTTATTGTTATTGTTAATCGGGGTGCGAATAAGATCGTGAAAACGTATGTGAATTACCGGCTAGCCATATAGCGCGAAATATTTTCAATCACTCAAATATTCCGAAATATTTTTGAAATATATGCAAATAATATTTTGAAATGGTCTATCAAAATATTCCAACGAAACATTTCTAAAATATTTCGTAAATACACTTAATTTTTCATACATCTGAAATATTTCTGAAACGGCGAATAAATATTTTGAAAGTGAATTTTAGCAGATGTGTACTGAACTACGTTCCGAGGGAACGAAAAACAAAAAAAATTACATGGTTCGTGGATATATTTTTTTAATACAGTTTGACCATTTAAATGTGTCATAACACTACATGTTATGGGCACTCTTGAAGGGGCTCACAGAAATCCCGTGGACGACACTGCCACTGCCAGAGCAATGTGTACATGTACACTTTGGTCTGTACAGTGTTTGTACAGTGTACAGTGTATATGTAAAACATATGTTATATTTTGAAGCCGTAAAAGGCAAGAATGGCTAAATAAATAAATACTTCACTGCCACTGCCAGAGCAAAGTGTACATGTACACTTTGGTCTGTACAGTGTTTGTACAGTGTAGAGTGTATATGTAAAACATATGTTATATTCTAAAGTCGCAAAAGGCAAGAATGGCTAAATAAATAAATACTTTACTGCCACTGCCAGAGCAAAGTGTACATGTACACTTTGGTCTGTACAGTGTACAGTGTATATGTAAAACATATGTTATAATCTAAAGCCGCAAAAGGCAAAAATGGCTAAGTAAATAAACACTTTACTGCCACTGCCTCCCGCAGTGCGGGAGGCAGTGCATATGTTTAAAATAATAAACGATATCTACAGCACTAAAATATTCATAATTTCTTGAATATTTCAGACACATATTTAATAAATATTTCACCAACATTTTAAAACATTTGTACAATGCTTTAAAAACATTTTAGCGAAATATTTCTGAGACATTTCAATATAACATTTATGAGCGGATAAAAAAATGTTTTAAAAATATTTCAGAAATATTTTGTAATATTGGTAAACTATTTTCAATATTAAAAAAAAAAAAAATTTGGAAACATTTAAAAAATATTTCCGTGTAAGTACTTGTTTGGTACTTCAAGTATTTTTGAGTGTTTCAAGTAGTTTCGAGTACTTCAAGTACCTTCGAGTACTTCAAATACCTCCAAGTACCTTCGAGTACTTCAAATACCTTCAAGTACCTTCGAGTATTTCAAATACCTTCAAGTACCTTCGAGTACATCAAATACATTCGAGTACTTCGAGTACTTCGAGTGCTTTCGAGAACTTCAAGTACTTTCGAGTACGGCGAATACTTTCGAGTACGTCGAATACTTTCAAGTGCGTTGAATACTTTCGAGTACTTCAAGTACTTTCGAGTACGTTGAATACTTTCGAGTACTTCAATCATTTCAATTACTTCGAGTACTTCAAGCATTTCAATTACTTCGAGTACTTCAAGTGCTTTTGAGTACCTCGAGTACTCCAAGTACTTTTTCATGATTTCAAGTACCAAGTACGAGTACTTTTTGAGTACACGCTCGTATTACGGATAAGCAGCATGACATCCTGTTTCTATTAATATACGATTATCTGTCTAAGTTTTTGGATAAGTATCATCTTAACGAGAATCTTAGAACGTAAATTGCGGCTCATAGCCGTGATATACGGCTGTACGGGCTTAATGAGGTGATCGACGGCATACACCTCGCGCTTTGTATTAACGGTATATCTACGTCAACGACATGTAAACACACCGCGAGACCAATGGTGAAACTCAAAACACAACAGAACAGAAATCATAGTACTTACGCTACGCTTGTTTTTCCGGCTTTGTCATGATTTCAGAATTGTTTTTTTTTTTTTTTTTTTTTTTTTTCTGAGCCTGCATAACCCTTAAGGTAGTACTTGCGGTACAGTCCCGCCAAACGTGAGTTACAGAGAAAATTTCGAACACTTCTCGATGGGATAAAAATCTGAAAAAAATCAATACGCTTGATTTTTTTCAGATTTTTATACCATCGACAAGTGTCTACAATTCTCTCTCATTTCTCTGAATCTTATGTGAAATGAACACTATTCGCAAGAACTACCTTAAGTATTTTCAGGTACACTTTGCCAAGCTCTGTTTTAAATGTATGTCAATGAAATTTATATATGTATCGTTTTTTGCAGATACACGGGGCACTGTCCGACTTTGAAATTCCGGGTTGGAAAGAGATTTGGCGCTAATACAGAAGAAATAATGAAGGTTCGTCGTGAAGATTCGATTTTGAGATTTCGTAAAAAAAAATTTTTTTTAATAAAATTTTAGATGATAAAATTGATAATTAAAAACAATGTTATTGATGTGCCTATCGTTAATGATTCATAATTTATACGATAAAATAAATAAATCTGATATATAATTTATTCAATTTAATTTTATGTGCGAAAGAAAATAGTTGAAAGTCGAAACCACTCAAAAATGACAAAACTTACAACAATCAGTATGTCGAATTTTTGTTGTTATATATTTCCAAGATAATCGAGTCTAATCGGGAAGGCCGCCAAAAAAGACACGTGAGTGCCGTTGAAACTCCGCGTCTCTCCGGTGGGCGATGTTAAATTTTTTGAAAAATTTCAATCCCCAGGAACTGCTGGAGAAGAAGATTCTGAAGAGCGGTCCGTACAGACCAAACTCGGGAAAGGAAGTGCTTCTGCCCATGGCCCGCGAAAAGGAAATCAAGAGGGACTTCAAAAATGAGGCACATCTGTACAAAACGCCGCCGTTCATTCTAGGATACACTGGTAAAAAAAAACCTGGTGAAAATATCTCTCTGAATGTGTCTGACAATTTGTCCGAAAGCCTTATGGCAAATTTATCAGAAAATTCTCTGAAAAGTCCTCTGAATTTTTTAAAAGTTTCCGCACTTTCAAGAAAAAGTCAAAGATTGTTCTAAATCCAAATATTCCTGATTGTTCTGAAAATCTCTGATTTTTTCTGCCGACTTCTCTTAAGGTAGTCCTTGCGAATAGTGTTCACTTCGCATAAGTTTCCGAGAAATGAGAGGGAATTGCAAACACTTCTGGATTGTATAAAAATCTTAAAAAAAAATCAAGCATATTAAAGATGCTGAAAAGATTAATTTTGCATAATAATAATTTCAAAATGTTATTAATAAATTCATGAAAAATAAAATTGTTCAATAAATCTTCTGGAAAGCGAACTTTTTTTTTCTAATGAAAATGATTCGTTCATTTTTCTGAATATGTATACATTTTTTCAGATTTTTAAATTCACTATGATTTCTTTTTTATACGGGAAAAACGTGTAAAAAGTCAAAAAAATTCAAAGCGAATTAAAAAATCTGAAAAAATTCATACGTATTCAGAAAAATGAACGAATAATTTTCATTTTTAAAAAAGTTATTTTTCCGGGAGATTTGTTGACCAAATTTTATTTTTTAGTCGATTTGTTAATAACATTTTGAAATTATTATTATGCAAAATCAATCTTTTCGGGATCTTTAATACACTTGATTTTTTTCAGATTTTTATACCGTCAAGAAGTGTTTATAATTCCCTCTCATTTCTCTGAAACTTATATTATATGCGAATAGTGTTCACTTCGCATAAGTTTCGGAGATATGAGAGCAAATTGCAGACACTTCTGGATGATATAAAAATCTGAAAAAAATCAAGCGTATTAACGGTGCTAAAAAGATTAATTTTACATAATAATAATTCCAAAATGTTATTAACAAATTGATGAAAAGTAAAATTGTTCACCCAAAAATCCCGGAAACCTAACTTTTTTTTTATGAAAATTATTCGTTCTTTTTTTTGAATACGTAAATTAACTTTGATTTTTTTTTATATGGGAAAAACGTGTAGAAAGTCGGAAAATTCAAAGTGAATTTTATCTTTAATACGCTTGCTTTCTTCCAGATTTTTATGTCATCGAGAAGTGTCTGCAATTCCCTCTCATTTCTCTGAAACTTATGTGAAGTGAACACTATTCGCAAGGACTACCTTAAGGTGAAGTGAAACCTCTCCGACGGTAAAACAGTTAGGAATTTTGCAGGTTGGAATCGTAGCGTACGGTTTACCATTTTTCTCGAAAGTGTATTGCTAAAATGCAACGAAACTTTCAGAATTGGAGTAGAATGCACAAACGTGGTCTTTCGTTCACGATTTTTTTTTTTTTTTTTTAATCGAACGAAAAAATTACAGTGTCATTACCACGGGAAATCTGTAATTAGCAAAGTTGTGCTATATTCTCTTAAGTGTACCAATGATCGAAATAACGAGAACGGAAAACTCGGCGATTGGAAAATACACGATTTTATATGGGCGAGATCACATTTTGTTATAAGAATAACGTAAAAAGTGGCAAATGTGATCGCGTCGATAATTACCGATAAATAAATACTTTTTTTACGCAAAATGGCGGAACCAAACTTGCTTACAGAGATGGTAATTAAGCTGTAATTCTTTTCTTTCAGTTTCAGGAAAAAAAAATCGAGAACGAAAGACTACGTTTGTACATTCTACGCCTATTCTGACAGTTTCATTACATTTTATCAAGGCATTTTTCGAGAAAAGTGGTAAACCGTATGCGACGACTTCAACTAAAAAATTCCTAACTGCTTTATCGTCGGGGAGGTTTCGCTTCACCTTAAGAAAAAGTCAGATTGTTCTAAATCTAAATATTCCCAATCGTTCTGAGAATCTCTGATTTTCTCTGCAGACTTCTCTTAATAACAATGAACTTTGTTGTTTTTCACTGGCTAGCAATTTTCTATATTCACGAACTGTTGTTTTTCACGGTGGGCGAAGCCGCTAGCGGAGCGCCGCAAATTTTACTCGGTCGGTAACGAAAACTGCAACGAACGCTATCGAAAGGACGTTGACTTTGCAGAGAAACCGGAAAGGATGCTTCGAATGGCGCTTCTCGTTTTTCTCCAATGTCCACGACTTCCGAATAGCGTCCGTTACAGTTTTCCTTACCGACCGAGGTGCGTTACAGTTTTCCTTACCGGCCGAGGAAACTTCCGACGACGATCGCCGATCGCCAAATTACAAACTCGAATTGAATTTCAGGCTACATTCCGGGCTTCAATGGAAAGTACGGTCTCACATTCATGCGAGCGGTCGAGGAGGGCGGCAGAGATTGGCGCGAGACCCAGAGCAAACTGCGCCTTCGTCGGGACGCGATGAGGGCGCACGCGGAGCGCGCCAATCCCCGGAATCTTCTCTCACGCGCCAGAACCGACAACGTCGATACCGAGATCGATCACGGACACGACAGGGAGCGCACCTTCTTCGGTAATTTGATCCTTCGTCAATGCTCTCGGCCCTGTAAAAGAAATAAAATCATTATTAAAAATCATAATTAAAAATCATTATTAAAAATCATTATTAAAAATCATTATTAAAAATCATTATTAAAAATCATTATTAAAAATCATTATTAAAAATCATTATTAAAAATCATTATTAAAAATCATTATTAAAAATCATTATTAAAAATCATTATTAAAAATCATTATTAAAAATCATTAAAAATCCATGATTTAAAACACTGTGCCGACAATTAATTGTCTTCTCCGCGATGTACTCCGACTGTAGAAAGCAGAGACGTCAGACAAAAGCGGGATGTCGAGAAAAAGAGAAAGGTCGGACGGAAGTCTCGTACGCGGGTTCCTCGGCTCCTCTCGCATATATCTTCCCTGTATGGAGCGGCACGTTTATCCGAGTACGGTGCGCCTCCGACAATTAATTAATTCAAGCGGCGTTTTTTTTTGTTCTCCTCTTCTTTTCTTCGCGATTAAATAACTCTTCGTCCCATTGCGGTTCCGACTCTTCGATATCTTCCGTGCGAACGGGGTCGTCCGGAGCGTCGTGCGTCCTCGCTGATCCGCCGCGTTATTGTTCGCAGAGAATCAAGTTTCACCGGAAAGACCGCCGATTGTCGGCTACACCGGACACATTCCCGGGGCAAAGGGCGAGTCGGCTCTGTCGAGGAGGTACGCTCAGGCAGCGAAGAGAGGGCTTCAGCTGCTGCAGAACGAGAGGGAGGGCAGAATTAGCAGAGCCAAGGAGGAGGCGAGCGTTCGGAGAACCCTCGACGCGGCGTTCCTCGACGAGACGGGACACACCAGGGCGTAGTCGGATCCATCCGACGCGCACTCCTTCCACCGATTGTACAAGCACTCGGGACACGAATCGTACGAAGTGCCTCGAGAAAAAAAAAACAAAAACAAAAAATTGTTTCGTTTTTTATTTCTTTTTTTTTGTGGAGCCTCGAACGAATCTTCCGTCCGCGTTCGCGGCCAACGTGCCTTTCGTAGATTATAACACTGTACCGTACAACGGACGAGCTCATCGCCAAAATGGTGACCCGGTGAAAATATTTGTCTTAAATTTTCAGGCCTTTTCGGGATTTTTTTTCTTTTTTTACTCATATTTTTTGACAATTTTTTCAAACAAATTTTCAATTTTTTAAAGAAATTTTCAATTTTTTAAAGAAATTTTCAATTTTTTTAAAGAAATTTTCAAACTTTCAGACAAACTTTCAGACAAACTTTCAGACAAACTTTCAGACAAACTTTCAGACAAACTTTCAGACAAACTTTCAGACAAACTTTCAGACAAACTTTCAGACAAACTTTCAGACAAACTTTCAGACAAACTTTCAGACAAACTTTCAGACAAACTTTCAGACAAACTTTCAGACAAACTTTCAGACAAACTTTCAGACAAACTTTCAGACAAACTTTCAGACAAACTTTCAGACAAACTTTCAGACAAACTTTCAGACAAACTTTCAGACAAACTTTCAGACAAACTTTCAGACAAACTTTCAGACAAACTTTCAGACAAACTTTCAGACAAACTTTCAGACAAACTTTCAGACAAACTTTCAGATTGTCAGACAAATTATCAAATGTCAGAAAGCTTTTCAAATTTTCAGACAAATGTTTTCACCAGGCTTGTTCTTCAATATGTTTCCTCGATAGAAATGTATATTGAAAGAGACTATCAATTCGCACGGCCTAATCGAAGCGTCATCCTCCGCCGAAAGCTGTTTTCACTTTCCAGCAACGAGTCTCGGGTCGCGACTCGTGGAAAGTGCCAGTTCAGCCAATGTACAAATTAAATCCGGCGACACCGAGCGACAGAATTCGTCATGTAAATAAAGTACCCTAGGACTGTAGCAGAGGCGAAAAATGAATGGTTTTGCTTGATTAGAAAAATTTGTACGACCAGTCGTATGTATTTTAAGCCGTAAAAAAAATAATAATTTAACCTTAATCTTATTTAATTATGAAAATTTAGTTTAATTGCGTTTCGGTAGTCTCTCGGAGCGTCGCAGTTCCATCCGGACGGTGTCGTTCCAGCACTCGAGCTCGAGACGATCGCTGCCGCGCGACAAGGACATCAATCGTGCCAGGACCATCAACGAGTGAAGATTGTCGGCGCCGAATTTCTTGTCGGCCCTCCGCAGCTTAATGAAATCCTCCTGGATAACGTCGGTAATATCGTCGCCGAACTGGAACTCGATTTTTCTCAGCGCAAGGAGATACTCGCGAATGTTTGCCAGCCGTTCCTCGTCCCGCAAATACTGCCGAGCGGCCTCGACGACCCGGGGATAAAGATCCTCGCTCTCCGGATCGATCTTCAGGGCCACTTGCGTGATGCACTGGAAACAAATTATTAAATCGTCGTTCAGTAACATATAAAAAAAAAAGTTGAAAATTGACATTTTCTTAGCGCTTCCTCATAAAGTCGAAAATTGAAATTTTTTTATATTGATATTGATATTGATATTTTTATTGACGGATTACTCCTTTTAGTTTTTATCAAAAATAGAACATTTTAATATACATTCAACTTAGTTTGTTATCCCATGTTCCCTTCTAGCCTCAAAACAGATACAAAATTATATAATAACAATACTAGTTACAAATGAACATGTTAAGCAGGTAAATTGATTTACATAACATTAAAATTTTGATACGGCTTCCTCATAAAAGTTGATAATTGAAATTATTATATCGCTTTCTCATAAGAGTTGGAAATTGAAATTTTCATATCGCTTTCTCATGATGTTCGTTTATTCGTAAAGCCGAATTATTATGAGGAAGCATGGTCTGCATTTTTCGGCTTCCTCATAGAGGAAGCTTGGCGAATAAACGAACATTATGAGAAAGCGATATGAAAATTTCAATTTCCAACTTTTATGAGAAAGCGATATAATAATTTCAATTTTCAACTTTATGAGGAAGTGCTATGAAAATTTCAATTTTCGGCTTTATGAGGAAGCGCTATGAAAATTTCAATTTTCGACTTTATGAGAAAGCGCCATGAAAATTTTAATTTTCAACTTTTTTCAACGTCAACATCTTGTCCGACTTTTATGCAAAACGGCTGGCCGATTCAGGTTCATCGCGTAAAAACATACTCCATCGTCACGCTTCACTTTATCGGATCTGCGCTTGACGCGAAAAAATACATGGAAGTACGAGCTCCTGAATTTTTTTTTGCACTTTCGAATTTTACTCAAAAAATCCAAGTGATGCCTCTTTATGTAGTTTTTTCAACCCCATCATATCCATCGTCTTGTGTATGGCTTGCTGTAGATCACAATAGGCACCTGGGTTTTTTTCCGATGCCATCGAAAAGCAAAGAAATCGCTGTTTAAAAATACCCAAAATCACTAATTTTTGCAATTTTGGTTATAAAAATGCCCGGTAAACTTTTTCGTTAATTGTTGGTTTAGGACTGTAATTCCATGTATTTTTTCACGCTGATCACGAACTTGAGACTTTTTTATTCATAGGTGAATATTTCATACGAAAAAATACGTCTTGAAAAAAAAAAAAAAAAAAAAAAAAAAGCATGAAATTCAAAAAATTCAAAACGATATAAAAGTTAAACGGTTCGATCGATTTCCGTGAAATCTTAATGGGATCATCCGAGTGATCATATTCTATCTGTATACACGTTTTTAGCCCGATAAATAAATAAAAAATGGCGTATAAAAAAAGAACTGAACATTTTTTGATGAAATTTTGACCAAACGTTGACGATTGATCACACATAATGTGTGCCAAATTTCTGATTGATCGGTCGAGACGTTTTCGAGTTGTAACGGTTTGAATTTTTCGCGTCCAATTCACACACACGCATATCCGGACATTTTTTCTAAATGTGATTTTTCGATATTTTGGAACATTCTGAACACGTATTCATTAAAATCTCGAATTTTTTTTTTTTCATCATAACAAAGCTTCCTCTACGAGGAAGCAAAATCACGAAAATTTAGTCAATCTTACAGGCACGAAGGACTTGACTTCCGAGAGTATCAAGACCGGAATATCGGTCTCGTAATCCATCGTGAAGTACTTGAAATCGTACGTGACTCTCTGGAACTCCACGAGGTCGCTGATCGCCGCGTAATTTTTTCTACCGCTCGCCGAGACTCGGCCACTCGTCAGGCCGGTCTCGTCTATCACCAGGTGAGTGTTGCTGCTTAGCTGCAGAACACCGCTCGTCAGCCTGTTGCACTCGTAGTCCTTCCTGAAGACGGAATCGAGAGGATTATTATTTTTTTTATATATATATCTTTTATCAATTTTTTTTAATTTAAAATTTCATACGGGTTTCTCATAAAAGTTGAAAAATGAAATTTTTGGATGGCTTTCTCATGACATTCCTATATTCGCGAAACTTCTTCTATGAGAAAGCATTTTCTGTATTGTTGCGAGAAAGCTTCGCGAATAAAGAAACATTCTGAGAATCTAAAAATGAAAAAAAAAAATGTATATAAAATATAAATTTCAACTTTCAACTTTTATGAAAAATTCATATGAAAATGTCAATCGGCCACTGTTATCAGAAAGCCATATAAAAATTTCGATTTGCAAGTTTACAAGCAGGGACGATGAATATCGAAGAAAAAAAAACGCACTTCGGTACCAAATTCATATCGTTGAGGCCCTCCAGGGTGCACTCAAGATAGTGACTCTTCGGCACGAGACTCGAGATCACTTCGTACAAATCCTTCGCGAATCTCTCGTATTTCTGGATAGGAAAATTTGTGATGTTTAACGGGAAACTTCCAAGGCACAGATGATCCTTTCTCATGTATCTGAAAAAAGAAGAAGAAAAAAATAGTCCATCCCAATCTGTTGGCTCATCGATGATGAGTCAATCGATTTTTATTTATAATATTTGTATATTATTATTTATAATAATATTTATATATGAGGTATTCCATCCGATTTCGAACGGTCAAAACTCGACACTCTCTAAAAAAATGTGTAATTTCACCACAATTTATGATTATTTGCAAAGGGTTTTTGTCATTTTTTCGGAATGTTTGGATTGTATTTTTTTGAGATATCGAAAAATTGAACTTTTTTTTTGTACAAGCCCTATATTTTAAAAACTATTAGTTGTACGAAAAAACGTTTCAGAAATAAAAGTTGTAGTTTCAAATGAACTTTTGAAAACAAAATTTTGTAGATCTTTTTAAATGTAATAAATGTCTCTTTCTATGAGAAATAAACAAAACAAAAAATTTAATGCAATA
This sequence comes from Amblyjoppa fuscipennis, assembly GCA_963575735.1. Lineage (NCBI taxonomy): Eukaryota > Metazoa > Arthropoda > Insecta > Hymenoptera > Ichneumonidae > Amblyjoppa > Amblyjoppa fuscipennis. The sequence goes on from OY754497.1 coordinate 9,129,885, forward strand.
AACGTCTATTTCTATAAAAAAAGACAACATTTTTTTTTCATCGAAACGTCATGTTTGATTTTTCTTAAAAATTCCATAATATACTCTCAAGTGTGTAGAGTCATCTCATATTTTTGTTTGGATGGGTGAGATATCCGTTTGATAGTTATGCTCCGTTTAAGATCGATCTACTGAATCGAAGCACTGTTTATACATCATTAATTTACGCCATAACATTCTTTTCCACTATTTTTATAAAATTCAATAGAAAGTAATAAATATTTCTTTTTTTTTATTATAAATCGATCTTAAACAGAGTATAGCTAGCAAACGGACATCACCCAACCAAACAAAAATATGAGATCACTCTACACACATGAGTATGTTTTGGAATTTTTAAAGAAAAATCAATCATGACGTTTGGCTGAAAAAAAATATTTTTGTCTATTTTTCATAGAAATAGACGTTTATGGCATTAAAAAAAAATCCACAAAATTTTGTTTTCAAAAGATCATTTGAAACTGCAACTTTTATGTCTCAATCGTTTTTTCGTACGCCTAATAGTTTCTAAGATATACGGGTTTAAAAAAAAAAAGTTCAATTTTTCGTTACATTAAAAAAATACAATCCAAAAATTCTGAAAAAAATTACGAAAACCCCTTGTAAATAATCGTGAACTGTGGTGAAGTTACAACTTTTTTTTTGAGTGGGTCGAGTTTTTGACCGTTCGAAACCGAATGGAATATCTCATATCATTGTTATTATTCGAATCGTAACAATTACACGGTTGATATGAGGTGACAAATCAGGTAATCCGCGGCGAGACCATCGCCGAAGAGAAGCTGGCTCAAGACCATGTGAAGCTCACTTCTGATGCTCTCGGCTCTAGAAAATAATTCCCGCGCTCCGATCCTTCGAGCCTCGGTTTCCTTTGGTTCGGCGATTTGTACAGCGTGCAATCGCGGAACGAGCGAAGCCGGTGGATTGTGAGTCTGGACCTCGGCGTCGTCCATCTCGTCGGAACTGTGAATCCTGCTCAGCATCGGGTCCAGCGATACGAAACCCACTATATCCACTACCTCGTTCAATTTGTATGAGACTTTGTCGTCGTATACCTGTTAGTCGAGACAAAAAAAAACGTAATTAATTAATTTATCTAGGAAAATGTATTTATCTAGGAAAATGTACTTATCTAGAAACCAACATTGTCTAGGAAAATCATAGCATTTCCGAAAAGTAAAAAGTTTCTTTTACATGTCTACTCTTGATACCAATAAAAGATTGAGTACAATGTAAAAATTAATTGTAAATTTAATGTACTCGAACTTGAAATTTGCTAACATTACTCACATTAACCGAACATTAATTTATTTTACTTGCAAAGTAAAAAAACCAGATATTAAAATTGCAAATCTTTTGCTTGAAATTTACAAAAATTTTCATGAAAAAAAAACAAATTGTACTGTTAGGGTAGTTATCGCGCCATAGGGGGAAATTCGTGTGGAGGGGATGGGTCGCATAATGTACTTGGCGAGCGACTGCCCACTGCTGCGCGTCTTACCAGCGTCAGGAACAATATAAAACGATCTTTACTATTTTTTATCTCCGTAACTAGACGGTGAATTGCCGTACAATTTTTCGAGAAGGATCGTTAAAGATCCAACTAATGTACAAAAAAATTTTATTGAAATCGTAAGAAGGAATTATTTACGGTGATTGAGAAAGTAATCAAATTTGCACGATAGATAGGACACGCTGTGTATAAGGACTTTTTTTTCGAAATTCGCAAAAAATTGCGTTCTAGATGGTCAATAATTTTTTAAAAATTTACATGTTTTCATGGAGCATTGAATAACAAATTCGCAGTTTTAGTGATTTCGTATGAAAATCGTTATCGCGCGATAACTACCTTAAATTGCAACGCACGTGTTTTTAAAACTGCAGAAACAGTTTACAGAACCTGAATGCCTTCAATTTCTCTGATAAATTGTGACTTCTGGAGGTTGTGCCGAGAAAATGGTCGAGATATTTAGCAAACAGCAGATAAACTCAGCAAAAAAAAAAAATCGCAAAATCTCTGAAAATCATTGAAACGGACCAATCGGAGATTTTTAGCCAAATTGCCGGAGAAATATTTTCACGACGGTTGTACGTTGTTATGAAAACTCAACTATACGCTGAGGCCTTTATGTCAATATTACAGTCCTGCACGATTTGAAATACATGCGTAGTCTATTAATAATTCTAAATTGAAAGTGAAGAAATCGTCTATTTCCATCCGTAAAAAAGGGAAGTAGAGAGTTAACACTTTACTTCCCTTTTTTACCGACGGAACTGGGCGATTTCTTCAGTTTCTTTTCAGTACCTTTAATATGCATGAATTTTTTCAGATCTTTATACCACAGAGGAGTATTTGCAATTTTATCTCACTTTTCTCGAACTTATGCGAAATGAATACCAAGCGACAGAACTACCCTAAGGAGGTCGTCTCGTTGCGCATTTCCAAAGATTGCGATTCACACGCAATTCACAACGATTTTCGATGCCTTTCTAACGGAATAAAAATCTGAAAAAAATCAACCATTTAGAAGGCGCTAAGAAGATTAATTTTCCACAATAATAATTGCAAAAAGTTACGAAAAAATTAGTAAAAAAAATCATTGGTCAACGAATTATCCGGTAAACTAACTTTTTCTTTAGCCCAAATTGACTCAATAATTTTTTTGAATACTTCAGAATTTTTCGAGAATTTTTTTCTAATTAAAAAAAACCACATTTTTTCATTTTTTTACAGATAAAAAAATCACGAATTTTTGAATATTAGAAAAAATTCTTAAAAAATGTATGAGTATTCAAAAAAATAAACGAATAAATTTGGGTTAAAGAAAAAATTAGTTTACCGACCAATTCGTTAAACATTGATTTTTTTAAACTAATTATTAATAACTTTTTGGAACTATTATTACGGAAAAGTAGTATTCTTAGCATCTTCTCCATGGTTGAATTTTTTCAGATTTTTATTCGATCAGAAAGTTCACGAAATTCTCTTTGAATTGCACATGAATCACACTCTTTGGTAATACGCAACGACACGACCTCCTTAAAAGCGGATCCAGCATTCCCTTAATGATTATTAATTTTTCATTAATTGCAGTGACCTTGACGATGCAGGCTTTGCCGTCCTCGATAGGAATCGGAAAGTTCATTATGTGCTCCCTGGACAAAACACTCTTCGTCCCGACGCTATCCTCTGCGGCAGAAAGATTTGGTTTTTTTCTTTCAGGCTCCGAACAATCCATCGCTTCGTCTTTGCTCAGCTCCCGCTTCAACGTCGCGTTCGGCGCGTTTTGCGAATTCTCGCTGGAAATCTGTTTCTTCTCCTTGGCCCAGCCGTTCAAGCCGGGAATCGATATGACGACACACGTGTGCCTCTCGGAGATTTTGTTCCTTTTCGAATCCATGTCGATTGTCTCGATTCCGTCTTCCTGGAACAAATTTCGCGGTCAGTAGTAAAATTGAGCACCTTATTTATACAGAAATATATGTCCGAAAAATTAAAAACAAAATAATATTATTCTCTTAAAAATAATCTCAAATACGTTAAAAAAAAACTGGTCAATTTATAATTGCATAAAAAGAGTGTGGGCAAACATACATGTGTTTTAAATATAAATACTAGCGATTTTTCTGGCTCGCAAAGATGCAATTATTGGAAAATTTCTTCCATTCCATGTCCTAAGTTTCCTTATCGCTGGATTCTAAGCCACGGAATCGAATTTTTTTATGTAAAAAAAATTAAAGTAAAAAAAAAATTGCAAAATGTAAATAAATAAATTTTGCAATGGTCGAACTTTGGCTCATGGAAAGAATTTCTTTCTCCACATTATATGCTGAATTATCCAATGATTGAATTTTAGTGCATGGAATGAAATTTATTAACTTCTATTGCCAAATTTGATAAATTATAAATAAATTTATAAATAAATAAATGAATAAGTTGCTAATGATTGAATCGTAGTCCAATTTTATCTCTATTTTTCACTCTGTGTATTTCACTCTGAAATGTAATAATACCAGTAATTAATAAATAAATGTGTGTTTGTGAATGTAAATGTGTTTGTACGCAGTAAAAAAAAATAATCTGTAACTGTAGGCAGCATTATACATGAGGCAGACAACTCTTAAAGCGCCTCACACCTAGAACTGCCCTGCATCAATATCAATCTATGCCCCTCTGTTAATTCCTGAACGTCCAATGAATTCCGACGTGGAAATTTCGAAGCGTTCCCCTCCAAACTGGGAACTCTGGGGGCAATTTTTGCGGACCCTGGTGAAAATATTTCTCTGACAATTTCTCTGAAAAAAACTCTAACCGGTCCGTTTCAATGATTTTGTAATTTGAAATTTTTCGAGATTTTCCGATTTTTTTAAATTTTAAATTTATTTTATCTGCTGTTTGCTAAACACCTCGACCATTTTCTCGGCACAAACTCCAGAAGTCACAATTTATCAGAGAAATTCGGAGTATTGCCCGATCAAATTATGGAAAACGCTGATTTTTTTTCTGACGAAGTTTACTTTAGGGTCGTACTAGCGGACAGCCTGAGCCCACGTGAGTTCTGAAATCTGAAAAAAATCTGAAAAGAAACCAAACATATGGAAGGTGCTGAAAGGATTGATTTTGCATAATAATAATTCCAAAATGTTATTAACAAATGAATGGAAAAAAAAATTGTTCAACAACTCAACTTTTTGTTCATATAAAAACTATTTCTTAATCTTTTTGAATACGTGTGAATTTTTTTCAGAATTTTGTCTAATTTATGAAAATTACGTTTTTTTATTAACTAAAAACGTGATTTTCAAAAATGACACGAAATTGTGAAAACATTCATACGTATTCAGAAAAATTAACAAATCGTTTTCAAAAAAAAAAAGATAGGTTGCCGGGTGATTCGTTGGGAATTTTTTTTTCTTTAATTTGTTAATAACGTTCGGGAATTATTATTATGCAAGATTAATCTTTTCAGTACCTTCCATATGGTTGATTTTTTTCGGATTTTTATCTCATCGAAAAGAGTTCGCAATTCCTCTCTCAATCCTCTCTGAATTCATGTGGGCTCACGCTGTTCGCTAGTACTACCTTAACAGAAAATACGAATTGTCTTTAAGATATACTCATTTTTAAATGTCTACTCTTGCCAAGAGTAAACATTTAAAAAACAAAACTTTATTTTTCGGAAATGCTATAATTTTCCTAGATAATGTTGGTTCAGAGAATTTCAGAAAAACCTATGAGTTCTGTCTAAGATCTACTCATTCTGTTACTCCGTAAATCAATGAAAATTTGGCTTTTCCAGATAAATGTTAGTGAATATAGAAAATTATTATCCAGAGAAAAATAAGAAAATTCACAAGAAAAAGAAGTCAGCAGGGACAATCAGAGTTTCTGAGAACAATCAGGGATATTTAGATACAGAAAAATCTTTGCCACTTTCTGAAACGTGTGAAACCTTGGAGAAATTCAGATGACTTTTGAGAGAAATTTCTGATAAATTTTCCGAGACTCGGACAAATTTTCAGACATATTCAGAGAAATATTTTCACCAGGGATCTAAAATAAATACTGCTGTAAATTTAAATAGTTTCAATTTTGCGACATGTAGAAATTGTTATAAGTTACGAAAAAAGATGCAAATTAATTTTCACATCGCTTTGTCATTCATATCAATTTTGTGCATAATTTTCTCTATGAGGAAGCCAAAAATTGATCAACGAACTTTCTCATAGACAAAGTTGTCGATCTTCAAAATTGTAATAAAAAAATTAGTTTCAGAAAAATCTTTGACTTTTTCTGAAAAGTACAAATACTTTGTGAAATTCAGAGGACTTTTCAGAGAAATTTCTGATAAAATTTCCAAGACTCAAACATATTCAAAGAAATATTTTCACTAGGGATGTAAAATAAATACTGTTGTAAATTTTAATATTTTCAATTTTACGAAATGTAGAAATTGATTAATTGAACAATTACAATTATTTGTGATTGTAATGAATGTTACAAAAAAGGTGCAAAGTAATTTTCACGTGGCTTCCTCATTCGTATCAATTGTGTGCACATAATTGTCTCTATGAGGAAGCCAAAAATTGATCAACCAACTTTCTCATAGACAAAGTAGTCGATCCACAAAGTTGTAATAAAAAAATTAGATTCAGAACAATCTTTGACTTTTTCAGAAGAGTGCAAAAATTTTCCAAAATTCAGAGCACTTCCCAGAGAGTTTCAGACAAATTTTCAGACAAATATTTTCATCAGGGGTTGTAAAATAAATACTACTGTAAATTTTAAGTTTCAATTTTACGACGTGTAGAAATCGTTATAAGTTACAAAAAAAAGGTACAAAATAATTTTCCCATCGCTTTCTCATTCGTATCAATTGTGTGCACATAAATTGTCTCTATGAGGAAGCCAAAAATCAATGAACAAACTTTCTCATAGACAAAGTTGTCTATCCGCAAAATTCTAATAAAAAAAAAAAAGAAATTTAGATTCAGAAAAATCTTTGACTTTTTCCGAAAAGTGCAAAAACTTTGAGAAATTCAGAGGACTTTTCAGAGAAACTTCTGATAAAATTTCCCGAGACTCAGAAAAATTTTCAGACATATTCAGAGAAATATTTTCACCAGAGGCTAAAAAAAAAAAAATCTTCCGTTCCGATTTGCCTCATTACCGAGCATTTGGCAGAGTCGACGTACATTCCGTTGCGCATCGTCGATTCCCCGGTCTCGGCGTTCGTGACCTCGAAGCGCTCGAAGTAATACTCAGGATCGTACATGTCCTGAATCATTCCGCGAAATTTGACGAGCTGGCCGTGCCGCAAGTCGCACAGACGAGCGGCATTCAGTGACGGAATTTCATCGAAACGGCCGGCGTCTTCGAGAATGACTTTGCACGCCGACTCGTTCGCGACGAAATAGTCCGGCGTCCAGTCTCGCAGTCCTGTCGCTGATGGAAAGCAAAAGGTTTAGGTTAGGCGACTCGCCGAACTGACGAGATCTTAAATTTTTTTTTTTTTACTGTATTTGATTATTTTTCTTTTTTTTTTAAGTTCTGTTTTTATTTATTTATTCTTGTTATGTTTTTAGACTTACTCGTCATTGTGGTCATCGACAATATCGGAGAGCCGGATAGCGAATGCTGGATGAGAGACGTGGTAGACGCGCTTTCGTGGTGTTTTCGCGCCTTTCCAATCGTGTGCACGGCGCGCGTGGTGGAAGAAAAATATTGAGGCGCGTTTCGATGCGGACTGCACAAGTCGTATCGAAAATGCGGATCGTTCGATTTTAAGGTGATGTGTTTATTAATCAAAGATAGCAGGAAATATTTTGAAAAGATTTAGGAAATATTTGGAAGAGATTTAGGAAATATTTTGAAAAGATTCTAGGAAATATTTGGAAAAGATTCTAGGAAATATTTTGAAAAGATTCTAGGAAATATTTTGAAAAGATTTCGGAAATATTTTGAAAAGATTTTGAAAACATTTCAGAAATATTTTCAATCTTGCAAATAGTCTAAAATATTACTTAAATATACGGAAATAATATTTTGAAATATTCTCCCGAAACATTTCTGAAACACATTTCAGAAATATTTTCAGCACTTCGAATCTTACAAAATATCTTACAAAATATCTTACAAAATATCTTACAAAATATCTTACAAAATATCTTACAAAATATCTTACAAAATATCTTACAAAATATCTTACAAAATATCTTACAAAATATCTTGCAAAATATCTTACAAAATATCTTACAAAATATCTTGCAAAATATCTTACAAAATATCTTACAAAATATCTTACAAAATATCTTACAAAATATCTTACAAAATATCTTACAAAATATCTTGCAAAATATCTTACAAAATATCTTACAAAATATCTTACAAAATATCTTACAAAATATCTTACAAAATATCTTACAAAATATCTTACAAAATATCTTACAAAATATCTTACAAAATATCTTACAAAATATCGAAATTATATTTTAAAGTATTCTATCAAAATATTCCAACGAAAGAATATTTTCTAAAATAGATTTCGGAAACATGTTTAATCTTTCATACATCTGAAAATCAAAGTCGATGAAAAAAGATACTTAATTAATACTCTTAACTTTACATAAACAAAACTAAACTTTCAGTTGCGAACTGTTGGCGACGGATTATTTGCGATTTTTCTACTTTCAAGGTTCCTATCACGATGGTAAAATAATAAAAGAAAAAACAAAAATGTGTTACATATCGCGTGACTAAAATCGCAGGGGCGTATTTTCTGTATATATATATATATATATATATATATATAGGGTCCGGAAGTCCGCGTAGGGAACGTCATGGCAATATATATATATATATATATATATATATATATATATATATATATATATATATGAGATACGCCTTTATGATTTTAGTCACGCGATATATACACAATAATAATTGTTATTAATACGATTCGGTCGTGGCCACGGATTCGGCGGGCCTTATCGCATGTTGTATCGGTACCGAGTGGAAATCTACGTATTTTAAATGAATGTACAGACGGAGTATGTCTGTGTTCAACGAATATACAGACAGTGTATGTCTGTATTAAGCGAATATACAGACGGAGTATGTCTATATCCAACGAATATACGGACAGTGTATGTCGTTATTGAGCAAATATAAAGGGAGTGTATGTCTGTATTAAACCAATGTACCGACAGAGAATGTCTGTATTAAGCAAATATACCGACAGACTATGTCCGAATGAAGTTATTTCGATACACAGAGTGTCACAGTGCATCTGTGGCCCTCCCCGGCTTCCGTAGGATTGTCGCCGGTCAGAATCAAGAGTCGACCGATGAGCGTTCGCCGTAACTTTTTTAAGACCATTTTGCGCGCAAAAATCTAACCTACGAAAGAACAACCGACAGTCCGATACACACACTTCTTCTAACTCCAATAAATTGAGGTAAACAGGGTCGAAAAAATGTTCAATATATTGCAGTTTCGCTCTCAGTTTTTTGTACACTCTTCAGGATAGACAAAAAAAATTCCATCTCGCGATTACTATTAATATTTTTAATATCTCCGAATGACAATCTTTTCTAGGTATAATAATAATAATAATAATAATAGTAATATATAATAGAATCGGAAAAAAAATATGCAATATATCGCCGAATTAATCTCGTTTTGTACCTCGTCAGGATAGAAAAAAAAAAAATCTAATTTTACGACCATTATAATTATTATTATTAAAAATTAAAATATCTTCGAGTGACAATTTTTTTTTCGAAATACCAAAGAATATAATAACTGTGTCGAAAAAGTGTCCAATATATCGGCAAGTCGATCTCATCTTTGTACTCGTCAAAATAAAAAAGAAAATCTAATTTTACGCTTATTATCATTAAAAAATATTTCCGAATATTTCATTTATTTTATTTTATTTTATTTTATTTTATTTTATTTTATTTTATTTTATTTTATTTTATTTTATTTTATTTTATTTTATTTTATTTTATTTTATTTTATTTTATTTTATTAATGGGAATAACCCTTTTACAAAGATATAATATAGTATAGTCTATTTTTTTCGGCGTGCGATAATACATACAATTTGGTTCGCCTGTTGCAATTTTGCTATTTTTGTTTTTTTTTTTTTAGATAAGAAATAATGCAATAAGCTTAGAAGAAAATGTCCAATATATCGCCGAGTCGATCTCTTCGTACGCGTCAAGATAGGAAAATTATTTTCCTTATTTACTTATTTATTTAGTAGCGGAGCTGGACAAAATAGTCGAGAGTACTTAAAATATAAAATACAAAATATTATATGTATTTAAAATATAAAATACTTAAGATACATTTATAAGTACTTTGTTTAAGTACCTTTTAATAAATCTCATAAAAATCAATATGGCTGTACGGTTCGATAGATAGATGGACGGACGTGTGGCTCGATGGGAACATCTCGCCCATCCGTCCATCGGCCAGCTAGATCGGCGTGACCGTACAGCCCTAATGTGGTGAGAACCAAAAGTATTTTGTACTTAAAAAAATACTTAAAATACCGGTAAAGTATTTGATCACTTAAAATACCTAAATTACGTCAAGTATTTAAAATACTGCTCAGCTCTGTTTAGTTGTAAACGGGATAAGTCCTTCTTACGATATGTTTATAAATGGTGTATATTGTAACGACTGTGGGAATTAATAACTCGCGCATTAGGTTGTGGGGCGGATATTATTGGTATAATCACGGCTATGTATCTCGAGTATCGAATGTCAAACGTCTCTCATCTCTGAAAGTCTGATCCAGACTATTTATATGACGATCGATCTTGCATCGATGGTGCGTTCGTTCGTCTATTGTCACACCTAACTAATATCGTGGCTCTTAACGAATAGTTCGCTACATATTCGTTACAATATTTGTTATTATTATTATTTACAATTATAAAAAATTTGAAACATCTCCGACTGACAATTTCATCGGGGTAAAAAAAGAAATTTTAAAGATACAATAACGGAGTCGAAAGAGTATCTATATCGCGAGGGCAATCTTGTCCTTGTAGTTGTCAAGATAGAAGAAGAAATTTAATTTTATGCTCATCATTATTTAAAATATCTCCTAGTGGCAATTCTTTTTATACGTAATAAAAAAATATCCAACGTATCACCGAGTCAATCTATTTTTCGTAATCGTCAAAAGAGAGAAAAAAAATATTAATTTTGTGCTTATTATTATTATTTAAAATATCTTTGAATGACTTTTTATTTTAGATAAAATAATAATAATATTCGGTGCTAATTTCATTTTTCATATTTCGCAGGCTCTTCATGTGATAAATTGACGCTGAAGCAGAGATTGACGAAGGTATGGCGAGCCAGAACAGCCTTACAGCGTACAATCTCCAAATTTACTTCGTTGTTCCTGACAAATACGAGTCGGAGGAAAAATGTGACGAGTACATGTGGGACGCATACAATGTAGGTTCCGTTCGATGCTGTTCGTTCGTTTTGTCATTCATTATTATTATTTTATTTTTTATTTTGTACACGCTTCCGAGAGCAAAAATTTTTATTTTTATTTTTTTACTCGCCGGCAATAATATACATATATACATATAGGGCATTCCATACCGATTCGACCTACGTTGGACCCTCAACCTCTTCAATTCGGTTGGTAATTTTTTATAATATTGTTCTAACTTTAAAAATCACTGCAAATTGAAAAAGAATTTTTTTTTTTTTAATCTGCATTAATTACAATTTTTCAAAGTGAACATATTTTTAGCCGGAATTAAAAAATCTGAAAAAATTGTCAAAAATCCTGTACTTGATATGAAAATTTTTAAGCCTAGAGCGAACGTGGTATCGCATTAGCTTCTATTTTTTTTTTTTTTTTATATATAATTTTAAATCATTTTAAATAATTTAAAAATAAAGAAAAAAATACAAGCTAATGTGATACCACTGTCACTCTAGGCTTGAAAATTTTCATATCTGATACAGGATTTTTGAGAATTTTTTTCAGATTTGTTCATATTGGCTTAAACATATTCATTTAAAGAAAGAAAGCAAAGCTCAAAAAACATCTATAAACAAACGTTTTACCATTCTGGGTTTAGACTTAAAAATGTTCATATCTGATACACTATTTCTGAGAATTTTTTCAGATTTTTTCATTTGCTCTAACAATATGTTCACTTAAAAAACGAAAGCAAGGCTCAAAAAACATCTAGGAGCAAACGTTTTATCATTCTAGGTTTAGGCTTAAAAATGTTCATATCTAATACAGGATTTTTCAGAATTTTTTATTCCGGTTAAAAATATGTTCACTTTGAAAAATTGTAATTAATGCAAATAAAAAAAAATTTAAAAAAATTTCAGTGTATTTTAGAGTTAGAACAATATTATAAAAAATTACCAACCGAATTGAAGAGGTCGAGGGTCCGACGTAGGTCGGATCGGTATGGAATGCCCCATATATAGCCCCATTTTACAGCTGGGCAGTACTTAAAGTACATGAGTACTTATTTGGTACTTAAAGAACGTACTGAAAGTTTCAAAGTACTTTTCGGTACTTTAAGTACTATTACTGAGTACCAAGACCAAAGTACTTGTACAATTTTGTGCATAGCTTCACTCTTTGAGGAAGCTGTGCTCAAAATTGTAATAAGTGCAGAAAAGCTGTGCAAATTACTTTGCACCTCTTTCGTAACGTAAAAAAATGTCTGTCTCATAAAATTATTTTACTCCCAGCCCAATATTTTCCATTTAAATCCCAAAAATACGATTTTCGATGCATAAAATCGAGACCTTTCTCACTTTCGGCCACTGTACTAGTTTCATACGTCACATATTTAGTTGTTATACATCCAGTCGACCTCCAATCACTTTCCCAAGTTTCAGTCGTCGCAGTCCAGTCGATTAATTTGTTACCAAAGATTGGAAACGAAGAGTTTGGACGTTTTGAAAAAAATTTTGGCCCTGAACAGGGCCGTTTGATTTGAAAATTCCTCTCCAAATTTCGTAGTCGTGGAACTTCGCCTCTTCCGATTAAGAAGAAAAAGTACTTTGTACTTTGTATTTTATAAAAGATCTTTAGGTACGGAAATTACTTTGTACTTAAAGTACTTTTCGCTACCTTGCCCAGCTCTGATATATTTTTTATATCGTCAACTTGTCAACAAATTGCTCCAAAAACTAATTCTTGAATTTCGAGTATTATCGACATATGTTAATAATTTTTTGGACATTTTTTTAATCGCTGTCAACAATAATAATCTTTTTTATATCGTCATCTTGATTAGAAATTGCTAAAAAAAATAATTATTGAATTTTGAGTATTATTGTTTCATTTTTAATCATTTTTTTTATTCCTCACTTCCGACAATAATAACTTTTTTTTTTATTCATTAATTTTTATCGTGTCAAATTGAGGACAAATTGCTCTAAAAAGTATTTCTTAAATTTTTAGTATTATCGTCTTTGCATTCATCATTTTGGGAATTTTTTTCACTCTCTTCCAATAATAATATGTGTATTCTTTTTTTTATATGATCAAGTTGACAACAAATCGCTTCAAAAAGTAATTCCCGAATTTTGAGTATTACCGTTTTTACAGTTAATAATTTCATTTTTCATTCGCTTCCGACAATAAATTTTTTTTTTCGTACCGTCGAATTGACAAATTACTCCAAAAAGTAATTTAAAAATTTTGAATATCCGACGTTGGCATTGAAAAAAAAATTTGGTGTAATTTATTAAAGATCTGTAAAAAAAAAAAAAAAAATTCAGGCCTGCGTCCAGAACGAGTTTCAACCGCAGTGGATAGAGGAGAAATCATGCGGCGCCATGAAACCCCAGAAAAACGATGTGTTCGTAATGGAGGAATTCGAGGGTGCAATATTTGAAACATTGCAGACTTTCAAGTGCCTGTGAGTGTGAAAAAAGAAGAAAAATGTACTTAATATTTTTTAAATTTTTATATAGAACGAATGAAAATTTTGTCGTCGTGTTTTAGCAGAATCGTGGGGCCTCGCTGTTTGCTGAACTGCTTCCTCTCCGGCGAGCCGATTCCCGAAGGCACTCATCCGGTTTTCACAACGGCGATGAGAGGGATGATTGTCTGCGTTTCGGGCTATCAAGTCGACTTCAAGGTATTCAAAAAAAAAAATAAATAAATAACGTCAATAATATTTTTCGTTCAAAAAAAAAATGTATCGACATGTTTTTACAAATTTTTTTTAGAGTATTGGATTTTCGGATCGAAAGCGACGATCGTCATTTTTTTAAAATATCCAATTTGTTTTAAGGTAGTTCTGTTGCTTGGTATTCGTTTCGCATAAATTCGAGAAATGTGAGATAAAATTGCAAATTCTCGATGGTATACAAATCTGAAAAAATGCATGCATATCAAAGGTACTGAAAAGATTGATTTCGCATAATAATAAGTCCAAAATGTTGTTAACAAATTAAAGAAAAAATTAATTGTTTGACATATTGGCCGGCAAACTATTTTTTTTTATTACAAAAATGATTCGTTTATTTTTCTGAATACGTATGAATTTTTTCAGATTTTTAAATTTGCTTTGAATTTTGTGTTTTTTTTTTTCTATAAAAAAAAAAAAAAATTCAAAGCAAATTTTAAAATCTGAAAAAATTCATACGTACTCAAAAAAATGAACGAATCATTTTCATTATAAAAAAATAGGTTTCCGGGAAATTTGTTAAACAATATTTTTTTCATGAATTTGTTAATAACATTTTGGAATTATTATTATGCAAAATTAATCTTTTCAGTGCCTTTACTATGCATGCATTTTTTCAGATTTTTATGCAATCGAGAAGTATTTGCAACTTTATCTCATCTTTCTCGAGCTTATGCGAAATGAATACCAAGCGACAGAACGACCTTAAATATCACGTTTTTTTATCCAGTTTTTTCGGGTTTGCCTAGCTTGCCATAATTCGAAAAAAAATCTCTTATAATTTATAATTTATAATTTATAATTTATAATTTATAATTTATAATTTATAATTTATAATTTATAATTTATAATTTATAATTTATAATTTATAATTTATAATTTATAATTTATAATTTATAATTTATAATTTATAATTTATAATTTATAATTTATAATTTATAATTTATAATTTATAATTTGGCGACACGACAATTTCGAAAACCCGAGATTGCAACTAACATCAATGCATTATTATTCGCCTGCAGGAAAAAATCGAGAAGATGGTCCAGTACATGGGTGGCATATTCATGAAGCAATTGAGATCGTGCGTCACTCACTTGATAAGCGAGTCCGTTTGGTCTGTAAAATACGAGGTGAAAATTATTTTCTATTCACTAACGATCGTGACGATACAAATTCAAATTTACATAGTAAAAAAAAATAGCTAATAAAAAAAGCGAATAAAAATATTCTTCCCCAATTCGATTGACTGCGAGTAGAAAGCGATAGGTCTGCAAATCCCGGTTTTAACGGAGCGTTGGGTGGAAGCGATATGGGAGGCGAATCTTCGGGATTTCGTCAAGGCCGACGATCCACAATTCGACTGTTACAAGTGCCCCGTTTTTATGAAACTCGTAGTTACCTCGACGAATTTATCGAAACGACAGAAGGAAGAGGTGAAGAAGTTGATCGATCAGCACGGCGGGGTGAGCCGAAAATCACGCTACTATAATTTTTTTTTTTTTTTATCGATAATGTCGAGTAATTGAATTTTTTTTTTCGTTGCATTCCAGACATTCATGGGAATTCTCGACGGGACGAAGGTGAAAATCGTTCTCGGCCCGGAACATTGTCCACTGAGCGACAAGCTTAAGTACGCCAAGGAAAATAACATTGCATGCCTGCGGGTTGATTGGGTTTACGAGAGCGTCAAAGCCGGTTACTCGTTGCCCTTCAAAGATTATCTCATCAAGTCGACAAACTCATGCTCGACACCAGAAAAATCACACGGTATGCAAAACTAAACAGCCTGAAATTAATTCATCTAATAATAATAATACTAATAATAAAAATAATAATAACTATTGATGTATTCCATAACAAATCGAGCCGAGTCTGACTTCACATCTTGGATTTGGCCCGCGATTTTTTATATGAATGAACCAACTCTTAAAAGCACGCAGACATTTTTATTTTAATTTTGTCAGATCGTTTATAATTATTCATAATTTAAAAAGAAATTTATTGTTCGTCACAATTTGAAAATCTGAACAATTTCTGAAAAATCCTGTGTCACATATCAGAATTCTTTAGATTTGTGCCCGAATGGGTCGACATCGCCTTCGAGCCGACTTTAAGTCGGCTCGAAGGCGATAATATATATTTTTCGAATTTTCTTTCGTAAAAAACAATGACAAAAAATTAGAAGAAGATCTGCCGATTATGGGCTATCGTTGACTATTTTTATATGCAACAGTGGATATTTGAAAAAATTTCAGATTTTTGCGAAGAGTTTTAATGTTTTCTTAAGTTAATAAAAATACTTCGGAAAAATCTGAAAAAATCGTGAAAAACGCAGAATTGCAAATAAAAATTGTTATCGATAAGCCATAGCCGACGGATTTTTTCTTGCATTTTTTTCACTTTTTTTCGAAAAAAATTAGAAAATAATAGAAGGTAGCTCCGGACCACTGCGGTTCAAATCTTAATTTTTTTTTATATACGACACATCATTTTTCAGATTTTTAAATTGTGACGATCAATAAATTCCTTTTTTTAATTACAAATAATTATAAACAATGTGAAAAAGTTAAAAAAAAATATCCGAGTGCTTTTGGGAGTTGGTTCAATCATATAAAAAATCTCGGACAAAACCGCAAAGTCAAGGGTCTGACCCAGGTTGATTTGGTATGGAATATCTCATTATTAATCATTTATTTTTTACACGGGACGAACCCATTTTTACATAATTAGCAATTTAGTTATAAGCAATTTTAATAAGTGAAAGTGAGATGATTATTCTTTTTTTATTATTATTATAATTAATTTATTTATAGACAAGAAAATCCCTTGTTACTATTATTATTATTATTATTATTATTATTATTATTATTATTATTATTATTATTATTATTATTATTATTATTATTATTTATCGCTAAAATTTACCATTTTTTGTCGGTTCCGATTATAACAACGTAATTGTCTTATGTTTTATTTGCGTTAAGCGCCGAACGAAACGCTCAACTTCTCGACGATAAGCGCCATACCAGCGGACACGCGACGCACCACAAATTTCGTGGACGAGACGATGATGACTACGATAAACAGTTGCAACATGACGGATACGATGCCGATCGATCGCCGATTGATCGCCGCTCAGGGTACACCTCTCGACAGGCTCGACGTCAGAGAAGCGAAATTGGCCGGACCATTTCTCGACGGATGCAACGTAAGGATTTTTCTATAACATTCGATACTTTTTTTTTCTTTTATTTTTTTCTTACGCACAATTTATTTCTCTTCGTTTATTTCGCAGATATACCTGACCGGCTTTTCGCCGAATCAGAGAGACAAAATAAACAGGGTGCTGAACGCCGGCAGCGCGACGCGGCTGGACGATATATCGGACGCGGTCACCCACGTTATCGTTGGCGAGGCCGGTAAAGCCGCGAGCGATCTCAAAATCATGAAATCCAGAGGATTAAAGTACGCTCGGATTATTATTATTATTTTTTTTAACTAGGAAAGAAATCATTTTTATTAATGATAGTACGATTTTCAATTTCTTTTTTTTTCTCTGAGTAGTAGTAGTGTTTATTAACAATAGATAGCAAGTGACAGATTCTTTAAATATCTAATAATTTCTACTATTTACATCTAAATTGTATATTTCTAATGGCCATCGACCGCAGTCCTTCAGCCATTTTTCTCTGATTTTCGAGAGAAAAAAGATTTGAAGCATTGCCGACAAATAATTTCGATCGACCCTTCGTATTTCAGTCCTTACATTCTCAGTCTTGGCTGGCTCGAGGAAAGCGTAAAGCTTAAGGGTCCGGCTTCCGAGGAAAATCACCTCTACGAAAACGCACAGACTTCGAACGCCAAACCCGCCGACCCACCTTCGCCTTTGAGCAAAAAGGTACGGTTGTTTTTCATACAATTCATACAATTCATACAATTCATACATTTCATAATACAATTGATACTGTTTATACTATTCATACTTTTCATACAATTCATACTTTTCATAGTATTCATACTATTCACACAATTCATGGAATTCATAGAATTCATAGAATTCATACCATTATTTGTTGTGTATCTCAATTTATCGATTTTTATAGAACATTCAAATGCTGCAGAAGCCGAAAAGGCCGCC
Source organism: Amblyjoppa fuscipennis (assembly GCA_963575735.1). Taxonomy (NCBI): domain Eukaryota; kingdom Metazoa; phylum Arthropoda; class Insecta; order Hymenoptera; family Ichneumonidae; genus Amblyjoppa; species Amblyjoppa fuscipennis. The sequence goes on from OY754497.1 coordinate 9,147,775, forward strand.
GCCTCCGCAATTCGACATAGACAAAGAAGTTACGACGGAAAAGGCCGATGAGTGGGCCGAAGGCGAGGAGGAAGCTAGTCTGATGAAGCAATATCTTCGAAAACCGACTGATGAAAATTATAGTAAATATCACTTTCTGCATTGTAAAGACGTTCGCGTCCCTGGTGAAAATATTTCTGTGAATATATCTGAAAATTTGCCCGATAGTCTCGGAAAATTTATCAGAAATTCCTCTGAAAATTTCTCTGAAAATTTCTCTGAATTTCTCAGTTTTCACCCTTTTCAGAAAAAGTTTAAAAAAATGCTGAATCTAAATTTTCTTGACTGTTCTGAAAATCGCGCCTTTCCCTGTCAACTTGTATGAAAAAGTACGAGCTTTGTTGGTATTCTAAGCCTGCTTCTCTTCTATATTCAGAAACGATTTTCTGATAAAGTCAAATTTTCGCAGAGTTTCTCATACAAAATATGTACAAAGTCTTTCTCGTAGAAAGTTTCAGGTAAAGTCTGAATTTTTAATAAAATTCTTCGCACGGTTGGCCGACAATCATTTTCAGAATTACTCTGAAACTTTATAATTTGTTCTGCCGACTTCTCTCAATAATTATGGACTTTGTTGTTTTTCTTTGATTATTAATTTCATGTATTCACGAACTTTTATCTGGAACTCTCAAATTTTCGCCGATTTGCAGCGAGTAACAAGATGAGTTCATTGTAAAAAATTTTTTTCGAAAATTAATGAACCGTATTGAAAGCTTATTTACATAAACTGTTTTTGAAATTTCAAAGACAATTGCATCGCAATTTTACAGTAAAATTTGTATTATTCATAAAAATCTTTGAAAATTACAAGCGAGAAATTTGTAATTTTAACGTCTAGTATTTTTATTTTATAAAAAAGTACATTAATGTTCAATTAATGTGAGTAATGTAAGCAAATTTGAAGTTCCGGTACATTAATTTTACAATTTATTTTCACAGTGCAGATTTTAGAGCCAATTCATAAATTCTCTTAACGTACTTTATTTTTAAAAAACCATTTTTTATATTTTTTTTCTAAATCGGACCTTTCGAGAATGTTTCGGAAAATACTCTGAAATTCTCTGATAGATTGTGATTGCTGGAGGTTGTCCCGAGATAATGGCAGACATATTTAGCGAATAGCAGAGAAACTTAGAGAAAAATGTCGAAAAATTTTTGAAAATTACTGAAACGGTCTGAAATGTAATTTTTTTTTCCTCAGCAGCCGAACGTTCCTTCCAAGAGTTTCTTGAACCGCACAACCGAACGTCGGATCCGACGACGAGTAAAGGCAGTACCGATACGGCAAGAAGTTTCGAGGTGTCGTCAAGAGCCTCGACGACCGTTAAACCGACCGCTCGGCAGTCGATCGACGACAGCGCCATACCGTTCAGTCAACCGACTCTGCAGTTTGACGGTACAATCTTTTAATCGTTAAATAACGACGGAAATTGGTATTATTTTTTAAAATGTTAATTTCGCTAAAATACCGTACGGATCCGTCTCGGAAAATTTGAAATTTTATCTTTTCGTAACTTTTTCTTCACTGGCAAATTCGTGACAGTGTCAATTCGCGAAAGTTATCGATCTATCGGTATCATTTTTTTTGAATATCCAATTTTTTGAATGTACAATTTTTTTAATATACAATTTTTTTAATATACAATTTTTTTAATATACAATTTTTTTAATATACAATTTTTTAATATACAATTTTTGAATATACAATTTTTTGAATATACAATTTTTGGAATATACAATTTTTTTAAATCTCCGTTTGTTCCTAAACTCCGACATTTTTTTTTTTTTCAGGTTTGACGTTTCTAGTTACGGGTTTCGACATGCAGGAAGGAGCTATAATAACAGAGAGTATAGCGGCGCTCGGTGGTCGAATAGTCACGAACTCTTTCGTGGGCGTTCCAGACTTCGGCGTCGTGCCGCTGACCGGAGCGCCCCTGAAGCACGCGGTCGACGAGATCGTCACCGATCTCTATATCGTGAGTAAAAAAAAGCCGTAAATAAAAATAAGTCGCTAAATTTTTTTGCCAAAAGCATGATTGAAAAAAAAAAAAAAACCACTAATATCTGTGACACCGTTCGGGGTAGGACGACTGTGTCGAAAATGAGCAAGTCGTGACGTTGAAGGATTATCATCGCCCGCTGCCGATATCGACGGAGGCGAAGCCGCTGGCCGACTGCGTCATAGCTACGAGCACTTACACAGGAACCGAGCGAACCTATCTGACGAATGTCGCCAATGCGCTCGGAGCAAAGTAGGTATTTCCATGGGAAACTAAGATGCAAAGGACGTAAAAAATAAAAATTACAAATTTAATTGAATAATAGTACTTTTTGTGACGAATGCATGAACGTAAATCCTGTGCGCATGCGCACAGTATTTACGATACGCTTGCGCGGTGCATAAATACTCTAAGCGTGTCGTAAATACTCATTACGACACGCTTCGAGTATTTATGCAGCGCTTCCAGTATTTATGTAACGCCTTCTTGAAAAACACCACTTTGTGTCGCGCCCGGTCCCCACATAAAGCATCACTTTTCATGCATGAGTTACAAAAAATGTTTTTTAGGTACCAGGACACGTTCGCAAGGAAGACGAACGTCGCGAAGGGTCTCGTGGGCAGCACACATCTGCTGTGCCCAACGCCTGAGGGAGGCAAATACAATGCTGCTATAAAGTGGAAGATACCGGCCGTTACGTCGGAGTGGCTCTTGGCCTGCGCGGCCAAAATGAGACTGGTCAGCGAGGAGCCTTATCTGGTCGGCGAATCGATAGGTAATAATCGGGAGGCCCTCTATCCTACACATCTCGATTCTCCACATCATCCATCCTTCACATTCATTTCTCCACATCGCCAGTTCGCCGCACTCATTTTTTCTCCACATCTCGATTGTACAGAGTCTCCTCAGATTTTATGGAATTTTAATTTTTTAAAAATTTATTACTAATAATGATCTAATTCGAGTTAAAATCAAGGTACCGAGCTTTATCGTATTAAATTTGACAAACATTCATCCAACCGTTTAAATTTTATGGGATTTTGAAAATTTTTAATTTTTCTTATTTATTTATTTTTTTTATTTGTTCTTTACACCTGTCACGAGTTTCTGAATCAAATATCACGTAAAAAGTAAAATGAGTTACATTTTTGTAATTAGCGGTGAAGAATAGATTAAAAATTTCCTCAAAAGAACGGAATCCGCAAATTTCAGTTTGCGATTTCTTGTAATAAACTCTGCTGTAAATTTTGACGGTTTTTAATTTTATGAGACGTAGACACATTTTTTTACGTTACGAAAAAAGGTGCAAAGTAATTTGCACATGGATTTTCTACTTGACTGAAAAATACAATTAAAAAGAGTTGAAAATTGATATTTTCATATCGCTATCTTATGATGCACCGTTATTTTTTTTTTTTTTTTTTGTGAAAATTGTATCTTAATTATAGCTTTCTCCATGAGGAAGCCAAAATCGAACGAGATTTATCATAGAAAATGTTATGAGCAAAACCGTAAAACATGGCGAAGTAGTTGGGCAAATAACTTTGCACGCCTTTTAAAACAAAAATGACTAATTTTACTGAGTGATGAAAATTAAAAATGCTCATGGCTTACAATAATTACTGATATTAATGAGTAATAACAATTACAAGCTGTAATAAGTAATAACAATTACAAGCTGTAGTAAGTAATAAGAATTACCTTTAATGAGTAATAAGAACCTTTAATTATTACCTTTAATGAGTAATAAGAATTACTAATGTTAATGAGTAAAACAAAATATTGAAACATTGTCAAAAATGGGATAAAAAAACGACAACATTTTTGGATTAACACAATTTTTTTCACATATTCCTCGCAGCTCCTGAGCGACCTGAAGAACCGGCCGAAAAGTCGTTCATGGGTCCACCGTCAGCGCCGACACCCAGGGCATTCGTCACACCGAAAAGGCACTTGCAGCGTGTCCAGGGACAAGTTACACCGGGTGTCGATACACTGCTTATAAACAGACGGCTCAGTGCGGTCATGAGCAACACTTCGTCGCCGCTGAATGTCGCAACGCCCGACAGTCCGTACGGTCAGGTCTTCAAGCCAAACCCTTCGCCGGCAACGCGGAAGGGTTGGGTGCAGTGGATCGACACTTTTCCCGATATCAGAGTCGAGGAACCGCCACCCAAGAGACGGGCACCCAGTACTGTGCGTTTGTAGACAATTTTTTATTTTTTTAAATTATTTGTCCATTTATTTTTATTTAATTTATTATCTTTTGATATTTTATTTACTTTATTATTTTTCGGTATTTTATTTTATTTATCATTTTTCGATATGTACTGTGACGCAAGTCACAGTAAATGGGTGAAATCGCATGCATATTTCGTCATTTTTTTCTGGGTAAATATACGCTTTATGAATTTAATTTTTTTAGGGTAGAAGGAGGATACGTTAAAGAACATTTAGCAATTTTTTCATCTAATTTTATTGTTATTGTGTATTTTTTTTATCGGTCGGCGTTAACGATTTTTTTTAAATTTCTTTGCGATGTCTCTGATTTCAATTTGTCATTTTATCAGAAACTTACATTTTTTATCGTTTCTTACCAAATGATATATAACGCGATATATGAGTCATTCTTTATCAACTGAGCCACTTTTTTCGGTCGACATCTCAGAAGTTTTTTTTTTTTTAATTTTCCATTTTGTAGTACTACTTGTAAGGTGCTTCTGTGATTTTTTTTTAGATTTTAAAAATGCGACGTTCAAGGTTTACGCTTTTTTTTTAAATATCAGAATATCTCAGAAAATATTGGTCACTGAGAAAATTCGCAGGAACGTTAAGTTTTTTTCTTTTTCATCAACTTTCGAATGATGTTAGAGTCATAATTTTGCCGATACAGGAAAGTCCATTTTTCCTAAATAAAAAAGTTAAAATAATTTTTTCTACTAAAAACACACCTTCGATTCTGGTTCCAATTTTACACGACATTTAGCAGTGTATGAAGATGCTAAAAAAAGTTCCCAAAGTGATACCTGCGATTCTTACGTACTAAAAAAATAACCAAATAAAAAATTGAATTCATATAGGTTCGCATAAACTCGACTATTATTTAGATAACTGAACGGGGTTTGCTCGTAGTCAGTATTTGACTCACATCGTTGGGAAACTTGTTTTGAAATAGAGGTTTTCTTTTTTAATTTTTTATTTGTTTATTTTTTTTAGTACGTAAGAATCGCAGTTACCATTTTTCGATTTTTTCTCAGAATCTTCATAGAATGCCAAATATCCTGTAAAATTGGGACCAGAATCGAAGGTGTGTTTGTAGTAAACATTTTTTTTTCTCGCGAAACATGAAATTTCCTGTATCGGGAAAATTATTACTCTAACATCATTCGAAAGGTGATGAAAAATAAAAAAGTTAAGGTTCCTACGAATTTTTTGGGTGACCAATATTCTCTGAGATATACTGATATTAAAAAAAAGCAAATCCTGCAGGATGCACTTTAAAAGTCTTTAAAAAATCCCAGAAGCATCTCTCAAGTATAGTACTAAAAAATTGGCAAATTTAAAAAAACATCTGAGAGGTCGACCGAAAAAAATGGCCCAATTGATAAAGAATGGCTCATATATAGGACGATATCGAGTCGAGCAGAATTAATATATTTTTATTGTACTCGAAAAAATATGCAAAGTACGAACAGATGAGTGGAAAAAAGACCGATGTTGAAATATTTAGTAGTACCTACATTTGTTTTTCTTCTTTAAGCCTCGAAAATAATTTTCATCTATACTGGAAGACTGCCTTAATTATTCATGGTGGCCGCAGTCAGGGAAAACCGGGAAAAATCAGGGGAAAAAATCTTGGTCAGGAAATCGGGGAAAAGTCAGGAAATTTCAAAATTGGTCCGGGAAAAAGTAAATTGTCGCCGAACCTTCTATAAATAAATAAGAAGTAAATAAAAAGGAGCCTTCAAAAAAAAGTTGAGAACATTTAGAAAAAAAAAATCGAATTAAACATTAAAACAATAAGTAGGCATTTTCATTTGCATAATAATTTTTTTATACAAGTCGTTAGAAATTTGGTTAGGGAACATTTTTTATTGGTCAGTGAAAAGTCCGGGAAAAATCAGGGAATTTTTTTCCGGGGGAAAAACGGCCACCATGTTATTTTGCGTGTTGCAAGAATTTTGTAAAAAAATTGGTTTATAACGAGCAACGAGAATGTATCGGTGGTTGAAAGCTGAGCAAGAAAGTCCTTTGTAAGATTTTTCTAGGATCAATAGTTTCCGAGATACGAGCCTGCGAAGTGTGCGACCAATGGGAGAGCGCGGACGTATGTGGCGCCATCTCTCGGGTCGCGCTCATTGGTCGAAAATTTGTATCGCTCGTAACTCGAGAACCGTGCGTCGTAAACAATTTTTTCAAAGACAAAGTTTGTTCAGCTTTTCACGCCGAACATGTTTCCGTAATTTGTTTTATTTAATTGCTTGATTCGCTCTCTTTTCAGCCGCTCTCGGAACTGAGACGACAATTCTGGTCGGAAGTGAACAATCCCATCGGTTCGAAAAACGTAAGATTTTTATTTTCCGTGAAACAAAACCGCTTTTCGTGTTCTTTTTTGTATATTGATCGATGCCGTTTTCAGGACGCGTCCGCATCGCCCTCAGTAACGCGAGAAAGTCGCGAAAATTCCGACTCCGTCACGATGAATGCGAGTGCGGAGTACGAGAAGGAGGCCGCGCAGACACCCGGAACTCCCGTAAACCGCGCATTGTTCACATCCTTGCGGGAGGAGACAAGTCCAGCACCGAAGAAACAGATCGAACTGCAGATCGAGCAACTCGATCAAGTCTTACAGGCCACCAGCTCCACCACCGAGAGTCGATACTCGCTGTCCGGAAACGCGAAAGTTTACAAGCAAGACGACATCGAGACAATCGACAATTGTTAGTAAAAAATTATATTCTTTCTCCTTCGCTCACCGAGAATACTTTTATTTCGCGGTAAAAATACCAAAATTCGTGTAAACATTTTTTAAATACGAAAATTCAAATTTTCATATTGCTTTCTCATCATTTTCCTCAGTTCGCGAAGCTTCTTCGATGAGAAAGAATATTCTCTATTTTTGGCTTCTTCGTGAAGGAAGCTTTTTGAACAATTGAAAATTATGAGGGGGCAATGTGAATTTTTCAATTTTCACTTTTTTTCATTTATTTACCTTTTGCTTCCTTATAGAGGAATCTTTGTGATGGTAAAAAAAAAATGTTCGAGATTTTACTGAAAATGTGTTCAGAATGTGTGCGTGCGTGCGTGCGTGCGTGCGTGCGTGCGTGCGTGCGTGCATGCGTGCGTGCGTGCGTGCGTGCGTGCGTGCGTGCGGGCGCGCGCGCGTGTGTGTGTGTGTGTGCAGATCGGACGCGAATTCAAACCGTTATAACTCGAGAACGACTTGACCGATCAAGCTGAAATTTTGCACACAGCATATGTGGTTAACAGCCTATGTTTCTGCAAAATTTCATCAAAAAATGTTCAATTGTTTTTTGTACGCCATTTTTTATTTGCTAAAATGTCGGTTCGCGCTCTAGTACTCACAATTTTTTAGCTATCTAGCTAAAAACGCGTACATAGATGGAATATGACCACCCGAAGATCCCATTAAAATTTCAAGAGAATCGATCGAACCGTTTAAATTTTATGACATTTTGAATTTTTTGGATTTTGTGAAAAATGAGTACTTTCTTTTAAATGCAATTTTCTACAATAAATATTCATTTGTGACTAAAATAGTTGTCAGATTCGTGATCAGCACGAAAAAATACATGGAATATAGTCCTAGAGTTACGATTAACGAAAAAAAGTTTATCTGTCATTTTTACAGCCAAAATTGAAAAACGAGTGATTTTGATATTGTTAAAGAGCGATTTCTTTGCTTCCCGATGGCATCGCGATAAATATGCAGGTGCCTATCGTGTTCTACGGTAAGAAATACACAAGATGATGAATATGACGGAGTTAAAATAATTAGTTAAAGCGGTGTCATGTGAACTTCTCGAGTAAAAATTGAAAGATCGAAAAAAAAAATTGGGAACACATAGTTCTATGTATTTTTCGCACCGAGCACAGATCCTACATCCGTTTTTACCAAAAGCGTAGGGTTGGTGTATTTTTTCGGGTTAAACCTGAGTCAGCCAGCAATTTTTCCTGAAAGTTAAATACGACGTTGATGTTGGAAAAAAGTTGAAAATTGACATTTTCATAACGCTTCCTCATAAAAGCTGAAAATTGAAATTTTCATATCGCTTCCTCATCAAAGTTGAAAGTTGAGAGTTGAAAGTTGAAAGTTTAAATTTTTTATTCGGTAAGCTTCCTCTATGAGGAAGCCAAAAATATAGTAAATGCTTCCTCATAGAAGAAGTTTAGCGAATAAAAAATGTCAACTTCAAACTTTCAACTTCAAACTTTCAACTCTCAACTTTCAACTTTGATGAGGAAGCGATATGAAAATTTCCATTTTTTTTATTATAAAAACAAACTTCCTATACGAGGATGCAAAAAACGATAAATAAAATTTGTAAATAAAAAAAACTATTATGAAAATAATTTGAAAAATAAAATATTCCCTCTGTTCCCAGGTATGGTGAAAGAGTCGCAGCCGGACACCGTCGGTTGGGAAGACCCGGCTCATAACGGAGCTTACAAACCGGTAAAACAAAAATCATTTAAATAATAACAATTTTCATGCGGGAAAACGTCACTTGCATTTTGAAATCCTCAGTTTTTAGCCGGAAATGACGTCATATCTCGTATACCGTAAAGTTCGGCGTTCGGTCGAAAACTGAGATTTTACAATAATTATATATAATATTATATATAATAAAGTTCTAAGGTCATCCATGGGTTCCCAATAGCCGCTCGATTCGGATTCCAGTGGTTCCCAATGAACGCTCGATTTCCGATTTTGAGAGTCTATTGTTTTACAATCTGTCACCTGTAAAAATGTCACCTCGACATTTCTTGGTCCTGGCAAATAATCGGCTTATTGTTAACGTGCCAGGAAAGGTTAGAATATGCTGATTGGCATTTGAAACTTTATTTTGGATATAAAATATCCGACATATATAGTGTATTAATGCGCGAGAATGAATCTAACGTCATTCCTGTCTGTAGGTAGTCATATGTTTTTCGTTGTCGATTGTTTTTCGATCAGTTCCTGTGACAATTCTGACAGTCTGTTTTAAGACTATGCGTAAATGGGTCACCTGAAGACAATAGCGCTGGTAAAAATTCGATATCTCGAAAAAAAAAATATTGCCATTCTGAAAGTGAAAAAACGGGAAGGGGGTATTTTTTTTTCAAAAAGTCCATTATCGTCAAGAAATTGTAAGGGTACCATTTTTTGAGTAAACAATTTTTTTTAGAATTTTTTCGTTAATGAAATCGTTGAGGAAATCCTCAGCTGAGGAAATTCTCAGCTGAGGATTTTTCCAAAAACATTTTTTAGGTTTTTTTCATTAATGAAATCGGTTCCGAAATATGCCACTTGAAAACAATGGCGAAGGTTTTAATTCGATATCTTGAAATTTTTTTTTTCGAAAATCATTCTGTATGCTAAAATTCGAAATTTTGGATTTTTAGCCTACAGAATGGTTTTCGAAAAAAAAAATGTCAAGATATCGAATTAAAACCTTCGCCATTGTTTTCAAGTGGCATATTTCCCAACCGATTTCATTAACGAAAAAATTCTAAACAATTTTTTTGGAAAAATCCTCAGCTGAGGATTTGCACTTTAAAAATCACAGAAACGCCTCGCGAGTAGTGCTACAAACTGGCAAATTTTAAAAAACATCTGAGAGGTCGACCGAAAAAAGTGGCTCAGTCGATAAAGAATATTTACCTCATATGAAAAAAGAAAATTAAATATGAAAAAAATTAAATATGAAAAAAATTATATACGAAAAAAATTATATACGAAAAAAATTATATATGAAAAAAATTATATACGAAAAAAATTATACACGAAAAAAATTATACACGAAAAAAATTATACACGAAAAAAATTATACACGAAAAAAATTATACACGAAAAAAATTATACACGAAAAAAATTATACAGGAAAAAAATTATACATGTAAGACATTTTTTTTTTTTACTTTCTTTCGTCAGATCGAGCCACCAATGCCGGAACGTTCGACGGAAATAGACGTGCCGAGGAAGCGAAAATTCATGCTCTCCGGAATGAAGGATCGACCGAATTACGAGACTGCGATAATAAATCTCGGTGGGGAACTCTCGACCGAGGCGAATTTCGATCCCACAGCGACTCATCTCTTGTGCCTGAGGCCGTTGAGGAACGAGAAGCTGCTCGCGAGCATCGCAGCGGGAAAGTGGGTCCTGCACGGCTCGTACCTGAGGCACTGCGAGGCGGCAGGAGAATTCATCGACGTTAGTCAATCAAAAGAATTTATTTAAAAATCACCTCGAACATCCATTTTCAATTTTATATATCGAATTAAAACTATTTTTTAGTTAAAAATGTCCATTTTTTTAATTTTTGAAATTGTCTCAGAATTAATTTTTTTTTTTGTAATGTAAAGACAATTTTTCAACATGAATTTTTTTTTTGCTTATTACTGTAGGAATTTTTTTTGTTTATTTCTTTTAGGGATTTTTTTTAGGAGTTTATTGTAGGCATTTTTTTTATTTATTGTAGGAAGAGAGATTTGAGTGGAACAATCCTCTGAGTCAAGAGGTCATACCGGAGCCCAGCACAGACCAGGAAAAGTCCATCGCCGCTGCGGTGCACAGATGGAGATTGAGGCTGAGAGACGCGCCGGGCGGTGCATTTCGCGACATGACTGCGATGCTTCTCGTGCCAAAGGAGAAATACAACCAATTCGAGAGGCTCATAAACGCCGGTGGCGGGGTCGTCGTTGAGGCTAAGTAAGGAGCTTACAAAAATTTTCGTCAAAACTGAGTGAAAATCCCTTCCTATTCGTCAGTCCCGTGCCCGGTCGGTATCAAAAACTGCAATACTTTTTCTTTTTTTTTACGGTGAAGTGTAACCGCCATAAGTGCGAGACAGATTGCTGCAATTTCGCTTCCCAAAATCTCTCACCCGTTTATTACTTCAAAAAATTATGACATCAGACAACCACAGAATTCTGCGTCTAGTTGGCCGTTCTCTTATTTTTCCCTAAAAATTAACCGTCTTGGAGAAATTTGGGAAACAGTTTTTGTTACCGACCGAGTAGTTGCACTTCACCTTAAGGTGAAGTGAAACCTTCCCAAAGGTAAAACAGTTAGGAATTTTTTTGTTGAAATCGTCTCATACGTTTTACCACTTTTTCCGAAAACGCGTTGATAAAATGTAATGAAACTTTAAGAATAGGCGTAGAATGTACAAACGCAGTCTTTCGTTCGCGATTTTTTTATCCTGAAATTGAAAGAAAAAATTACAGTGTAATTACCATCTTTGTAAGCAAGTTTGGTTTCGCCGTCTTGCGTAAAAACAAAAAGTATTTATTTATCGGTAATTATCGACGCGATCACATTTCCCACTTTTCACGTTATTCTCATAACGAAATATTATCTCGCCCATACCAAATCGTGTATTATCCAATCGCCGCGTTTTCCGTTCTCGTTATTTCAATCATTGTTACAGTCAAGAGAATATAGCACAACTTTGCTAATTACAGATTTCCCGTGGTAATCACACTGTAATTTTTTTCTTTCGATAAAAAAAAAAAAAAATCGACAAGAAAAAGATCACGTCTGTGCATTCCACTCCTATTCAGAAAGTTTCATTGCATTTTAGCAATACACTTTCGAGAAAATCGTAAACCGTATGCTACGATTACAACCTGAAGAATTCCTAACTGTTTTATCGTCGGGGAGATTTCACTTCACCTTAAAAAGAAGAAATTTTACTGTGGCCCAAGCGTTTAAGTCGAAGTTCGCTCAGTCGATAACAAAACTACTGTGAATACAGTACATGGACAAAAATAGTACATCGATGAAAATGATTACTAACATATGTAATGTCTTAATAATTTCAGACCACCGTACGATTCGAACCCGCACGGCCGCAAGATAACGCACTGTTTCATCCAGCTGAAGCAGCTCGATCAGCCAGTCGAGTGGGCGATGCTTGCGAGCAAAGGGATCTTGTGCTTCCAACCGCAATACCTGAGCGAATATTTGACTTCGGAGAATCCAGGGAATCCCCAAGACTTCGTTATTCCCGAGTTCAAGAAGTATCTGAGCCTTTTGCCAAAATAGCAAAAAAAGAAAAAAAAACAAAAAAAAAATGGAGTAAAAGAAGATTACCAACAATTCCAAGAATCATGATACGAAGTTTCGGGACTCGCGCTCGAAGGTAAAGTTTTTTTTTATACAAATGTCGATCTATTTTTCACTAGAAATACATATTTTGTAAACGTAATTGTAAATTTGTTAATGTACTAAAATATTTGCTTAGTTTTTTTTTTCCTTCTCTTTCTTCTTGTCAATTTCGTGCCCGGTCGGTAACAAAAACTGTAACGAACGCCATTCGAAAATCGTAAAAATGTGCGAAGAACGCAAAGTGTCATCGGTCACGGGGTGGTAAGAAATTTCCGATTTTCTCGAATGTCCACCCTGGTGAAAATATTATGTATGTGTATAAAAATCACGAGGCCGATATCTTTCTGACGTTCAGAGTTATTCCATTCTCCGGCGCGACGAACACCGAACGCTTGCTGATGGCGTTGTTGTAGTTGGGATTAAGTGATACTTCGTGATCGCGCAGTATCGTTATCAGACCGACCGCCGTCTGCAGCATTCCCACGCGAAGACCTTCGGAGAAAGAGTAAACAAGATTTTCGTTAAGGACATATGTGAAACGACTCGGTCGGTAAACAAAATCTGTAATGAATGCGATTAAGAGACCGTAGACTTTTCGGGAAAAAGCAAAGCATTAGCGGATGCACAATTTAATACCGCGCCCGATGATGCTTTCGTTTTATCCGAAACGTCAACCGATTTTAAGTGGCATTGATTCGAAAAATGCATCTATCTCACACTCATGTGTCATGTGTAGAGATGTGAGCGGTAAATGTGACCGGTAATTTACCGTATTTTTACCGTAAAAATACGCACCGTATTTTTATTTTATTATTAACACATTGATACTTTTCTATTAATGTGGTAATATCAACATTACCACATTGGCAATAAGATCATATGGTCTCACAGCGATTTAAAACATCACCAACACATGATGAATTAAAAAAAAAAATGTTACGATAATGATTAAAAAAAGAAAATGTGTTATTTGTAATTCCACAACTATGTAAGAGTGAAGTTTATCATTTTTTCAACCGGTAATGTCACATTTAAATAGGCAGATTTAATATGTTTCGACGGTAAATTTACCAAAAATTTTATGACCGGTAAGTTCACATCTAGGGATAGATGATTTTTACCACTTTTCACGGTAAATTACGAGAAACTTTTGTGACCGTATTTTTGCAACAAAATATGTTGAGAAAAACAAAAAATTACGTCGTAATACAGTAAAAATCCGGTATTTTTATGGTAATCTTTACGAAATATTAAAGTACCGGTATTTTCACATCTCTACTCATGACTGGAACGATCATCAGTGGCGCTATACGAAGTTAAAAAAAAAAAACCGCCATAGTTTACAAAATCGGTAATTTTTGGAGCCATCAGTTACGGTTAACTGACGGTCATTTGATTTGTCATTTGACGAGCTCGCATCACTATGTTTTGTCATATTTCATATTTTACGGTCCGTTTCGTTTTCCAACGGACGTGTACGTTTTTCGGTCCTTTTGTGATTGGTCGACTTGCTAGGTCATTTCTTCTCACCTATGCAAATTCTCGGTCCTTCGCCGAATGGCATGTAAGTGAAGGGTTTTATGTCGTTCTTTCGTTCGTCGCTGAATCTGTCTGGATCGTAGAGCTCCGGTTGGGGATGATACTTCGGATCCATGTGAATGCCCGGAAGTGCCGCGTAGACGACAGTGCCCTCTTCCAGAACTATCTGCGTACCGGGAATCTTGTAGTCCCTGTTTGCGACACGATCGATCAGAGGCGCCGGTGGATAAAGTCGAAGTGTCTCGTTTATCGCCGCCATGACGTATTTCATTTTCTGTATCGACTCGTAAGTCAAGCCTTTGCTTTCGTCGAGGTTGTCGATAATGTCGCGTCTAACACGATCCTGAATTTCCGGCTGTTTGGCCAATTCCCAGAGCGTAAAGGCCATCGTCGTTGAACTCGTCTCGAGGCCCGCGACGAAAAATATTACCGACTGGGCCACCAGCATGTCACCTTGGACCTCTGCAAATACATCGAAGATATTACACTAGAGTTTTTATTCTCAGAAGCGCGTGTAAAGTTAGAGAAGCGTGCGTAAAGTAAGAGAAGCGTGCGTAAAGTAAGAGAAGTGTGCGTAAAGTAAGGGAAGGGTGCGTAAAGTAAGAGAAACGTGCGTAAAGCAAAAGAAGCGTGCGTAAAGTAAGAGAAGCGTGCGTAAAGTAAGAGAAGCGTGCGTAAAGTAAGAGAAGCGTGCGTAAAGTAAAAGAAGCGTGCGTAAAGTACTAGAGACGTGCGTAAAGTAAGAGAAGCGTGCGTAAAGTAACAGAAGTGTGCGTAAAGTAAGAGAAGCGTGCGTAAAGTAAGAGAAGCGTGCGTAAAGTAACAAAAGTGTGCGTAAAGTAAGAGAAGCGTGCGTAAAGTAAGAGAAGCGTGCGTAAAGTAAGAGAAGCGTGCGTAAAGTAACAGAAGTGTGCGTAAAGTAAGAGAAGCGTGCGTAAAGTAAGAGAAGCGTACGTCTATGGACGAGGAGTGTGAGGAAAGTAAGAAAGGCGTGAGGAAAGTAAGAAAAGCTTGAGGAAAGTAAGAAAAGCGTGCGTAATGTACCAGAAACGTTCGTAAAGTTGGAGAAACGTGCGTAAAGTACAAGAACAGTGCCTAAAGTAAGAGAAGCATGCTTAAAGTACGAGAAGCGTGCTAAAGTACGAGAACTAAATTATCGATCATCTTGAATAGATGCCATACACGATGTATGAGGTTACTAACCGAAACCATCCTCGGGTTTTTCGTTCTTCAGCTTCAGCAGCGAATCGATTACGTCACCGCGTTCGTGTTTACTCGCCTCCCGGCTGTTCATCGAGCTCCAGAATACCTGGCGAAAGTAATCGGTCACGTCGCCGAGCATCGAACCCCTCAAATATTTGGCAAAAGTCGGGAAGAAGAAAGTCGCGAAGAGTCGAACAGCACGGAGAATGGTCATTTTGAAAGGATGTCGACCTGGTCACAGAAGTTAACGAAAAGTTAACGCAAATGTGAAACATATATGTAACTTAAGCCGATGTGGCTCGGTCGATAACAAAGAAAGTTGGTTACAGCTTTCATTACCGATCGAGTCTATTTTACATGACCACGAATGTAAAAAAAAGTTGAAAATTGAAATTTTTATATGGCTTCCTCATGAAAGTTAAAAATTGAAATTTTCATATCGTTTCCGCAGAATAGTTAAAAATTGACATATTCATATCGCTTTCTCATAATGTTGCTTTATTTACAAAGCTTCATCTGTTAATGATATTAATGATCACACATTACGCACACACACACACATCCGGACATTTTTTTTCTAAATATGATTTTCCGATATTTCGAAATATTCTCAACACTTTTTCATAAAAATTTCGAATCCTTTTTTTTCATGAAAAAAAAACTTTCTCTAGGAGTAAGCAAAACTTCCAGACAAATGATTAACGGTAAAACTCAAAATTCAAGGATTACTTTTTGGCACAATTTGTCTTCGTTTTGACGCTATGAAATTTAAAAAAGTTGGGAATTGAAGCGATTTAACGCTTTCTCATAAAAGTTGAAAATTAAAAATGACATAGTTTTCTCGTGATGTTCCTTAATTCGCGAAGCTTCTATGAGAAAGCATTTTCTGTATTTTTGGCTTCCTCATAGAGAAAGCTCCGCGAATTAAGAAACATCATCAGAAAACGATATGACATTTTCAATTTCAAACTTTTATGAGAAAGCGCTGTGAAAATTTCAACTTTCAACTTTTATGAGGAAGCCATATGAAAATTTCATTTTTCAACTTTATGAGGAAGCGCTGTGAAAATTTCAACTTTCAACTCTATGAGGAAGCCATATGAAAATTTTTATTTTCAACTTTTACGAGGAAGCCATGTGAAAATTTCAATTTTCAACTTTTATGAGGAAGCCATACGAAAATTTTAATTTTCAACTTTTACGAGGAAGCCATGTGAAAATTTCAATTTTCAACTTTTATGAGGAAGCCATACGAAAATTTTAATCTCAACTTTATGAGGAAGCGTTATGAAAATTTCAATTTTCAACTTTTATGAGGAAGCGCTATGAAAATTTCAGTTTTCAACTTTTACGAGGAAGCCATATGAAAATTTCAATTTTCAACTTTTATGAGGAAGCCATATGAAAATTTCAATTTTCAACTTTTATGAGGAAGCCATATGAAAATTTCAATTTTCAACTTTTATGAGGAAGCCATATGAAAATTTTAATTTTTAACTTTTACGAGGAAGCCAGATGAAAATTTTAGTTTTCTACTTTATGAGGAAGCACTATGAAAATTTTAATTTTCAACTTTTTTCAACGTCGACATCTTGTAAAACTTTTATGCAAAACGGCTGACTGATTCAGATGCAGCGCGTAAAAATACTCCATCGTCACGCTTCACTTTGTTGGATCTGGGCTTGACGCAAAAAAATACATCGAAATGTGCGGTACTGATTTTTTTTTTTGCACTTTCGATTTTTACTCAAGAAATCCGAGTGATACCTCTTTATCTAGCTTTTTCAATCCCATCATATCCATCGTCCACGATGGGCACCTGAACTTTTCCGCGATGACAACGGAAAGCAAAGAAATCGCGGTTTAAAAATACCCAAAATCACTAATTTTTGCAATTTTGGCTATAAAAATGCCCGGTAAACTTTTTCGTTAGTTGTCACTCCGAGACTGTAATTTCATGTATTTTTTCACGCTGATCACGAATCTGACATTTTTTTGATATTCATAAATGAATATTTAATGCGTAAAAATGCGTTGCGAAAAAAAAAAAAATTTGCATGAAATTCAAAAAATTCAAAATGACAAAATTTAAACGGTTCGATAGATTTTCATGAAATTTTAATGGGATCATCGGGTGATCACATTCTATCTGTGTACGCGTTTTTAGCCCGATAGCGAAAAAATTGCGAGCGCTAGACATTTTCGAAGAAATTAAAAATGGCGTACAAAAAAAAACAACTGAACATTTTTTGATGAAATTTTGACCAAACGTTGACTATTGATATTATAAATTGATCACAATTTATGTGTGCCAAATTTCAGCTTGATCAGTCGAGGTGTTCTCGAATTATAGCGGTTTGAATTTTTCTCGTCCGATTCACACGCACACGGCCGGACATTTTTTCTAAATGTGATTTTTCGATGTTTTGGAACATTCCGAGCGAGTTTTCATAAAAATCTGGAAAATTTTTATTTTAACCAAGCTAAAGTTTCCTCGATGAGGAAGCAAAAGAAAAAAAGTCAACAAACTCTTTTTATAAAATTCAGGCGGCGGATTCTCGAACGAATCAGTCCGTATTCCAAAACCGATTTTTTTTTTAAGCTTCCTCAATGAGGAAGAAAAAGTAAAATATTTTCTAAATGTATATTTTTCGATGTTTTGGAACATTACTAGCGAGTTTTCATAAAAATCTCAAAACTGTTTATTTTAACCAAGGCAAAGCTTCCTCAATGAGGAAGCAAAATAAAAAAAAGTCAACAAACTCTTTTTATAAAATTCAGGCGGCGGATTCTCGAACGAATCAGTCCGTATTCCAAAACCGATTTTTTTCGATTTTTTTTAAGCTTCCTCAATGAGGAAGAAAAAGCAAAATATTTTCTAAATGTATATTTTTCGATATTTTGTAACATTCCGAGCGAGTTTTCATAAAAATCTCGAAAATGTTCATTTTAACCAAGACAAAGCTTCCTCAATGAGGAAGCAAAATAAATTTTAAAAAAGTCAAAAAAACTCTTTTTATAAAATTCAGGCGGCGGATTCTCGAACGAATTAATCCGTATTCCAAATCCGATTTTTTTCGATTTTTTTAAGCTTCCTCAATGAGGAAGCAAAAGAAAAAAAAAAGTCACCAAACTGTTTTTATAAAATTCAGGCGGCGGATTCTCGAACGAATTAGTCCGTATTCCAAAAGCCAGCGAAGAAATGACATCGGTGGTGAATCTTGTGCTCGTGTCTTTCAACTCGATGGCGACGTCGGCGCCCTCGCTGCCTTTGAACCGTTCGTCGATATAGTCGTTGAGCGACACGGCCGACTCGAGCATGAGTGCGAAGAGGTTCTTCAGTTTGCCGCTAGTGAATGCCGGCGAAAGTTTCGTCCTCAGATAGCGCCACTCGGGATTCTTCACCGAGAACAAACCCTGGCTGCCGACCGGATCGTTGGAGGAGTTCGTCGCCGCGAAGTAACGATCGGAGAAAGCGCTGAAGTCCTTCACGAATATTTGCTTCATTATCTCCGGCGAGCGCAGCAGAAGAAACGGATTGTGCATTATGTAAACACCGAGGAATGGCGCGTCCTCGTCGGCCTCGCTGTAAAGACGACCAAGAAGGTAACCCGGCGACACTCTCATCAATATCGAGTCCTTGAAGTTTCCGAAGAGCAGGTTCGTCGGCAAGGTTGGAACTCCCCGACGCTGCCAGTAACTGAGCTTCCACTTTGCCCACAGGTAGAAAACACCGACGAGACCGGCGATCGACGCGAGCAACGTCGAAGAACACGACGAGAGAAACATTGCTCCTTAATTTTTGGAAACCCGAAATAATTTCTTTTTTCTTTATTCAAAAAAAATAATTAAAAAAAATTAATAAAAAAAAAATTGAATAAGAATTGAATTAAAAAAAAATTGAATATAAAAAATTGAAAAAAACGAATTGAATTAAAAAAAATTGAATATAAAACAATTGAATAAAACGAATTGAATTTTTAAAAAATTGAATTAAAAACAAATTTAATAAAACGAACTGAATTTAAAAAAATTGAATTTAAAAAAATTTTAATAATACGAATTGAATTTAAAAAAATTTTAATAAGACGAATTGAATTTTAAAAAATTGAAATAAAAAAAAAATTGGATGCAAAAAGAAAATTCACTTCTCGAGTCGGCGATGCGTTTCGACGAGGAAAATCCGACGACTGTGCCGGAGTGACGGACGTGCATTGGACTATAAGCGAGGATTGACCGATGCGGCAAAAACGTATACATATGTTATATAATCGTTGCGAGATAAACCGATAACACACGATAAGTCGGGGGCAACAGCAAACACATTTCCTCTTGTGCTGAGAAGAATGAGACTGCATGTTTGCAATATTTTCTGCGCATTTAGAAAATTGCGCGTGGTTTCACGTATCGTGGATGCGTTCAATCACGACGAGACCAATATTGTTGTCGTCAAAACAAACGAAAAAGTCATTTCGTATGCGTGTGCATACGTAATGAGTTTTTTCTTCTTTTTTTTTCATCCAAGAAATCATTAATGAGATACCGCGAGTTGAGTGGGAAACTCGTAGGCGAGACTGCGCATTTGATATGCGCTCGTTTCGCTGATCGAAACGCATGAATCGCGTGTGTTTACATCACTGGTGAAAATATTTATCTGAAAATTTTGTCTGCGTAAAGTCGAACCGTACCGTTTCACTGAATTTTCGGAGATTTTCCGAAATTTTTCACATTCAATACTTCTAAACGAAAGTGTTGCGTTACACGCTTGACATCACAAATCCTTCGCGATTCGACCGATAATATTTATTCGCTGAGCCATCAATTTTTGGCTCGTCGTGTTCCTCGAACACTTTTTCTTGTCTCAGCCCCTGCAACGATGTTTTTCTTCCAAAGAATTTTTCGTTTCGAAACGACCTGTGCATCGAGGATCCTCCGTCATGTTTACACCCACTGAGATTATGAGGCTATGACAATACGGCGGGTGATCCGCCGGCCCTCAAAATCACGACGTTGCCGAATTGAGTTGTCTTATAAATGCATATGACTTCGACTCTAGGCAAATTTAAGACTTCACTCCGCTATTCTCCGTATATATACGGAGAATAGTGGAGTAAAGTCTTAAGTTAAACCATGGACGGGACGAAGCTCCAGATATATACATTGGTCAGAATACAAGTGTCAGTGTCGGATGTAAGATGTAGTCCATTGTCGACACTCTCGGTGAGACGCGACGAAGCTCCGACGTCGGGAATCGAACCTGAGACCGTATTGGCGTACGGGACGTAGCGCACCGATTGCTCGGAACGCCGAATCTGTGTATCAGACTCAACGCTCCGCAGTAGCTATTCCTGGCCAGAGTGCAAGCTATCGTGCTCGGGCTTCATGGCACCGAGGTATGGTGCATCATGACGATGCTTCTAGGTATACCAGGCGACTATCCTAGAATACTTTGAGCCTTACCACCTTAATCTGGGGCTCTGAGGAGACCGACTATGATCCCTAGCATGACTACATTTAGGGATGCCGGGAGCCAGGGGACCAGGCCAATGATACCCTGGGCAGCCGGCAATTTGAAATGAGCGATACGATGGGGCGGGGTTCTGACCCAGATACCCTGTGTAACCGGTAATAGCACACGAAGGGTTGTTTGGGATAGGGAAACTGACCAAAGATACCCTGAGAAACTGGCAACCCAAAGAAGCCCAGTGAGCACAGTAATAACTGTAAATATAACTGTAATGTAACGACAATAAAATCGAATATTACAAGTAATATTATTAGAGTGTTACGCGCAAGTTACGGGCAACTTGCCATTACCGGCTCAACAATATAACATGTTATATAACAGTGTTATATAGCTAAAACGGAACGGTTATGTTACTGATTCGTAAAATTAAGATTGCGATATCTGACTGTAAAATAACAAAACCAATAACAGTTACATAACTGCAGCAGAACTGATTGTAACAGTTAACATAGTACGGAAATCAATGAAAAAAATATATTCGCAATTTAACCATACCTCAATTAGCATCGTTATTATTCATAGGTACATTTACTCTATTAGTGGAAACAAATATATATTGAAAAAAACGCAATTAATTTTTATGCCTTCGGTGAGACTCGAATATGGGACCCTTGGATTTGTAGTCTGTAACCATACCTCTTCAGCTATGCCGACGTTGAGAGTAAAGTTCTGGTAAATAATATATATGCCGTTCAAATTGCTTATTCACAAACCGTGATTGAAATTACACCATCAGTATAAATGAAAAACGTGCGTAATCAAAACCGGAATATTACAATATTCCACCAGGGAAACTTTTCCACTCATTACCAATTTCATTGACATTAATACGAAAACTAATAACGAAGTCGATGATCTTTTTTTCTGAAATATTGACAATATATTTTATCAACATTAAAAAATATTTGTGAAATGTTTTGAATGCATTTTGAAAAGACTGTTTTGTCCGTTGATACATTGAAACATTGAAATGATTCGCTGAAAGTTTTTTAAACATTTTAGCGAAATGTGAAAAAAAGGTATATCACGAAGTTGTATAAACTTTACATTAATTGCATATTACTAGTGTTAGATGTGCAACAGATATGGCGGTTTCTTATCTTCACACTACCTTGGGTTATCAGTGTTAGATAAACAGCGATATAAGCATGTTGTGTGATAAACATTACAAATTTTCGTTACGGAACTGCTAATTCTACAAGGCTTTATAAACTTCGCATTCACTGCATACTGCCTATCTCATATGAATATTGTTATATGCCTGGTACGTAACCGTTACAGACATTTGTTTTATATTTGTAATAGCATAACGTTTTGTAACATTTCTATTGCGTATTACAAATTATATATAACATGTTATTTCCACGTCACATAACATTTACATTGCACAAGTATTACATTGTTACGTTACATGTAACTTCCATGTTATATTGCTTGAACAGAGTGTGTTCACTGGGAGGGATACTGGAATACGTGGGACTGGTCAAGATACACTGAACAACCGATAATCCCTAATGAAAATGTATCAAGTCGCAGAAGTAGGTGCGAAAAATCAATGAACTCACCTGGAAAGCCTGTCTGTTATGTTTCGCGTCTGAGGAACACAACGTGGACAATTGCTCGTATCGCTAAACAAAACCAAACCAATGTTTATTGAAGGGCCCGCGAAATATTTTCAAAATATTTTTAAAACATTTAATAAATGTTTTTTTTTTTGGGAAAAGGTTTAAAGAAGATATTTTTAAAAATCTTTTCACAAAAATATTTCCCTGCAACGTGGATATTTATTAATTAGCATATTTGACAGCGGTTTGGCACTCATATTTGTTATTCTCTAGACGGACCCTACTCGAGAATGCGAAAAAAAAGTGGAGTTGATGAAAACTCATCAGGATTATTATGTATAATAAAATAGTAATATTAATATTTTTTTTTGTTTTTTTTTTTTAAGTTTATGTTCACGCATATGAATATCTTTGCGCGGCGTCAAGAAATAATTAATACTGCGCGTGAGGCTGACGACCACGCGCTACGTAATACTATGCAAGACTAGCGCTTGACGATGAGAATATGACTTCGAATTATTGCGTCATGATTCCAATGACAGAACGTTCCGATAATAGAACGTTCCGCTAATGAATGGTTCGCATAATCAGGGTTCGATTATAATTGCAAGAGTCTCGAAACATTTTTAAAATATGCAAAAAAAATAAAAAATAAAAAAAATTATCCATCTTTTACCGAACGACGTTTTTAGAATATTAACTCTCGCGCAATATCGCGGCTTTGTAATAATGAGGCAGCGGAAACCACGCAGAGAAAAAAAAAAGTTATGAGAATTCAATTCGCTAATTATATCGGAAAAAAAATAATTTGCATCTCAAATATCACATTTTGCAATCGACGGTAATCGATGAATCATTTATTTATTCCCCGAATTTTCACGTCAGGAAATTATTATAAGATTGAAAGCAACATAACGAGAGCCGAGACTTCTCGTGAACTACCAAATATATAATAAGGTGGTCTTTGAGGTAGGTCTGTCGCCTGGTGTTCATTTCGCGCAAGTTCGAGAAAAATTGGGCAAAATTGCAAATACTTCTCGATGATATAAAAATGTGAAAAAAAATCATGCATATTAAAGATACTAAAAAGATTCATTTTGCATAGTAATAATTCCAAAATGTTGTTAACGAATTGATGAAAAAAAATTGGTCAACAAATTTCCCGGAAACCCAACTTTTTTTAAATTAAAAATGATTCGTTCATTTTTCTGAATACGTATACATTTTTTCAAATTTTTGAATATGCTTTGATTTTTTTTTTAATCCGGAAAAAATGTGTGAAAAACAAAAAATTCAAATCACATTTAAAAATCTGAAAGAATTCTTATGTGTTCAGAGAAATTAACGAATTATTTTCGCAATAAAAAAATGGTATTTTTTTCGTCCGTTTTTGGGGTTTTTTTTTTTTTTTTTTGCGATACTCGCCCAGCAAACACTCAATGTAGCAGCTACATAACATTTAGGTCTTAAAAAGTCGTAACGCTGTTATATAACATCGCCATAAATGTTATGTCTTCTTTTAATAACAATTATGACATGAAATTATGCGGAAACGAAATGTAAATATTATATAATATTTCTGTAACAAAATATACGTACTATACGAAAACGTACTTGTTACGTAAATGTTATTAATAGTTACATATTTGATACATAACTATTTCCCTATTCTATTACTTTCTTGAGTGAGAAAAAGTTCATCACTGGTGAATCACCGGTTATCTTCTTGCTACATAACGTGTTACTTTCTGTGCGATAACTGCTACATCAACGTTATCTATTTGTGTTTGCTGGGCGTATGCACTATCGCGATGTGCACCAAAGCGCTGTGCACGATATCTGACGGTCGTCTGTTTGGTGACGGTGGTAATGGTGTGCATAATAGCGTTGTGCACTATTACGCAGTCGTTGTGTACTAACGATATGTGTGCAGTTTCAATAAGTAACACAGTTTTATTGGTATACTTTATTCACACTCTTTGCTCGTGACTCTCGGTGTTACGCCATCTTGAGTCATTACTGATGCAGGAACTACTGAGTCCTCAGTAATAATTACTGACTGTTGAGGAGTAACTAGAAAGTGGTAACTCCATGTGTAGTGACTACTGCAATGCCAGCAGGGACTACTGAACCTCCAGTAGTCACTACTGGACCCCGAGTAGTTCCTTTCGGTGAGGGCAAAATTCCAGCAGGGAACTACTAGAAACTACGTAAATTCCCAGTAGTGAACTACTGGAAACTACGTGAATTCCCCGTAGTGAACTACTGGAAACTACGTAAATTCCCAGTAGTGAACTACTGGAAACTACGTGAATTCCCAGTAGTGAACTACTGAAAACTACGGGAATTCCAAGTAGTGAACTACTGGAAACTACATGAATTCCCAGTAGTGAACTACTGGAAACTACGTGAATTCCCAGTAGTGAACTACTGGAAACTACGTGAATTCCCAGTAGTGAACTACTGGAAACTACGTGAATTCCCAGTAGTGAACTACTGGAAAGTACGTGAATTCCCAGTAGAGAACTACTGGAAACTACGTGAATTCCCAGTAGTGAACTACTGGAAACTACGTGAATTCCCAGTAGTGAACTACTGGAAACTACGTGAATTCCCAGTAGAGAACTACTAGAAACTACGTGAATTCCCAGTAGTGAACTACTGGAAACTACGTGAATTCCCAGTAGTGAACTACTGGAAACTACGGGAATTCCCAGTAGTGAACTACTGGAAACTACGTGAATTCCCAGTAGTGCACTAATGGAAACTACGTGAATTCCCAGTAGTGAACTACTGGAAACTACGTGAATTCCCAGTAGTGAACTACTGGAAAGTACGTGAATTCCCAGTAGAGAACTACTGGAAACTACGTGAATTCCCAGTAGTGAACTACTGAAAACTACGGAAATTCCTAGTAGTGAACTACTGGAAACTACGTGAATTCCCAGTAGTGAACTACTGGAAACTACGTGAATTCCCAGTAGTGAACTACTGGAAACTACGTGAATTCCCAGTAGTGAACTACTGAAAACTACGGGAATTCCCAGTAGTGAACTACTGAAAACTACGGGAATTCCTAGTTGTTAACTACTGGACATTCATAGTAGTTTGGAGTAGTTAACTACTCAGCAGTAGTTAACTACTCAAAATACCCAGTAGTGTTCAGTAGTTAACTGCTCAATACTTCGAGTTGTTTTCGGTAGCCCGCCAATTTAGCACTGGGCAGTAGTTCAGTAGTTTATTAGTAGTTAACTACTGGATACTGCCAGTAGTATTTTGCAGTAGTTTTCAGTAGTTCTTTTCGGTGAGGGTACGACTATGTTCAAAATGTATATATCTCGATGGGTTTTATAACATTCCGAGTGCATTTTTTTTCAACCAAGACAACCAAGTTTGTTTGTTTCAACCGAGACAAAAAGCTTTCCACAATGAGGAGGCAAAAGAAAATGAAAAAAAAAAAAAAAAAATCTCAACAAACTGTTTTTATAAAATTCAGGTGGCGGATTCTCGAACGAATTAGTCCGTATTCCAAAAGCCAGGGAAGAAATGACATCGGTAGTGAATCTTGTGCACGTGTCTTTCAACTCGACGGCTACGTCAGCGCCCTCGCCGCCTTTGAACCGTTCGTCGATAAAGGCGTTGAGCGACACGGCCGACTCGAGCATGAGTGCGAAGAGGTTCTTCAGTTTGCCGCTAGTGAATGCCGGCGAAAGTTTCGTCCTCAGATAGCGCCACTCGGGATTCTTCACCGAGAACAAACCCTTTTTTTTTTTTTTACATATGGGAAAAACGTGTATAAAAACAGAAAATTCAGGGTGAATTTAAAAATCTGAAAAAAATTCATACGTATTCAGAAATATGAACGAACAATTTTCAGTTAAAAAAAAAAAAAGTTAGGTTTCCGGGATATTTGATGAACAATTTTGTTTTTCATCAATTTGTTAATAACATTTTAGAATTATTATTATGCAAAATTAATCCTTTCGGCATCTTTAATAAACTTGATTTTTTTGCAGATTTTTATACCATCGAGAAGTGTCTACAATTCCCTCTCATTTCTCTGAAACTTAAGTGAAGTGAACACTATTAGCAAGGACTACCTTAAACGAGGTTTTTGGATCCTGAAGAGAGGGGAAAAAGAAAATAGACCATACATTGGCGTATAACAAATTCGGAGGACTCTCCATGAGAAATTTCTCACAAATTTTCTGACACTCTCAGAGAAATTTTCGAACATATTCGGACAAACATTTTCACCGCGGAAGCAATGACTGTCATTGTCATTGTTACTTTGTCTCCGGCTTCGGCGCTGATGCTTCGTCGATGAGAGTTTCAGTATCTTCCTCGGGCCTCGAGCATACCCGAGAACACCGATTGGTCTAACGTAATAATCGCTATGTGCTGATAAACACTCGTCATCATCTTGAGATTTTCTTGAAGTCCAGCAGAATACCGTCGGCAGCAGCGGTAAACGTCGAACGGCTATCCAGGACACTTTTGTTTTTGGCCTGCTGCGATATCTCGTAATCACGGAGTACCATTGCGATCACTATCTTAGCATGGAGTTGTCCGACTTTCATACCTGGTGCAAAAAAAATATCAATTATTAGAGTATAATAATGAGTATAATAATGATTATTATTATTATTATTATTATTATTATTATTATTATTATTATTATTATTATTATTATTATTATTATTATTATTATTATTATTATTATTATTATTATTATTATTATTATTATTATTATTATTATTATTATTATTATTATTATTATTATTATTATTATTGGACTTTTTCGTCGTTAGATTTTTTTGCCCGTCTAATCTGATTCAAGATATATGATTTTGAAACAAAAGCGCATCTCCCTAAATGGATAGATTAAAAAATCTGAAAAAATTCACAAAGAGTACTTTGAAGCGATACTAAAATGTGTCTAATTATGGGACAGATCTGAGAAGATCGAAAAAAAAAAATTGGTTGAGTTGACAGCGAATGCCTCGAATATGTGAAAGCAATGTGATCGTATAAAAAAATTGTAAGATTGTATGTGCAAAGATCAGTACGAGGGGTGAATTCCTATTTCGAGGAAGCCAATAATTTGTCGGGCTATGTTTGTAGGGCTCTGGAGACATACTAAATTATAACTTTGCTGGTAAATCAACATTGAACACTGTGGTTGAATGTTTTAAAAAAATATTAGCGCATAGTAAAACTATTTTTAAAAAAATATTTTCACGAAATTTAAGCAGTGGATACTTTTCCCCGAAATGGGCGACATGGCCACTTTTAATGGTCCCTAGCAGGTCAGACGACTATTGAAAGACTCATAAAACGACTGGTCGTTCTGTGACACTTTCCCCCCCCCTTAATAAGAGCCGAAAGAAAGACCAATTGTTAGGTTGAGAACGGGTCGTTTTTCCATCAATGACTGCAAAATGACCACAAAAACGACCAATGTGTGAATTCCTGAAAGAGATCTAAGTTGGCCCTCGCGGACCTCCCACTCGTGACTTGTGGTTCGGATTCGGTAGTTTTTTCCCACATCCGACCCCAAACCAACCGGTCAATTGGTGCACCAAACTAAGC
Source organism: Amblyjoppa fuscipennis (assembly GCA_963575735.1). Classification (NCBI taxonomy): domain Eukaryota; kingdom Metazoa; phylum Arthropoda; class Insecta; order Hymenoptera; family Ichneumonidae; genus Amblyjoppa; species Amblyjoppa fuscipennis. The sequence goes on from OY754497.1 coordinate 9,175,576, forward strand.
AGTGTTCCAACTTTTCAATTGTTGATTTTGGGTTAGTTCTTGTAAACCAACTGTAAACCAACTTTCTTTCTTTGTTCTTTGATTCTTTGGACTCGACGAAAGGTTGGATCACGTTTGGATATTATAAACCGACCCCAAATCCAACGGAATTCGATGGAAAAACTACCTTTCCTCAACCTAACAATTGGCCATTCTTTCGAACGAAAAGTGTCACCGTACGACCAATCGTTTTTTCGGTCTCTTCCCCAATAGACAAATGACTGCGTAATGGCAGCAGAAACGCGTAAGGCAGCGGCACGTCGTGACAGCACACGCGAAGTGACATACGGCCACATTAAGCTAATTTTTGACATCACGTCGTGCCATATCTTCGTACCATCGCATTGCAGTCACATTGGCATCGCATCTTGACGACTGTTTCGGTCATCGATTACTACACAACGTGTTATCGTGAGTATGAAGGATTACCGTCGTGACGACGTATTTGTGTCAAATAGGCAGCATATTTTCGGCTAAAATGACATAATATGACGGCTTTATGACGTCTTAATTACAGCATATTATGCTATTGCGTTTTATGACGATACAAAAATGTAAAAAAAAAAACTATTCAATTTTAATTGTATACATGAACTTACTCTGCTGGCAGGCACCAGATAAACCCGGAAAAAACGCTTTATCGTAAACTGTACGTTTCGGAGGTAATTTAATTAACAAATAAAAATCTTGTTTTCATAAGATCTGGATAGCCGAGTGGATTAAGGCGCAATGGTCGGATTTGGTAAGACCCAGGGTAGGCTGTTCGATCCTCAGCGAGTGATAGAGTTAATAGCCTTTTTCCGGAATTATCTTGTGCCTGTCGGTAGAGCTGAGTTCGTAAAGATAATTAAAAGTAATGAATACTACTTTTTTTTTTTAATTTTTGCATTGTCACAAAACGCAATGGCACGATATGCTGTAATTAAGACGTTATAAAGCTATCATATAATGTCATTTCAGTCTGAAAGGCGCTGCCCATTTGACACAAATACGTCGTCACGATGGGAACCCTTCGCACCCACGATGACACGTTGTGCAGTAGTTTTGGTGGCGTCATGTCATCGTCTGATCGCGACGCTATTTACGGTGAGTCTCAATTATACCGCTACAGTGAAACCACCGTGTGCCGAGACAGATAGTGTATAGGAACTACAGCACTAAATTGTCGTCCCATGCTCGAACCCCGAAGGGATCTCGCGCCCATTAAGAGCAAACGCAACGAAACGTCCTATTCTACATTCGTAGCGTTGTCGCGTGCCCCCCAGAGGCCTCCTCGAAATGAAGTGTGGATTGGACGTGAAGCATCCAACGGGCGATGTCACACCTCCCCCAGGCTACCTTGACTGGCTGAGTTCACAATGGAACTCATTCCTAACGAGTGATGGTTGCCACCCGGTGGTATGTAGACTCAAGCGAGGCTCGGACACGCCCTCGACGGTTCAGTCCAGACTGTCTCATGTCACACGTATGGTCTTGAGCGCGACGTGCACCAACTCAACTAGCTCGTTGGCCTCCTCCCGTAGAAGTCGGTCCACCGAGAACCATTGTTTGATACCCTTTGGGAAGGATACCCAATTTGGGCACTGGGGTGACAATCGATCAGCCGTTCATCCCCGGCCATCCTTGACCAACCACTCGCCCACCACACCTAGGGTCCGCTGGATTTCAACTCCGTTCAAGACAAATCACCGAACGCCATGCGACAAAGCATTAGCGCCCGACGAGTCGTATCGACATTCGAACCAACAGTCTCTCATGGTGTGGCATGAGAGGCTTATTGGATTTTTGTAACAACTCCCCCAGAGCAGCCTAATACGAGCTCTATCTGGGTTCGTTGAGCCTGAGATCCCGGTTTGCCCTCGATTGAGGTGTACAGTGCGTGCCCCGTGAAGGCCAGATCCCAGACTTGGCGTGAAGAGGCTATAAGTTTCGCTTACACTGTCCCATTAAGGTAAAGAGAGATTTTATGGGTACGTTGAGGTAACGCACTGTCTACGCTTTTCACGGCTCGAGCGCTCGTCCACAACGCGTGATCCTCATTACCCCCCATTTACCTTCGCACCCGTGCACCGAGACAGTAGCCAAGACGCGATGCCAATGTGACTCCAATGCGATGGTACGAAGAGATGTCACGAGGCGATGTCAGAGATTAGCTCAATGTGGCCGTATGTCAATTCGCTTGTGCTGTCACGACGTGCCGGTGCCTGACGTGTCTCTGCTGCCATTACGCAGTAATTTCTTGCCCATCACAGCACGTTTGTCTAGCTGGGTAATTGACAGTCGTTGAAGACGGTTGCTTGAGCCGCCATCGGTGGTGGCCATCTTATCCGGACATTGCAAGACAAGATGGCCACGTCAGTGGAAGTGAGTCACCGCCTGCAACAGCGGGCGGTGGCCATGTCAGCCGTCGTGTCCGAGGGAGATTGCCGATCACAAATAGTTATTTATAGAGCTGCAATTAAATCACGCATCTAACGCCTCATCCCAGATAGAAAAACGTGCCGTCAAATGGGTATTATACCCATTGGTAACGCCACCGCTCCGTCGCCGTGCCGTCATTTTTCTATCTGGGATATGTCTGATCAACCTCCAACATAGCGTCGAAATATTGTTGAAGGGTTTCGATTATCTTTTTTTTTTTTAAATATCTCAAATATTTTATCAATATCAAAGTATATTTGTGAGACGTTTTTGAAACATTTTGAAAAAATTTTTTTGCAAAACGTGCGTGAATAGTTCCCGCTTTTCGTGCCTGTATAAAGTGCGGCGAAAGTGGCGCTTTCTAGCGGTGGATGCGCGAAAACTTTTTTGCACACTTTTTTCACACTCTATCTACTGTTTTGCACACTTTTTGTTTTTTTTTTTCACATATCCCAGCTACTTTCGCGTACACTTAGCTGGCAGCACTGTAGCCATTTGTTCGCACGCACTTTACAGGCACGAAAAGCGGGAATTTTCTTGCACTTGTCACAAAAAATCGTTTTTGAAAGGTTTCAACAATATTTTTTTGCAAGCTTTCAATAATATATTTTTTTTTTTTTAAGGTTTCAATGATATTGTTTTGAAAGGCTTGATTAATTTTTTTTTTTTTTTTTTTTTTTTTTAAATATCTAAAATATTTTGTCAATATTAAAGTATATTTGTGTAACGTTTTTAAAACATTTTGAAAATATTTTTTGTCCGCTTATAAATAATAAATTGAAATTTTTTTTTTTTATAAAATATTTCACTCAAATGTTTGTTTGTCAAACGTTTCAGCGAAATGTAAACGATTGCATCATCGACCCAAATTGCACTACAACAGCATCGGCATAAACTCGGAAAAATTGTGTAAAAATATTTCGATGAGATACGAAAACAAAAGTATATCAAACGATTTTATCGCCATGCGTCATATAAAAAGATCGGATGTGTTGAAAGATTAAATATGTCCTTGAAATATTTTCATAGAATATTTCAAAATATTATTTACGGATTTTACCGAATATATCGTAAGATTCGAATGATTGAAAATATTACTAAAATAATTTCAATATATTTCGTGCTAAAAGGGCTGGATTAGAAGCAATAACATTTTTTTATTAAATTAACAAAAAAAAAAAAAATTAATTGTCGCCGTCGGTAATAAAAATTTTAATGCTATTTCCGCAAGAGTATATCGAAACTTTGGCGTCCAACGGTAGAGGGCGCCACTGCGAGGCTAACGGACGATTTCCTAATAAAATTTCACGAACAACTGTCGGTAAAACAGTTCAATTTTTATTGAATATGTTAAACATTAAATAACAAAATCTCCTCAACGATTCGACAAATGGAAATCGGTGTCTCGATTTTAATACTAATTACTGGGCTCGACTTAACAACTCCGCTCGATGGCCTTTGGCACCTTCCGTCAATCCCGCGGTGGCGCCCTCTAACGGTAGACCACCAAAGTTTCGACACATTCTTGCAGAAACAACGTTGGAATTTTTATTACTGACAGCGATTTGACAGATGACTTTACGATCGTGCGATGCTAATAGAAAAATAATTATTATTTTAAAATGTTAATCTAATAAAGAAATTTTAGCGCTTTTTAGTTCAGCCCATATAGCATGAAATATTTTGCAATAATTTTAGTAATATTTTCAATCCTTCAAATCTCACGAAATATTTGTAATATATATGAAAACAATATTTTGATATATTCTATCGAAATATTTCAGAAACATACTTAAGGTAAATCGGAGCGATACAAACCCCCAAACGTGAGTTTAAGAGAAAATTTCGGCCGAAATTTTAATGAAATTTCGAGCTTTTCAATGAAATTTTCAGACATATTCAGAGAAATTTTCAGACATATTCAGAGAAATTTTCAGACATATTCGGAGAAAATTTCAGACATATTCGGAGAAATTTTCGGTTCTAATACCCCGAGAGCTTAAAAATTATCGGGTATTTCCCGATTGTTTCGTTGCGTAGCAACGAGCGAGATAAGTTTTGCTTAAAAAAATCCCGAGCGCGCAGCGCGAGGGATTTTTGAGCAAAACTTATCTCGATCGATGCTACGCAGGGAAACAAGAGGGAAATACCCGATTAATTTTTAAGCTTGAGGGGTATTCGGCTGATTATTTTTTCAACCTCAATTTCGACCAATGAGATTGTGGTATTTAACATTTTCCTGACAAGGTTTTATTTCGTTTTATTTTATTTCACATATTTTTTCTCTGTACAAAATCCAGTAAATTGGGCCCAAATCGACTTCTTGCTCTTCTCTGTATTAGCCGGGACATTCTGTTTGATTTTTTTAGAGATGCTCTCTAGAGATTCATCACCAAATCGCTTTCTTCGCTCACTCATGTCCATGCTCGTGAATAGCAATTTGACGTTTAATCATTCGCATAGGTTACAAGTGACAGAAAAATTAATGTTTATCGCCTAGCAACCTAGCCGGAAAATTTTCGAAAAATTATCGATATAATTTAGACCTAGTTGTACCACGTGATGTCAAATACCGCGCTCTCATTGGTCGAAATTGGGGTTGAAAAAATAATCAGACATATTCAGAGAAATTTTCAGACACATGCAAATAAATTTTCAGACATATTCGGAGAAATTTTCAGACATATTCAGAGAAATTTTCAGACATATTCGGAGAAAATTTCAGACATATTCGGAGAAATTTTCAGACATATTCAGAGAAATTTTCAGACATATTCAGAGAAATTTTCAGACATATTCAGAGAAATTTGCAGACATATTCAGAGAAAATTGCAGACATATTCAGAGAAACTTTCAGACATATTCAGAGAAATTTTCAGACATTCAGAGAAATTTTCAGACATTCAGAGAAATTTTCAGACATATTCAGAGAAACTTTCAGACATATTCAGAGAAACTTTCAGACATATTCAGAGAAATTTTCAGACACATTCAGAGAAGCTTTGAGACACATTCAGAGAAGCTTTGAGACATATTCAGAGGGAAACTTTCAGACATTCAGAGAAACTTTCAGACATTCAGAGAAACTTTCAGACATTCAGAGAAACTTTCAGGCATTCAGAGAAACTTTCAGACATTCAGAGAAACTTTCACACATATTCAGACAAATTTTCAGACATTCACAGAAACTTTCAGACATATTCAGAGAATTTTTCAGATATATTCAGAGCAACTTTCAGACTTATTCAGAAAAATTTTCAGACTTATTCAGAAAAATTTTCAGACTTATTCAGAAAAATTTGTAGACATTCAGAAAAATGTTCAGACATACTCAAAAAAAATGTTCAGACATTCAGAAAAATGTTTAGACATTCAGAAAACTTTTTAGACATATTCACCAAAATTTTCGGACATATTCAGAAAAATTTTCAGGTATATTCAGACAAATTTTCAGACATATTCACAGAAATATTTTCAGCGGGGCGGGAGGGAAAAAGATCTCCGCCGGGTAAGTTAGGAAACTGTCGTGGATTAACTTACCAACACACATCCTCGGGCCGATACCGAACGGCATGTAGGCGTCGCTCACTTTTACACCGTCGGCGAACCTTTCCGGATTGTACACCTCCGGCTGATCGAAGAACCTTGGATCTTCTTGAAGCCCGTACAGTGATATGTATACCGGCGTACCTTTTTCTAACACGATATCAGTGCCCGGAATCTGAGATGGTTCGATTAAAAAAAAAAAAAAAAAGATTATCAAATCGTTTAGCAATCAATCAGTTTGAGATTTATCTCGGGCTCGTCGTGGATTCAATGAAACACGTGCTAAGAAACCGTGTGAATGGGTATCGATCAATCTAATCGAGCATCAATAAGGCCAGATTAGATTTCTTTTCTTTTCAAATTGTAATTGTAGCTCGATTTCTTCATATAAAATACGGTGAGCAAAAAATTACCGACAGCAAAAAAAAAGGCCAAATTTAGTTTTCTATTAATTCAAAAAAAAAAAAAAAAAATGACCAATCGTTTGTTTTGAGGGGAAAATCCAATTCCGATGCCGAACGATTTTTCGAACTTACTGTGTAGTTTTCACGAGTGTATCTGTCGATAGTCGATACCGGTGGATGCAACCGTATTCCCTCGGCGAGTGCTTGATCGAGATACTTCATGTTGTTGAAAGCCTCGTATGTCAGGCCGTGTTTCTCGATCGATTTTTCAATATCGTCACGTACTCGACTTTGGTACTCGGGATTATTTGCCAGTTCCATCAGGGTGAAACTCACCGTTGTGGAACTCGACTCAAAGCCCGAAAAGAACGTTCCCGATTGGTACAGCAGATTCTCGCCTTCGAATTCTAAGACACAAAACATTGTCATTGTCATCGCTGTCAATGTCGTCGCTGTCACTGTCATCGCTGTCATTCTCGTCGCTGTCACTGTCGTCGCTGTCACTGTCGTCGCTGTCACTGTCGTCGCTGTCACTGTCATCGCTGTCACTGTCATCGCTGTCACTGTCATCGCTGTCACTGTCATCGCTGTCACTGTCATCGCTGTCACTGTCATCGCTGTCACTGTCATCGCTGTCACGGTCATCGCTGTCACGGTCATCGCTGTCACTGTCATCGCTGTCACTGTCATCGCCGTCACTGTCATCGCCGTCACTGTCATCGCCGTCACTGTCATCGCCGTCACTGTCATCGCCGTCACTGTCATCGCCGTCACTGTCATCGCTGTCACTGTCATCGCTGTCACTGTCATCGCTGTCACTGTCATCGCTGTCACTGTCATCGCTGTCACTGTCATCGCTGTCACTGTCATCGCTGTCACTGTCATCGCTGTCACTGTCATCGCTGTCACTGTCATCGCTGTCACTGTCATCGCTGTCACTGTCATCGCTGTCACTGTCATCGCTGTCACTGTCATCGCTGTCACTGTCATCGCTGTCACTGTCATCGCTGTCACTGTCATCGCTGTCACTGTCATCGCTGTCACTGTCATCGCTGTCACTGTCATCGCTGTCACTGTCATCGCTGTCACTGTCATCGCTGTCACTGTCATCCCTGTCATTCTCGTCGCTGTCACTCATCGCTGTCACTGTCATCGCTGTCATTCTCGTCGCTGTCACTGTCGTCGCTGTCACTGTCGTCGCTGTCACTGTCGTCGCTGTCACTGTCGTCGCTGTCACTGTCGTCGCTGTCACTGTCGTCGCTGTCACTGTCATCGCTGTCACTGTCATCGCTGTCACTGTCATCGCTGTCACTGTCATCGCTGTCACTGTCATCGCTGTCACTGTCATCGCTGTCACTGTCATCGCTGTCACTGTCATCGCTGTCACTGTCATCGCTGTCACTGTCATCGCTGTCACTGTCATCGCTGTCACTGTCATCGCTGTCACTGTCATCGCTGTCACGGTCATCGCTGTCACGGTCATCGCTGTCACTGTCATCGCTGTCACTGTCATCGCCGTCACTGTCATCGCCGTCACTGTCATCGCCGTCACTGTCGTCGCTGTCACTGTCGTCGCTGTCACTGTCGTCGCTGTCACTGTCATCGCTGTCACTGTCATCGCTGTCACTGTCATCGCTGTCACTGTCATCGCTGTCACTGTCATCGCTGTCACTGTCATCGCTGTCACTGTCATCGCTGTCACTGTCATCGCTGTCACTGTCATCGCTGTCACTGTCATCGCTGTCACTGTCATCGCTGTCACTGTCATCGCTGTCACTGTCATCGCTGTCACGGTCATCGCTGTCACGGTCATCGCTGTCACTGTCATCGCCGTCACTGTCATCGCCGTCACTGTCATCGCCGTCACTGTCATCGCCGTCACTGTCATCGCCGTCACTGTCATCGCCGTCACTGTCATCGCTGTCACTGTCATCGCTGTCACTGTCATCGCTGTCACTGTCATCGCTGTCACTGTCATCGCTGTCACTGTCATCGCTGTCACTGTCATCGCTGTCACTGTCATCGCTGTCACTGTCATCGCTGTCACTGTCATCGCTGTCACTGTCATCGCTGTCACTGTCATCGCTGTCACTGTCATCGCTGTCACTGTCATCGCTGTCACTGTCATCGCTGTCACTGTCATCGCTGTCACTGTCATCGCTGTCACTGTCATCGCTGTCACTGTCATCGCTGTCACTGTCATCGCTGTCACTGTCATCGCTGTCACTGTCATCCCTGTCATTCTCGTCGCTGTCACTCATCGCTGTCACTGTCATCGCTGTCATTCTCGTCGCTGTCACTGTCGTCGCTGTCACTGTCGTCGCTGTCACTGTCGTCGCTGTCACTGTCGTCGCTGTCACTGTCGTCGCTGTCACTGTCATCGCTGTCACTGTCATCGCTGTCACTGTCATCGCTGTCACTGTCATCGCTGTCACTGTCATCGCTGTCACTGTCATCGCTGTCACTGTCATCGCTGTCACTGTCATCGCTGTCACTGTCATCGCTGTCACTGTCATCGCTGTCACTGTCATCGCTGTCACTGTCATCGCTGTCACTGTCATCGCTGTCACTGTCATCGCTGTCACTGTCATCGCTGTCACTGTCATCGCTGTCACTGTCATCGCTGTCACTGTCATCCCTGTCATTCTCGTCGCTGTCACTCATCGCTGTCACTGTCATCGCTGTCATTCTCGTCGCTGTCACTGTCGTCGCTGTCACTGTCGTCGCTGTCACTGTCGTCGCTGTCACTGTCGTCGCTGTCACTGTCGTCGCTGTCACTGTCGTCGCTGTCACTGTCATCGCTGTCACTGTCATCGCTGTCACGGTCATCGCTGTCACGGTCATCGCTGTCACTGTCATCGCTGTCACTGTCATCGCTGTCACTGTCATCGCTGTCACTGTCATCGCTGTCACTGTCATCGCTGTCACTGTCATCCCTGTCATTCTCGTCGCTGTCACTGTCATCGCTGTCACTGTCATCGCTGTCATTCTCGTCGCTGTCACTGTCGTCGCTGTCACTGTCGTCGCTGTCACTGTCGTCGCTGTCACTGTCGTCGCTGTCACTGTCATTGCTGTCATTCTCGTCGCTGTCACTGTCGTCGCTGTCACTGTCGTCGCTGTCACTGTCGTCGCTGTCACTGTCGTCGCTGTCACTGTCGTCGCTGTCACTGTCGTCGCTGTCATTCTCATCGCTGTCATATATAGAAATTACAAAAGCTCACTGTAAACATCGTTCTGTTCGCCGTTCTTAAGTTGAACGAGTGAGTCGATAAAGTCGCCCCTCTTGAAGCCCTCCTTCTCGCGCTTATCGACGGCGTTCCAGAATACCTTGCGAACGAATTTAGAGTTGAACAGCATCGGCGAACCGATTAGCTCGACGAGTTCGGGCATGAAGAAGACCGTCACCAGAGCTACCATTCTCTTGAAACCGTGAAAGAATTCACCGACTGAAACATAGAAGAGGAGAAAAAAAATATATAAATCGCGAGAAAAAATTCGTCGAGTTCCGGTGAAAATTTTTCGCGTCCACCATTGTCAATACACTACACATATGCCCCAATAATCTTGCAGGATCATGATATTCACATAAACGCTCCGATGTGCAGTCGAACCTTCAATGATAACTTTACAAGGAATCAAGAAAACCGAATATTATAGTTTGCGAAATGACATGAACGTAGTGTTACGATTGACGCACAGGTGGCTCTGCATCATGCCTCATATTACGTTCATGCCGTACCGACGGTAGATGCGCGGGCACAGACGATGAGGACACTTTACATGACGCTAGTGAGACCTATACTAACGCTTTCGAAGTTTGGAACCCGTGCTTCGCGGTGTACACTCTCAAAAACTCGAGAGAGTGCAACACAAGTTCCTCCGAATGGGCGCTTTCAAGATGGGCCAACCAATGCATCAGAGGGACCATGATTACTCTCGCATAGCAACGGCGCTCCGAATCCCGAGTCTTGCATCGACCCGGGAAAAAATGATCATATCTGATCATATATGTCCATATCTGTAACAAATATGATTCTGATCGGATAATATATGATAATATACGATCAGATATGAACATATATACCCATGCCCGATAAGGTCGTCTTTCATATATGGTAAGATATGATCACGTATGATCAGATATGTTTAGATATGAATTCATATCTGAGCATATCTACTCATGCAAGATTGTACGTGAATCATATTTGATAATATATAATCACGTTGTACTTATGTGAAATTATATCTGATCATATATGAACATATGTGATCGGATAGTAATCACCCCTGATCATATCTAATCATATCTGAACGTATCTGAAGATATCTGATCATATCTGATCATATCTGATCATATCTGATCATATCTGATCATATCTCATCATATCTGTTCATGTATTAATCATATATAATCATATACTAAACATACCTGATCATATCTGAACATATCTGATCATATATGATCATATCTGAACATATCTGATCATATATGATCATATCTGATCATACATGATCATATCTGATCATATCTGATCATATCTGAACATATCTGATCATATCCGTACGTATCTGAACATATCTGATCATATCTGATCATATCTGATCATATCTGATCATATCTGATCATATCTGATCATATCTCATCATATCTGATCATATCTCATCATATCTGTTCATGTATTAATCATATATGAATAGTCATATAGTCATATAGACTATCTGGTGTCAAATTTGAACAAGTGTATTTTCGTATCCTCATGAATGATGTGTATCGATAAAGGTAAGACATTTACATTTTCTAAGCATTACGCGTGCAATATAACGAATAATGGTGTGGTTTAAGTAAAAATCGTTTATTACCGTCTGAAAAGAAAAATATTCAAAGTCCAATTGTCCTTCAGACATCTTATATATACCTTGTTTTTGTGACCGAGTGATAAGTGACTTGGTTTAACACGCTGTAGTTCTGGGTTCGTTTCCCGTTTACTGGTTTTTTTAAATTTTTATTTTATTGTTTTTTTTTTGTTTAATTTTATTTCACACATTCCATTACAAATGTGGGTTCCCCCCTGAAACATGTTGTTTCGTGTGATAACCCATCATTAAAATCGAGTTTTAACAGTTTCTTCGCCAAAATCTCGTGTCAGATATGACCATATCTGATCATATCTGTTTGTTTATCCATGGTCGCCAGAATAATGTTTTTTTTTTTTTTTTAGATGTGACCATACCTGATCAGATCTGTTCAAGAATGATCAGATCTGATCCATATATGATCAGATCTCGCCATTTCTCTGCTCCGATCAGATATGATCAATCAGATCTGATCCATATATGATCGTGTATGATCATTTTTTTTCCGGATCCTTAAGGGAACTAAACGACCGAATCTTCCTCTTCAAGATTATCTCGGGCAAGATCGATTGCCAAGGTCTAAATCAGAGATTCCGCTTACGTGATCATTACGAACAGAGCCCCGAGGAGGATGCCAACGTTCAAAGTTCCAACAGTGAGAAGCACCTTTGCGACGAGTTAAGGAATTTACCGCATCCGCCAAACGTGCCAACTACCTAGATCGTGAATTTTTCTCCGGGAGAAATGTTCAAAACTTCAGGACTGCGGTTTCAAACAATATTCTTCGTTTTGAGTAATTTAGAAACGAACCACTAGTCAGCGGCCTTACCGTGTGATTTTCTACACCAAATAAACTATATTTTTTTATAACGCATAAAGCGTGGAATACTTTATTGTTCTTTCTTTTCTTTATACTTAAAATAGAAAACATTTAAATTGTACGAAACAGTTAAATTGTAAAAGTGATTTTCCCGTCTACTACTGTAAATAAATAAATAAATAAATACATAAATAAATAAATAAAAATCTTTGACTTATTTGAGTTCGAAAGTCTTTGAGAACTTCAGACTTCTCCGATAAATTTCTCATACATTTTTCCGAGAATTCCGGCTATAAATCAGAGCTGGGCAGTATTTTAAATACTTGATGTATTTTAAGCATTTAAAATACATATTTTAAGTACTCAAATACTTTTTGGTATTTTAAGTACTTTTCAAAATACAAAATACTTTTGGTTTTCTTGGTTGTACGGTTAGGCCGGACAGGATGGATGGATGGACGGGATGGATGATGGGCGAGCGTAACCTAGCCGGCTCAGTCGTCCAAAATCTTCCACGTCCCACCACGTCCCACCACGTCCCACCACTTCCCACCACTTCCCACCACGTCCCACCACGTCCCACCACGTCCCACCACGTCCCACCACGTCCCACCACGTCCCACCACTTCCCACCACTTCCCACCACGTCCCACCACGTCCCACCACGTCCCACCACGTCCCACCACTTCCCACCACGTCCCACCACGTCCCACCACGTCCCACCACGTCCCACCACGTCCCACCACTTCCCACCACGTCCCACGACGTCCCACCACGTCCCACCACGTCCCACCACGTCCCACCACGTCCCACCACTTCCCACCACTTCCCACCACGTCCCACCACGTCCCACCACGTCCCACCACTTCCCACCACGTCCCACCACGTCCCACCACGTCCCACCACGTCCCACCACGTCCCACCACTTCCCACCACGTCCCACGACGTCCCACCACGTCCCACCACGTCCCACCACGTCCCACCACTTCCCACCACTTCCCACCACTTCCCACCACGTCCCACCACGTCCCACCACGTCCCACCACGTCCCACCACTTCCCACCACTTCCCACCACTTCCCACCACGTCCCACCACGTCCCACCACGTCCCACCACGTCCCACCACGTCCCACCACGTCCCACCACGTCCCACCACTTCCCACCACTTCCCACCACTTCCCACCACGTCCCACCACGTCCCACCACGTCCCACCACTTCCCACCACGTCCCACCACGTCCCACCACGTCCCACCACGTCCCACCACGTCCCACCACGTCCCACCACGTCCCACCACTTCCCACCACGTCCCACCACGTCCCACCATGTCCCACCATCCCGTATTGATTTTTAAAAAGTATTTAAAAAAGTACTTATAAATGTATTTAAAATACAAAAAGTATTTTGTATTTTAAATACTCATAGTATTTTTGTATTTTGTATATTAAGCACTTTCGAGTATCTTGCCCAGCTCTGCCATAAATCTAACAGTTCCACATTCCCATTGTTTTCCCGTCATTCGTCGTGCGTACAGTTTCAAAATTGATGTAGATCAAAAAACGACGAAACATACCCGCTCTGGTGAACTCGGCGTTAGGATAGTTGAAGGAGTCCATCTTTGTCCCTAGGGCGACACTGGCGATTAGATCTGTCGCATACTTGTAGCTGAGCTCCTGAGCGTCGACTTGCTTGACGCCCGTCTCGTCGTTCTTCTGCGCGCTCAGAAATTCCATCATTGGTCCGCCGGTCTCGATCATGAGGGGAAACATCTCCCTCAATTTGCCGCGCGTCAGCGTCGGCGTGATCTTTGCACGAAGATACTTCCAAGCCGGATTCTTAAGGCCGAAGAGATTCCTCATTCCGATGCTGTCCTTCTGCACCGAGCCGGCGAAATGACGGTCGGAGAAGTTCTCAAAGTCCCTTATCATTATCTGCTTTATGACGTCAGGATCTCTCAGCAGTATGCAGGGTTTGTGAAATATGTAGAAGCCCACATACGGCGAGTGGACGGTCGCCGATTTGTGCAGAACACCGAGATGCGAGCCCGGCGCCGTGCGAAACAGAACGGCATCCTTGAAGTTACCGAAAATCAAATCACTCGAGGCGAGTTGCTCGACGCCGCGACGCTTCCAGTAACTGAGCTTGTAACGCGCGTAGATCCAGAACAAAAGCACCGTCGAAATGATACCGGCGAGAACGAGAGCCACGTTGAGGCCGACCGGAATCAGGTCGAAAATCATCATGGCCGATTGTTCCCTCCTGAGGATGCGAAAATAGCGGATTTTTAATTTTTCGAAAAAAAAATTTCGGTACGGATACCTATTTTTGTTTTGTTTTGTTTTGTTTGTTTTTGCACTTTTTTTTTTAACGTCTCTGCCACTAACGACTCTACCGAAAGAGACAGCTCCGACAGGTCTACGACATGAGAACTCCGAAGCATTGGAACTCCACCAAAATCTACGGCTGAAAGTTATGTGACTCTACTAAAATCAAACGGTAAGGTAAACGGTTCGGATTAAAAGACCCCGATACAGTTTGTGACACCGACGACACATTTTTGTCTGCTGTAAAGTGAGTTTTTTTTTTTTTTTTTTTTTTAAATCGAAAATCGACTGTGTTCCATAGCAGGTCAAGCAACTCTTCGAAAAACTCATAAAACGCCTAGTCATTCTGCGACTAAGACGACCATGTTGAGAGCTTTTCTTTGGATCTTTCGTCGAGACTTTCATGGAAAAACGACTTATCCGAGTTTTCGCAAGCAGTCGAATGGCGAGTAGTTTTTTCATAAAAGACCCGAATAACGGAACCCCAAAAAGAGATCTCAACAGGGTCGTCTGTCCGGTTAGTCACTGATCGACGCTGATGGAACGACCCAACCTGGAGCTTTTTCGGTAATTCATACAGCGGTCGTTTCTGTGGTTGTTTTGCGGCAGAGCTGGACAGTATTTTAAATACTTCATGTATTTTAGGTATTTTAAGTACTCGTTAAGTACAAAATACAAAATACTTTTGGTTGTCTCCATATTTGGGCGGTACGGTCAGGTCGGTCAAGCTCGCTGATGGATGGGTGGATGGGTGGATGGGTGGATGGCTGGATGGCTGGATGGCTGGATGGCTGGATGGCTGGATCGGTGGATCCACCCATACACTCACCCACCCATCAATCCATCCACCCATCCACCCATCCACCCATCCACCCATCCACCCATCCACCCATCCACCCATCCACCCATCCACCCATCCACCCATCCACCCATCCACCCATCCACCCATCCACCCATCCACCCATCCACCCATCCACCCATCCACCCATCCACCCATCCACCCATCCACCCATCCACCCATCCACCCATCCACCCATCCACCCATCCACCCATCCACCCATCCACCCATCCACCCATCCACCCATCCACCCATCCACCCATCCACCCATCCACCCATCCACCCATCCACCAATCCACCCATCCACCCATCCACTCATCCACCCATCTAACTATCCACCCATCCAACTATCCACCCATCCAACTATCCAACCAACCAACTATCCAACCATCCAACTATCCAACCATCCACCCATCCACCCATCCACCCATCCACCCATCCAACTATCCACCCATCCAACTATCCACCCATCCAACTATCCAACCATCCAACTATCCAACTATCCAACCATCCAACTATCCAACTATCCCACCATCCACCCATCCAACTATCCACCCATCCAACTATCCAACCAACCAACTATCCAACCATCCAACTATCCAACCATCCACCCATCCACCCATCCAACTATCCACCCATCCAACTATCCAACCATCCAACTATCCAACCATCCAACCATCCAACCATCCAACCATCCAACCATCCAACCATCCACCCATCCACCCATCCACCCATCCACCCATCCAACTATCCACCCATCCACCATTATTATAAAAATTCTCGATTATTTGAATTATATAATAGCTGAACTTCATTCAAAAGGTTTTAATGCACGTGTTGAGTCAGTTCGTTAAGGACTACCTTAAGGACCACCTTAAGGTAGTCCTTGCGAATAGTGTTCACTTCGCATAAGTTTCAGAGAAATGAGAGCAAATTGCAAACACTTCTGGATGATATAAAAATCTGAAAAAAAATCAAGCATATTAAAGGTGCTGAAAAGATTAATTTTGCATAATACTAATTCCAAAGTGTTATTAAAAAATTGATGAAAAATAAAATTGTTCACCAAATATCTTGGAAACCTAACTTTTTTTTTTAATGAAAATTATTTGTTCATTTTTTTGAATATGTATGAATTTTTTCAGATTTTTAAATTCACTTTGATTTTTTTTTTTTTATATGGGAAAAACGTGTAGAAAAACAGAAAATTCAAGGTGAATTTAAAAATCTGAAAAAATTCATACGTATTCAGAAATATGAACGAACAATTTTCATTAAAAAAAAAACGTTAGGTTTCCGGGATATTTGTTGAACAATTTTATTTTTCATCAATTTGTTAATAACATTTAAGAATTATTATTATGCAAAATTAATCCTTTCGGCATCTTTAATACACTTGATTTTTTTGCAGATTTTTATACCATCGAGAAGTGTCTACGATTCCCTCTCATTTCTGTGAAACTTAAGTGAAGTGAACACTATTCGCAAGGACCACCTTAAGGAGGTCGTCTCGTTGCGTATTACCAAAGAGTGTGATTCATGTGCAATTCAAAGAGAATTTCGTCAACTTTCCGATCGAATAAAAATCTGAAAAAAAATCAACCATACAGAAGATGCTAAGAAGACTACTTTTCCATAATAATACTTCCATAAAGTTATTAATAAATTAGTTAAAAAAAAAAAATCATCGTTCAACGAATTAGTCGGTAAACTAATTTTTTCATTAGCCCAAATTTATTCGATAATTTTTTTCGAAAACTCATAAATTATCTAAGAATTTTTTCTAATACTTCAAAAATTCGTAATTTTTTATCTATAAAAAAAAATGAAAAAAAAATGTGGTTTCTTTAATTAGAAAAAATTCTCAAAAAATTCACAAGTATTCGAAAAAAAAAAAAAAATTATTGAGTCAATTTGGGTTAAAGAAAAAGTTACATTACCGGATAATTCGTTGAACAATGATTTTTTTTTTTTTTTTACCAATTTGTTCAGATTTTTTTGATTGTTTTCAGATTTTTATTCCGTTAGAAAGGCGTCGAAAATTCTTTGTGAATTGCACGTGAATCGCAATCTCTTTGGTAATGCGCAACGAGACGAAATCCTTAAGAACAAGAGGTATTTTTTTTTATTTAAAATCCATATAGCATTTGGTATTTAGTATTTTCGTTATTCTCTAGTATTTTGATCAACTCTGAAATTGACCATGTGACCAAGTCGATGATATTTCAATATCACTGTGTGACCATATGATTTTATTATCAATGTGGTTAATGCTCAAATCCGTCACGTGGCGTATTTTTCCGGTAAATAAAGTACGGTAAAATTACCGATCACATTCACCGCTCACATAATTATTCTTACCGATCGGACGACTAAAGTCCCGGCGAACTTTTCACAATATATTATTATTGATATTACTATTATTATTATTATTAATTATTTTTTTTTTTAAGTCTCTCGTCCGGCTATTGGTCGAATAAACTAGATTTAGATATAAAATAGAATTATATAAAAATTTATTCACTCGAAGGTTTAATTTAAAGGAAAAAAAGAGTAACTTTGAGAGAACCGTGCGGGACAAAGCGCAGCGAAGAGTGTCGGGTAAACATTTGTCATCTTAGGTTTTTATAGTGCGCTCGACTCCGCTGTTTGGCGAATAGACGTCGGATGTGCGTCTTTCCCCTGTCGTCGATGTGCGAAAACAAGCGGGAAGCTTCTGCCATGCCCACGGAGTGGGGCGATCAGCGAACAACATACAGACGGGTTAAGGAGTTTTTAGTACCGATCGACCGACCGATAATCGATAATTTCCTGCTAATACGATTGACCATGTTTTTTTTTTTTTTTTTTTTTTATCCTCCTCGGAAATCTTTCAGCACCTCCGTACTCGCGCGCAACGTTATCGAAACTTGTATAACTGAGCGTCGGTGTACAGCCTGATATAGACTCGCGCCATGAAACTTTGCTGCTGGCGCAATATTAACGATGTGCGCTGAAGGCGTCGCAAAGGGGGCAAATAAATTTCTCTTGTAAATTATGGCAAATGTCATGTCGAAACAAAACAAAAAAAAGAGTGTACACCGGCCAAATCAACGAGTGCAAGTTCAAAGCAATGAAAAAAAAAAAAAAAAAAAAAAAAAAAAAAAAAATTGAAATTTTTATATCGCTCACTCACGAAAGTTGAAAATTGAAATTTTTTATATCGTTTTCTCATAAAAGTTGCAAGTTGAAAGTTGACATTTTTATAACACTCTCATAATGTCCGTTTTTTTTTTTTTGCAAAGCTTCTACTATGAGAAAGCATCTACTATATCTTTGGCTTCCTCACAGAGGAAGCTTTGCGAATAAAGGAATATTATGAGAAAGTGTTATAAAAATTTCAACTTCCAACTTTCAACTTTTAAATTTTGACTTTTGGCTTTTGACTCTTGGGCTCTTGGGCTCTTGGGCTCTTGGGCTCTTGGGCTCTTGGGCTCTTGGGCTCTTGGGCTCTTGGGCTCTTGGGCTCTTGGGCTCTTGGGCTCTTGGGCTCTTGGGCTCTTGGGCTCTTGGGCTCTTGGGCTCTTGGGCTCTTGGGCTCTTGGGCTCTTGGGCTCTTGGGCTCTTGGGCTCTTGGGCTCTTGGGCTCTTGGGCTCTTGGGCTCTTGGGCTCTTGGGCTCTTGGGCTCTTGGGCTCCTGGGCTCCTGGGCTCCTGGGCTCCTGGGCTCCTGGGCTCTTGGGCGCTTGGGCTCTTGGGCGCTTGGGCTCTTGGGCTCTTGGGCTTTTGGCTTTTGTGAGGAAGCGTTATGAAAATTTCAATTTTCAACGTTTTTTTTTCAACATCAATGTCGTATTTAACTTTTAGGCAAAACTGCTGGCCGACTCAGGATTAGGGCGAAAAAATACACCGACCTTGCGCTTTTAGTCAAAGCGGATGTCGAATTTGTGCTACGGAGCGAAAAAAAATACATAAAGTTATGTGTTCCAAATTTTGTTCTATCTTTCGATTTTTACAAGAGAAATCAAAGTGACATCACTTCATCTATGCACACACAGACACATACATATCCAGACATTTTTTTAAATATGATTTTTCGATGTTTTGGTACATTCTTAACGCGTTGGCATTGGAATCTCGACTTTTTTTTTTTTTTTTTTTTTTTTTTTACCAAAAGCAAAACAACACATTAGGGTGTTTCTCAAAAAGAACATTTTTTTTTTTTTTTAATGTTGGTCCCACCCTTTTAAAGTATAGAATTCGATTAAAAATTGAACCTCGCGAAAAGCGGTTCCTAGCAAAAAAATCCTAAGTGGTGCCGCATTCGACGGCACCTTTTGAACGCAATTGTCAACGACCACCTTTGGTGAGGTGTTTTTTTAGATGAAACTATATACTTTCGAAGGGTGGGAATAATTTTTTTTTTCAACAAATTCACCATACTGAACATTTATAGTTGTCTGTATACGAATTAAAAAATCGAAATCGTTTGCGTTTATTTAAAAAAAAAAAAAAAAAGACAAAAAGTTAACCTCCCACCCCGTAGAACTACATTTTTTTCATCGACGAAAAAATCCAGCGAAAGGCAGTCGCTGACAATTAAGGAGGGAGTCTCGCTGCGCGCTGACTTCGCATAAGTTCGACAAAAATAATAGAAAAATTGCAAGTACTTCTTGATGGTATAAAAATCTGAAAAAATTCATGCATACTAAAGGTACTGAGAAGATTAATTTTGCACAATAATAGTTACAAAATGTTATTAAAAAATTGATGAAAAAAAATAATTGCTTGACAAATTTGCCAGCAACCCAACTTTTTTTTTCGTGAAAATGATTCGTTTATTTTTCTGAATACGCATGAATTTTTTCAGATTTTTCGGTAATCGTTGATTTTTTTTTTTTTTTTTTTTTTTTTTTTCATGGAAAAATTTCATGGACTCACCAAAGGTGGTCTTAAGGGGGGAGTCTCGCTGAGGCTGACTTCGCATGAGTTCGACAAAAATAATAGAAAAATTGCAAGTACTTCTTGATGGTATAAAAATCTGAAAAAAATTTATGCACACTAAAGGTACTGGAGAAGATTAATTATGCACAATAATAATTACAAAATGTTATTAACAAATTGATGAAAAAAAAAAAAAAAATTGCTTGACAAATTTGCCGGCAACCCAACTTTTTTTTTTAATTTTCGTGAAAATGATTCGTTTATTTTTCTGAATACGCATGAATTTTTTCAGATTTTTCGGTAATCGTTGATTTTTTTTTTTTTTTTTGGTTTGCATACAGAACCACGTCTGGCGTCTGGACTACCACAACACTTGCTGCAAAGCTCCGTGGCGAGCTGTAAGCGTGCGAGTGTAGATTTCTGGCATCAAAACGCCGTGCCGTCACGATATCGTCACACACAGACATGTGTAGCGCGCATACATGTACTGCATTGTGGCGAACCTGTGTCGTCACTTTTCTCGCTGGGCATTTAAAACGGCGAACGGACAATTGCCACAATGCATATTGTTAAACCGCGGTTTCTGTCTTTGCGTCGCTTCGCTCCAATCCACGAGCGCTTTTGGTATTTTGTTATCTTGCCGAGGTCACTGTGATTATTCTTTGGCAGCGCTTCGAAGCGACGAGTTCGTCGAACACCGTCAGAACATGTCCACGAGGAACGAAGGCCAATGCAATTAGCATTTTTTGCTTTCAGCGCGAATTTATCAACTGTCGAACATCGTCGTTGAAGTCCGGCGATTTCGATTTGACGATATGCACATTGTCCGCAGTGAAAATCACAGCCACGGATACTTGCTTCGGGGAATTTGGCTGCTAATGCCTTTGTAAATGCTTCTTCGAAGTCTGCGGCGATAACACTGTAAAATGAAAAAAAAATAAAATAAAATAATATAACTTATGAAATTTAATGCACTTCTAACGAAAGTTTTTATTCATCAACTGGCCGTATTAAATTTCACGTAGAATTACGATGAAAAATTAACATACGGTATATTGAAGAATTTTGAAATCCATTTACTGTTGATGATATTTACATTAATTTCACTGCAAAAGTCGAGTCATTTTTCATCGCAATTTAATGGGCCAGTTGTCGCCTGAAAACTTAGCGGGCGGTGCAGTAATTTTTTTTTTTTTTTTTTTTTTTTTTTTTAATGTTGAATACAACGTTGATGTTGGAAAAAAGTTGAAAATTGACATTTTCACAACGCTTACTCATAAAAGCGGAAAATTGTAGTTTTCATATCGCTGCCTGTTGAAAGTTGAGAGTTGAGAGTTGAGAGTTGAGAGTTGAGAGTTGAGAGTTGAGAGTTGAGAGTTGAGAGTTGAGAGTTGAGAGTTGAGAGTTGAGAGTTGAGAGTTGAGAGTTGAGAGTTGAGAGTTGAGAGTTGAGAGTTGAGAGTTGAGAGTTGAGAGTTGAGAGTTGAGAGTTGAGAGTTGAGAGTTGAGAGTTGAGAGTTGAGAGTTGAGAGTTGAGAGTTGAGAGTTGAGAGTTGAGAGTTGAGAGTTGAGAGTTGAGAGTTGAGAGTTGAGAGTTGAGAGTTGAGAGTTGAGAGTTGAGAGTTGAGAGTTGAGAGTTGAGAGTTGAGAGTTGAGAGTTGAGAGTTGAGAGTTGAGAGTTGAGAGTTGAGAGTTGAGAGTTGAGAGTTGAGAGTTGAGAGTTGAGAGTTGAGAGTTGAGAGTTGAGAGTTGAGAGTTGAGAGTTGAGAGTTGAGAGTTGAGAGTTGAGAGTTGAGAGTTGAGAGTTGAGAGTTGAGAGTTGAGAGTTGAGAGTTGAGAGTTGAGAGTTGAGAGTTGAGAGTTGAGAGTTGAGAGTTGAGAGTTGAGAGTTGAGAGTTGAGAGTTGAGAGTTGAGAGTTGAGAGTTGAGAGTTGAGAGTTGAGAGTTGAGAGTTGAGAGTTGAGAGTTGAGAGTTGAGAGTTGAGAGTTGAGAGTTGAGAGTTGAGAGTTGAGAGTTGAGAGTTGAGAGTTGAGAGTTGAGAGTTGAGAGTTGAGAGTTGAGAGTTGAGAGTTGAGAGTTGAGAGTTGAGAGTTGAGAGTTGAGAGTTGAGAGTTGAGAGTTGAGAGTTGAGAGTTGAGAGTTGAGAGTTGAGAGTTGAGAGTTGAGAGTTGAGAGTTGAGAGTTGAGAGTTGAGAGTTGAGAGTTGAGAGTTGAGAGTTGAGAGTTGAGAGTTGAGAGTTGAGAGTTGAGAGTTGAGAGTTGAGAGTTGAGAGTTGAGAGTTGAGAGTTGAGAGTTGAGAGTTGAGAGTTGAGAGTTGAGAGTTGAGAGTTGAGAGTTGAGAGTTGAGAGTTGAGAGTTGAGAGTTGAGAGTTGAGAGTTGAGAGTTGAGAGTTGAGAGTTGAGAGTTGAGAGTTGAGAGTTGAGAGTTGAGAGTTGAGAGTTGAGAGTTGAGAGTTGAGAGTTGAGAGTTGAGAGTTGAGAGTTGAGAGTTGAGAGTTGAGAGTTGAGAGTTGAGAGTTGAGAGTTGAGAGTTGAGAGTTGAGAGTTGAGAGTTGAGAGTTGAGAGTTGAGAGTTGAGAGTTGAGAGTTGAGAGTTGAGAGTTGAGAGTTGAGAGTTGAGAGTTGAGAGTTGAGAGTTGAGAGTTGAGAGTTGAGAGTTGAGAGTTGAGAGTTGAGAGTTGAGAGTTGAGAGTTGAGAGTTGAGAGTTGAGAGTTGAGAGTTGAGAGTTGAGAGTTGAGAGTTGAGAGTTGAGAGTTGAGAGTTGAGAGTTGAGAGTTGAAATTTTTATATCACTTTATCATAATGGTCCTTTATTCGGAAAGCTTCCTCTATGAGGAAGCCAAAAACATAGTAAAAGCTTTCTCATAGAAGGAGCTTTCCGAATAAAGGACCATATATGAGAAAGTGATATAAAAATTTCAACTTTCAACTTTCAACTTTTATGAGAAAGCGATATGAAAATTTCAATTCTCAGCCTTTTTAGTATTCATATGAATTTTTTCAGAATATTCTATAATTTCAAACAAATTCAAAATGAAACACGTTTCAGTATCGCGAGATTCTACAGTACACACGAAATGTTACGGCCTTGAAAAAAAAAAAAAAAAAATCTAAAAACGGAAATTTCAAAAATGATAGAAAATTCTGAAAAAATTTATGTTTCCTCTGGAAAATACATGAATTAATTTGGAAAGAGGAAAAAAAAAGGTTTACTGTTTGTTTGTTTGTTGAACAATTTTTTTTTGTTTAGCAAAATTTGTTAATAACTTTTTGACGTTATTGTTATGCAAAATTAATGTTGTTGGAAAAAAATTTTTTCAGATTTTTATACCATTTTGAAGTGTTCGAATTCTCACTAAATAACAGTTTTGGCCCGGAATGTACATGTGAAGCATCTTTAATCCAATTTAATCTTCATAATCCTTCGAGTCCCATAAATATGAACTAAAAAAACTTGACGTTGAGCTGGCGTGTTTAGTTAACATTGTGTTATTCATAGATCCAACCACATGAATAATTTGCATTGAGGCAAATATATTGCCGATTGTGAATGGAAGAGATCTATGAATCGATAGAGTCGACGGAAAAACGATTTTTTTTTTTTTTTTTTTTTTTTCTATTCCACGTGCTTAGGATTTGAAGATCGTTATTAGATTAGATTCGACACAGTGGAAGGTAAACATCCGCCCGATTGAGATTATCTGTCGCGATAAAAGGCTGACTTTACCAAAACAAAAAAAAAAAATTATATTTTCGAAAATTTCTTTATTTCATAAAATGAAAAAAAAAAATTCGAAACAAAAATCAACGACTAAAAAAATGTAAATGAATGCACGAATGAGTTTATTAATTAAAAAGGATAAATAAATAAACAATGAATATCGTGGAATTTTACCAAACTATTTCGACATGCAGGGAATATATTTTTTGTGACGTGATTTTTCGAATCACGGTCACACTTGCGTCACAATTTTTTTTTTTTTTTCGCCCACTTGCTCTGTTTTGAAGACAGGAATTCAATTAGATTCGACAAAGTGGAGAGCAAACATCCGACCCATTGAGATTATTTATTGCGTTAAAAGATGACGTTAGAAAATATATATATATATATATATATATATATATATGAATTATAAAGAAATTTTCGAAAATAAATCAATGAATTTATGAATAAATAAATAATGTATTTTATAGAATTTTGGCTTTACTATTTTACGTTAAAATTGACGTTGATTCAGTGCGATAGAATCGACACTTAATCAACATCTGTATGGGGCATTCCATACCGATTCGACCTACGTCGGACCCTCGACCTCTTCAATTCGGTTGGCAATTTTTTATAATATTGTTCTAACTCTAAAAATCACTCAACATTTTTTTTTTATTTGCATTAATTACAATTTTTCAAAGTGAACATATTTTTAATCGGAATTAAAAATTCTGAAAAAATTCTGAAAAATCCTGTATCTGATATGAACATTTTTAAGCCTAAATCCGAGAATGTCCAAACATTTGCTTCTAGATGTTTTTTAGCTTTGCTTTCTTTTTTTAAGTGAGCATATTCTTAGCCCAAATGAAAAAATCTGAAAAAATTTTCAAAAATCATGTATCAGATATGAACATTTTCAAGCCTAAAGCCAGAATTGTAGAACGTTGCTTCCAGATGTTTTTTGAGCTTTGCTTTCTTTTTTTAAGTGAGCATATTGTTAGCCCAAATGAAAAAATCTGAAAAAATTTTCAAAAATCATGTATCAGATATGAACATTTTCAAGCCTAAAGCCAGAATTGTAGAACGTTTGCTTCCAGATGTTTTTTTAGCTTTGCTTTCTTTTTTTAAGTGAGCATATTGTTAGCCCAAATGAAAAAATCTGAAAAAATTCTCAAAAATCCTGTATCAGATATGAACATTTTCAAGCCTAAAGCCAGAATTGTAGAACGTTTGCTTCCAGATGTTTTTTGAGCTTCGCTTTCTTTTTTTAAGTGAGCATATTGTTAGCCCAAATGAAAAATCTGAAAAAATTCTCAAAAATCATGTATCAGATATGAACATTTTCAAGCCTAAAGCCAGAATTGTAAAACGTTTGCTTCCAGATGTTTTTTTAGCTTTGCTTTCTTTTTTTAAGTGAGCATATTGTTAGCCCAAATGAAAAAATGTGAAAAAATTCTAAAAAATCATGTATCAGATATGAACATTTTCAAGCCTAAAGCCAGAATTGTAGAACGTTTGCTTCCAGATGTTTTTTGAGCTTTGCTTTCTTTTTTTAAGTGAGCATATTGTTAGCCCAAATGAAAAAATGTGAACAAATTCTAAAAAATCCTGTATCAGATATGAAAATTTTTAAGCCTAAAGCCAGAATAGTAAAACGTTTGCTTCTAGATGTTTTTTGAGCTTTGCTTTCTTTTTTTAAGTGAGCATATTGTTAGCCCAAATGAAAAAATCTGAAAAAATTTTCAAAAATCATGTATCAGATATGAACATTTTCAAGCCTAAAGCCAGAATTGTAGAACGTTTGCTTCCAGATGTTTTTTGAGCTTTGCTTTCTTTTTTTAAGTGAGCATATTGTTAGCCCAAATGAAAAAATCTGAAAAAATTCTCAAAAATCATGTATCAGATATGAACATTTTTAAGCCTAAAGCCAGAATTGTAAAACGTTTGCTTCCAGATGTTTTTTGAGCTATGCTTTCTTTTTTTAAGTGAGCATATTGTTAGCCCAAATTGAAAAAATGTGAAAAAATTCTCAAAAATCCTGTATCAGATATGAACATTTTCAAGCCTAAAGCCAGAATTGTAAAACGTTTGCTTCCAGATGTTTTTTGAGCTTTGCTTTCTTTTTTTAAGTGAGCATATTCTTAGCCCAAATGAAAAAATCTGAAAAAATTTTCAAAAATCATGTATCAGATATGAACATTTTCAAGCCTAAAGCCAGAATTGTAAAACGTTTGCTTCCAGATGTTTTTTGAGCTTTGCTTTCTTTTTTTAAGTGAGCATATTCTTAGCCCAAATGAAAAAATCTGAAAAAATTCTCAAAAATCCTGTATCAGATATGAACATTTTTAAGCCTAAAGCCAGAATAGTAAAACGTTTGCTTCCAGATGTTTTTTGAGCTTTGCTTTCTTTTTTTAAGTGAGCATATTCTTAGCCCAAATGAAAAAATCTGAAAAAATTCTCAAAAATCATGTATCAGATATGAAGATTTTCAAGCCTAGAGCGAAAGTGGCATCGCATTAGCTTCTATTTATTTTATTTTTTTTTTTATATAATTTTAAGTCATTTTAAATAATTTAACAAAAAGAAAAAAATTGAAGCTAATGCGATGCTACTTTCGCTCTGGGCTTGAAGATTTTCATATCTGATACAGAATTTTTGGGAATTTTTTCAGATTTTTTAATTTGGGCTAACAGTATGTTCACTTAAAAAAAGAAAGAAAAAGCCCAAAAAAATCTAAAAGCAAACGTTCTGGACATTCTGGATTTAGGCTTAAAAATGTTCATATCAGATACATGATTTTTCAGAATTTTTAATTCCGACTAAAAATATGTTCACTTTGAAAAATTGTAATTAATGCAAATAAAAAAAAAAAATAAAAAAAAATTTTGAGTGATTTTTAGAATTAGAACAATATTATTAAAAAATTGCCAACCGAATTGAAGAGGTCGAGGCTCCGACGTAGGTCGAATCGGTAAGGAATGCCCTATATATATCTTTTTTTTTCGCCTAAGTGGATACGATTTGGAGATCTGAATTCACTTAGATTCGACACAGTGGTGAGCCGAAGATGCGATAGACTGTGATTATCTATTGCGTCAAAGCGTGACATTTCATAAAAAAAAAAAAAAAAAATTAATCAATGACTTTTCGAAAAAAAAAAATCAATGAATAAAAAAATGAATTTATCAGTAAAAAGATAAATAAATAAATAATGAATTTCATGGCACTTTTACCATACTGTTTGCGATATGCAGCGCATAAACATTAGGGTGTTTCTCAAAAAGGCAATTTTTTTTCTCCTCCCACCCTTTTAAAGTGTAGATTTCGATGTCAAATTGAACCTCACGAAAGAGGGTCCCAAATTTTAAAAAATCCTAAGAGGTCCATTCAACGTTTGCACCGAAAAATTTCGACAATTTCTATCACGAGTTTCAGAGAAAATTTCGAACACCTCTCAATGGGAAAAAATCTGAAAAAAAATCGAATGTGTGGGAGGTGCTGCAAAGATTGTTTTTGTGAAATAATAATTGCAACTTGTCAATAACAAATTCAAGATAAAAATTATTATTCAACAAATTACCAGGCGATTTAACTATTTTATTCTATAAAAATGATTCGTTTATTTTTTTTTTTTTTGAATACGTATGAATTTTTTCAGAATTTTTTGTAATCTTTGAAAATTACGTTTTTTCTATGGTCAAGCTGTGAAAAAAGGCAACTTTCAAAGATTACAAAAAATTCGGAAAAAATTCATACGCATTCATAAAAATAAATGAATTATGTTTGTGAAACGAAATAATTAAGTTGCCGGATAATTTGTTGAATAATGATTTTTATCTTCAATTTGTTAGTGACAAATTGGAATTATCATTTTACAAAAACAATCTTTGCAGCACTTGCCATACATTTGATTTTTTTTTTAGATTTTTATCCCATCGAGAAGTGTTCGAAATTTTGTCAGAAACTCACGTTTGTCAGGAATGCACCGCAAGTACCTTAAGGAGGGAGTCTCGCTGAGGCTGACTTCGAATAAGTTCGACAAAAATAATAGAAAAATTGCAAGTACTTCTTGATGGTATAAAAATCTGAAAAAATTCATGCATACTAAAGGTACTGAGAAGATTAATTTTGCACAATAATATTCACAAAATGTTATTAACAAATTGATGAAAAAAATAATTGCATAACAAATTTGCCCGCAAACCAAATTTTTTTTTTCGTGAAAATGATTCGTTTATTTTTCTGAATACGCGTGAATTTTTTCAGATTTTTCGGTAATCGTTGATTTTTCCATGAAAAAAAAAAAAAAAAAAAAAAAAAAAAAAAAAAAATCAACGATTACCGAAAAATCTGAAAAAATTCATGCGTATTCAGAAAAATAAACGAATCATTTTCACGAAAAAAAAAAGTTGGGTTGCGGGCAAATTTGTTATGCAATTATTTTTTTTTCAACAATTTGTTAATAACATTTTGTAATTATTATTGTGCAAAATGAATCTTCTCAGTACCTTTAGTATACATGAATTTTTTCAGATTTTTATACCATCACGAAGTACTTGCAATTTTTCTATTATTTTTGTCGAACTTATGCGAAGTCAGCCTCAGCGAGACTCCCTCCTTAAGGTAGTCCTTGCGAATAGTGTTCACTTCGCATAAGTTTCAGAGAAATGAGAGCAAATTGCAAACACTTCTGGATGATATAAAAATCTGAAAAAAAATCAAGCATATTAAAGGTGCTGAAAAGATTAATTTTGCATAATAATAATTCCAAAGTGTTATTAACAAATTGATGAAAAATAAAATTGTTCACGAAATATCTCGAAAACCTAACTTTTTTTTTTAATGAAAATTATTTGTTCATTTTTTTCAATACGTATGAATTTTTTCAGATTTTAAAATTCACTTTGATTTTTTTTTTTTTTTATATGGGAAAAACGTGTAGAAAAACAGAAAATTCAAGGTGAATTTAAAAATCTGAAAAAATTCATACGTATTCAGAAATATGAACGAACAATTTTCATTTAAAAAAAAGTTAGGTTTCCGGGATATTTGTTGAACAATTTTATTTTTCATCAATTTGTTAATAACATTTAAGAATTATTATTATGCAAAATTAATCCTTTCGGCATCTTTAATACACTTGATTTTTTTCAGACTTTTATACCATCGAGAAGTGTCTACAATTCCCTCTCATTTCGCTGAAACTTAAGTGAAGTGAACACTATTCGCAAGGACTACCTTAAGGAGGTTGTCTCGTTGCGCATTACCAAAGAGTGCGATTCACGTGCAATTCACAACGAATTTCGACGCCTTTCTAACGGAATAAAAATCTGAAAAAAATCAACTATTTTGAAGGTGCTAAGAAGATTAATTTTCTATAATGATAATTGCAAAAAGTTATTAACAAATTAGTTTTTAAAAAATCATTGTTCAACGAATTATCCGGTAAACTAACTTTTTCTTTAGCCCAATATTGACTCAATAATTTTTTTGAATACTTGTGAATTTTTTGAGAATTTTTTCTAATAAAAAAAAACACATTTTTTC
This sequence comes from Amblyjoppa fuscipennis, assembly GCA_963575735.1. NCBI lineage: Eukaryota > Metazoa > Arthropoda > Insecta > Hymenoptera > Ichneumonidae > Amblyjoppa > Amblyjoppa fuscipennis. The sequence goes on from OY754497.1 coordinate 9,205,001, forward strand.
ATTTTTTTTTACAGATAAAAAATTACGAATTTTTGAATATTAGAAAAAATTCTTAAAAAATTTATGAGTATTCAAAAAAATTCTCAAAAAAATTAAGTTATTGTCGTTGGGCGACGAAAAAAAAAAAAAAAAAAATGAAATAGACAATGTTAAGTATATTTGCGTTACTCGGATGTTACCTAATACCCGTAAAGGGGAGCGGGTAACTCGGTTGAGCGCCAACCGAGCGCGTCTCCAGGTGGCGGATAGGAGGGACCAGGGCTCGGGGATCTTCGCAGTCTGGGGGACCGGGCGCATTACGACCGGTAACCGAGGCGGGAGATCTCAAGGGTACTGGCCTGCGGGTGCTATAGGGAACCGGGTCGGGGTGAAAGCCGACCGGGAGAACAAAAGCCCTGCCGCGGACCAACTTCCCGAATCCCAAGGTGTAAGCTCATCGTGCCGACGGGATGCATGGCACTTGGGATGTAGTGTCTATAACGATGCTCTGTGGGTACCAGGCGCCACCCACTTATATTTAAGTCGCCTTGCCTACGCAACAGGCTCTGTGTAGGTCGACCACCCCTTCCTGTTTACTCGTGGGACGAAAATGTCGGAACCACAATTGAAGAATTATTTATCGTATGGTGCCAAGACCTCGCAAGAGGGCCTGGCACTGGAGTTGGCGAACGATCGTCCTGTCGGGACCCAGGGTGCCGGGGGAGCGCAAGCTCAACCGACCCCCGTGGAACCGATGGACACGGGCGCTTGTAAGGAGAGAGGGACAGAGGGCTCAGCGTCAGCCGAGACCTCCGAGCCCTCACAAGAGAAGCGCCGCAAGGCCGGGCGCAGTGGCGCGGCAAGGAGAAGGGCCTGGAAAAGCCGTCAGGCCAATCTAGCCCTCTCCGAGCGGTGCTGCAGCGACCAGCCGGCGGCAGGTGATGGCGGGGCTGAGCCAGTTGGACCTCACGGGACAACTGGCTGCAGCCTGACAGTAGGCGAGGCTACGGTCGGGGAGGGGACAGCAGGACGGGGCCCTAAGCGGACCAGACCGGCAGATCCGACCCCACCGGAGGCTCGCAAAACCGTGAAGAAAAGCAGAGCTCATCCCAAACCGACGAGCTATGTGGACGCGGTTACAGCTGGTAGGAAGATGGCAATCGTACCGTCAGACTACCCTGTGACGGTCCTCAAGCAGGAGGAGGGTGACCTGTTAACACGGGCGCTTCTCGAAGCCATGGACGCCGTACCCTTTGGGCAGGCTCTACCATGTTTCGATGGACACCGATGGGAACAGGGAGCCATGTGGGTGACCTGCGCTGACGACACGGCGAAGGCGTGGCTGAAGGCAGTGGTCCCGACGCTGACACCATGGAAGGACGCCTCGCTCCAGGTTATGGAGAGAGACGGCCTTCCGAAGTTCAAGAAGACCTCTGCGGTGTTCTTTGATACAAAGGAGGGCACCGAGGTGCTCTTTAAGAGGCTGAAGCGCCAGAACCCGGCCCTAAACACCGACATATGGAGGGTTTGGGACCGGCGGGAGGTGAACGGCAACGTTCACTTCGCACTGAGCGTGGACGCCCCATCTATGGAGGCTCTGGCCAGGGCCGGCAATGCTCCCCACTGTGGACTGGGGCGGGCTCGTTTCGGCGATGCCCCGAACAGGACCGGCGGGAGAGACACTGCTGGTACCGGGGCCGGAGCAACAGAGGTCTCAGAACCAAAGTCGGGCCAGGAACAGGCATCCTCTGGCCATGCTGAGCTGGCCGCTGTACCCTCTACAGCGGCCCCAGCAGCCAGGGTAACCAGGACAGGTACCCCTCTATTGAGGGCGCCTGTGCTACCGCCTGTCATGGCCATGGCTCCCGCGAAGGCTAATATGCCTAGCGCGGAGAAACATCCGCCTTCTTACTGGAGGAAGGAGCAGGGACCGGCTGCGGGGGGCTCGGGGGTTACAACCCGCGGGAACCCAGCGGTCGGGCGCACTCCGTTCCGACCGGTAAGCAGGAAAGGAACGAGGGGCAGGCCCACGATGGCCAGTATGGCGCTGAAGGCGGGACTGGCGGAGCGGGAGCAAGGCGTCCAGAGGACGCTGGACCTCGCCACGCCAAGGACCCCTGAGCCGCCGACTGCGACTGTCGTGAGCCCAGCGAACTCGGCTGCGAGGGAGGAAAAGCGCGATGGCTGAACATCGGGCTCTCCCTCCCCCGTATCCCCCATCCCACAACCCCCCGACCCCTCGCCCATCCACTTCCCACATCCTTCCCCCTCCCCTTCCCCACTTTGCCGGGAGACAGATCGAACCCGCAACTTCTATAGCTGTGGGTAGTATCAGGTTCTCCCAAATCAATCTGCAACACTGCAAAGCGGCCACGGCCGTTCTAAGTCGGGACCTAGCAGTGGAGCAGACAGACATAGCCCTTATACAGGAACCCTGGGTCAACAGGGGGCTGATTAAGGGTATTGATAGGAGTCTGGGCTCGCTGATCCACGCGGAGGCGGAACTGGGACCGAGGGCCTGCATCTTTATCAACAAGATGCATAGCGCCCTGAAGCTGAACCAGTTTTGCACCAGGGATCTAGCGGCAGCCAGGATTTCGATAAATGTGGAGGACAGGCGGGCCGAGCTAGTAATCTGCTCGGCTTACCTACCTTATGACTCGACGGAACTTCCGCCTACGAATGAACTCGCGGCCCTAGTCGATTACACAAGGGCCAGCGGGCTACAATTAATTGTGGGTTGCGACGCGAACTCACACCACACGGTGTGGGGAAGCTCCAACATCAATCCGAGAGGCGCTGCTCTACTGGAGTACCTCTCTACAACTAGGCTAGAGATACTCAACAGAGGATCCAGGCCAACTTTCATCACCTCGCGCAGACAGGAGGTTTTAGACCTAACCCTGGCTGCACCGGAGGTGGCACGAGGCATACTAGACTGGCGTGTGAGCGAGGAGATAACTCTCTCCGATCACCGCCTGATCAAGTTTAGCTTATTGGGGAATGCAGCACATCGCCCTCCGGATTCTTACAGGAACCCCAAAGCCACCGACTGGACTGCCTACAAGGTAGAGCTGGTCGGGAAGCTTGCGGGGGGTCGTGAGAGACCGGGGTCGAAGGGGGGCATCGAGCGGGAAGTAAGTTTCTTACGGAACGCAATGATCGCCTCCTACGAGGCAGCATGCCCACTCAAAAGTAGTTCCAGCAGGAAGAAGGTGACGTGGTGGAACCGTGACCTAACCCAGGCACGGGCCCACTCCCGGCGACTGCTGAACAAGGCTTTAAAAACAAACACGATCTCTGATTGGGACTCCTATCGAGAGGCTCAACAGGCTTACAAAAAGCTAATCAGAAGATCCAAGACGGCGTCCTGGCGCGATTTCTGCAGTGAGATCGAGGCCCTACCTTTAGTGGCCAGACTTCGCAGAATCTTTGCGTCGGGGCCTTCGACTCGGCTCGACAGTCTCGTTCTCCCAGATGGGAGAACAACGTCTAGCCAGGAGGAGACCCTAGCCCACCTGTTCGAGGTCCACTTCCCGGGATCAGTTCTGGCTGAACCAGGGCGACCCACAGGTACGGCGGACCCACCTTTAGGAGCGGCCGCCCGGGACTGGGTTACGGCAACGAAAGTTGTCACTTCCGCAAGGATCAAATGGGCCATAGATACCTTCGACCGGTACAAAAGCCCTGGTGTAGATGGGATCTTCCCCGCCCTCATGCAGGAGGCTGGGGAGGGCCTCATTAAACATCTTAAACGTATCTATCGCGCTTGCCTTGCGCTATGTTACGTTCCGTTAGCTTGGAGGGAGGTCAGGGTCGTCTTTATTCCCAAACCGGGGAAGGACACCTACGACCGAGCCAAGTCTTTTAGACCCATCAGCTTGACGTCCTTCCTCCTGAAAACGCTGGAAAGACTCGTTGATAGGTACTTGAGAGAAACTGCGCTCGTCGAAAGACCGGTGCACCACTCGCAGCACGCTTACCAGGTGGGCAAATCCGTGGAGACGGCGCTCCACCATACCGTCAGGGTACTGGAAGGGGCCGTGCACACGGGTAAGTCTGTCCTGGGCGTGTTTATTGACATCGAGGGAGCGTTTGATAACACCTCCTTCGTTTCTATTTGCGAAGCGGCCAGAGGATTCGGGGTCGAGGGCTCTGTCATTGACTGGATCCACGGCATGCTTAGCACCAGGTCTGTCACCGCGGGCCTCAGAGAGTCTTCTGCCAGTGCGCTCGTCAAAAAGGGCTGCCCGCAGGGGGGAGTTACCTCTCCCATCCTGTGGGTCATGGTCATTGACGGGCTCCTTGCGGGGCTTGAGAGGCTAGGGGTGTTCGTGGTGGGTTACGCCGACGACGTGGCGATGCTGGTCGTCGGGACCCACCCGGGGGAGATGTCGTGGAAAATGCAGCGAGCATTGGACCACGTTCAAGTATGGTGCACTTCGAAGAGCTTGAGGGTCAACCCGAGCAAAACGGAGATGGTACTATTTACGAATAGAAGGAAACTCAGGGTGAGGCCCCCTTCTATTTTTGGTACAGAGCTTAGCTTCTCTACAGAGGTACGCTACCTTGGCGTTACCCTAGATAGCAAGCTCCTGTGGAGAAGCCACATCGACAGGCAGACCCGGAAGGCCACCTCAACCTTCTGGGCCTGCCGTAGGATGTTTAACTCGACGTGGGGACTCAAACCGGCTGTGGTGAAATGGATTCACACAGCCATCATAGAGCCTCAGGTGACGTATGCGTCGGTAGTCTGGTGGCCTGCGCTGCAGCGGGAAACCAACAAGAAGACGCTAAATAAGGTCTACAGGCTTGCACTGCTGGGGATTACAGGAGCACTACGGACAACTCCTACCCTGGCACTGGGGGCGCTTCTGGACATCGCGCCTCTAGACATCGTGGCTAAGGCCAAGGCGATGGGTGCAGCCGTTCGGCTAAAGTTTGGAGGGAAGTGGAAGAAGGCTAGCAGGGGCCACGCGTCTCTGCTGAATGGCAACAGGGATCTCGAGGAGGTCCTACCCCTAGGCGGGGACCGCGGCCCTAGTAGCTACCATTTCTGCCGTAATTACGCGGTTATTTTCCCGAGCAGGCAAGAGTGGGAGGATAACGGTGTCGGTTTGCTGTCACCGGGGGGACTCGTCTGGTACACGGACGGATCCAAAACCCCGTTGGGGACAGGCGCCGGAGTGTGGTGTGCGGGGCCGAGGGCGAGGTTATCCTTGGCACTGGGAACCCGTGCAACTATACTTCAGGCTGAGGTGCTTGCAATCAGAACCTGCGCGGAAGAGATTCTGCTAAGGAACTACGAGGGCAGGCATATTTACATCTGCTGTGACAGCCGTGCGGCGCTCAGGGCCCTCGATTCCATCGAGGTGAAGTCCGAGCTGACTCGCAGCTGTATTGAAGCCCTTTCACGCATTGCCGGCGTTAACAGGGTTAAGCTACTCTGGGTGCCTGGGCACACCGGCATTCAGGGCAACATGGAGGCTGACGGTTTGGCAAGAATGGGCTCCATAGGATCCATATCGGCCATCCCGACGTCGGTACCGGTAGCCCCGGGCGTCATAAAAGAGATCCTGAGGAGGTGGACTGTCGAACAGTTCACTACCCGATGGACCTCGGCGCCAGGGTCTAGACAAGCCAGGGCTCTCTTCGCGGGCCCCTCTGAGAGGCTGGGCTCGGAATTGCTAGCCCTCGATAGACAGAGACTGAGGTGGCTAGTAGGCCTGATCACAGGCCACTGGTTCACTGGGCAGCATCTAAAGCGCATGGGGTGGGAGGTGGACTCGCTATGCCGCTTTTGCGGTTTAGAAGAGGAAACCTCCCTCCATTTAATAGCGGTGTGCGAGGGACTCGAGGGGACTCGACTGAGAACCCTAGGAGCCCCAGCTTTGGCCGCACTACAGTTAGAGGTGTCGGGCATTGGCGGACTACTCCACTTTGTGGAAGAGGCCGGACCTCCGCCCCAACCTTAGAGGTTCGCGAGCGCCCCGTAAAGGGGCCCGAGTACAATGGTCCAGCAGGACTGAGTGCTCGTGTCGCTCACATTACATAACATAACACATATTTGCGTTAACGTCGTCTCGTCGATTGCAAGCCCTGCAGTTTTTTTTTTTTTTTTTTTTTTTTTTTTTTTTTTTTTTTTTTTTTTTTTTTTTTTTTTTAGTAGCGCATCGGAAACCTGTAATAAAAAAGCAATTTAAATAAATAATTTTTCCCGTACTCAAACGCGTCGTTGGAAAATGATTGCGCGGCGAGTTGATTCTCGGCTAAATTGTTCAGGAGCTTGGGATTTATTGTAATCGGATGCGTTACGCGAACAGATGTGCGTCAGCCGAATCGACTTACACCGAGGCGATGCATCAAAAGATGAAATGCCCTTTTCCTCGTTTCTTCGTCACTGTGCGCCGGAAAAGTTATAGTCGCGATTGCGAACATTGCGATTTGTTTTCCTTAAGATGCAAAGTCTCATGCTCGATTATTTATGTATTAAAAAAATGCATGAATGATCGTTTGGTCCAATGTTTTATGTAAATATACTTTTAGACACATGTGTGAAGACTTTCTCCAGTAAATGACAATATTGCTGCATTGTAAAAATAACATTTTAATTTAATGCACTGGAACTTGAAATTTGCTTACATTAGTTACATTAACTTGACATTAATGTAATTTTTTTAAATCCAAATACCGGATATTAAAATTATAAATTTTGTGACTGAAATTCGCAACAATTTTCATTTAAGAAAAACTTTTCTTGTAAAATTACAACGATTTGTGTAAAAAAAACTTCGAATACCGTTCGGTAATTATCCAATTTTTTATTTTTTTTTACCGGATGTCTCCGAAGAAAATAAACGATTAGATAACAGATTAAACGCAACGGAGCTTTGGGTTAATCCGATTCGTCCGGAGATAAGAAGAGATTGCCGATTTTTAACGATTTAGTGGTCATCAATTGATGTTCCACACACTGTTAAGACAAATTGCAAATTTAAGGCAATCGTCGCGAATAGTGTTTTAATTTCACACGAGTTTCAGAGACATGAGAGGGAGTTTCAAACTCTTCTCGACGGTAGAAAAATCTTTAAAAAATCAAGCATATTAAAGGTGCTGAAAATATTAATTTTGCGTAACAATAATTCCAAAATATTATTAACAATTTAATGAAAAATAAAAATATTCAACGAATCTCCCGGTAACCAAACTTTTTTCAAAATGAAATTGATTCGTTAATTTTTTTAAATACATATGAATTTTTTAAGATCTTTAAATTGACTTTGAATTTTGAGACTTTAGACATTTTTCTTATACAAAAAAAAAAAATTCAAAGAGAATTTAAAATTTTTTAAAAAATGTTCTGAATAGAAAAGTGAACGAGTCATATCGGAATACGTCACTTTCGCTTTGAGAATCTCATTTGTCGACCGGAAGTGCCGTCGTACTGGAAATACGTCACTTCCGGTTTGAAAATCTCAGATTTCAACCGGAAGTGCCGTTGCACCAGAAACACGTTACTTCCGGTTTGAAAATCTCAGATTTCAACCGGAAGTGCCAGCGTACCAGGAATATGTTACTTCCGGTTTGAAAATCTCATTTTTCGACCGGAAGTGCCAGCGTACCAAAAATACGTTACTTCCGGTTTGGAAATTTCATTTTCCGACCGGAAGTGCTGTCGAACCGGAAATACGTCACTTTCGGTGTGGAAATTTCAATTCTCCACCGGAAGTGCCGTTGCACCAGAAATACGTCACTTCCGGTTTGAAAATTTCAGATTTCAACCGGAAGTGCCAGAGTACCAAAAATACGTTACTTCCGGTTTGGAAATGTCATTTTCCGACCGGAAGTGCTGTCGAACCGGAAATACGTCACTTTCGGTGTGGAAATTTCAATTCTCCACCGGAAGTGCCGTTGCACCAGAAATACGTCACTTCCGGTTTGAAAATTTCAGATTTCAACCGGAAGTGCCAGAGTACCAGGAATACGTTACTTCCGGTTTGCAAATCTTAGTTTTCGACCGGAAGTGCCCGCGTATTAGAAATACGTTACTTCCGGTTTGAAAATCTCAGTTGTCCACCGGAAGTGTCGTTGTACCGAAAATACCTCACTTCCGGTTTGGAAATCGCAGTTTTCGACCGGAAGTGTCGTGGTACCGAAAATACCTCACTTCCGGTTTGGAAATTTCATATTTCGACCGGAAGTGCCCTCTTACCGGAAATACATCATTTCCGGTTTGAAAATCTCAGTTTTCGACCGGAAGTGCCGTTGCACCGGAAATACATCACTTCCGGGTTGAAAATCTCAGTTCTCGACCGAAAGTGTCGTTGTACCGGAAATACCTCACTTCCGGTTTGGAAATTTCATATTTCTACCGGAAGTGCCCTCTTACCGGAAATACATAATCTCCGGTTTGAAAATCTCAGTTCTCGACCGGAAGTGCCGTTGCACCGGAAATACATCACGTCCGGTTTGAAAATCGCAGTTTTCGACCGGAAGTGTCGTTGTACCGAAAATACCTCACTTCCGATTTGGAAATTTCATATCTCTACCGGAAGTGCCCTCTTACCGGAAATACATCATTTCCGGTTTGAAAATCGCAGTTTTCGACCGGAAGTGTCGTGGTACCGAAAATACCTCACTTCCGGTTTGGAAATTTCATATTTCGACCGGAAGTGCCCTCTTACCGGAAATACATCATTTCCGGTTTGAAAATCTCAGTTTTCGACCGGAAGTGCCGTTGCACCGGAAATACATCACTTCCGGTTTGAAGACCTCAGTTCTCGACCGAAAGTGTCGTTGTACCGGAAATACCTCACTTACGGTTTGGAAATTTCATATTTCTACCGGAAGTGCCCTCTTACCGGAAAAACATAATCTCCGGTTTGAACATCTCAGTTCTCGACCGGAAGTGCCGTTGCACCGGAAATACATCACGTCTGGTTTGAAAATCGCAGTTTTCGACCGGAAGTGTCGTTGTACCGAAAATACCTCACTTCCGATTTGGAAATTTCATATCTCTACCGGAAGTGCCCTCTTACCGGAAATACATCATTTCCGGTTTGAAAATCTCAGTTTTCGACCGGAAGTGACATTACACCGGGGAGTTGGGGGAGCTCCGTTTGGTAATTTGCTGATAAGCGCACAGTTAATTTTTCGCCCAATGATTGCTCGTCCTCCTGTGAAGACTCGCACCTTTCTGTTCTGTAAATTATCACCGGTTATCATTTATAGAATCAATGATCGTCCGATCATCGATCAGATCATCGCGGCGATGCTGCTCGAATAACGTTTGCCGCAATCAAGAGTAAAGCGCGTGTAAAGGAGCAACGCACAGACTCGATCCGCCTCAGGCGCATCCTGACATTAGCAGTGAAATCGTCATGAGGAAATAATCAAATTGTATCTCATTCGTTCACATGTTGCTTATTTACTGGATGTCTTACCGCCACGTGCCTGCTGGGAGTTCCAATGCTTGTCATTCTTTCGAGCCCAAGCTCGGTCGGTAATGAAGACTTGATGCTGTTTTTTGTTTCCTCATAGAGTGACCTTTGTATTGGTGGAAAAAAAAAATAGGATTTTAATGAAAACGAGTTTGGAATGTTCGAAGACGTCGAAAAATCACATTATGAAAATTCGAAAATTTTCGAGCTTTATGAGAAGCCGATAAAGAAACATTTGTTCAACAAATCTTCCGGAAACTTAATTTTTTTTTTTTTTTTTTTTAATGAAAATTATTCGTTCATTTTTGTGAATACGTATGAATTTTTTCAGATTTTTAAATTCACTTTGAAATTTCTGACTTTCTACACGTTTTTTCCATATTAAAAAAAATCAATGTGAATTTAAAAATCTGACAAAATTCATACGCATTCAAAAAAAATGAACGAATAATTTTGATTTTAAAAAAATGTTAGGTTTTCGGGACATTTGTTGAACAATTTTATTTTTCATCAATTTGTTAATAACATTTTGGAATTATTTTTATGCAAAATTAATCCTTTCGTCCTCTTTAATACGCTTGATTTTTTTTTTCAGATTTTTATATAATCTAGAAGTGTTTGCAATTTTCTCTCATTTGGCATAAATTTCAGAGATGTGAGACGGGAATTGCCAACAACTGCTCGACGACATAAAAATCTGAAGAAAAAAAAAATGTGCAAGTTGCTGAAAAGATTCATTTCGCATAATAATAATTTCAAAATATTATCAACAATTTAATGACAAAATAAAATTGTCCAACAAATCTCCCAAAAACACAACTTCTTTTTTTTTATAAAAATGATTCCTTAATTTTTTTTTTAGTGCGTATGAATTTTTTTAGATTTTTAAATTACCTTTGAATTTTGCGACTTTGTGTACATTTTTCCCACATGAAAAAAAAAATGCAAAGCCTTAAAAAATTTGAAAAGGTTCAAACGTATTTAGAAAAGTGAAAGAATTATTTTTACAAAAAAAAGCAGAGTTCGGTTTCCGAGAGATTTGTTGAAAAATTTTATTTTTTATCGATTCGTTTGTAACATTTCGAAATTATATTGATGCAAAATTAATCTTTTCAGCACCTTTGATATGCTTGATTTTTTTTTCAGATTTTTATACCATCCAGAAGTGTTTGCAATTCCCTCTCATTTCTCTGAAACTTATGCGAAGTGAACGCTGTTCGCAAGGACTACCTTAATAAGGCCAATAAGGAAAAACCGTAGTCGGTATTAGAAACAATTTTACATTTTTCCTCGCGTTTCCAGCCGATACGGAAAAAAAAAATGCCTGCCAGATCCGCAAAGTAATTTCTACATTCGGCACGTTTCCGCTAAGGATGTGCGAATAGCGCTTGAATTGAATAGAATATTCAAAAATTTGAATAATTAAAAATTCTAATAATTCGAATATTTGTGTAATTTTTTTTATCGAATAATACGAATATTCATGAATATTAAAAAAATTCAAAAATTTGAATAATTTAAAAATTCTAATAACTCGAATATTTGTGAATAATTTTTTGTAATCGAATAATACGAATATTCATGAATATTTTCCAAATTTCAAATATTTCGAATAATTTTGATGAATTGCATATTCGAATGATGAAATTCCGATTACAATGAAACTGATCATATAAGTTGTATTCATTGAATGAAGGATTTTGGTTACTACAAATCTGAAGAACTTACGCACAGTTGCAAGTTCTTTTTTTTCAAAGCTTAAACATGAAAAACAACTTCTCTTATAAATCAATTCGCATTGTTTATCGCGTTATTTATTATTACCATTATGCTCCATTATAAATTCTCAAATTAATATTTCTAATTATTGCAATATTTAGACCATTAAAATCATTCGAATATTTTTAGTTATTCGAATATATGAAGTATTAAAATTATTCAAGTATTTTGAATAATTCCAATACGAATTATTCACATTCAATTCATGGTGAACTATTCAAATTTTTGAATTTTCGCCATCCCCAGCTTTCGCTCTTGTCCCGAAGCGATCGACGCTACGAAAAAAAAAAAAAAAAAATCGAAAAAATCGCCACTCAATTAATCGCAAGTGAGTCGGCTCGATTTCCAGTGAAAAACAAAGACACAGATCTTCGGTAATTACATACGATAAATCAACAAACCCACTGGCATTCGCCGAGAGACAATTGCAAACATCAAACAAAACGATAAAAAAAAGAAAAAAATTATCTCCACCGATTGTTATTCCAGATTCTCGGAAGATAGCACGAAGCGCAATGCTTGGGAAATCCCGCTCGATGTCCCGATTTAATTCTTGCGGTCATTCTGTTTTCTTTCTTTGACGGTTCAATTTATTAGATATTAATTCTATAGTACACGTATTATACATTACACAGACATATCGATACAATATTAAACATCTCGAGTCTAATAGCGATGCGTTTTTTTCCTTCTTCTTCTTTTTTTTTAGCCTGTTACAGATCCTTGAAAGCCTTAAGTTATAGCTATACAGTACATACTATTTTACATACATAATATTATACACCTTTATTCGTCACTTGTGTCGCTCACTATTTCCGTCCCGCTCGTCGTGTCCGCCCGCGTTTAATTCGTTGCCGGCGTTCGTGCAAAAAATAAATAAAAATGCTCGTGGAAATTTTCACTTTTTTTTTTTTTTTTAATACCGAAGTCCACGAGTTTTCGACGACGAAAAGTGGTTAAAAAAAAAAATGATACACGTCTAGGAAATAAATAATCTCGAGGAAACTTCGTCTTCTCTTACGTTATTTTTTCCGCTTCTCGGTGATTTATCGTTATAGTTGGGGTGAGGAGGAAGAAACGAAAAGGAATTCGCTCGAACGAATCCATGAATGATTCAGCGGTCAGTTGAACGGAGCCGTAATTTGCGGCGAAGATTCGCCGAGCGCGGAGCGAAATTCTTTAAGGCAGTTCCATTTTTTCATCTGCTCGAATTGGTCGTAATTAAATAAAATAATAATAAAAAAATGTTAAAAAAAATTGCATCGCGACTCGGCGCCGCGAACGTGAACGAGTCAATGTTGACGCAAGCCTCGAGATTGCGAAGGCGATCGATTATTTCCGATGGAAAGCAATTTTGTAAAAAAAAAAAAAAAAAAAAAAAAAAAAAAAAAAAAAAAAAAATCTCGCCTCGGTAGTTATTGTGGAATGTTCTGAATGATTAATCTCGATTCAACATGAAAAAAGCCACGTTGTAATACATTGTTCTCGAACCAAAGATTCCTCGACGAGATCCATTGCGGCAAATCTAAGAAAAAAAAGGTCTCAATTCTTATCGAAAAGTAAAGCCGTCGATCCGGCTTCGAGAAAAAACAAAAAGTAAACAAAAAATATATATATATATATTTTTCCATATCCCCCGAGATAAGTTTTTTTTTGCCACCGCCGTCGAGAAACTTGTGAAAAATTTCGTAAAAAAAAAGTATCTAAAAAACAGGAAATCAAAATCGAGAAGACGAAGCGACGAAATTATTTTGGCTGACTGTCTTGTTGATTCTGTTGTTGTTGCTGTTGTTGCTGTTGTCGTTGCTGCTGTGCAGTTTGTGCCTGTTGTTGTTGTTGTTGTTGTTGTTGCTGCTGCTGTTGTTGTTGTTGTTGCAATTGTTGCAACTGTTGCTGCGCCTGTTGTTGCGCCTGTTGTTGCTGATGCACGCCGTGCGCGATAGTCTGAAGCCTGACCTGGCTCGGGCCGGGACTGGCGCGCGCGGTCGTGACGATAGGCTTTCCCTGGCCAGGCGTTGCCTGCCGGAGCTGGGCCGTACTCGCAGTGACGACCTGTATCGTTTGCTTCAGCGCCGATGCCACGGGAATCACCCGCGTCTGGAGCGGCGATTTCGCTAAAACCATCTGTCCAGGCTGAGAGACCGCTTGACCTGTCGATACCTACGGATGTAACATCGAGCAATTAATCATAATTAACAACAAAATTAACAATTAATAATAATTTAACTAATTTATGTAATATAATTTAATTTATTTTAATTTAATTTAACTACTTTAAGGGGATGCTGGAGCTGTTTTTTTTCTTTTTTAACCTCCTTTACCTATCTTACCGACGGAACTGGACAATTTTTGAGTTCCGACTTAGCATTGTCAATATACTACACATATGCGTTGTATCTTGCAGGATTATGATAATGACATAAACGCTTCGGTGTGCGGTCGAATTTTGATTGAAAACTTACAAGGAATTAAGAAAACCGAATATTATGGTTTGTGAAAGTATATAAACGTAGTGTTACGATTGACGCACAGGCTTTGTATCGTGCCTTACACTGCGTTCATGCCGACAAGATGCAACAGGATGATTTCAGTACCAACTCCGACTGACAAGAAAACAAATTGTGCACACATTAGAATAAAACTCATTGCGAATCGTAGGCGAAATGACTAAATCCTAATCGTATTCTGGATAGAAATGATAAGAACCGAATGCATTTACCAGTTTGTACTCGGAAGACAAACTTATTTTTCATCGAGAGTTTTGCAACTACCTTGCAAAATGGCAACTGTTCCACCATTTTCCAAGATAGATATTTTTGCTTGAAATCGGATTTTTGGCTTGAATGGCTAGCGACCGCGGATATTAAAGGTAGAATTGTTCTTGTACGCTAGCGATCGCTGGTAAGTAAGTTAACATTATTATAGTAAAGAAAAAAAAATGTTTCCGATAAAAAATATTGTTGTCTTCGGAGTGCTAACTGTTAAATGCATTCGGTTCTTATCATTTCTATCCATAATACGATTGGGATTTAATCACTTTGCCTACGATTCGAAATGGATTTTATTCTAATGCTGTGCTGAATCTGTTTTATTTTTAGTTAGTTGGTAGTGAAATCATCTCGTTCATTCGGATGCCTGTCGGCTAGAGATGTGCCGTGACGGTAATTTTTTGTAAACGTCAATTGACCAAAAAAATTGCCGTCAATTGACCGTCTTTTTCGGTGTAAAAGAATGTTGTGCCATGACCGTCAATTTTATTCGGCGTCACAGATTATGGTAAAAACAGCAAAAAACACTTATCTAGTTGGGACTTGACAGTCATTTTTTTTTGGTCACAAACTCGGTCAACTTTTTAGCCCTCCAGGTTGGTTTCAACCGAATTTTTCTTGCTCCTTGAATTCGTAATCATTCGCATTTTCAATTTTTAACAATTAATTGATCAATTGAACAATATTATAAAATGCAAATGTTTTTTCAAATGCAAAATTGTTTTTTCTTTCTGTTCAACGAGATTGGCGCTTTGTTGATTTTTAAGTTAGTACTGCGGAGGTTTTTTAGAGTTAATGTCGCTGTTGTCGCAGTTGCGGTCATTTCCGGAGTTATCAATTGACGGTCACGCGACAGACAATTGACAAAAAAAAATGACCGGTCACAAAAGAGGCACCCATCTTCTACTGTCGGCTACCCACATTTTCACCAGGGAAGCAAAACTAAAAAACCAAAAAAAATACCAACATGAGCGAACTGTTGAAGCCCGGACGGCTGCACGTGTTTCATAGCCTGCTGCAGTTGCTGGACGGTGACGGTCGCCGGCAGCGACTTCTGCTGCACGATGAGCTGGGTCGGAACGCCGCCCTTGACCGGCGCCAGTTGGGCGACCTTTTGCCCGGGCATTTTTCTCTGCGCGACGATCTGCGGATGGAGCTGGAGCTGCCTCATCTGCTGCGGCGTGACCGCCCGAACGCCGCCTGCCGTCTTCACCAGGGTCGTCGTCGACGTGCCGGCTTGCTGCACCTGCATTCCAGCCTGCGCAAAGACCTGCGTCAGTCCGCTCTGCGCCTGGACCTGGCCGACCTTGCCCTGCTGCTGGAGCTGCTGCTGCCTCTTTATAAGCGCCGCCATCTCGCTCTCGGAGACGGTCCTCGTTACCGTCTGCTGCTTTCCGAGGCTCGCCTGGCCGACGGCCGCGGCGGCGGCGACGCCCTGCTTCATCAGCGTCGCTCTCTGCTGGGGCGTCGAGACGGCCACGGAGACTTTCTGGCCCGAGGCGGCCTGGGCCTGCTGCAGGACCTTAAAAAAAAATGTTTGCAAGGTTACTGGATGTGTATACGTTATATATATATATGAGGTATCCCGTATGAAGTCGAATGGTTAAAAACTTGAGCCTCTCCAAAGAAGTTGTAATTTCACCACAATTCATGATTATTTGACAAGGGGTTTTTGTAATTTTTTTTTTTCGAATTTTTTAATCGTATTTTTTTTTTTTTTTGAGATATCGAAAAATTGAACTTTTTTTAAAAATCCCCCATATCTTTAAAACTATTAATCGTACGAAAAAAGTTTAAAACATAAAAGTTGCAGTTTTAGATGAACTTTTGAAAACAAAATTTTGTAAATTTTTTTGAATGCAATTTTGAATGTCCATTTCTATGAAAAATAAACTAAAATATTTTTTTTCAGCCAATACGTCATGTTTGATTTTTCTTAAAAAATTCCAAAATATACTCTCATGTATGTAGAGTGATCTCATATTTTTGTTTGAATGGGCGAGACGTCCGTTTGACAGCTGTGCTCCGTTTAAGGTCGATTTTTCATTTAAAAAATCCCTTCTTTGATCAAAAAAATTCCCATCCCTTTTTTGTTTGATCTTTTAACTTCCATTATTGTCGATATTGTCACAATTTTTATAAAATTCAGTGGGAAGTAATAGATATCTCTCTTTTTTTTTTAATGAAAAATCGATCTTAAACGGAGCACAGCTATCAAACGGACGTCTCGCCCATCCAAACAAAAATATGAGAACACTCTACGTACATGAGAGTATATTCTGGAATTTTTTAAGAAAAATCAAACATGACGTATTGGCTAAATGAAAATATTTTAGTCTATTTTTCATAGAAATGGGCGTTTATTGCATTCAAAAAAATGTACAAAACGTTTTTTTCAAAAGATCATTTAAAACTACAACTTTTATGTTTTAAACATTTTTTTGTACGTCTAATAGTTTTTAAGATATGGGGGATTTTTTAAAAAGTTCCATTTTTTGATATCTCAAAAAAATACAATTAAAAAATTCTGAAAAAAAATTACAAAAATCCCTCGTAAATAATCATGAATTGTGGTGAAATTACAACTTTTTTGGAGAGGGTCGAGTTATTGACCGTTCCTTTTCACATGTAATACCTCATATATTGAAATGTTGTATTTTTTATAAAACTGTAAAAGAAGTAATCTGTCAATGTCAATATCAATATCAATATATTTTTTTATAATCAATAAAAAAAAATCGACGAAAAATATTATTAAATTCCCGAATAAAATTATTGAAAATTAATTTGATTGATCTGTGTGATATCTTTACGCACCTGGATCGACCACTAAACGTATGCTGGAAACACGTTATAGTTTTACGAGACCAGCTGCATACAAAAGCTCTCACTGAATTCGCTCTACCTTTCTGATGCAGCGATAAGCCATGAATCGGACATATCACCGAAGGCGAAAGGATACAAACAAGGACTAAGTAAATTTATACATATATATATATATATATATGTATGTATATTTATTTTTTTTTACTCGATGAAAAATACCCAATGAGGTTATCGGCAGTGCGCTTCGAATTGCAAGGACGTTAAAAAAATGAACCGTAAAAAAAAAATATTTCTCACTTCGGAATTGAGAGGGAAAAACAAATTGTTTTATTTGGAACATGAAAGTTCTTTGCGTCCTTCTTTTTTTTCAAAATGATACTATGGATTATCAATGTCAATATCAACGTCAATATCATCAATATCATCAATATCATCAATATCAATACCTTCAGGTGCTGCTGCTGGCGCAGTTGTAGAACCTGCTGGTGACGATAGTACTGAATCTGCGCCTGGGTGAGAGGTTTGCTTCCGGACGCCGTCGCCATCGTCACGCCGACGATGCCCTTCTGTCCGACGACACCGGGATTCTGCGCAGCCGAGACGAGACTCGCCGTCGCCATTCTCTGGGCCGCCTGCAGATTCGCGACGCTCACGACCGTCGATGCCGGTCGGACTTCCTGGAGGGTCAACGTGCCGGCTGCTCGGGAGGCTTTGACCGTCGACGTCACGACGCTGCTTCCCACCGTCGTTATCGGAGAGTTGGTCAGCGTCGTCGTCTTCAGGCTCGTCGGCGTCGTGACGACGATCTGGGAAATCTGCTGGGCCGACGTCGAGGAGGCGGCGAGCTGGCCTTGCGCCTGCTGAACGATGTGAATTTGCGGCTGTTGCTGCTGTTGCTGTTGTTGCTGCTGTTGCTGCTGCTGCTGCTGCTGCTGCTGGTCCGGAGTGAGAATCGCCGGGACTACGTTCTTCAGCTTCTCCTTGGCGATTCTTTCCGCTCGACGTGTCGCTACCTCGATCGGCGTCAACGGACTGTCGTACTGGATTCCCGACTCGGCGAGCACGGCCGCGTGCTTCGGGTTCTTCATTAGGGGGTTGACGAGCAGCTGCTTCACGGTCTGGGTGCGCTTGTTCGAGACAGACTTTATCGTGTCGAAACGCTGGCAGCACATCAGCGTGAAGGAGTTGTTCTTGTCCTGGTTGTAGAGCTGGGACGTCCGCATCGGACGGTTCGTCTTGCTTTGTTGCTGAAAAGAATTTTTTGCGGACTGTTAGTGGCTTGTTTCTTTGAGATTTTTCTTTTTTTTTCAATTGATTTTCAATTGATTTTCAATTGATTTTCAATTGATTTTCAATTGATTTTCAATTGATTTTCAATTGATTTTCAATTGATTTTCAATTGATTTTCAATTGATTTTCAATTGATTTTCAATTGATTTTTAATTGATTTTTAATCGATGTCAATCGATTTTTAATCGATGTCAATCGATTTTAAATCGATGTTAATTGATTTCAATTTATTTTAATTTGTTTTAATTTATGTTAATTTATTTTTATTTATTGTAATATCGGGCTGTGATATTTTTGGAACAACAATCGAATAAAATGTGGGTAGTCAATCCGGTGAGAGATATTCTTTGACATTTTCCTGACAAAATATCTTTGAAATTCTTGGGGGGAAAAATCATGAAAAAATTTCAGATACGAAATATCTTTACGTTCAATTTTTCTTTCCGAAATTATATTGTTCATTATATGAAGCACAGCGTCTATGACGAGGCATAAAGTATTTCAATCGCCGTTCGAATAATAATTGACTATACGATTTTTTTGTTGTTTCATAATTGTAAATATACTTTTATAAAAATTCATATGTATATATATATTTTTATAATCAATAAAAAAAAAAAAAAAAAAAAAAAAAAAAAAAAAAAAAAAAAACAATCGACGAAAAATATTAAATTCTCGAATAAAATTATTGAAAATTAATTTTATTCATCTGTGTGATATCTTTGCGCACCTGAATCGACCACTAAACGCTCACGACAACACGTTATAGTTTTACGAGACCAGCTGCATACAAAAGCTATCACTCAATTTATACTACCTTCCTGACAAAGCGATAAGCCATGAATCGGACATATCGGAAGAAGGGAAAGGATAAAACAAGGACTAGTAAATTTATACATATATATGTATATATTTATTCATTTATTTTTTACTCGATGAATAACATCCATCGAAGTAACCGGCAGTGCGCCTCGAATTGCAAGGACGTTAAAAAAATGCACCGTAAAAAAATATTTCTCACTTCGGAATTGAGGGGAAAAAAATTGTTTAATTTGGGATATAAAATATCTTTGCCTTCATTTTTTTTTTTTTAATAAAAAAATGATATTATGAATTATATTAAACATCGCGTCGATAAGGACGCACAGGTGTTTAAAACGCGCTTCGAATTATAAATTATAGCATTATTGATTTTTCATTATTTTTTTTTATCCCGAATATACTTTTTTTTTAAATGCGTATATTCTTTTTTATTTTTTTATTTTTTTTATTGCGATCGACGAAAAATATTAAATTCCCAAATAAAATTATGGATAATGAATTTGATTGATTCGATTGTCGATTGCTAATCGCATGTCGGCAGAGTGAGCCTTGAATTGCAAGGACGTTAAAAAAATGTAGTGTAAAAAAAATGTCTCACTTCGGAATTGAAAGGGGGAAAAAATGTATTAATTTGGGATATGAAATATCTGCGTTTTTTTTTTAATGATACTGTAGATTATATTAAACACCGCGTCGATAACGACGCACGGGTATTTAAACCGCGCTTCGAATTATAATTTATCGCATGATTGTTTTTTTTCTTAATTTTTTTAAATCACGAATATACTTTTGTAAAAATGCGTATATTCTTTTTTTATTTATTTATTTTTTTATTTCGATTGATAAAAAACGATCGACGAAAAATATTAAATTACCGAATAAAATTATTGATAATCAATTTGATTGATTTGTGTGATAACTTTACGCACCTAGATCGATTGCTAATCGCATGTCCCACACGGTTTAGCTTTACGAGATCAGTTGCATACAAAAGTTATCACTCAGTTTGCTCTACCTTCTGGTCGGACAAGTGATAATCATGTGTCGGACATATCACTTGCTGCGTTTCCGAAGGAATACATACAAGAGGTATTTAAATATATATATGCGTATATAAATTTTTATATGTACATATCAATTTATATACGTTAATATTTAAATTTACACAAATCGAGGTGAATCTGAGCCTTCACATCGTGGATTTGGGGCGCGGTTTTTTATATGATTGAACTAACTCTCAAAAGCACTCAGGTATTTATTTTTCATTTTTCAGATCGTTTATAATTATTTATCTTTTAAAAAAAACGAATTTATTGATCGATACAATTTAGAGATCTGAAAAATCGTTCGTCAGATGTAAGAGAATTTTTTAAATTTGTGCCGGAGTGCGCCGACGCCACCTTTTATTTTTTGAAAAAAAATTAATTAATAAAAACTGAAAAAAATTGAAAGAAAAATGCAGTCGATTATGGGCGATTACAAGAAAAATTCAGTGGATTATTTGACAATTTGTACACGCAACACTCGATTCTTGAGCATTTTTTCACATTTTTCCAAAAGAATTTTCAATTCTTTTTTTGTAAAAAAAAAGTTCTTCGGGAAGATCTGAAAAACAGTCCCAAAAATGCTGTGTCGCATCGAAAAATGATCAAGGAATAACCCATAATCGACTGATTTTTTTTCTTATATTTCTGTTCACTGTTTTTGTATTTTTTTTTTCGAAAAAAAATTAGAAAAAGAATAAAAGGTGGCGTCGACCCACTTTGGCCTAAATCTTTAAAAAAATTTATATATGACACAAGATTTTCCAGAATTTTTGCAGATTTTTCCGAAAATTTTTTAATTTGACCTCGAAAAAAAAGAAAAAAAAATGAAAATATGAATTGCATATAAAAATGGTCAAGCCCACAATCGATAGATTTTTTCCTCTAATTTTTTTTCCAAATAAAAATTCTCAAAAATAAAAGGTAACGTCGATCCTTTCCGACTCAAGCCTTAAAAAATTCTTCTGTACGACACAAGATTTACCAAAAATTGTTCAAGTTTTTAAATTGCATCCATCAATAAATCCCTTTTTTAAATTAAAAAAAAATTATAACCAATCTCAAAAAAAGAAAAACCAAAAAATAATATCCCTGCCTTTGAGATAGTTAAATGATAAAAAAAGAAAAAAAAAATAGCGCTTCAAATCAGAGATGTGAAGGGTCAGACCGAGGTCGATTTGCAATGAAAAATGCCTCATACATTCGACAAACATTTTTTTACTCAACCAATAACTTCCATCGAGGAAGCGTCCCAAATTACGTAAAAAAAAATATATATCTAAAAAAAAAAGCTCACCTCAGCAACTTGAGGGAGTTTGTAGGCGCCCTTCTGCTTCTTCTGTTTCTTCGGTGTGGTGTCGTAGAGCAGTTTTCCCTCCTCCCTCGGGACGATAACGGCCTCGTAGCGGGTTCGGCACTGCTTCGGCGAGCGGTAAATCCTGGAGGTGTTGTTGACGATGTCGGCGACGAGGTCCCAGTTCGGCGTGTGGCCCGGCGAGAGAATCACCAGGTTCAGCGGGAGTCCCTGATAGATCTGAATCGCCTGGAGGAGAGCCCAGTCCTCGTGGACCATCCAGTCGAGGACGTGCTCCTGCTCGCTCGGCGAGCGCAGCATCGCCGAGGGCTTCACTCCCGGTATCGGCATCGACGGACGCACAATCGGACGGTACTTGTGAAGCTTCATGTCCCGGCGCATCTTTATCAACGCCGGGGAGGGACGGTCGAAGAGGGAACGCGGCGCGTAGACGGACTCCTCCTTGTGCCTCATCTTCATCGGGCGGCGACCTTGGAAATCAAAATTGGCGATTCAGTAAATCGGTTATTTTAGAAGCGAGTATTTTTTTTTCTTTTTGTTTTTGTTTTTTTTTTTTTTAAGAGGGGAGTTGCAAGATTTTTGAAGTAAAAGAGGTGTTTTTATTTACTTTAATTGGCAATCAAAATTTTGTAATAAACAGCGTGCTATCGATCGATCGTAAACGTTTTAGGGCTGTGGGAAAAAATTCTCGGGGTCGAATATTAAAAATTGTAGAAAGAGTAGCATTTTATTATTATTTTTTTTACTTCAAGATTTTTATTTTATTTTTTACTAAAAATGGTATTGTTATTTATTTTTATTGGCAAAAAGAATTGCATAATAAACTGTACGCTATTGATTGATCGTAAAGGTTTCACAACCGTGGAAAAAAAATACTCGGGTTCGAATATCAAACATTGTAGAAAGAGTAACATTTTATTATTATTATTCCTTTTTTTATTGAAGATCGAACTTTGAAGATTTTTTTTTACTATAAACCGGGTTTTTATTCATTTTTATCGGTAAAAAAATGGTATAATAAACAATATGCTATCGATCGATCGGAAGTGTTTTATTACCGTGAAAAAGAATTTTCCGGTTCGTATATTGAAAATTGTAGAAAGAGTAGCATTTTATTATTATTTTTTTTAAATTGAAGAGGGGTCTTGAAGATTTTTGCGTAAAAAATGTTTTTATTTTTTATGCTATCAATTGATCGTAAGCGTTTTAGGACCGTGAGAAAAAAATACTCGTCTTCTAATATTAACAATTGTAGCGGGTGCGACATTTTTTACATTATTATTATTAAATATTATTAATGTAAAAAAAAAAATGTATTCTTACTACAAATTTTTTTATTCGGACCCGGTTTTTTTTATGGTCACAACACCGTGAAGAACGATCGAGCATGCGGGATTTTTTTAGAAGATTTATTTTTTGCCGATAAAAAAAAGTACATGCATTTTTTTTTGTATGTAGCGATTTTCGCAGATTAAAAATGTCCATGGCAGCTCGAATATTTTAGAAAAAAATTTTTTAAATACAACAAAAGTTTTAAAATGAAATAAAAATTAAAAAATAAAATAAAAATTTTTAAATGAAATAAAAATTTTAAAACAAAATAAAATTTAAAAAATAGAATAAAAATTCTTACCGTCTCTGGTGCCGTCGGAAACTTCGACGCGAGTTCTCTTCTGTTCCTTCTTGACGTAAACCGGCGGCAACTGGGCCTCGGTCATCGGGGTCGAATCGTAAAGAAAGCCTAGCGAGTAGTCTATGTAAACGTCGTTATCGGAACTCGGCGGAGTCGGTGGACACCACATCTGTCGAGAAAATATTTAAAAAAAAAATTATAGATATTTTATTTAAGTGGAAAAAAATAAAATCTTTTTTTTATTAATAAATTTTAATTTTACTAACCGGCATCTGTTCCATATTGTTTTCCGACATCCATACCTGTAAGACAGCAAAAATGTGTTGTTTTCGATGAGAAAAAATTCATTTATGTCGTAGACGCGAAAAATTTACCGACTAATTTAATTAACAATTAAGTAACGCCATTTATGAGTCGAATCGAAATTAAGGCTAAATTTGTCGTAATTTCTATGATAATTAACGTGCAGTGCGCGAATTAACCAGAATTTAGTTGAAATTAAGACTTACCTATTGAAACGCGGCAATCAGTTACAGTAATATTTAATAACTCTTCGCTGAATGTGTTCTTTCTGCTCGATACAGAACAGCGGCTTAGGTGTGATAATTATCATTTTTTATTATAAATTATCACAGGAGTTCGAATAAGGTGAAAAATTATAAACGTTTTGTCGATATCGAGAATTATGATTTTTGCACGCTAATAGCGTAAAAAATGTATAACAAATTGATTTCTTTTTGTCAAATGTTTTTAAGAATAATTAATTATTGAAAAAATAATCAGGAGACTTTCTTACACGTGAAATCGATTAATCGATTTCTTTTTTGAATACGTATTAATTTTTTTTTCCGACTTTTCGTATATACCAGCAAAATGAATGCATTTTTTTGTATATTAAATATTTTGATATATTTTTATAAGTATGAAAAAAATATGAAAATTTAAATTTTGATAATTTTTCAGCGAATTCGAAAACCCGATAGTGAGGGTGTATCGTTACATTTTCGAGCGAAAATGAAAATCAGAGAGAATTCCGAATATTTCCCAAATGGACAAAAATCCAAAAAATTGCCATTATATATAATGGACATTCTTCAGATTTTTATCCCATCGAGAAGTGTTCGGAATTTTCTATGAAACTCACATTTGGCGAGACTTGCAGCGCTCGGACTGCTCTAAGACGGATTGGGGCGCATTCGAAATTCCCTTCCCCTTCTATAAAATCTTCTACAGAAACAATTGATTTTGCATACTAATAATAATAATAATAATAATAATAATAATAATAATAATAATAATAATAATAATAATAATAATAATAATAATAATAATAATAATAATAATAATAATAATAATAATAATAATAATAATAAATTAACAAGGTGAAAAAAAAATTTAATTTTAAGGATTAACTCGGCAAGTTAATTTTTTTAGAAGTTGATTCATTAATTTTCCTGAATAGGCAGGAATTTTTTGTTTATTTCCAATTTTCGAAAATCCCGTTTTCAAAGAATGTTTAAACGATACTCGCTAAGATGTTCGATTAATTGTCCGCTAACTTATTGAGTCGCCTTTGGCCGAAAAAAACGCATAAAAAAAATTAACAAAATTTCGAAAATTTGAAAAAATTGAAATAAAATTTACGAATTCAGAAAAATCAACGAATCAATTTCCACTAAAAAAAAGTTGGCTTGCTGGATGATTCGTTAAGCAAATATTTATTTTCTAACTCGTTAATAACTTTTCGACTCGCTCGTGAATTGCAAAAATTCTTACAAAAAAAAAATTGAACAAAATTTCGAAAATTGAAAAAAAAATAAAAATGAAATTTATATGTACTCAGAAAAATTAACGAATCAATTTCCCCAAAAAAAAATTACCTTGCCGCAGGATTCGTTAAACAATTTTTTTTTTTAATTCGTAATAACTTTTTGGTATTATCATTATGCAAAATCAATGTCCTTAGTACCCTCCGATTTTCAAAAAACATCTTCATCCCATCGAGAAATAATCAAAATTCTCTCCGAATCTCACTTTCGGCTCGGAACGCAACGACTCGCCCTCCTCAAGGATTTTGGTATGTACATCAAGGGTGATTGCCTTATTCGTTCAAAGGCTCAATTCAACAATTCTGGCAACCGCTACAAACTTGCACGATTCGAAATTCTTAAATTTTAACAATTCAATTTTTCTTTTTAAACTTCAACAATTTTTTCTTTTTTTTTTTTAATAAGCATATCGCTCATCACAACACGCTCATTTATGTGCCTGCTTATATCTTGGCAGTCTCCAAGTTTGGAATGGCAAAGGCAGTGTTTTGGTGCCATTTATCAATCGATCATTATTCAGTTTTATTTATTTTTTTATTTTTGTCTATATATATATATTTTTTTCGTATCTCTTGTTTCAAATTAGTGTTGTGCGGTCATGAAGGCCTTGCCACACCAAACTGACATGCAACAAAGAATTACCCTGTCGATGTCTATTCCAAACATAAACAAGCACACTGAGCCAAATTTTACTTTGTTAATTTTTTTTTAATCTACATTTTTCTCAATTTTTTTTTTCATTTTTTTTTTTTGACACCAAAACGGAACTGAACCTTTGATTCGAACATAACTTGGAAACGCACCAAGAAATAAGAAAACACATTTTTTGTATATATTTTTTATGATTCTTTTATTCATAGTAATATCCTGTTTTTTTTTGTTTTTTTTCCTCATTCAAATTTTCCTTAGTCGGAAACGCATTCGGCCATACAAAAATTCACTCACGCAACTTAACTTTCAAACGGGTTACAAGATAATCGAGGCTTTGTTTGTCTTCTTCCGCGGATCGCGATCCGACGGACGCAAAATATTTTTTTTTTCTTTTTTTTTTCTGGACTCGCACGCGCGGAGTCGTCGAGGCGAGAACGAGGAAAATTTCGTACCTTATTTTTTTTTTTTTTTTGCGGCGACGAAAAATTCGATCGTTCAACAACGGCAAAAACCATCAATCGGCGCAACAACGATAACAACAAACAACCTACGAATCGCGTCGGATGCATTTTTCATTCTTTTTTTCTTTTTTTTTTTTTTTCTTAACTGGCGAACGATTTTTTTTTTACTTCACACTCGCGCTTTCACTCCTTTAAAAATCTAAACCTAGTATAGTACAGTCATGAGTCTCGCTTATCACGAAATATATATAAATTATATATTAACGGACCTAGTACGGAGAGGGAGGCCTATACCGGTCAATCAATCGTCCTCGATATTTCTTCACGCTTCGTGTTTAAAAAAAAAAAAATTATGATTTTTTTTTTCGCTCGCTCATCTCAACTCGTTTGTACAAGGCTCGCGGGGCGCAAGAGGAAATCACTGAATTGTACAACCGGTACAACGAGGCCGCGTCCATTCATCTCTTTATCGTCGCATTTTTTTCTTTTTCTTTCGTTACGTTTTTTTTTTTTTAATTTTATATTTACAATGTCGAGAAGTTTATTATTTTTTATTTTATTTTGTTTTCTTTTTTTGTCTAAGTCGGTCGATCGCAATGTGTCGGGCGAAATTCTTCGGAATAAATTCGGTCTCTCGCGAGGAGGGCTCGCTCGACGGATGCGCGTTGTCAGAGACAATTAAAATATGTTTTTTTTTTTTTTTTTTTAGAAGTTCGGAAAAATTGATTCATGCAGTGACGAGAAACAATGCGAAAATGAAAAAAACGTAAAGTGTTTTTAATCTTTGTTTCTTAACGAAAATAAATTAACGTAACGAAGTCGCGAACCACTATCAGTGCACTTAAAAATTAAATAATCACAAAGTCAGACATTTTTTTTTTTTTTTTTTCGAAAACTAAATCGCTCCGAATTCGCGACTTTTTTCTGGGTTTGCTCACAGCACTTTTTTTAAGCCATCTGTCGTCATTCATTTTTCGTCATCTCGGAGACATTTTTTTTTTTTTTTATGCCAAAAACTCGAGATGGATCGATTAAGGTTTTTTTTTTGCGCTCGTATCGACGATCCATCGTGTAATTTAACTCGACCAAAGCGAAACGCATAAATCGTCGCAATTATTATTTTTTTAATGCATTCGTGCTTGCAGGAAATATGCAGCGTTTTTTTTTTTTTATGATTTGAATGTAATTTTTTTCAAAGTCTCGGGCAACATTTCGTAATTTTTTGTTACGAAAAAAAAAAAACCGAAAAATCAATAAAAATTAATCGATCAATAAGAACCAATCCATCGGTTAAATCCGATCAATCCAAAGATCGAAATGTGCAACCGTTTATCCATAAGTTAATTAATTTCTTTACTTTTCAAATCTCGAAACAATATTTCGCAATTTCTTGTTACCAAAAGAAAAAACCGACAAATTAATAAAAATTAATCGATTAATAAGAAATAATTCATCGGTTAATCCGATCAATCGATCAATCCAAAGATCGAAATGTGTAATCGTT
Source organism: Amblyjoppa fuscipennis (assembly GCA_963575735.1). NCBI lineage: Eukaryota > Metazoa > Arthropoda > Insecta > Hymenoptera > Ichneumonidae > Amblyjoppa > Amblyjoppa fuscipennis. Next base: position 9,232,341 of record OY754497.1, read on the forward strand.
TTTTTTTTTTTTTTTTTTTATAATTTCATTTAATTCTTTATTTTTAAATCTCGAGCAACATTTTGTAATTTTTTGTTACCAAAAAAAAAAAAAAAACCCGACAAATCTATAAAAATTAATCGATCAATAAAGAAGAATTCATCCGTTAATCCGATCAATCGATCAATCCAAAGATCGAAATGTGTAATCATTTTTTCGATTATTTAATTAATTTCTTTATTTTTCAAATCTCAAAGCAACATTTCGTAATTTTTTGTCACCAAAAAAAAAAACAAAAAAAAAACCGAAAAGTCAATAAAAATTATTCGATTAATCCGATCAACCGACCCAATCCAAAGATCGAAACGTGCAATCGTTTTCCGGTAATTTAATTAATTTCTTCATTTTTCAAATCTCAAAGCAACATTTCGTAATTTCTTGTCATAAAAAAAAAGACCCGACAAATCAATAAATAATGAACAATCCATCGTTTAATCCGATCGATCAATTCAAAGATCGAAATGTGCCATCATTTTTTTGTCAAATTTAATTAATTTCTTCACTGTTCAAATCCCGAAACAACATTTCGAAATTTTTTTATTACAAAAAAAAAAAAAACAAAAAACCGACAAATCAATCAAAATCAATCGACCAATAAAAACCAATCAGTCGCTAAAAACCCGATCGATCCGAGCGCTCTCAAAACCCAATTACGATCCTCGAGCCCGCAAAAAAAAAAAAAAACCTCATCCCTCAAAAAAAAAAAAAAAAAAAATATCCCACAAAAATCCCCGCACCCTCAAAGACCTCAAGCGACCCTCCTGACGAGCACCTCCTCTCCTCCCCTCCCGCCTCTTCCCCCATCCCTTCCCGCGAAGATCCTGAAGACCGATCAGGACGCCGAGCTGTTGATTCTATCATTGCTGCTCGTCTGCAGTTTGACAATCTTCCTCGTCGGTTGGTTCATAAACTCCTCCTCGTCGTCGTCGATCTCGACGACCTGAATCTCGCTCTCTACCTTACCGACGCCCCCAGCGACGACTCTCGTCCTCTTGGCGTTGCGCCTCGTCACGCTTCTCCGTGCGTTCTCGCCGTTTTCGCTCTCCGATCCGCTGTCGAGTTCAACGACCGATACGACCTTGGCCTCCTCCTCGGGCCTCCTCGTCGCCGTCGTCGCGTTCGCGTTGTTCTTATAGCCTCTCGAGAGCGAGTCAAGCGTGAGAATAGCGACGACCTTCGCGGTCCTCTGCGGCCTCTCGTCCTCGCCGCTCTTCGCGAAGACCTCTCGAAGAGCATTACCGTTCGAGTCCGTCTCGTGCTCGTCCCTTCGCTCGCGCTGCGCCCTCGTCCTGGAGTTCGATGCGTCGAAGTCGAGTCCCGACCTGGTGAGCCTCGCCGTCGCCTCGGCGCCGGGTAGCGGCGTGTCCGGTCGTCGCTTCTCTCCAGGCTCGCCCTGGCTCCTCCTCGTCGGCCGGCCGGCCTCGCTCGACTTGCTCCGTCGTAAGTTCGAGCACTGCGGCGGAAGGAAACCGTTCTCGAGGCGCGTGCTCCGAGTCGTCGGCCGCTCGATTTGGGGAACTCTTCGCCGTGGAGTTTCGCCCGAGGCCTCGCCGAGGGCCTCGAGCGTTCTGCGCTGCAGCGGCTTAAGGGCGATCGTGCAGCTCTGGAGCTCGAACTCCTGATGAGACGTCGAACGAGTCGTCACCCTCGATGACTCGCCCTGGCGACGCTCCGGTGTCCTCGGCGAAGCGAGCCGAGTCGCTCGACGCTGCGGCTGGGCGAACGGCGAGGAGGTCGAGGCTTCCGGGACGATCGAGCGCGCGCTCCGCGTCAAGACGCCGACGGGGAAGGGCGTGTCCGGACGGCGGAGACGCACTCGAGCCTCCGAGAGCAGTTTGATCGGCGGGGCGGAAAACTTCGCCGGTGAGTCCGTAGAGTCCGGCTCGCGCGGCTTCGAGCCGAAGGACTCGAGCACGCTCCACGAGTCCTCGAGGACGCTCTCCTGCGCACAGGACTCCAAGGTCGTCGCGAGATCGTCCAGATGATGCTTCGCCGTTCTGCAACGCGAAGCGACGCTCCGGCGACGCTGCGAGGCACCGATCATATCGCTCAGCCTCTCGCAATCACCATCTGCCTGTTCGGAAACGCCGCGCCTCGACGAGCGCATCGACGGCGAAGACCGCGATGAACAATCGGAGACTCTTTCCGTCGGGCGAGCTTCATCTTCGAGCTTCTCGGATTCGAGATTCTCGCGCTCCAATTTTTTTGGCTCGATCTTTTTCGTCTCCAATTTTTTCGTCTCCGATTTTTCTGGCTCGATTCTCTTCGGCTCCGATTTCTCCAGATCGATGTTTTTCGGCTCTAGTTTCTTCGGCTCCAATTTTTTCGACTCGATTTTCTTCGTCTCCGAATTTTCCAGCTCGATTTTCTTCGTCTCCGAATTTTCCAGCTCGACTTTCTTCGTCTCCGAATTTTCCGGCTCAACTTTCTTCGTCTCCGAATTTTCCAGCTCGACTTTCTTCGTCTCCGAATATTCCAGCTCGACTTTCTTTGTCTCCGAATTTTCCAGCTCGACTTTCTTCGGCTCGATTTTTGTCGTCTCCATTTTTTCCAGCTCAAGTTTTTCCGCCTCGATTTTTTTGGGCTGTGCATTTCGGCTGGCGAAGTTCGCGGTGAGCTTGTGGCTCGAGCGCGTGACGTGCAGCGACCTTCTGCTCGACGGATCGCCGCTGACCGACTTGGTCTCGAAGTTCGCGCTCACGCCCGATTCGTCGAAGCTCGCGTCGAAGGTCTGCGTGAGACGCTTAACGTTGATCGGCCTCGAGCGCGTCGTCCTCGGCGTCTTTCCGAGCTCCGTCGACGGTGATTTCTTGTCCGGTCTCTTGCAGGCCGAGGTCGCTTCCGGCGCGACGAGAGTCGAAGACTCATCGTCGAGGCTCTTCTGGTCCGGCGAGAACGCGCACGATCGCTCGTGCTCGGCGCTCTCGGCGCTCGCCGACGATTCCATGGACGACGAAAGCTCGGACATCTTCTCAGCGAGGAGAATCTCGATGTTCGAGAGCTTCTCGACGACCGGCGAAGAGCTCGTCGGCCGAGAGCCGAAGCACTCGAAGTCCTCGACGATTCTCCCGTCGCATCGGGACGGCCTCGAAATTTCCTCCGGCGATATTTCGGCTTCGGGATTTTTTCCCTCCGCCGAGAGACGGAGCGAATTTTTTTCCGACTCTTCCCGCAATTTGTCGGACTGCTCCGATTTTTTTTCTCCCGGACTCGGAGTCGAATTTTTTCTGACGATTTTCTCGATCGATTTCTCGGCCGGACTCGGACTCGAATTTTTTCTGACGATTCTCTCGACCGATTTCTCGGCCGGGCTAGGACTCGAATTTTTTCTTACCGTCCTCTCAGCCACCTCGGATTTTCTCTCTCCCGGACTCGGACTCGAATTTCTTCTGACGATTCTCTCGTCCGATTTCTCGGCCGGACTCGGACTCGAATTTTTTCTGACGATTCTCTCGACCGATTTCTCGGCCGGACTCGGACTCGAATTTTTTCTGATCCTCTTCTCAGCTGCCTCGGATTTTCTCTCCACCAGACCCGGACACGAATTTTTCCCGAGACTTTTCTCAGTCCTCTTCTCCGCGAATTTCTCAGGCTCTGATTTTTTCTCCCCCAGACTCGGACTCGAATTTTTTCTGCTCGATTTCTCCACCAGCTCCGATTTTTTTTCCTCCATACTGAGACTCGAATTTTTTCCGACGCTCCTCTCGCCTTCCGATTTTTTTTCGCCCAGGACCGAATTTTTTCCGCTGCTCTTCTCACCTTCCGATTTTTTTCCCCCCAGGACCGAATTTTTTCCGCTGCTCTTCTCGCCTTCCGATTTTTTTTCCCCGAGACCCGAATTTTTTCCGCTGCTCTTCTCGCCAGAATTCGCGAGTGCCGAGTTTCTCCTCGCGACTCTCTCGCCGTTCGGGCCCGTTCTCTTCGTCCTCTCGGTCTCGTTCTCCTCGCCGCTCGACTTGCTCCTCTCCGCGGAGTTCGCACCTCCGCCCGTCCGCCTCGGGCTCGGCGAGCTCGGCCTCGCGAACACCTCCTCGCTCTCCCTCGCCGATTTCTTCCTCTTCTCCACGACCCTCCGGTTGCGAAAGTTCGGTTTTACGCCCGGCAGAATCGGACTGACGTCGAGCGTCCAGAGATTTATCTTCACGTTTCCCCTCGAGCGTGTTCTCGGGCTGTTCAGGTCCCACCTGTTATTTCTCTCCGAGGACTTCTTCGTGCCGTTTCGCCGCTTCGTGCTCTTCCGCTCCTCCACGAACTCGTCCTCCTCCTCGTCCTCCTCCTCCTCCTCCTCGTCGCCCTGGCTCTGGCTCTCCGTGTGGCTCGACTCGTCAGGGCTCTCCTCGACGAGCTCCGACGCCGAATCCGAATCCTCCGAGTCCGTCGTCGTTTCGCTCGAACTCTCCGTCGCCGACTCGACGCAGCCTCGGCGCAGCGAGGCCCGCCGACTCGTCGACACCGCGCTCCTCCTCGTCGTCCCTTGCCTCTTAACCGATAAACCCTTAACGCTACTTGTGCTATTATTAACCTGGTTCTGGGAGTCCTCGCGGCCGAAGGTCAACGGCTTCTCCTCATCGTCCGCGAGACGCAGACGACGATCCTCTTCCTCGCGCAGCGCCCGCAGACGGTCCAACTCCCACTCGCGCTTCTGCTGCTCCAGCTCACGCTCCGCCGCGGCGAGCTGCGCCGCTGAGAAACTTCCCGATGACTCCTCGACGAACTTCATCGCGTAACGCTCCACCGGTGTCAACTGTTAGGAAATTCATTTTTTTGCATTAATGTGGATATATGTATATATATTTTTTTTGAGCGGGGTACTTTTTTATTTGGAAAGGGATTGATGAGAAATATTCATTTAGGGTTTTTCTTTTTGCTTTCCCGAGCGAATTTTTTTTATTTTTATTTTTTATGTTGATGGATAGAAGGGTTTTTTTTCGAGATACATTTTTGTTTTTTGGAGAAAGCGTGTTGAGGAAGAATGTTGATTTAGAGCTTTTCTTTTCATTTTCTCGAGCGAATTAATTTTTCTTTTTTAACTAATCTTTTTTTTTGTGTTGATGTTGATGAGTAGATTTTTTTTTTTTCATCGTGATAGATTTTTTGGAAAGAGTGTTGAGGAGAAACATTAATTTTAGGTTTTTCTTTTTGCTTTCTCGAGAACGAATTAATTTTTATTTTTCAATTAATTTTTTTTTGTGTAGATGTTGATGGGTAGAATTTTTTTTTTTTTTTCAACGTGATAGATTTTTTGGAAAGAGTGTTGAGGAAAAACATTGATGTGGGGTTTTTCTTTTTATTTTTTAACGTGCGAGGAAAACATTTTTATTCTGAGATGAATTACCCCGAAAATGATCGCTTGTCAAATTTATGTCGGTGAGTTGAATATTAAATAATGTTGAATATTAAATATGTTTTATGGGACAATTTTTTGGCTTCAGTAGAAAATCTCATTTTTCGGTCGGAAATGACGTCATACCGGAAATACGTCCCGCTTCCCATCGAAAAATGAGATTTTCAAACCGGAAGTAACATATTTCCGGTTCGAAAATCAGAATTGATATAAGATCAATTATGGTAGAAAAATTTGAAAATATTTCAAACCGGAAGTGAGACACTTCCGGTATAACGTCACTTCCGGTAGAAAAACTTGATTTTCGAACGGGAAGTGAGGCCGTTCCGGTCGAAAAATGACATTTTCAAATCAGAAGTGATGTATTTCAGGTTTCAAATTGCGGTAAAAAAAATGTGATTGTCAAACCGGAAGTGACATGGCTTTGGGGAGAAAACATTATTCCCAAACCGGAAGTGACGTATTCCCGGTGTGACGTCACTTTGGGGCGAAAAACGTTATTTCAAAACCGAAAATGACGTATTTCCATTATGACGTCACTGCCGGTTCAGAAAACTAATTTTTTTGTCAACCGGAAGTAACGGGTTTATAGACGAAAAATGAGTTTTTTTTTTTGCGCATGAAAATTGTGGACAGCGCTGTTGTGCGCCGCATTATTGTGCACAACCCATCGAGACCCGCGGAATAGAACCAGAATAGTATAATTATCTGAACCTGGAAGGCCCATGAGCGACCCCGTGAATTCCTCAAAATTGGCAAACAAATAAACAAGCGACTTTCGAAAATACATACAATGGTAATGTGAAATATTAAATATCAGAACTCAAATAAAGATTCGTGATTAAATAATCATTTTTTTAAGGTAATGAAAAAATAAATTTAACAATATATTATATTATAAATATATATTATATAGTATATATTATATTAATTTATAATATATCATAAAAATAAATATGTAAATGGGGCATTTCCATACCGATTCGACCTACGTCGGACCCTCGACCTCTTCAATTCGGTTGGCAATTGTTTATAATATTGTTCGAACTTTAAAAGTCACTCAAAAATTTATTTATTTATTTATTTATTTATTTTAATTTGCAGTAATTACAAATTTTCAAAGTGAACATATTTTTAGCCGGAATTAAAAATTCTGAAAAAATTCTCAAAAATCCTGTATCAGATATGAACATTTTTAAGCCTAAATCCAGAATGGTAAAACGTTTGCTTCTAGATGTTTTTTGAGCTTTTTTTTCTTTTTTTAAGTAAACATATTGTTAGCCCAAATTAAAAAATCTGAACAAATTCTCAAAAACCATGTATCAGAAATGAAAATTTTCAAGCCTAGAGCGAAAGTAGCATCGCATTAGCTTCTATTTTTCTTCTTTTTGTTAAATTATTTAAAATGATTTAAAATTATATTAAAAAAATAAAATAAATAGAAGCTAATGCGATGCAACTTTCGCTCTAGACTTGAAAATGTTCATATCTGATACACGATTTTTGAGAATTTTTTCAGATTTTCTAATTTAGGCTAACAATATGTTTACTTAAAAAAAGAAAAAAAAGCTCAAAAAACATCTAGAAGCAAACGTTTTACCATTCTGGATTTAGGCTTAAAAATGTTCATATCTGATACAGGATTTTTGAGAATTTTTTCAGAATTTTTAATTCCGGCTAAAAATATGTTCACTTTGAAAATTTGTAATTAATGCAAATAAAAAAAAAATAAAATAAATAAATAAATAAAATTTTGAGTGACTTTTAAAGTTCGAACAATATTATAAAAAATTGCCAACCGAAATGAAGAGGTCGAGGGTCCGACGTAGGTCGAATCGGTATGGAATGCCCCAAATATACAAGAATATTAAAAATATAAATTTGTACGCTCGGTTCTAGAATGTCCATAAAAGGTAAGATTTTGCACAAGCTGGCCCGAGTGCTGTATATATTTTTTCTAGCATCACTGCAAAAGCGATTGCACACAAAGTGCAATTACTGATCGATGATGCACTTAAAAAAAAATGTTTAATACAAAAATCGCTATTAATTCAATGGCCAAATTATTATTTTTCTTTCTTTCTTATCGCCACCTTAATAATATTACAGCGTGACATTTTTTTTATTGAGTTAAACTTAGTGTAAAAAAAAAATAGTTTACTGACCTGAGAAACCAAATTCTGGACCTCCTGTTCGGCCTTGCTGACCTGAGCGTCCTCCTTGTCGGCGTCGTCGAGAGGAATGTTCTCGTCGAACTCGGCGAGATCGGCGACGGCCTCGGCCTTCGCCGTCTTCGCGGCTTGAACGTCGAGGTCCTCCTCGGCCGCCGCCAGGGCGCTCTCCAGCGCACCGATCGCAACTTTCTCCTCGGACGGCTGCGGGAAAGTCGACGCCGCAGCCGCCGATTCACGATGCTGAGCTCTGTCTTTGCTCTGCTCCAAAACGTCGGCCATCCGGGCAGAGGCGTCGTTCTCCGTCTGATCGACGTTGAACAGGTCCTGTATCGTCGACTGCGAACCACGAGAAAAAATGTATTACAACGAAATTTCAATCCACGAAATATTCATTATTTTAGACTCTTTTTTAAATATAATACAATTTTTTTTTTTTTTTACGTTCGCCGATTTTTTTATGTGACTCAACTAACTCTCGAAAGCACGCGGATTTTTTTTATCGGGTTTTTAAAAATTGTTTGTAATACTTTGTGATTAAAACGAACTTCGTCGCTAAGATTTAAAAATATGAACAATTCTAAAAAATCTTGGGTTATATTTTTTTTTTTAATTTCTAATTTTCTTTTTTTTTGAGAAAGAACGGCGACTAGAAATCAAAAGAAAAAATCCATCGATTGTGGGTAGTCGCTTGACCATTCTTATATACAACACTGCATTTTTGGGAATTTTTTTAGAGATTAACCGAAATATATATATATATATATTTTTTTTTTACTTAAGAAAAAATCATAACTGTTCGGAGAAATCTGAAAAATATTTCCAAAAATGTAGTGTTGCATACAAAAATGGTCAAGCGATAAGTCATAACCAATTGAATTTTTTTTCTAAATGTTCTCAATTTTTTTCTTTTTTAAGGCTCCTTTTTATTTACTCCTTATTGATTTATAGAAGGTTCGGCGGCAATTTACTTTTTCCCTGACCAATTTTGAAATTCCCTGACTTTTCCGTGATTCTCTGACCAAGATTTTTTTGTCCCTGCCTTTTCCTGGATTTCCCGGTTTTCCCTGACCGCGGCCACCATGTTTTTATTTATTCATAGAAGCTCAGGCGAGAATTTACTTTTTTCCCGAAAGATTTAAAAAATCCCCGACGAAGGCTTCTTTATTCCCCGATTTTTCCCGGTTTTTCCTGACCGAGCCACCACACAAGCAAGTAAGCAAACGATTCTCCACTCACGCTCTTAGAGTAAGCGGTTGTGAAGATTCCGCTCTCGATGGCGAGATCGCCGAGCAGTCTCTTTTTCATTGTTTAATTGTTTCTTTTTTTTTTCTTAATGTTGCCAATTTTTTTCCAACCCGTTCTTTTATCTACTTTTCATTTATTTATAGAAGCTCAGGCGAGAATTTACTTTTTCCCCGAAAGATTTTAAAAATCCCCGACGAAGGTTTTCTATTCCCCGACTTTTCCCGGTTTTCGCCGAGCGCGTCGACGGAAGAGCAAGTAAGCAAACGACTCTCCACTCACGCTCTTAAAGTAAGCGGTCGTGAAGTTTCCGCCCTCGATGGCGAGATCGCCGAGTAGTCTCTTCTGATTGGCCTTCTTAAGTATGTTTTCCTCGACGGTTTTTTCGCTGACGAGTCTGTAGATGTGAACGTCCCTGGTCTGGCCGATCCTGTGGCAGCGATCCTGGGCCTGTGCATCCATCGTCGGATTCCAGTCGCTGTCGTAGAAAATCACGGTGTCGGCGCCGGTGAGATTAACGCCGACGCCGCCGGACCTCGTCGACAGGATGAAGCAAAATATTCTCTTGTCGCCGTTGAATCTCTCCATGAGAACTTGCCGCTGATCCACCTTCGTCGCGCCGTCCAGTCGCAGATAGATGTGACCGTGAAAGTTTAGGAAAGCCTCGAGGACGTCGAGCATTCTCGTCATCTGGGTGAATATAAGGACACGATGACTGCCGGTCTTGAGCTTTCTCAGGAGACGATCGAGCGACTGCAACTTGCCGCAGTCGTACTGAATGAGACGCGGGTCCGGAAACTGGGTCATCATCGCGCCGGCGACGGGGTGGAGAACGGCGATCTTCGGCGACAACTCCCGCTCGAGCTCGACCTGAAAATTAGGCAAATTTGGTAAGTAAGGAATTAAGCGGCCGGATATTTAACGGGTTAATAACTAGCTGTTTATAGTTGTTATAGTTATAGGTGTACGTATATGTATATATTATATGTATATATATATATATATATATATATATATATATATATATATATATATATATATATATATATATATATATATAGGTATGTAGGTATAGTTAATTAAGAGCTGTTTATAGTATTTTAGGGGAAGTTATTTATTTTAGGGCTGGAATCGTCGCATGCAATTAATCTTCAGTCTTCTTCGTCATCGAAAGTATTTGTTAATTTATTTTATTTCACTCGGTGCGTAAAATGCAGTTTCGCACCTTATGAAATAAAATTTCGTAAAATACTCGTGCGAAAATCGTTTTCTTAACTCGTGTGATTGCAACACTCGCCTTCGTCTCGTGCTGCAAACTCACACTCGTCAGAATAAGTTTTTTCGCGCTAGTATCGTAATGTACTATTTCGCACTAGTATCGTAATGCAACTAGTATGTACTACAATATTCATTTTTAATAATTTTTTTGTCTTTTTTTACTTTTTCAAGAAAAGAATCTTTCAAAACGATTTCTTAACTTTCCATCAAGTTTTCGGAATCCCGAAAATTGTGAATATATTCTCAGTTTTTTTCCGATTGTCTTGAATGCCATTCATTGTAAAACCATGATTACTTCTCACAGCAATGTTTTTTTTCGCAAATGTATATATATATGCCAATTTTTAATTAGATATAGGTATTTAAGGTAGCCCTTGCGAATTGTGTTCACTTCGCATAAGTTTCAGAGAAATGAGACCCCCCCCCCGGATTCTTAAAAATTGGCAAAGAAAACAAGCGACTTTTGAAAATACATATAAAGATATGAATATGAAATATTAAATATTACATTTCAAATAAAAATTCGCGATTAAATTGTCATTTTTTTATAATGAAATTTGTACGCTCGGTTCTAGAATGTCCATAAAAGGTAAGATTTTGCACAAGCTGGCCCGAGTACTATGAATTTTTTCTAGCATCACTGCAAAAGCGATTGCACACAAAGTACAATTACTGATCGATGATGCACTTTAAAAAAAAAAAATCCCTATTAATTCAATAGACAAATTCTTTTTTTTTCTTTCTTATGGCGGCCTTAATAATATTACGGGATGACATTTTTTTAATTGATTTTATTGAATAGGTATTAAGGTATCTTGCGAATTGTGTTTACTTCGCATAATTTTCAGAGAAATGAGAGGGAATTGCAAGCAGTTCTGGACGGTAAAAAAATGTGAAAAAAATCAAGCATATTAAATGTGCTGAAAAGATTAATTTTGCACGATAATAATAATTTCAAAATTTTATTACCAAATTGATGAAAAATTAAATTGTTCAACAAATCTCCCGGAAACCTAACTTTGTTTCTTCTGAAAATGATTCGTTCACTTTTCTGAATACGTGTGAATTTTTTTCATAATTTTGACTTATCTCTGAAAACTGCGATTGTTGGATTTCTTCACAGCTTAAAAATGCAACAAAACACAATTTTCAAACACGAGAGAAAATTCGTAATAAATACCCGTATTTAGAAAACTTAAATCATTTTCATTGAAAAAGTTAGATTTCCGGGAGACACGTTAAACAATGTTATTATTCATCAATTTGTTAATAAAATTTTGAAATAATTATTACGCAAATTCAATATTTTCAAAATCTTCCACACGCTTGATTTTTCTTCAGATTTTTCTCCCCTCGAAATAACCGAAAATAACCGATAATCTGACTAGAATTGCCCGATATTTTAGTAACTATAATAATTATCCGATCAGTTTGCAAAACTACCTGCAAACGCTTCACCGCCCAGGACTTGTGGGGCGGCGGGTGTGAGACGTGGAAGCGCGGCATCGGCGCTCGGACGGCCGGCACGTAGACGACGAAGCGCTGGAAAACCTCCTTGAGCTCCTCGACGATCTGCTCGGTGGATTTTATCGCCGCGGCGAGGGCCTCGGTGCGAGAGAAGAATTGCCGTCGAGTTCGCGGCGTCTCCTTCGCGGAGGCGCAGTTCGTCGGGCCGTTGTGCCACTGGCAACCGGAGGCCGGCTTGCCGATTCGCAGAGCGGTGAAGAGATCCTCGCCGTAGAGGGGACACGCGGCGCAACGACGCTCATTTATATTCGCTATCGTCCGCAGCTTCGACTGGCGCCTCTGCCGACGCTCCTCCTCCAGTTGAGGCTGTTTTGGGAACATAATTTTTATTTTTTTTAATTCGTTATAGAGGATCAATTGTTTGTATGCGACGATAGTTGAGAGATCGAGGGAACAAGATTTTTATTTATTATTGATTTTTTTTTATTAAGAGGAAGGAACGAATTAAAAAAATAATTTATTGATTGAGAATTAATTGAGATATTATGCAGTTTTAATTAGATTCTCCATTTTTATAATGGAGAACTTTAATCTTTTATTTCCAAAATATGCAATTTTAGTTCAATTTTCAAATTGGGCAATTTAAATTAAATGTTCAATTTGCAAACTGTGCAATTTTAATAAAAAAATTTTAATTTCCAAAATGTGCGAGTTTAAAATTGATTAATTAGTTTACAAGCGCATAAGTTTTTTTTACCAGGTAAAACTCAGACTTGGGTTGTTCCTTGATCTGAGCCTTGACCGCCTCTTTCTGCTGTGTCCTCGAGACGATCCCGCAACGTAGTTGTTGCGGCTGTTGGAGCTGGCTCTGTTGCTGGGGCTGCTGAGGCTGCTGCAGCCCCGTCACATTCTGACCCGATGAGGCATTAACGTTCAGAGGCGGAACTCTCATTCCTACTCTGCTACCGGCATTCGTCGTCGTCGTCACGACACTGCCGACGACCTTGTTTGCCGTCGACAGACCCATCAACGACTTCGAGAGAACCGTCAGACGCTGACCGCCCGGCGTCATCACCGGAAACGAAACTGAAAATTCAAAATCAATCATTAATTTCTCGTAAAAAAAATCCATTTTTTTATCCTCTATTAAAGCATTTAAAATTTTTCTATTTTTAAATTCTCCATTAAAATTTAAGGCAATCCATGACCGAAAACGAAACTGAAAATTCAAAGTCCATCATTTATTTTTCGTAAGGAAATTCGATTTTTTTTAAATCCACTATGAACGCATTTAAAATTTTTTAATTTTTTATTCTGCATTAAAATTTAACGAAGTTCATGACCGGAAACGAAACTGAAAATTCAAAATCCATAATTAATTTCTCGTAAGGAAATTCGAGTTTTTTTTATCCACTATGAACGCATTTAAACATTTTAATTTTTTTATTTTGCATTAAAATTTAAGGAAATTCATGACCGGTAACGAAACCGAAAATTAAAAATTCATTATTAGTTTCTCGCAAGGAAATACGAGTTTTTTTTATCCACTATGAACACATTTAAAATTTTTTAGTTCTTATTTATTACATCAAAAATTGAATTTAATACGAATTCTTGATTAAACCGCATAATTGTATCCCCAGACAGGATTCACGAATCGCAACAATTTTTTTTACGAAACGTGAGTTTTAATAGGGATTTTTTTTTCTCTACCCTGCCGTATAAATTTGACGTTGACAGTTGCGAAAACGCTATCATCGTGAGCGGACAGGGCGCAAGATCAAAAAGAAAAAACTGACGATTGAGCCTTAAAAAAATAATAATAAAAAAAATAAAATTAATAAAAATCGAAGAAAAAAAATGGATCGAGTATAAAATGAATAGAGATGTGAGTAAAATCGACTAACCCAACTCACCGGTGTTGGTGTTCTGCTGATTCGACGTGAGTATAATGTGCTTCCCCGTCGACGTTTGAACGAGCTGAGCGAAACTCGGCACCGCTATCCTCTGCAAGGAATCTCCCTGCTTGACCGTCACCGTTTGAGTCGTAAGTCTCTGAAGGCTGTCTCTTATGTTCGCGCTTCCCATCGTTATTCTCTGAGCGTTCATACCCGCCGAGCTCGTCATCACGCTCTGAGCACCCGGAGGATTGTGCGCCAGCGTCGCCACCGGAATAGCTATTTAAAAAAAAATTACATATTAATACACAAAATAAAATTACAATTAAATACAAAAAATTAAATATTTTTATATAAAAAATGTAATTACATTTTGAATTAAAAATTTCATTTTTAAGTAAAAATTTAATTGTGATACAATTAAAACATAGGATTTAATTTTAAATATTATTTTTGGGTAATTTGTACGATCGGTTCTAGAATGTCCATAAAAGGTGAGATTTTGCACAAGCTGGCCCGAGTATTATATTTATTATAGCATCACTGCAAAAGCCATTGCACACAAAGTGCAATCACTGATCGATGATGCACGCGCTTTGAGGCGAAGTGAAAACCTCCCCAACGGTAAAACAGTTAGGAATTTTTCGGGTTGAAATGGTAGCGTACGGTTTACCATTTTTCTCGAAAGCGCATTGCTAAAATGCAATGAAACTCTCAGAATAGGAGTGGAATGCACAAAAGTGCTTTTTCGTTCTCGATTTTTTTTTTTTTTTTCAAATCGAAAGAAAAAATTACAGTATGATTACCACGGGAAATCCGTGATTAGCAAAGTTGTGCAATATTCTCTTAACTGTAACAATGATCTAAATAACGAGAACGAAAAACTCGGCGATTGGAAAATACACGATTTGGTATGGGCGAGATCACATTTCGTTGTAAGAATAACGTGAAAAGTGAAAAATGTGATTGCGTCGATAAATTACTGATAAATAATTTTTTTTTTACGCAAAACGGCGCATCCGAACTTGCTTACAAAAATGGTAATTACACTGTAATTTGTTCTTTCGATTTCATGAAAAAAAAAAATCGAGAACGAAAGACTGCGTTTGTACATTCTACGCCCATTTTGGGAGTTTCATTACATTTTATCAACGCATTTTCGAGAAAAGTGGTAAACCGTATGCGACGATTTCAACAAAAAAATTCCTAACTGTTTTACCTTTGGGAAATTTTCACTTCACCTTAAAAAAAAAAAATTAAGAAATTTAATTTTTTAATTTTTAAAAAATATTATTGTAACCTTTTACGCTGCCCTGGTGTTGGACGAGCTGGACCGAGTATCCCTGCAGTTGTTGTCCACCGGCCACTCTCAGTGTCACGCCTGAAATTAATTACAAAGAAATTTAATTAAACATCGATAAAATCCACCTTTTTTCCCCGAAGGTTGATTTTTTTTTATAATGATTAAAATAATGATTTACCTTGTGGAGGCGCGGACTGATTGTTCATACTTTTTATCAGTGGCGAAGTGCCGACCCTGGGATTCGGAACGATTCCCGCAAGATTTTTCACCTTCGGTTGGGCAGGCGGAGGCGGAGCGACCGGAGCTTTCGTCTGATTCGACAGTCGCACGTTTATCTTTATCTTTCCAGACGGACATCGCGGCGGAGGCTCGGGCAAGCTGTCGATCTCCTCTATCAGCCTCCTCGGCGTCTGAAGACGCCTCACTCGATGCGCCACGAAAGCCGTCAGAGTGAATTCCAGGTTCACCAGAAAAAGATTCAGACACGAGAGATCGATCGACTGGAAAAAAGAAAATAAAAAATTCGATTAATAATTAGAAAAAGATGGCTGAAGGACTACGATCGATGGCCAATCGGCAATAAACAATATAGATGTATAGAGAAGAGTCTATTAGATATTTTTAAAAATCCGTTACTTGCTATGTATTGTTAATAAACACACTAATACTACTACTACAGATTAGAAAAAAAAAATTACAACAAAAATATATCCGCATATTATTTTTTTTAAATAAACTTAATTTATTTTCAAAAAAATAATATGCGGACTATTATTGTTTAAAGCTTTATTACGAAGCATTATTATTGTTTAAAAATAAATGTAAAAGAATCAAATAAATTTAATATGTTTTAATCATACATTTAATATATTTTAATTATAAACTTAGTATGTTTAATTTAATGAATAAAATCGTTGAAGGATGATTACCTTGAAGGGATGGTAATCGAGTGCGCTCCAAGCCAGCGAGGCGGTTACGAACTCGATCGCCTCCATCTGAAACGGCGACACCGTCGGTCGTACTTCGAAGAGATTCGGATGATTGCATACTTTTCGCAACTGCATCAGCACGTTTATCACGCTCAGGAGATTACCGCTCGCGAGTGTCTCCTTCGTTCTGCAACGAACACAAAATACAAAGAAATTAGAGACGAAAGTTGAAAAAAAAAGAAGAAAAAAAAATTGTACATAAAAATTAATGTGTTTAAAAGTTATTCGTTTTTTTAATTAAATTAACGCACTAAAAATGACATTATCTTTAAAAGGCGAATAAAAAATGTAATAAAAAAAAATTAATTTAATTATAAAAAATGATTATTATTTAATAAGATTTTTACATTAAATTTCTTGTTTTTAAGACGAATAAAAAAAATTAACTTATTAAAAAATAATTGATTATTTTTGGGACGAATTGCTGTGGCGAAAGGATTAAAATTGCAGGAATAAGAAGCTCACTTTGCTCGCGACATGAAGTCATCGTACAAGTATCTCTGCCGTTTTGACAATCGGCACATGACGACGTGCTCGTATTTCTTTGGCAATTGTTTCTCCACCTCGGTCTTCAACCTTCTCAAGAGAAACGGTCGAAGAACCTGAAAGCAAAATCGTCCAAAATCATTAAACAATATAAAAATAATTATCCGTTCGAAAAGTGGACATAGCAAAAATTGATTCGTCGAAGATCGAGAGTAGGCAAAAATATCGCGTGTAATTTTTATATAAATTGTGTATCTCCAGACAGGATACGCATGACTTACAAATTTCCACTTTCAGTCACACGAGTTTTAATGGAGAAATTTATTGTCCCGCTGTTTTTTTTAAATTATAACCGGACCAATCACGAGGATTTAACGATCCGGTTTGTCGGCAGCGAGTTTTCGATCTATTCAGTTTTAAAAAATTTATTTTATCTTTTTTTTTTTTTATAGAAATTTCGTCTTTTCACTCGACGCGAACGGCGCAGTTTCCGACACGTGAATAAATGTGTAAATAAATAAATGGAATAAATATTAAGTATCTCTAATTTTTATGATTGAACTTTCAGGAGCACTCAGTTATCTTTTTAATAATTTTTTATCGGATTGTTTGTAATTATTTATGATTGAAAAAACAAATTTTTGCTGATTGTCACACATGAAACTTCTGAAAAAATTCGGAGAAATCGTGCGTCGCGTCCATTTTTGTATTTTTTCTTCGATTTGTATTCTATTTTTTTTCGAAAAAAAAAAAAAAAAACTGAAAAAATCGGAAGGAAAAACGAGTCAATTATGGGCTATCGGTTGACCATTTTTATATGCAAGACTGCATTTTTGAGAATTTTTTTTCGATTTTTCCGAGTAGTTTTAATTTTTTTTTATTACAAAAAAAAACTTCGGAAAAATCTGAAAAAAATGTTAAAAACGCGGAGTAGCATCTAAAAATGGTCAAACGATAATCCACAATCGACTAATTTTTTCGTACATTTTTTTTCAATTTTTTTCGAAAAAATTAGAAAAAATAAGCAACGCCAGCTAACTCCGGTTAAAATCTTTAAAATTCTTGAATGTGAGACACGATTGTTCAGATTTTGTAATTATGTCGATCAATAAATTCGTTTTTTTATTATAAAAATAATTATAAACAATCTGAAGAAATAAAAAAATAAAATATGCGTGTGCTTTTGAGAGTTGTTCAATAAAAAGAATCGCGGGCCAAACCCAAGACGCGAAGAGTCAAAACGCAGGTCGGTTTGGCATGGAATACCGCATATACATATATAAATAAATAAAATAAAAATATAATTAAATATAACAAATAAATGCAAGTAAATAAAATGATTTTCCGACTCTTAGAGATATTTTTCTGCTTCGAGTTCGTCGAAACTCGGTCCGGAGATGGAAAACTGCGCCGTTCGCTTTATCGCATTTATGACGATCCGTCTTTCTGTTCTCGAAAGAAAAGTGCCTCGAAAAGTTATTCAGATTAATGTACGAGCTATACATGTAGAAAAGCAGTACGTACAGACCTTGTGAAGGCGTCGGATAATGTTTTCGTTGTACTCGCTATTTCCTTCGATCATTCCGGTGACGGGATTGCTGAACCATTCCTTGAATTCTCTGTGAGACTGGAAAACGTTCGGCATTAGGAAATGCATGAGCGACCACAATTCCATGAGATTGTTCTGCAGCGGCGTTCCCGTTAGCAGAAGTCGTCTGAAAATTAATAAAATGCAATTATTATTATTTATTTATTGCGGTCAAAATTAAGTTCAAATTCGTTAATTCGGAAATTGATTGAAGGCGATAACAATATTTTCATTATCGATATTCTTTTTACACAAAACGCGATATTTTTTTATTTTATTTTTTATAAATTTTTCAATCGAATTTTACATAAAAAAGAAAAAAGAATCCTTTTTTCTAAACATTCTATTGAACGCTGTGTCAATATTTTTCATAATCAATACTACCCCTTAGGAGTTTCGCAATCAAATTTTGCGAAAAAATATTACAAATTTTTTTTTCTTTAAATATGAATAGAAATAAAATAGCAACAGAATAGAAACCGAATAGAAACAAAATAGAAATTAGGGATGTGCGAATATTCAAAAATTTGAATAATTCGCCATGAATTGAATATAAATAATTGGTACTTGAATATTCAAAATATTCGAATAGTTTGAATAATAAAAAATACCTAAATAATTCGAATAATTTGAATACTTCAATATATTCCAATAACTAAGAATTGTAGGTAAACGAATTTGTCCAATAATTAGAAATATTAACTTGAGAATTTATAATGGTCGTAATAAATAACGCGATAAACAATGCGAATTAATTATAACAGAAGTTGTTGTACACGTATAAGCTTTGAAGAAAGGAATAACTTGCAGCCGAGCGTAAGTTCTTCAGCTTTATGGTAATTAAAAAATGGTGACCGTTTTTCCCCCGGAAAAAAATTCACTGACTTCTCCCTGACTTTTCACTGACCAATTAAAAATGTTCCCTGACCAAATTTCTAACGACTTTGTATATAAAAAAAAAATTAATGATGCAAATGAAAACGCCTACTTATTGTATTATTGTTCAATTCAATTTTTTTTTTCTAAATGTTCTCTTTTTTAAGACTCCCTTTTATGTACTCCTATTTATTTATAGAAGCTTCAGCGACAATTCACTTTTACCCTAGCAAATTTTGAAATTCCCTGACTTTTCCCGATTTTTCCTGACCGCGGCCACCATGCAAAATTCTTCATTCAACGAATACAATTTATGTGCTCAGTTTCATTGTAATCGGAATTTCATCATTCGAATATGCAATTCATCAAAATTACTCAAAATATTAGAATTTTTTTAATATTCATGAATATTGGTGTTATTCGATTAAAAAAAGAATTATTCACAAATATTCGAATTATTAGAATTGTTAAATTATTCAAATTTTTGAATATTCCATTCCAATCTGGAATTGAACATCAATATTCAATTCAATTCAAACGCTACTCGCACACGCCTAATAGAAACAAAAAAAAAACACAAAAAAAAACAACAAGAAATCCATTTAACTTTAAATCACAAAAATCGATTCTCTACCTCTGTGTCTGAAAGTTGAGTAGGAGTTGCCACCTCTGTGACTTGAAGTTCTTAATGTTTTGTGCCTCGTCGAGTATGAGATACTTCCATTTTTTTCTTCTGAAGCTCTGATGATCCTGAATGACGAGTTTGTACGAGGTGATGCAAATGTGAAACGCGTTTGGTTTCGTCCAGCCGGTGCGTTTCTGCTTCCGCTCCTTCTGCGTGCCGTAGTAAGTCAGAATCTTGAATCCAGGACACCATTTTTTGCACTCCATCTCCCAGTTGAGCATCACCGATGTGGGGACGATTATAAGGTGGGGTCCCCAGTTGCCCTTCTCGCACGCCAGATGCGCCAGCAGTGCGATCGTTTGGATCGTCTTTCCCAGTCCCATCTCGTCCGCGAGGATTCCGTTCAATTTCCTCTCGTACATCGTCGTCAGCCAGTCCAGACCGATGTGCTGGTACTCGCGCAACGAATGCTTCAGCAAAAACGGGATCTTCGTTACGACCTGAAAAAAAAAAGATCGCCGTTAATTTTCTCCGCTCATCGATCGAAAATCAATTTATCTGGAAAAAATAATTTTGTAAGTAATATGAAAAAAAATAATAATAGAAATATTTATAAAAGCTATTAATCAAGGGTGTGCGAATAGCACTTGCATTGAATTTAATTGAATATTGATATTCAATTCAAAATTCTATTTGAATAATCCGAATTATTTTGAATAATTCCAGAGCTGGGCAAAATACTCGAAAATACTCATAATACAAAATACAAAATACTTTTTATAACTCATGCATGAAAAGTGCTGCTTTATGTGGGGGTCGGGCGCGACATAAAGTGGTGTTTTTCAAGAAGGCGTTACATAAATACTGGAAGCATTGCATAAATACTCGAAGTGTGTCGTAATGAGTTATTACGACACGTTTCGAGTATTTATGCAACGCAAAAGGGTATCTTGAAAAACACCACTTTATGTCGCGCCCGACCCTCACATAAAGCAGCACTTTTCATGCATGAGTTATAAAAATACATTTGCAATTAATTCGTTCACGTATTTTCTGAAATACAATTTGGTGTTCGTGTTATTCATAAATATTAAAGTTATTCGTGAATATTCGGAAATATTCGAATATTCAATTCAAACTTCGAATTTAATTATTCATGTTCGATTGATGATGAATTATTCAAGATTTTGATTATTCGCACATCCCTAATATTATTTAAAAAAATAAAGATGTTTTAATTAAAAATTTAATTTTTGGATTTTAGAATTTAATTTTTTTTTTGTTAATTTTTTGTTTTATTTATTAGTTTTTTGTTCTTTTGTTAATAAACATATTTCTGCGGCGAATTCTTTCCGCGGCGATGCATTCTACCGTATCGTAAAATATACACCGATAAGCGATTAAACAAAAAAAATTTAATAACAAAAAAATATAATTTATTATTTTTATTTTTTAATATAATTTATTATTTTTATATTGCTTTTTTATTAATGATTTGTGGAACATCTTTGCGCACCTAAATCGATCGCTATCGATAACTCCAATACCGATAACTTTACGAGATTAGTTGCATACAAAAGTTGTCACCAAGGTTTGATCTACCTCGTTTTCCCCACGATTAGCCATTTGTGGGCGAATCGTGTCTACTCGACAGAGGACGAAAATTATGCATAAAGTACGAATCGAATTGCGATACTCGAACGAAATTTAACACTTTCGTCGCGCGATTTTGCAACCTGCGCGACACTTTTTTTGAGCAATGAAAAAAAAATCGAGCGAATTTTTGAGAAATAATTACGCGTAATCTGTTGTACAAATCGCTTTAGATGGACGCGCCAATTTATTTTTAAATTTTTTTAAATTCATTTTCATTTTTTATTTAAGTAAAAAATAAAAAAATTTTATAATTAAAAAAAAACATTATTATCTTCATATTGTGATTTATTGATGATTTGTGACTTAGCTGGACGGACCATTTTTTTTTTTTTTTTTTTTTTTTTTTTATTGTTTATTTACATTTTTTATTTAGAAAAAAATGCATGTATAAAATTTTTGAAAATTATTTTTGTATTATGATTTATTAATGAAAATTGTGGGACATCTTTGCGCACCTAAATCGACCGCTATCGATAGAACCAATACCGCTAACTTTACGAGATTAGCCGCATTAAAAATATGTCGCCTAGTTTGATCTACCTCGTATTCCCCATGATTTGCCACTGAGGCGCAAATCACGTCTACTGGGCAGAGGACGAAATTATACGTATCCATGGTGTGGCCGCGGTTAGGGAAAACCGGGAAAAGTTAGGGAAAAAAAATTGTTCAGGGAATCTGGAAAAAGGTAAATTGTCGCCGAACGTTCCATAAATAAATAAAAAGTACACAAAAGGAAGCCTTGAAAAAAAAAAAAAAAAAAAAATTGAGAAAGTTTTGGAAAAACCAACAGAATTAAATATTAATGCAATAATTGGGCAATCATTTTCATAGTCATTTTTTTTTTTCAAATACAAGTCGTTAGAAATTTTTTCGGAAAATTTCGATTGTTCAGGGAATTTCAAAATCGGCCAGGAAAAAAGTAAATTTTCGCCGAATCTTCTATAAATAGATAGAAAGTACACAAAAGGAAGCCTTGAAAAAAAAACAGTATTAAACATTAATACAATAATTAGGCGGTAATTTGCATAATCATTTTTTTTTTTTAAATACAAATCGTTAGAAATTTTTTCGGAAAATTTTCGATTGTTCAGGGCAAAGTTAGAGAATTTCAAAATCGGTCAGAGAAAAAGTAAATCGTCGCCGAACCTTCCACAAATAAATAAAAATGTACATAAAAGGAAGTCTTGAAAAAAAAATTGAGAACATTTTGGAAAAAAAAAAGTGAACATTAATACAATAATTAGGCAGTCATTTGCACCATTAAAAATAAATAAATAAATAAATAAACGTAGAAGTCGTTAGAAATTTGGACATTTTTTAATTGGTCAGAGAAAAGTCAAGAAATTTTTTTCCGGGGACAAAACGGCCACCGCGATATCGTAAGAAATATCGAACAAAGTTTAATAGTTTTTTCGTCGCGAGGTTGTCGACCTGCGCGACACTTTTGCGCAACGAAAAATCGAGAGACACGATTTCATTGTATGGCAAAGCTTATTTTTATATATTTATTCCCTGCAATTTTTCTCTACCTTCCCCAAACAATTCCTCGCAATCTGTGTAGTACAAACCACTCTAGCTGGCCGGACCAATTTTTTAAACATTGTTTAGTTACATTTGTTATTTATATCAAAAAATAATTATTTATTACATTTTTTAAAAATTATTTTTATATTATTATTTATTAATGATTTGTGTGACAACTTTGCACACCTAAATCGATCGCTATCGTATACTACGAATACCGAATAGCTTTACAAGATTGGCTGCATACAAAAGCTGTCATCTGATTTGAGCTACCTCTGCATTCTGCGCAATTTTCAAGGGTTACAAATCGTGCTTAGCTCAGAGGAGAAGTTTTACACATATCGTACCAATTATCGAACGAAGTTTAATAGTTTTTTCTTTCTTTTTTTTTTTTTTAATCTTGCGTTTGTCAACCTGTCAATGTTTTCAATATCCAATATGCAAAATTAATGTCAATATAATATATCAATATTTTCAAAATCCAATATTCAATATTAATGTCAATATAATATATGAATATTTTCAATATGCAATTATTCAATGTTTCAATAAATATTTTCTCTATCTTCCTCAAACAATTACGCGCAATCCTGTTTTAATCGCTCTTAGATGGAGAAGTCAACTTTTTCTCCATCGTTTATTTTTATTTTTTATTTATTAGAAAAAAAATTAATGAATTTACTTACATTTTTTACATATTAAACAAATGTATTTGTTTTTTTTTATTATTTATTATATTTGTACTGTGGTTTATTAATGATTTGTGTGACATATTTGCGCACCTAAATCGAAAGCTATTGGTTCATGTTATTACCAAGAGCTTTAGGCGATTGGCTGCATACAAAAGCTGTCAACTGGTTTGATCTACCTCTGCTCTACTCGCAACTTGCACGGTGGATACAAATTGGCCCCCAACAGAGGAGAAGTTCTACATGTATAAATTGTCGAACTTTTTCTTTAATTTTTTTTTTTTTTTTTTCGTGCGATTTTCAACCTGCGCGACACTTTCGCGCAATGAAAAATCGAGAGATGATTTCCATTGCGCGGCAAAGCTGTTTTTCTGCCTTCCTCGAATAATTACGTGCAATCTGTTGTCCGAATCACTTTAGACGGACGAACCGATTTTTTTCTGACGTTTATTTTCATTTTTTATTTATAAAAAAAAATTGATAAGTTTTCATTTTTCAATTATAAAAAACATATATATTTATTTTCATTTTTTATTTATTGAAAAAAAATGTATTTACTTTCGTTTACCTTTTATTTACTATAAAATTTTTATTAATTAAATATTTTCGTATTATGATTTATTAGTGATTTGTGTGACGTCTTTGCGCACCTAATCGACCACTATCGGACATGCCACCTTATCAAATAGCTTTACAAGATTAGCTGCATACAAAAGCTGTCGCACGGTTTGATCTACCTCATGACGTGTACACGATTTGCAATGTGGGTGCAAATCATGGTGTGGAACAGAGGACGAACTATAACATTTAGTACGAATCATATCGAACAAAGTTGAATTATTTTAATCTTTTTGGTTTTTTTTTTTTTTTTTTTATCGTGCATTTGTCAACCTGCACGAGACTTTTGCGGAATGAAAAATCGAGGCACGATTGCGAAGTTGCTCGATATTTTTCTCTACGTTTCTCAAATTACGCGCAATCTGCTGCACGAAACACTTTAGACGAACAGGCAATTTTTTTTAACCGATTATTTTCATTTTTTATTTATAAAAAAGATATATTAATTTTTTATTTGTTTCATTAATTTTCTATTACGATTCATTAGTGATTTGTGTGAAATTTTTGCCCATCACAATCGACCGCAAAATTTGGGTGCAAATAATTTCCACTGGACGGATGACGAAATTTATACAAATAGTACGAATTAATCGAGGAAACTTTGAGACTTTCTTATCGTGCGGTTATTAATCTGTGCGACACTTTTGCGCAATGAACAATCGAGAGAGACGATTTCATTGCATGGGAAAGCTGTCCCTTATTTTCTCTACCTTCCTGAAATAATGACGGGCAATCTGTTCTACGAGTCACTTTGGATGGAAGGGTTAAATTTTTTTTTACCCTAACAGGTAAAAATGATTCCAGTTATTTCACAGAGGAAGACGTTCGTATTAAACTTGCCAAATTTGTTGTTTGTTACTCAATGTTCGAGGATGTGTGCAGAAATTAATCATTTCAATGATCAATCTTAATCTAATGATTCGCGATCATTGATCTAAAGATTCACGATCATTGATCTAAATATTCACGATCATTGATCTAAATATTCACGATCATTGATTTAAATATTCGCGATCATTGATCTCAAGATTCATGATCATTGATCTAAAGATTCAAGATCATCGATCTAAAGATTCGCGATCATTGATCTAAAGATTCACGATCATTGATCTCAAGATTCATGATCATTGATCTAAAGATTCAAGATCATCGATCTAAAGATTCACAATCATTGATCTAAATATTCAAGATCATTGATCTAAATATTCGCGATCATTGATCTAAAGATTCAGGATCATCGATCTAAATATTCGCGATCATTGATCTAAAGATTCACGATCATTGATCTAAAGATTCACGATTATTGATCTGAAAATTCACGATCATTAATCTGAAAATTCACGATTATTGATCTGAAAATTCACGATTATTGATCTGAATATTCACGACCATTGATATGAAGATTCACGATCACGATCATTGATCTAAAAAATTCACTATCATTGACTTAAGGATACACGATCAGTGATCTAAAGATTTGCCACCATTGATCTAAAAATCAGTCATTATTGGTCTAAAAAGATCATTGATATAATGATTGACGATCATTGATCATTGATCTATAAAATTTGTGTTCATTAATCTGAAGACCCACGATCACTGATCTAAAAAATTCGTGATCATTGATCTGAAGCTCCACGATCATTGATCTAAAAAATTCACGATCATTGATCTAAAGTTTCAACATCATTGCTTTACAGTTTCAAGATCATTGATCTAAAGTTTCAAAATGATTGATTCACAGTTTCAACATCATTGATCCAAAGTTTCAAGATCATTAATGTAAAGTTTCACGATCGTTGATTTAAAGTTTCAAGATCATTGATCTAATAAAACACGATCATTGGTCTAATGATCTTCGATGTAATGTTTAACGCACTAAAATCATTGTTATTCAAAAATGTCAAAGATTTTTTTCTCACTGTATTGTGTGATATCTTTACGCATCAAATCAAACACTAAGTCGAACATACATTCGACATAGCAAGATCGAATGCATACGAAAGCTATCGACTACTTTGATGTACCTTCCGGACTGAATAACGTGCTATATGTTGCACACGTCATTTAATTAAGGAAGGAACAACCCACGTACATGAATAATTCGCAAACAAAATGTTGCCTGTGAAAATCGATCATTGATAATCCATAATCAATCGTTGATAATCAATAATTGATGCTCGATAATCGATAATTGATTATTGATCCTTGATAAAGGATGATTGATACTCAATAATCGATAATTGATTATTGATACTTGATAACGGATTATTGATAGTCGATAATGGATTATTAATACTCGATAACCGATTATTGATACTCGATAATGGATTATTGATATTTGATAACCGATTATTGATAGTCGATAATGGATTATTGATACTCGATAAAGGATTATTGTTGAATTGATAAATTAAATGTAAACGTACACTTGTTGTAAGGAGCGTGTTGCCTTTCGGTTGAATACTTTCGGCGAGCGCCGCAACGTCGTCCATCTCATTGTGATTCTCGCACTGTTCGCCGCTCGCCGTTTTGTTCTTGTCCTCCGGTGTTTCGCTGGAAAGGTCCTCGAGCAGTGATTTGAGACCGACGCCGGTCTCGTCGTCGCTCTGCGTTTGCGAATCCTCCTCCTCTTCCGCCTTCGTTTCGTCCTCGCTCTCGCTATCGCTCTCGGACTTTTCCTCATTTTGTTCGGTTTCATCCTTCTCCGAATCCTCACCGGATTCTATCGAGTAGAACATATTTCGATTTTTTTAAAGATATTGATTTTTCTTTTTTTTCATTTTTGGAATTTTAAGGTAATTACTCTCAGACAAATGCCTCGATTACATCACAAAGTAGGTTTGAGCATGAATGATTCTCGCCCCTTCAGAAACGGTATAGTGTCATCATTGAATATTCTCTTTTTTCGGTTTTTTTTTCTTATAAAAAAAAATTAATTAAAAAAAATATTATTTTTTTATTTTTTTTAAATATTTACCTTGATCAGTTTCCCCGTCGACTTCCATCGGCGTGGCTGGCATATTTCCGTACTTTGCCATGAGCTCGTCGATGGACATGTCATTTTCCGCCTGCAAAAAAAAAAACCAATACAGAAATTAATTTTTATTCGATTTAATTTTGTTTTAATTTTTTTTTACTATGCTATTTCGTAGAAATATTTTCTCGATTGTAAATTGTGTGACACTTTTGCGCAACAAATCGAAGGTATAAGGATTCATTGCATGGGAAAGCTGTCGACTAATTTTACTCTACCTTCCTGAAATAATGACGTGCAACGTGTTCTGCAAATCACTTTGGATGGAAGGTTCGATGTTTCTCAACGAAATATCGAACAAAAATTTGAAATAAAAAAAGATCTTCGTGATCAAAAAATAAAATAAAAATTTGGTGTAAAAAGAAAATTTGTATTCATAACGGAGTGCACTTGTTTCGAAAAATAAGAAAAATTATTACCACGTTCATATTTATATAAAATATATATAGATAGTATATTTATTATTTTATTTTCCTTTAAAAATGTATTAGCAAACAAGTACCATCGTTTTATAGATAAATAAGAAAGCTACGCGATTTTTGTTTTTTAATATTCAATATGTATTTATTATATTTAATATAAATTTATTATATTTTTTTTCGTCAATCAAACGCTCACCCTGAGCGTCGATTTCCCTTTAAAAAATTGATTACCAATACCATTGTTTTATAGATTAAAAAAATAAAACTACGCGATTATTATTATTTTTTTAATGTTAAATATAAATTTATTATATTTATTTCCGTAAAGCAAACGCTCACCTTGAGCTCGTCGAGTTCCTTCTGATGGTTAGCGTTCCCCTCGGCCTTCTCCTGTTCCGTAATCGTGTTCTCATCGTCGGAGGATTCCTCGGACGCTACGGTGAACTCCGTGTCGCCGTCCGCCGTCGCGTCGTTCTCGTTCTCGACCGTTTCTTTAGCGGCCGGCGAGAGAGACTTGTCGCGTTCCTCGAGATAATTCGGCGGGAGCTCCTTGAGTAAATCTTCGAGCGGAAGTTCCGATTCTTTTTTCAGGAGCTCGACTTCCTCCTTGTGATTCGTCGTCGACATCATCTCCTCTTCCGCTTTTGCTATCGTCTCCTCGTCGTCCTCGGAACTCTGGTTCGGCTCGAACTCGTCTGCAATAATATTTAGACAATTAATTATATGGTATTTCATTTTTTTTTTTTTTAAATTGAATATTTGCGATTTTTAATCTCAGACAAATGCCTCGTTAACATCACCGGATAGGTTTGAGCATGAATGATTTCTCGCCCCTTCGGAAACGGTATATTAGCATCATAGAAAAAAAATACCTATGCGTCTATTAATTTTTCACGATTATCTTAGAAAAAAAATATTATACGACAAAACGAATTTAAGCTAACTCCAGCGAGCGGTGTTCATTTCACCTAAATTCGAGAAATTCGGGCAAGAATTGCAAACACTTCCCGATGTTATAAAAATTTGAAAAAATTCATCCTTATTATAGGCACTGAAAAGACTAATTTTGCATAATAATAATTTCAAAATGTTATTAACAAATTGTTGAAAAAAAATTGTTCATCGAAATATGCGGTAACTCAACTTTTTTTTTTATGAAAATGATTCGTTCATTTTTCGGAATACGTATGAACTTTTTCAGATTTTTATCTTTATTATAATTTTGGAAATTTTTTCCATGTAAAAAACAAGAAAAATCAAAATAAAGATAAAAATCCGAAAAAATTCATACGTATTCCGAAAAATGAACGAATCATTTCCATTAAAAAAAAAAGTTGAGTTATCGCATATTTTGATGACCAACTTTTTTTTCAACAATTTGTTAATAACATTTTGAAATTATTATTATGCAAAATTAGTCTTTTCGGTGCCTATAATAAGGATGAATTTTTTTCAGATTTTTATAACATCGGGAAGCGTTTGCAATTCTTGCCCGAATTTCTCGAATTTAGGTGAAATGAACACCACTCGCTGGAGCTACCTTAAAGATAATTATCTATACTAAAAAAAATATATATATAAATATATTTGTCAACGAAGTGTGCTAACCATCTGAGTGCTGTTTATTCGTCGGCACAGGCGAGGAGATTCTCGAGCTGTTTATAGAAGCGGGAACGCTCTGAGCTCCTTCCGGTTTGTTGAGGCCTTCCGTTAACCACGTCGAATACTTTTCGGTCTGTCCGACGATGAAGTTTAGATGCTGGTCGAGGGCTTTCTTTCGCTTCTCTTCGAGCCTCGTCTGCTGCTTGAACTCGACGAGCTGCGGATTAAAGAAAAACGATCGTATTAGCGGAAAAGTCTTGAGTTTAAAATTAAATATTAATAATAATTGTATTTATAATCAATTTAATGGAAACTTTTTTTTTTTTTTTTTTTAGTTGCAAAAAGAAAATGTATCTGAAAAGATCTTGGGCTGCATTCATTGAAGTGGGTGGGACGCAACCCTAAAAGATCGATTCAGCGTTGATGTTCCCACAATGAGCACACAATTTCGATAATGAAGTATCAAACTTGCCGGCTTAAGTATGTGGGGTACGAAAATTTTGTCGCCATAAATGAAGGTGCAACGAAATTTTTAATATTCGTAAAGTAATGAGTAATAAAATATTTCTAAAATAATAAATAATAAAATATATATAAAAATAATATTTGTACGCTATACTTTGTACGATTTTTGTGAGATATCGGACCAAGAAACTGAGCATTACTGAGTCATCGACTCGTAATTCCGACAAAATTGTCATTATAATTAAATTTCATCATGCAAAAACACATCTTTTAACGATGAAAAAAGAGAAACCTGAAAATTGTTTATAAATTGAATTTTCAAAATTAACAAAACAAAAAAAATGACTCGCCTTTTCCACATTGGTCCAAAAAACTGGCCATAATTTATAAAATCGTAATTGCGAGAAAATTCTGATCGTAATAAAATTCTATCGTACCAGAACAATTTTTTTCAATGACAAAAAAATTCCAAAACCTTATTTATAAATTTAAATTCTAAATAAAAATAAAATAAAAAAATGATTCACATTTTCACATTGATCCAAAAAACTGAGCAAAATTCATAAAACCCCAATTGCGACAAAATTCTCATCGTAATAAAATTCTATCGTATCAGAATAATTTTTTTCCAGTTCCAAATCATCAAATTCAAAATCAAAATTCATAAAACCGCAATTGCGACAAAATTCTCATCGTGATAAAATTCCATCAAACCAAAATCATTTCTATCAATGACAAAAAAAAAATCCAAAACCTTTCTAAATTTAAATTCTAAATAAAAAAAGAATAAAAAATATGGACCTTTTCGACATTGGTCCAAAAAGTTTTGATCTCCTTAGCGGCGAATCCCGCGATTTTCTTGAGTCTGATTTCGTGTGACTTCTCGGCCTTCTGTGCCTGGATCGCTTTTTCCTGAAAGTGTTTCTGGACCATTCTGGCGCACTTCTTCGCGGCGGCCTTTTTCCACTTTCTCTCCTGGGCGAAGTCGGCGGCGAGCCAGACCATCTCCTCGAGCAGGTAGTCCCAGTGGGCTTTCGTCCTCGCGGGTTCCTGGACTTTCGGCAGTCTCCTCTCTGGCCACAAACCGTCCCTCTGCAGCTCCGCGATTCGCTGCATGACGTAAGCCTCCTGCTTCGCCTTCTCGACGATTTGTTCCTGGTTGTTCTGCGACTCGGAGGAGGTCGCCGACGACGTCGTCGAGGTCACCGTGCTGGAAGGGAGCTTAACGAGTTTCACGATCGGCTGCGGCGACGGGACGGAAGCGGCGACCGTCGGTGTCGAGGAAGTCGTCGTTCTCGAGGACGAGGTCGACGACGTTGTCGAGGAGGTGCTCGTGATCGGCGACTTCTCGACGATCGGGCAAACGACGGTCGTCGTCGTCGTCGTCGAGCAGGTCGTCGGAGGAGGAGGCGGCTGAGGTTTCGCTGCTTCGGGAACTAAAGGCGTTCCACCTGAAATTCGAAAGAATAATTATTAATTATTATTTTGGGGTTTTTGACCTTTTTTTTTGCATTCCAGTCACGACAATTAGGGTAGATTTACGAACATAGGAAGCGGTTTCATGCTCGTCGAGCATTGGTGGAGATTTTTCTATTTTTTGTTGTTGTTTTTTTCATTCTTTTTTTTCTTTTTTTTTTCATTCTTTTTTTTTCTTTTTTTTTTGTTACGAGACTAACCCTTAGACCTCGCAGGTGGCGTTCTCTTCGAGGTCTTACACATGCTCGGTGTTTGATCTACCCACGAGACTGGAGACCGACCGAGCTACTGCGCTCGGACGGCGGATTTTTCGTCACGTGGGCTGCCGGAGCTTGGACTTATTAAAAGCTTTTTTTTTAGACAATTGAAAGAATAAAAATAAAAATTATGACTAGTAAGAATTAAAATTGAAATTTAAGACAATTGTGGAAAAATATAAATTTAAATTTAAGACAATTGTGGAAAAATATTGATTTAAATTTAAGACAATTGTGGAAAAATATTGATTTAAATTTAAGACAATTGTGGAAGAATTTGAATTTAAATTTAAGACAATTGTGAAACAAATATTGCTAATTACTTGTCGCGTCATTTATTGAGAAGAATTGAGCAACGTGTTTGCAAAAATCAGCTTTGATGCAATTGGCTATTACTGGCGATTTTCTTTTTTTTTTAACTGTTGAAACTTAAACCTAAAAAAAATCTTCAAAAAATCCATTTTAAGATTACAGCTGGAGAATCGTGATTACGTTTTGAACGCCTCTTGCTCCACGAATTATAGTTTGCTTTGCCGATTTAATGCTTCATATCGCCCAATTACACTCGCCATACTTAAAAAAATATATATAAATAAATAAATAAAAAATCATTCAGACGTCGCATATTTCTTAACGTGTTTGAAGGTTTCCGAAAAATATCCTAAAAAAATGTTTAAAAACATGCATTCTCAGATGCCAGGCTGGTGAAAAATCTAAAAAATATTTATCACAAATTCGGCACGAACGTCAAGAGCCGAACTCTAGCAGAAAAAAAAATAATTAAAAAAATGACAATTCACATATACATTATACAAAGTTCACATATACAATGATACAAAGATCAAGGAAATTTTGGCCTACAAAATTTGATATCGAATGCACGTAATTTTGACAAAAAAAAATTACACCAAATTACTGCTGATCTACGTTAATCACCTATAATGATCGTGGGTGCTATGGTAGAAGTGGGTGAAGGGTGAGCGGTTGTGGTGGTGACGGTGACTTGTGACGGAGATTGTATTGCCGCCCGTATGGCAAACACCATGCCGTGACGACCCCCTTGAGGTCTACCTGGTATTTGTCCTATCGCCCAAACGTGTCCCAATACAGTACGCGATTAAATATGTGCAAATAGTTTTGTGAAAAAAAATGTATATATAAATATATATATATAATTATTATTTCACGAAGTAGGAAACTTTCTCAGTAATAACAATTTCCGTTTTTACATACTTGGTTAAAAGTCCCGTAAAAAAAATGTAATTAAGTAAAATAAAAAAAATTGAATAAAAAAAATATTGCGATCGACGGCCCATTGGCAATATGCACGAAGCAAAAGATCAACGATCATATCGTCTGTACTGTACGTTAAAGCTGTCTCGGTTATGATAATTTTTCAATACTTTGTTAATGTTTTTTTATAAATTAAAAAAATAGTGCCGAATGACTTCGGTCGATGGCCCATTGGAAATATTTACCAATCAAAAAAAGATTAAACAATTAGAAGATTAACAATTGCATCGCCTTTACTGTACACCGTAAAACATCGTCAATAAACACGCGTACGTTACTACCGACAAAAATAAATTAAATTAAATAGTCTTGCCATAGTGGATATAAAACTATTTATAGTTGATAGTCTATATAAAACTATATACAGTTGATAGTCTATATAAAACTATGTACCGTTGATGGTCTCTATAAAACTATATATAGTTGATAGTTTATATAGAACTATATATAGTTGATAGTTTATATGAAACTATATATTATTAAAAAGCCATTTTTTTCTCTGTTTTCCACCCACCTTTTTAAGATAGTTCTGTCGCTTGGTGTTCATTTTGCATAAGTTTAAAAAAAATTAGATAAAATTGCAAATGCTTCTCGATGGTATAAAAATGTGAAAAAATGCGTGCACATTAAAGGTACTGAAAAGATTGATTTCGCATAATAATAAGTCCAAAATGTAATTAACAAGTTAATCAAAAAATTAATTGTTTAACAAATTACCCGGCAAGCTAAGTTTTTATTACGAAAATGATTCGTTCGTTTTTCATATAAAAAAAAAATGCATAGCAAATTTAAAAATCTGAAAATATTCGTACGTATTCAGAAAAATGGACGAATCATTTTTGTAACAAAAAAAAGTTGGGTTTCCGGGAAATTTGTCGACCAATTTTTTTTTCATCAATTTGTTAATAATATTTTGGAATTATTATTATGCAAAATTAACCTTTTCAGTACCTTTAATATGCATGAATTTTTTTTCTGATTTTTATACCATCGAGAAGTATTTGCAATTTTATCTCATTTCTCTCGACCTTATGCGAAATGAATACCAAACGACAGGACAATCTTAAAGTATAGATTTCGATCCCAAATTCAACCTCACGAAAGGCGGGCCCAAGTAAAAAATTCTCAGGTACGGCATCTCTTAGAATTTTTTGCTACGTCGATTTTTTGGTGGATCGAAATTTGTACTTTAGACAGGTGGGAGGAAAATTTAAAAAGAAAAGAAAATGCCGTTTTTTTTAAATACCCTACTATATATAGTTGACATAAAACTATAGAAATAGTTGTATATACTTTCGCTATAGCAAGATTTTTTTTTTTCAATTAAGAGCCTTTCCGCTACAAAGTCGTAGAAACTTTCTCAGTAATAATAATCGTCCTTTGCACATACTCGTATAAAACATTGAAAAAAAATAAAAAATAAAAAAATAAATATTTCAACAATTATATCGATTAACAATTGTACCGTGTGCAGCGAAATATAAAATATCAATAAACACGCGCGAACGAATGATAAAAAAAAAACCCCCCCGATTTATAAATTATAAACAAGAGTCTCGCTATCCGCGAAAGTATTTTATTTCAATTATTTTTCACTGATTAAGATTCGCGCCCGAAGTCGTAAAAGCTTGCCCAGAAATAATCTCCGTTTGTACATACTCGATAACAAAAAAAAAAAAAATTAAAGAATTACAAATTAATTAATAAATAAACGAGTACCGAATCGACTCCGGTCTGGATTGTCTAAGTGAAAGATCGACAATCCTCTCCTCTCCGTACCTCATTAAACCACAAAAGAACAACCACGCGCGCACCGGCAATAACAATCAAAACAAAATAACAATCCCTCAAAAAAAATAAAAATAAAAAATAAATAAACAAAAATTCATAAAACAACTCAACCAAAAAAATGTACAAAATAAGCAAAAAAAAAAAAGACATTTCAACTGAATCGATGTTCAGTCGCTCCGATCCACTTCCCCGAAGCCGCGACTCACCTGTAAAAAAACCTCAACCCAAATCGCAGTCCCAATATAAATAAAAAAATTAAAGTAAACAAAAAAAAAACACCTCAAACCCGAATAAAAAAAAAATCTATCAAAAAAAAGCCCACCTTGTTGGCTGAGCTGAGCAACCGCAGCCGGCAGGGTGGTGGATACAGCGACGGGTGTTCCGCCGACGCCGCTGATCTTGACTTCGGCCGCGAGCGTTGCGGGCGGAGCGTTGGCGAGCGGGGTTCCAGGAAGCGCGGCGGTCGCGCAGCTCGGGGCGATTTCGCCGGCGCTATTGATCGCCGCCAGTGGCACGGTGAGGTCCTCGTCGTCGTCCTCGGGGTCGAGTCTGTGCTGTCGCAGGAAGTGCAAATACTGTGCGGTCGGCGCTCGCCTCTTCCACGTCTGGAAGTCCATCATGTTACCGCCGGCGTGCAGGAAGAATAGCTCGGAGGCGTTCTCGGCGTACTTCTCCCTGATCGCTCGCATCCGCTTCATCTTGTGCTCCATTATTCGGCGTCGATAGCCGCTGCTCGTCGGCTCGTCCGTGGCGGTCGTCTTCTCGGTGGTCTCCGTAAGTCGGAGCTTCTTGCGCGCCGGCGACGAGACCGGCGACGACTGAGAGGACGGGGTCGCGAACATTCCGCCCAGCGATGCGCGCACCAGCTTCGGCGACGTCGCCAGAACTACCTTCGCCGTCTGGCGACTAGGCGAGGCCAACGGCGAACCGCTCGCCGAGGCGACGCCGACGACGCTGACCCGCGGCGAACCTCCACCGAGGCTGACCAGACGCTGGAAACCCACCTGCTGCAGACCACCCGCGCTCGTCGTCGTTCCCGCTGATATGACCTGGTGAACATTCAATTTTTTTATATTTGTGTTTTTTGGTTTTTTTTTTTTATTAATTTTTAATAAGGGTCTATAACGCAAACGCTGGAGCAAAGGTCCTTAAGTACGAGTAACAGATAAAAATAATTAGTACATTACGATACTAGTGCGAGACAAACTTTTTCTGACGAGTGTGAGTATGCAGCGCGAGCCGAGGGCGAGTGTTGCAATCGCACGAGTTAAGAAAACGTTTTTCGTACGAGTATCGCACAAAATTTTTTGTAACTCATGCATGAAAAGTGCTGCTTTATGTGGGGTCGGGCGCGACATAAAGTGGTGTTTTTCAAGAAGGCGTTGCATAAATACTGGAAGCGTTGAATAAATACTGGAAGCGTTGAATAAATACTCGAAGCGTGTCGTAATGAGTATTTACGACACGCTTCGAGTATTTATGCAACGCGAAAGCGTATCGAAAATACTGTGCGCATGGGCACGCCGTCTGATTTTCCTTTATTGGCGTATCGCAAAGTACTATTATTTCACGGAGTGCGAAAGGGGAGTTTTACGCGCGCGAAGCGTGTATAAAACTGTACTTTACGCACCGAGTGATATAAACATTTTTTCGTCTGTCCAGAAAACTAAATAAAAGAAGAAATTTAAGGTAGCTCCAGCATGGTGACCTTTCTTCCACCGGCAAAAAATTCCCTGACCTTTTCCTGACTTTTCACTGACCAATAAAAAATTTTTCCTGACCATTTTCAACGACTTGTATATAAAAAAAATAATTAATGATGCAAATGAAAATGCCTACTTATTGTATTAATGTTTAATTCGATTGGTTGTTTTTTTTTCTTCTAAATGTTGTCAATTTTTTTTTTTAAGTTTTCCTTTTATGTACTCCTTATTTATTTATAGAAGGTTCGGCGACGATTTACTTTTTCCCTGACCAATTTTGAAATTCCCTGACTCTTCCCTGATTTCCTGACCAATATTTTTTTCCATAACTTTTCCCCGTTTTCCCGGATTTCCCTGACCGCGGCCACCGTGTACAGCGAGTGGTGTTCATTTCGCCTAAATTCGAGAAATTCGGACAAGAATTCCAAACACTTGCCGATGGTTATAAAAATCTGAAAAAATTCATACTTATTGTAGGAACTGAAAAGACTAATTTTTCATAATAATAATTTCAAAATTTTATTGAGAAGATGGTGAAAAAAAAAAAATTGTTCATCGAAATATGCGGTAACTCAACTTTTTTTTTTGTTTTATGCAAATGATTCGTTCATTTTTCGGAATACGTATGAATTTTTTTAGATTTTTATCTTTGTTTTGATTTTTGGACATTTTTCCATGTAAAAAACAAGAAAAATCAAAATAATGATAAAAATCTGAAAAAATTCATACGTGTTCCGAAAAATGAACGAATCATTTTCATAAAAAAAAAAAAAGTTGAGTTACCGCATATTTCGATGAGCAATTTTCTTTTTCAATCATTTTTTTCACAACATTTTGAAATTATTAGTATGCAAAATTAGTCTTTTCAGTGCCTATAATAGGTATGAAGTTTTTCAGATTATTATAACATCGGCAAGTGTTTGCAATTATTGTCAGGATTTCTCGAACTTAGGCGAAAGTGAACACCACTCGCTGGAGCTACCTTGAAGGTTGTACTGGAAGATTTATAAAAAATTAAAATATGCATATCACCCGCGACATACTAAATAACATTTGGTTCGATAACCCTTTTCGTTTACTTTGGAATCGGTAAAAAAAAAAATTCACTATGCACGAATTTATATATGTCTTTCTCGGACGAATCTGAGATACACTTTTTTCTAGGATGGTCGTTTGTAAAATATATGTTGAAAGAAGTTCAAATTTACGGGCAAATAAAAAATTCAAGGACAACAAAGTGGAATTCAAAGACATTCCAGGCCTTTTTCAAGGACACTTCCAGGACTTCAAGGACTTCAAGGACCGCTGTACACCATGTATATGTATACTTTTTTTTGCGGAATTTTGAGGAAAAAATGTCGGTGGCCTTAATTATAGTTAAAAAAAGAAAAAAAAATGTACTGTTTAATTAGTTGATTTGTTGTCGTTTGATTAGTTGAGCGCGAAAAGCCGTTTTTAAATTGTTTTGTACGAGATCTCATTTTTTTAAATTTTTTGCCTCGAGGATAATTGTCTTCCGAATAAAACTTTAACGATGGAAGAGCGTTTGGTGCGCAAGTTCGGTTTCTAAAAAGAATGATAGACGCGATATGTGAATACGTAATTTCGAAAAGACAAATATTAAAATAAAACTTCGTTATTAAAGAAATATGATTAGTAATTTTCTGCAAATCTCGATTACGATAAAATGACGACAAACAAATACGAAGAAATTACAAACACGCGATACATAACGCGTAAAAATAATGCAGTCTGTGCAATTTATCTTTCCTGATAAGAATAATCAAGCGAAAGAAAAATGACTAAGATTTTATTTATTTTAGAACTAAAAAAAAATATTTTTAACGCCCAAAAAAATGGTTATGCAATTACCGGTTATTAATTTTCAAAAAGTAGGTAAATGTAAACAAAGATTTAATCTTTAAAAACTGAAAATAAATACATAGAAGATGCAAATATTATAAGTTGTAAACTTCCTTTCTGTAAATATTAATATTAATAATAATAATAATAATAATAATAATAATAATAATAATAATAATAATAATAATAGTAAGAAGAAGAAGAAGAAGAAGAAGAAGAATAAAGTAAACGAAAATTTTATTTCACAAAATAAATAAATGAGACTTAATTTTTAAAACTAAATAATTAATAAAATGGAAGCGCGGTGAACTGTTTATGAAAAAATAAAAATAAAAGTAAATGATACCAAAAAAATGTTTACGTCGAACGAGAATTAGTGTAAAAAAAATGAACAAAAAATAAATAAACAGCGCAAAGCAAACAAAAATCATAATGAAATTAATTCGATCTCGTAATATTGTTATATCATCTGAATTATTTTATCTAAAAGGGCTCGTCCCGTAAATAAATAAGTAAATAAAATAAATAAAAACCAATAGAATGAAAATGCGAATCGGAAACGATTTAAGGATGTAGGAGCAGTAAAGTCCCGCCAAACGTAAGTTTCAGAGAAAATTGCGAACACCGCTCGATGGGATAAAAATCCGAAAAAAATCAAGTATATGAGAGACGCTGCAAAGATTGATTTAGTGCAATAATTAATTTCAATTTGTTATTAACAAATTGAAGATAAAAATTATCATACAACAGATTACCCGTCAACTTAACAGTTTTCCTTCATAAAAATGATTCGTTTATTTTTCTGAATACGTACGAATATTTTCAGAATTTTTTGTTAATCTTCGAAAATTGCCTTTTTTTCACAGCTTAAACATAGAAAAAAAAGCGATTTTCAAAGATTACAAAAAATTCGGATAAAATTCATACGTATTCAGAAAAATAAAGGAATCATTTTTATGAAGGGAAAATAATCAAGTCGACGGATAATTTGTTGTATAATAATTTTTATCGTCAATTAGTTAGTAACAAATTGGAATTATTATTTCGCAAAAACAATCTTTGTGGTGTCTCTCATATACTTCTTTTTTTTTTTTTCTTCAGATTTTTATCCCATCGAGAAGTGTTCGCAATTTTCTCTGAAACTCACGTTTGTCGAGACTGTACAGCAAGTGCTACGTTAACGTAACACTTGCGCTACAGATAAAAATGATTATTCAACAAATTACCCGGCAACTGAACTATTTTCCTTTGCAAAAATAATTCGTTTATTTTTCTCAACAACTATGAAATTTTTTCAGATTTTTTTCTAATCCTCTGAAAATCGCGATTTTTCTATGTTCGAACTGTAAAAAAAAAAACACGATTTTCAAACATTGCAAAAAATTCTGAAAAAATTCATACGTATCAAGAAAAATAAATGAATTATTTCTATGACGGAAAACAGTTAAGTTGCCTGGTGATTCGTTGAGTAATAATTTTTATCTTCAATTCCTCAATAACAAATTGAAATTATTATTTCACGAAAGCAATCTTTGCAGCCCCTCCCGCACATTCGATTCTTTTCAGATTTTTTAATCCCATCGACAAGTGTTCGCAATTTTCTCTGAAACTCACGTTAGGCGCGACGGTACGGCTGGTACGTCCTTAAATTGCGATGCGAAAGCGAAGGTTTACCTGCGTGAGGCCGGGAACTTGAGACGTGATGACGAACTGCTGGCCGGCCGGCGTCGTGAGCACGTTGAGGCCCTGCGCGGAGGCGAGAACTTGTTGCAAACTGACCGTTTGCTGGCTCGCGCCGGAGCCGCCAGTTCCATTGTTACTTCCACCCCCGGCGAGGGGCGGCAAATTTTGCGCACCTTGCTTATCACTCATCACACATGACACTGAAAATATAACGGCAAAATTTCAATTAAATCAAACAGAACAAAACAAAATTAAATTAAATTAAGATTTAATCAAATGGAATAATATTTTTTTTAAACTTGTTTATCGAGCCGATTTCTCCTTTCGGATATTTTTCGCTTTGGCGCGCAACTCGGGCCGAAATTAAGCAAAATGAAAAGCTAACGAAAATTTGTATATTTCGCGAATCCAAAATTGAATTTGAAATCTTCCAATCGAATCTTTGCAATAAAATAAAACGCAACAAATGTTTTTTTTTGTAAACACGAAAAAAGCCGCAGTGTAAAATTGTTTACAAACGTCGACGAATCGTCTTCGTAAGTCTCAAACTCTGCGCCGCTCGACTCTCCGCAAGATTCTACAAATCCGCAAAAAAAAAAAAAAAAAAAATTCGCGCTCGACTCGAAAATTCAACAACAAAAAATTGTCAACAAAAAAATCTCAATTTTTCTCTCTCGCTTTCTCTTTTTCTCATGGTCGATTCTTTCAAAAATTTACAAAAAAAAGAAAAAAAAAATCGAAAAATCAATAATCAGAATTAAAAAATCTCCCACAATAAATTCCTCTCGAATCTCGGCTCGGCTCTCGCTATATCGGTTAAGGCACTGCGCGTATTTTCGCCAAAACTCAAAAAAAAAAAAGGCAAAAATCTAAAAAAAAAAAAAAAAAAAGGTCAAAAATCTTTTTAAAAAAAGTCAAAAATCTAAAAAAAAAAAAAAAAAGTCCAAAATCTCAAAACTAAAAAAGAAGTAAAAAATCTCAAAACTAAAAAAAAAAAGTGCCGAGTTCAAGATTCGTAATTCGCACGTTTCGTCTTTCGGACTTCCAAAAATATTTAAATAAAAAAAAAAAAAAAAAAAAAAAAGTTAATATTTATTTCTCGATCGATTCGCCGAGACGTATTTTTTTTTTTTTTTTTTTTTTTTTTCACCTCCGGCGAAATCGCCGATTCCGCCCAGTTAGTCAGTGCTGGCCTAGCCGAATTGTCCCGATACAAAGGAAACGTTTCTCGGCACGTCCGCCATGTTGGCGTTGTTCGTTCTCTGTTGCGAACTTACCGCGTCGATAAATCACAAAATTCGTCGACGTAGATCGGCCATCGTCGATAATCGTTCGCGAAAACGCGTTCAACCGGTGCGAATAGTGAATTGGCTACCTCACGTAACATTAAACTCATTAGATATATCTAATATTTTACGGTACATTTTTTGGTGCTAGACGAGCTGGAGGCCGCGCGGATTCAAGGACGCGTACAACTCCGAGCCACATCCAAACATGGCGACGGTTCACGAGAAAATTACGAGTGGAGCGATGAGCGGCGTTGGCCTCGAGGTGGGCCTCGGCCGTCGTCCGAGCGGGACGATCGTCGCCCGGGCTTTGGAGGCTCGCGATTGGCCGCGGCACGAGGCGGCCGAGCCGGCAACGCGGCACCGAAGTCGGCCGCTCATTGGCCGAGAGACGCGGCGGCGCTCGCTTCCGGTCGGCGTGTCCAAATCAGCAACTCCCCGAGAGGAATTTTTTTTGTCTTTCTTTTATTTTCCACTTGGCGCTTTTGGCGAGCGCCGACTCTGCTCGGATTTGCGGGGCGGGAGGGGGGGTTTTGTTTGTCAACATTGATCGAAGTCGTCGGAAGGATTTGCGGTGATTCTCGCGCGGCGATCGCTGAGTCTTTTTTTTTTTTTTTTTTTTTGGTGTTCGAAACTGGGAAGGAAATGTTTAGAGTGCGAATTGGACAAGTTTGTTGTCGAGGACTCGATTTTGCGATTAATTCTCTTCGGGCGACTCGCGAATGTGTCGTGTTGAAGAGTTCGCTTTTTTCAGATTTTTTTTTTCTTTATAGTGATTCGAATCTGGGAAGGAAATGTTTGGAGTTCGAATTGGACAAGTTTGTAGTCGAGGACTCGATTTAACGATTCTCTTCGGGCGATCGTGATGGATCGAGCGTTGGAGATATCGCTTTATTAAACATTTTTTTTACGACTGTTCGAAACTGAGCAAAAAATGTTTATCGTTCGAATTGGACAAGTTTTTACTCGAGGAGTCAATTTTACGAATAATTATCTTTCGGCATCGAGCATTTTTTTTTTTTGCAGCTATTCGAAACTGGCAGAGAAATGTTTATCGCTCGAATTGGACAAGTTTGTCTTCGGGTATTCGACTATTCGTTTACACAAAGTAGTTGAGCGATTCTATAGCATTATATGCATAAGCCGTTTCAGCGATGCAAAATTACTCTTCGCCCGAATTGAAAAAATTTTTGGCGAACCGGAAGTCGAAGCTCTGAGACGCCTGTTTTCGTTCCCTCCGAAGATCGCCGGAAATTCTCCAGCAACCCATCATAGCGGATTGCTAGGGAAAAATCGGCCCAACTATAATTCGTCCCTCGCAATCGCGTGCGACTTTTTCAAACCGGAAGTCGATCTCTTAGTCGCCCGTTTTCCCTCCGAAGATCGTCGGAAATTCTGCAGCGACCCATCACAGCGAATTGCTAGAGAAAAATCGGCCCAACTATAATTCGTCCCTCGCAATCGCGTGCGACTTTCTCAAACCGGAAGTCGAGCTCTCCTCGTCTCTCCCGATCGATGCACACAACGCAACGAAACATTTTCTTCTAACAAAAAATAAAAACCAATCAAAAAAATGTTCCCATCTGCATATCGGGGCGACAATCAAAGTTTACCGCGAAGACCTAAAAAAATCCCCAACCGGAAGTCAGCCTAAGAAAACTTCCGATTGCAGTTCCAAAAAAATGCCAAACTCTCGCAGAACGCTCCCGAAGACTCCGCGACTTAAATTTTCACTTTCTCCGTTCCAGCAGCCTCAAAATTCCCGAACCGGAAGTCGAGCCTCGAGAGTCTTCTCGGCCGTTCCGAGGCTCGCCGCGGAGCTCCGTAATCCGCGATAATCTACCCGACGACGAAAGAATCGCCTCACGGAGCAGCAACGACCTCAACCTCGCAGACTCGCCCGTCGATCAAGCTTATTATTTTCATTCTCAATCGTCGCCTCTCGGCCTCGAATCCATTTAACACGCCTCCACGTGACTCGGCCGCGTGCGCCGACATTAAAATCCCGTTTACATAAACAGACACGTGTCGCCGCGACTCTCGCACAAAGTCTCCACGACAAAAAAAAAAAAAAAACCCCCACAGGCTTGAAAAACAAGTCTCGGAAGGACGAAAATAAGAAAAAATAAATAAAAATTTCAACTCACCAAAAATTTCGGAGAATTCTCCTTTTCACGATCCACTTCATAACGCGCCTTGCCGATTCGACTACCACATACATATATGTATATATATATATATACACACATATATATATATACATATATATATATATCGAGCAGGCGTTGAATAAAGGAACGGACGAAAAGAACCGAGAAAAAAAAAAGTCACGCGCACGCTTCAGCTAACGAACGCTCGAGCGCAAAATCTTGACGAGCGAACGCGAGTCGAAGAAATATCGCGGTGTTTTTTCGCAGCGGCGCGACGTGACTCGCTCGTGGCGCGTCGTCGCAGACATAACTTTATAGCGTTGTGCGGTCTCTCGGTGCACGGGGAAAACTGGAACGTGAACCGACGCGA
The DNA here is from genome assembly GCA_963575735.1 of Amblyjoppa fuscipennis. NCBI lineage: Eukaryota > Metazoa > Arthropoda > Insecta > Hymenoptera > Ichneumonidae > Amblyjoppa > Amblyjoppa fuscipennis. The sequence goes on from OY754497.1 coordinate 9,275,535, forward strand.
CCCGAACTATCGACGAACCAGCGAGCGAATAGCCTCTTCGTTGTGAACAAGCCGGCCGAATTGCTGGAGGCTTCTGGCGAGTCGGCGTCGGGACGCCGATTGGGTTCGCTCCTCGGTGGTGGTGGGTGAAAGAAAGAAAAAAAAAAAAAAAAACACCGCGTGCCGAGAAATACGGCCGGGGTCGTTCAGAGACTCGGTGACGCGGATGTGCGCCGAGCGCGCATGCGCGGGCGATTCTCGGAATTTTAGACGCAAAGTTCTCGGATCAGGAGATTGAGTCACGTAGTGGAAAAATAGAGGACGAGCTTACAATTTTTTTTTTTTTTCTTTTCGCGGACGATTACAGATAGGAATGTAAACTGGGAAAATAAACATAATGCGAGTCGATTGGTTATTTATTTGTTTACTTTTACTTTTTCGAGGAAACGAATTCGTTGATGAGTTATATATATGTATATAGATTGTAATCCAAGAAAATTGTAATTTCACGACAATTCATGATTATTTACAAGAGATTTTTTTTTTTTTTTTAATGGTATTTTTTGAGGTATCGTAAGATGCAACTTTTTGTTTAAATTCATTTATCTTAAAAAGTATTTGTCGGACAAAAAAACGTTCGAGAGATAAATTTTGCAGTTTTAAATGGAGTTTTGAGAACATCGTTTTGTAGATTTCGTTGAATTCAACAAAGGTCCATTTCTATGAAAAAAAAAATACTACAATAAGAGACATTGAACCAATTTAAAAACCAAATTGATAAATATATTTTTACGTGATCTTATATTATATAGAAGCAGATCTATAAATAGAAGCTTAAATTCTGTAAACATTAATAATAATGATAATAAAAATAATAATAATAATTTTTCTCAGACAATACATCATATTTGATTTCGTTACAAAAATTTCAGAATATACTCTAAAGTGTCTGGAGTGACCTCATATGTTTTTTTTTTATGGTTTTTTGGATGGTTGGTTTGATAGCTGATATGCTCAGTTAATATCGATTTTTCATTAAAAAAAAAAGTAATTATATGAGGTATTCGATGTGAAATCGAAGTGTCAAAAAACCTCTCCGAAAAAGTTGCAATTTCACCACAATTCATGATTATTTGCAAGTGGTTTTTGTAATTTTTTTTTTCAGCATTTTTGGATCATATTTTTTTGAGTTATTGAAAAATTGATTTTTTTTTTGTTGTGAAAACTCTATATTTTAAAAACTATTAGTCATACAAAAAAACTTTTATAACATAAAAGTTGCAGTTTTCAATGAACATTTGAAAGCAAAATTTTGTAGATTTTTTTTGAATGCGATAAACGTTCATATGTATGAAAAATAGACTAAAATATTTTTTTTTTTCAGCCAATAGGTCATGTTTGATTTTTCATAAAAAATTCCAGAATACACTCTCATGTACGTAAAGTGATCTCATATTTTTGTTTGGATGAGCGAGACGTTTGTTCGATAGCTGTGCTCCGTTTAAGATCGTATTTTCATTAAAAAAAAAAAAGAGAGATACCTATTACTTCCCATTGAATTTTATAAAAAATTGTGACACTATCGACAATATAGAAAGTTAAAAGATCAAATAAAAAGGGTATTGGGGATTTTTCATAAAAAAAAGGGATTTTTAAAATGAAAAATCAATCTTAAACGAAGCACAGCTATCAAACGGACGTCTCGCCCATTAAAACAAAAATATGAGATCACTCTACATACACGAGAGTATATTCTGGACTTTTTTTTTAAGAAAAATCAAACGTGACGAATTGTCTGAAGAAAAATATTTTAGTATATTTTTCATGGAAATGGAAGTTTATTGCATTCAAAAAAACTTTACAAAATTTTGTTTTCAAAAGTTCATTTAAAACTGCAACTTTTTTATGTTTTGAACGTTTTTTTGTACGACTAATAGTTTTTAAGATATGGGCGATTTTTAAAAAAGTTCTATTTTTTGATATCTCAAAAAAAAAAAAAAAATACGATTCAAAAATTCTGAAAAAAAAATTACAAAAACCCCCTGTAATATATATATACCCCTTGTAATATATTTTTATAATATATACTTTTATAATATACACTTTTTAAGATGGAAAAATATAGGATATAGTTTCGATTTTTTATTTATTTAAATTAAAAAAAAATTTATATGTATACATTTTCAGCGTAAAAACTATACGGAAGAATGGCGCTGCTGTTCGATGGCATTTATCCCGGATTTGATGACAACATGATTCAGCGATTGAGAGTCATAAACGTCAATACCGTTTTTGACTTTGCCAATGAGGACAGTGAGAAATTGGGAAGAATCATGAAAATGCCGTACCAGGTGACGATCGAAGTACATGAATGAAAAAAAAGGATATGTATTTTTTTTCTGTTTTAATGAGATTTTTTCTTCTATTTTACAGGACGTGAAAAAATTTAAGGCGCAGATTGTCGAGACTTTCGGGGGAAAAATTAGGAGCGGGCCGGAACTTTTGTCCATCGAAGAATCCGGTGTCGTGTCTACTGGAATTGAACGGTATTGGAGAGATTAATCGCGCACGTTTCATACTCAACTTCAAAGTTTAAGTTTACATTAAAGTTTATGCTCATGATTAAATTAGTTATACTTAAGTTTAAGGTTGCAGCTAAGTTTACACTTAAGTTTAAAGTTAAAGCTAAGTTGATACTTAAACTTAAATTTAAGGCGAAGTTTATACTGAAATTTACTCAAGTTTAAAGTACAACGTGAGATTGTACTTAAGTTGGAGTTGCAAAATATGTTTAACTTCACGAAATTTAAATAAATTTGTTATTTCGTTATTTCCAGTTTGGATATTCTTCTAAACGGGGGTCTGCATCCCGGCGATCTTTACGAATTGTGCGGTGCTTCTTCGGCCGGAAAAACTCAGCTGTGCCAAACACTCGCTGTAAACGTTGTTCTGAATACCGACGGTATAGTTCGATACATCGATACCAAAAATGATTTTTCGGCCGGTAGAGTTCACGCGATCCTGGAAGCCAAGGGTCACGATGACGAGGTACGTGATATCGGGAGAAAAATGTATAATTTAAAAATGTTGGTAAAAATTTTCGATTTTTAATCAAATTTCAGAATTTTTAATCAAATTTTAGAATTTTTAGTCAAATTTTAGAATTTTTAATCAAATTTTAGAATTTTTAATCAAATTTTAGAATTTTTAATCAAATTTTTAAATTTTTAATCAAATTTTAGAATTTTTAATCAAATTTTAGAATTTTTAATCAAATTTTAGAATTTTTAAATCAAATTTTAGAATTTTTAATCACATTTTAGAATTTTTAAATCAAATTTTAGAATTTTTAATCAACTTTTAGAATTTTTAGTCAAATTTTAGAATTTTTAATCAAATTTTAGAATTTTTAATCAAATTTTAGAATTTTTAATCAAATTTTAGAATTTTTAATCAAATTTTAGAATTTTTAATCAAATTTTAGAATTTTTAATCAAATTTTAGAATTTTTAATCAAATTTTAGAATTTTTAATCAAATTTTAGAATTTTTAATCAAATTTTAGTATTTTTAATCAAATTTTAGTATTTTTAATCAAATTTTCTAAAAATGTTAGAATCTTCTTCAAATTCTAGAATCTTCATTAAATTTTAGAATCTTCATCAAATTCTAGAATCTTCTTCAAATTCTAGAATCTTCTTCAAGTTTTAGAATCTTCTTCAAATTTTAGAATCTTCTTCAAATTTTAGAATCTTCTTCAAGTTTTAGAATCTTCTTCAAATTTTAGAATCTTCTTCAAATTCTAAAATCTTCTTCAAATTTTAGAATCTTCTTCAAATTCTAGAATCTTCTCCAAATCGTAGAATCTCCTCCAAATTCTAGAATCTTCTCCAAATTCTAGAATCTTCTCCATATTCTGGAATCTTCTCCAAATTCTAGAATCATCTCCAAATCCTAGAATCTTCTCCAAATTCTAGAATCTTCCCCAAATTCTAGAATCTTCTTCAAATTCTAGAATCATCTCCAAATTCTAGAATCTTCCCCAAATTCTAGAATCTTCTCCAAATTCTAGAATCATCTCCATATTTTGAAATTTTCTTCAAACTTTCGATCGTTTTTTTCGTTCGATCAACCGATAACTCAGTACAATAAGCATATGTCTTGTCGGTCTTTCAGGAAACGGCAAGGGTCATGGATCAGATAAGGATAACTCGCGCGACGAATGTCAACGAGCTATCGAGCGTCCTGTACGATCTCACGAGATCGTTAAAAGTCATCCCGGAAGAAAACGCACGACCGACCAGGCTCGTGATAATCGATTCGCTGCCGGCGATAATTCTGGCCTCGTCGGAAAATCGCGAGAGTTTCTGTCATCTTAACAACGTCGCCAGCGTCAGCAGATTCATAGCGAACGAATTTTGTTTGCCGCTCGTGACGGTAAATCTGACATCGGAGTGGCGCGACACGGAGGGCTTCGGCAAGAAGATCGTCGACAAACCGGCAACGGTCAAACCGAATCTCGGAAAATTCTGGCTTCAAGTTCCGAGCACGAGACTCGTTTTGGAAAAATTGGAGAATGAGGAGAGAAACATTCGGGTGTGGAAGAGCGCGGGTCTGAAAGCTGGAAGCAATTGCACGCTCGGCTTCGTCGAGTCGGGAGTTAATTAGCTTAAGTTTATTTAATTTCATGTTTTTCCGATTTTCTGCTCGCTCTGCAGCTCTATCGTAACATTGCAAATAAAACGGATGAAATAAACAAAGAGTTTTTGGCAATTTTTTTGTTTTTTTTTGTTAACCTTCGATTCTCTTCTTTCCTAGGTTTTCTCTTTCGCTTCGAACTTCCGGATTCGAACACTTTTACGGTCTCAATATTTCCATTAAGGTAGTTCTGTCGTTTGATATTCATTTCGCATAAGTTCGAGAAAAATGAGACGACAATTGACTTTTTCTTGTAAAGTGCGAAAACTGAGAAATTCAGAGGACTTTTCAGAGAAATTTCCAGACATATTTAGAGAAATTTCCAGACATATTCAGAGAAATTTTCAGACATATTCAGAGAAATTTTCAAACATATTTAGAGAAATTTTCAGACATATTTAGAGAAATTTTCAGACATATTCAGAGAAATGTTCAGACACATTCAGAGAAATGTTCAGACACATTCAGAGAAATTTCCAGCCATATTCAGAGCAATTTTCAGATATATTCAGGAAAATGTTTAGACACATTCAGAGAAGTTTTTAGACATTAAGAGAAATTTTTAGACATTCAGAGAAATTTGTAGACATTCAGAGAAATTTTTAGACATTCATTGAAATTTTTAGACATTCATTGAAATTTTTAGACATTCATTGAAATTTTTAGACATTCAGAGAAATTTTCAGACATATTCCGAAACCTTAATAAAATCCTTAATAAAAACCTCAATAACCTGTTCTAAACTTTCATAAAAAAAAATAAAAAAATAAAAAATAAACATTGCTTATTCTCTCGCTCATTTTCAATCGCCTTATCGACGTAACCGCGCCGCGTCGCGGCGCGGGGCGGAGCGACTTCCGGTCCCGCGCCGTTGCCAAGTCGCTCTCCTCGGCTCTCTTCGCCGTCGAGGCTCGCCGTCACTTGTCCTAAATCCCATAATCCCGAACGCTCCAAACGCCCGAAATTCATTTATCCGACGTAGCGTTTACCCGAAATTGTAATCTACCGAAGGACTAGAATACCGACTGTTCATTTGGCCGAATGTTCAAAATCACGAAATATTATTTTGCCGACTTGGCATAATCCCGACGATTTAATATACCGAAACATCGTTTGCCCGAAATCCATTCACCCGACGTCCCATTTGTCCGAAAATCTGTTTTACCATCGTAGAGCTCGTGATGACCGACAGTTATAACTCCGATAATCGATAAGTTAGAGTTCTAAAATGTGTACTATAGTCGCCTCACCGAAAGATCCCTTATTTGAGAAGACCCCGAACGTACGGTAATGCTATCTTAATGTAAGTAACCCACCCAGGTAGCAGTATTGTCAGATTGCCTTCTATAAGATAACTTTCATAAGTTATCTTTCAGATTTAACCAAAAGATATCTTTAAGGTGTATTTAAATTTGCATCCATATGTGCGTTGACATAATGATTCCATTATTTTGTTAACATAAATAGTCGTCACAAAAGTAAACCAAAAGTCATCATATGATTATGTCTGAAAGATAATAATTTTGGGGCACTGAAAAGTTGACTATGTACGGATAACAAATAAAGATATAAAATGAGATGTCCTACTGATGTCCATTTTATGTTATCTTAAATAGTCTTCATAAAAGTGCTCCAAAAGTCATCATGTGGTTTTGTCAGACAGATAGTCCATTATAGGTCGCCGAAAAGGTATCCATTTATCGATAACAAATAGGGATATCGACTAAGTTGCCAGGCAGATACCGTTCTAAAGGCAACCTAAAATATCTACTTTAATAGTTGTCCGAAAGTAAACATTTTATTATATATTCTATCAGATACCCCTTGCATATATAGGACCAGGTAAACTTGTCATAGAAATCATATAATACCTTTTCTTTTCAGTAAATAAATCAATAAAATATTTATTGTCCATTCACTTCAGATAAGAAAACTTTTGATCCCAGGTAGCAGTATTGTCAGATTGCCTTCTATAAGATAACTTTCATAAGTTATCATTCAGATTTATCCAAAAGATATCTTTGAGGTGTCTTTAAATTTGCATCCATATGTGCGTTGACACAATGATTCCATTATTTTGTTAAAATAAATAGTCGTCACAAAAGTAAGCCAAAAGTCATCATATGATTTTGTCTGAAAGATAACAATTATGGGACACTGAAAAGTTGACTATGTACAGATAACAAATAATGATATAAAATGAGATGTCCTACTGATGTCCATTTTATGTTATCTTAAATAGTCTTCATAAAAGTGCTCCAAAAGTCATCATGTGGTTTTGTCAGACAGATAGTCCATTATAGGTCGCCGAAAAGGTATCCATTTATCGATAACAAATAGGGATATCGACTAAGTTGCCAGGCAGATACCGTTTTAAAGGCAACCTAAAATATCTACTTTAACAGTTGTCCGAAAGTAAACATTTTATGATGTATTCTCTCAGATACCCCTTGCATATATAGGCCCAGGTAAATTTGGCATAGAAATCATATAATACCTTTTCTTTTGAGTAAATAAATCAATAAAATATTTATTGTCCATTTACTTCGGATAAGAAGCCGCTTTTGCCGCTTTAAAATCTTGCTAGGAATGAGAAAAACTCAAATGATAAGCGATAGCACAGCGTTAGGGTTCTAGGCTAATATGCGTAAGGTCCTGGGTTCGAGCCCAACTTTAGGTCGTTAGGTTTTCCTTCCTCTCAAATGCGTAATATAGCATCCGAATGTATCCTAAATCGTTATTAATTCATTATGATAATTCAAGCCAATTTTTTTCCAACGTTTTTATACGTTACTATCCGTTATCAAAAAGTTATCTTTTGATTCACCATTCACTTCTGTAAGCTTTATGACGATTTCGTAACATTGCGAATGATGCCTTTCAGGTCTGCCTATTGGACAGCATAAGGAGTTGTCATTTCGGTGACTGTTTACAGTTGACAATATGGCAACATTTTGCTAACACTTATTCGATAGCCAAAGGTTACAATTCCGGCAGCGCAAATGTCGACTTTCGGATGGACATAGGCTATACTATTTTTATCACAAAAGGATACATTTTTCCACCAGAAAAAAGTTGTCCGTAACTTTCGTGTGACATCGCTTCGAGATGCCTTTACGATAGCTTAATGTTACCTGGGTGGCTGTTTCTTTTGCACTCGACGTCCCCTTTCCGATGCGCACCATGCGGCAGAAAATCGAAGCTGCGAAAACTGGACGCTAAGCGACCCTTCCCCCACCATCGTCGTTTCCAGACCTGCATCTAAGACCGTGATTTCGGGCAATCGATGTTTCGGTATATTAAACCGTCGGTATTATGGCACGTCGGCAAAATAATATTTCGTGACTTCGAACATTCGGCCAAATGAACATTCGGTATTTCAGTCCTTCGGCAGATCACAATTTCGGGTAAACGCCGCATCGGATAAATGAATTTCGGGCGTTTGGAGCGTTCGGGATTATGGGATTTAGGAGGAGTGACGGGAAGCCCCCCTCACCGCTCCGCAGCGCCGCGAGCTTCGCCCGCTCCAACTCTTCCCGGACTGTACGCACAGAGACAGACGAGCTCTGAGAGAAAATAAAATAAAAAAAAAATAAATAAAAAAATAACAATAAAAAAATAGAGCAAGAGGAGAAAAAAAGAGAGTGAAGAAATTGTTAAAATGGTCGAACAGCGCCTTCGCCGATGACAGTTGTCCTTGGCTCAGGCGGGACACACGTATACATACGCCTTAGACACATATATATGTATACATACATTCTCCGTGTCGCGAGTGACAAAAAATCGAACTATTTTAATCGGCTCTGCCAAACATCAAAAAAAAAAAAACAAAAAAAAAATTATAATAATCTCGCCGATCGACGATCAGAAAACTACTCTTGCTCTTGAGTTCGTCGCAGTATTATAATACAGTTCGGCGCAATAGATACGTCGATTTTTGTCAAGGTACGTGCGATAAGTTTCGATCTTTTTGAGTAGATTTTTTTGTCCATTTTTTTTGTCCCACCCCGCAAATCGTACGTGAGTCGAGAACTTAAGTTTTTTTTTTTTTTTTTTTTTTAATGCGTTATTTCGCAGCCGGCGTGCATACGATGGAACGACGATAGCGAGCTATGCCAGTCGACGGCCCGAAACCTCCGGCCTCCAGCATTCTCTGACCGGGCGACTCGACTAATCGGAAGATAAGAAATCTAAAAAAAAAAAAAAAAAAAAAAAAAAAAAAAAAAAAAAAAAATGGATGTGGTCACGACGAGTCTGGAAGCTCTGATACGTGAGTGATTTTCGCTTCTCTCTCGGAGGATTGAAAAAATTATTCTTGTGTTAAAAAAAATATATAAAAAATACTTTCGTTTTTTTTTTTTTATGATTTTTTTTTATTTTATTTGATTTTTAAAGATTATTTCATTGTTTCAACAGAGAGAGCGACGAATGCACAGAACGAGAAGCCGGACATAGCGGCGATGGAGGCGTTCTGCGTAATGCTGGGAAAGGAGTCGAAGGGCGTTCACGTCGCGAGCCGGCTGCTCGCCGTGCAGATACAGTCGACGAGCGAGAAGGAGGCTCTGCAAGCTCTTACCGTAAGGGTCTCGAAGTCTCGGAGGGAGATTTCGCATGACGGCGAGAGTTGGATTTTAGAGAGCGAAAAGCGAGAGCTTTTTTTTTTTTTTTTTTTTTTGCGATACGATCGATCGCAGGGAGAAGAAAGAACGGCAAAGAAGATTGTCCATTGTGTGGTTTCTGAGATTTTTGCTTCGCAGCTTTTTTTTCAAGCTGCCTTTTTGTTTATTTGTTTATTTGTTTATCAGTTTACGGGATGAACGCGTTTACTACATACGATAATAAAAATACATCAGTAAATTGGTAAATTGCAAAAGTAGCTCGACAATTAGATCAATATCACCAGTCCGCAGCTTTCAATTTTTAATTTCAATTTGTCAATTCCAATTTATTAATATTTAATGGTGAGCTTTCAATTTAAATTTTTTAAATATCAATTTTAATTTTATTCCTTTTTTTTTGCAGTTGCTCGACACTTGCATGAAGCGATGCGGCCGCTCGTTCCACACCGAGGTCGGAAAGTTTCGTTTTCTGAACGTGATGATAAAGCTCGTGTCGCCGAAGTACCTCGGCAGCAAAACTCCGGCCTCGGTTCGTCAAAAGATCCTCGAGCTGTTGTACGCGTGGATAAGGGAATATCCGCGGGAGGTCAAGATAAAAGAGACGTATGAGATGCTGAAGAAGCAAGGGGTAGTAAAGGTGGCGGTTTATAAATTACATTCACGCGAATTTAATGGCACGCAAGCTAGAAACGTTCTCACAACGAAGTCAATTGACAACTTCTCGCAAACCGCCGCTTTCATAACCGAGCCATAAAATAATATCATTTTTTTTTTAAATTAAATATAAATAAAAAGTAAAACTTTTAGTAAATAAAAAAAATTGTATTGTATTATTTAAATAATAACATAATACAACTTTTTTGAAAACTATACAATAATATAAAATAATACAATTTTTTAAAAGTAATATATGAATATAATAGAATATAAATTATTTTTTTTTTTACATTTTCATTTCTGATATCATATTTTTGTGTTTCTCTATTGGTCCGCTGTAAAGGTGACTGTTTTTGAAAAAATGATACTTGCAAATGATTTCGTTGGAGCGTCGTGGCTAACTTTGATGTCATCGAATAAGCATGTCAGTTTTGACGGAGCGCTAATGAAACTTTGTTCCGCTTCGCTGCCCGACAGGAACAAGACTCGCCCGTGCGAAGCATGCAGGAGGACGCGAGCAAACCGACGAAAGTAAAAAATCCGATATTCGAGGACGAGGAAAAAACGAAGCTGCTGCAAGAGTTGCTCCAGAGCAAAGATCCGTTCGATCTAAAATTGGCCAATAAACTTATAAAGAGTATGGTAAAGGATGTAAGTAAAATAACGCATAATAAAAAAATTAATAATTTTATTCAATGATTAATAATTTTATTATACAATTAATCATTTTATTCAATAATCACAAATTTTATTACGTTATTAATGTTTTTTTAAATTTATATTTTCTATTCATTAGGACGAGAAACGAGTGCAACTGAATTCCCAGCGAAACATGGAGCTAGAATCGGTGCACAACAACGTGAAGCTGTTGTCCGAAATGTTGGATTCTTACGATCCTGGCAAAAGCAGCACCGAGGATGTCGAATTGATGAAGGAACTTCACGACGCTTGCGAACGGCTGAAGCCCACTATTACGAGACTGGCGAACGAAAGTCAAGATAATGATGAGATGCTCGGTAAATTATTTCTTTATTCGTTAATTTATTTATTCGTCCATTTATTTATTCATCCATTTAATTATTCGTTCATTTATTGATTGATCTATTCGTTTATTTATCCTACCGTTTATTAATTTATTAATTTTTTTTATTGAAACAGGTGAGGTGCTTGCGGCGAACGACGAGCTGAGTCGAGTATCGGACAAGTATACATCGGTGATAGTGCTCGGGCGAGTTTCGCGAGTCGGTTCCGTCGGCAACAACGCACCCTCGCTCCTCGATCTCTCGTCGCCGAGCGACGCGTTAGTTCCCTGCTCGAACCTGAACGCGAAGAGCGGTGAGCTCGGCTCGACGAGAGGAAAATCGGACATGGAGATGCTGGGCGATATCTTCAGCTCGATCGGTAACTCACTCGAAGCTTCGTCCTCGAATCACGACACGGGACTTCTCATGTCCGATACCAATGTCATGCAACCCATCAGTATATTGCCGATCGCTAAAGCTAAAGGTGAAACAAACGGTGTCCTCTTTTTTAAATGATTGATATTATTATAATAAATGTTTTTAATATTTTCATTATTATTTTATAAATTTTATTACAGGACCGCAAAGCTCAACGGTAAAATTGGACAGCAAGGCAAAAGCCCTGGAAGACTTGAACGAACTCGGCGAATCATTGCTGAAACAGAGCCTCAGTCAAACTGCGAACGCCCCCAAAAGCGGTCTCAACAACGCCAGGTGCTAAATTTATTTCTCTATTTTCTCTTCCGCATTTTTCGGGTACGAACGTCGAATGCGACATCTCTTTGAATTTTTTCCTAGGGACCAACTTTGGTGAGGTTCAATTTGAGCTCGAAATCTGCACTTTGAAGGGGTGGGAGGCAAATAAATTAAAAAATTTCCTTTTTGTGAAACACCCTAATTTTCATATTTTTAGATTTACAGATTTTCACATTTTAGCTATAAAAAACTAAGCTTTTAAAATAAAAATCACGCCCAGCGTAAGCTCTTCGCTCGATCGTCGACGACCTCTCATTTTCGTCGAAAGCAAAATGTCTAATTGAACATTACAGTAAAAAATTAAATTATGTTCCAGGCTCCTTAAGGACGTTGAGGTTCCCGAGAAATCTGCCGTGCCTTTCGGTTACTCTCGTCCGGCGACGAACGCCTCGCTTCCGGCTCAGACGGAGCTCGCCAAAGACTCGAAATCTAAAAACGTTACCTTGACGTCGGCGAACGGTCTCGGCGAGAAGAAATCGTCCTTCACACCCGCCGATGACAACAGAGCGGACGCGATCGATTTCGGCGACTTGCTGAATGACGACGACGCGATGCTCGACGTGTCGTCCTTCTCCACCCAAGTTTCGGACGATCACGTTGATAACGATAATAAACATTGCCGAGAGCGAATCGCAACTCCTTCGGCGACGAGTTCCGAGACCGAAATAAAACCCTTGACTGACATAAACGTAACCATCGATAATATCAAGCCAGGTATTTAAAACAATCCCGACAATCTTTCAGTTGCCTTAAAACGTTATTTTTTTTTTATAACACGAAACTGAGATTGCTATGAACGTAAAATTATTTATATTTAATTATTTTTTTAACAAACGGACGAGATCAGCGCATTTCGAAAAAATAATGAAACATCGATTAATGAATTAATTGAACATCGATTAATTCATTAATTAATTAACGAATTAACTGATTTATGGATTTAATTGCAGGTACGATTCCACCATTGACGGTGATCGAGGAGAAAAATGGCATATCGGTTGTTCTTCACTTCGCAAAGGGCAGTCCGCGACCTGACGTAACCGTGATCGTCGTCACGACCATGAGCAAAAACTCGAAGGCACTGAGCGATTATCTGTTCCAGGCTGTAGTGTCCAAGGTATTTTTCCCCTTAATCATTTTTCCCTTGATTCTTTCCCTTAATAATTTTTTTGGAAAATTCAATTTCATAAAGTAAAAAAAAAGTGTTTTTTAGGATTTAACTTGAGGCATTTTCTTGTGGAATTAACCAGCGCTTCACCGTGAAATCATCGCCTCGCGTAGCAGAAATTCGTAATATAATTATTTATTATCATTTTGTTTTTGCGTTTACAGAAATGCAAGTGCAGACTTCAGGCGCCCTCCGGTACCGAATTACCGCCCCATAATCCATTCCTACCTCCGTCGGCCATCACCCAGATAATGCTGATAGCCAATCCTCAAAAGGTAATTTTCTTTTTCATAAAAAAAAAAAATAAAAATAATAATAATTTAAAAATTAAAAAAAACCTCATTGCAAGAGAAACGATTTCTTTTTGAAATTTCAGGATCCACTCTCTCTGAAATTCATGCTCAGTTACACGATGGAGGACGAGACTTTCACGGAAATGGGCGAGGTGGACAAATTGCCAACCGTATAAGACAAAAAAGAAAAATCCAAAAACGAAGATTAAGAGGAAAAGAAAATACAAAAAAATAAGAGAAAAAATAAGAGAAAAAAAAAAAGAACCGAACATGAAGATAGATGCTTGATTGTGATTATGTATCGTTACGCTCGCCCCGAGCATACCACCTGTATGTATAGATAGCCAAAAAAAAACACTAATAATAACTAGCATAGTATAATACAGTGGAAAGAGGAAAAAAAATGAAGTACTGTGCAATGTATTTCGGAAAATTATTCTAAAAAAAAGAAGAAAAAAAATTATGCATTTTCGACTAGTATAAGTAAGCCGTGTAATATCTCTCTTTTTTTTTTCTCTATCACGGTCGAGCTATCGGATTAAATTTATTGTCTCAGGTCGAGGGTAAAATTTGATCGCGGAAGGCGAGCGCCGTGACCGCTTTCTGATGGCCCTGATATTCCCTCTCGACGGCGCCGGTCGCGACGTTCCACAACCTCGCCACTCCGTCCGACGAGGCTGAGCGACAAGAAACAAAAATTATTATCGCAGATTAATGTTTAATTTAGGGATGTGCGGATATTAAAAAGTTTCAATAATTCGTCATGAATGAAATATGAATAATTCGTATTTGAATTTTCAAAATATTCGAATGACTTTAATAGGGTAAATATTCCAATTAGGTAAACGAATTATTCCAATAATTAGAAATGTTAATTTGTGTTTATAATGGACCATAATGTTCATTGTAAATAACGCGACAAACAAAGCGAATTGATTTATAACTGAATTTGTTGAACATGCTTAAACTTTGAAAAAGTGAATAACTTGCAACCGAGCGGAAGTTTTTTTTAGCTTTGCGGTAATAAAAATTCTTCCTTCGATGCATACAATTTATGCGCTCAGTTTCATTGTAATCGGAATTTCATCGTTCGAAGATTCGATTCGTAAAAATTATTCGAATATTCGAAATTTTGTAATAGTCACGAATAATCGTATTATTCGATTTTTTAAAAAGTATTCACGTTTTTGAATATTCAATTCAAATTTTGAATTCAAGACCAATATTCAATTCCATTCTATTCAAACGCTATGCGCACATCTCTAGTTTAATTTTTTAATTAATTTTTTCAATTAAAAAAAATCTTTTCGATGATCAAATCTTTACCTGTGAAAACGTATTGCGAGTCTGCACTAAAAGCCGCGTCCCACACCCAGCGTTTGGCTTCGTGCTTCAGGACTTGCATCTCGGAGAAGTCCGTCGTTTTCCAGACTCTGGCCGTCTGGTCGGCCGAAGTCGTCACCAGAAGCCTGAAGATCGTTCGAAAAATGATTAAAGTCGTAATTAATACTAAATATTTATTAATAATTACTATTAATGATTAATTATTCATTGAAAATTAATGCGATGTCGGAGAGTTTCGAACGTACGTCGAGTCCGGGCTGAATTTGCAGCGCAGGGCGTAACGCTTGTGTGCTGTGATCTGGCGTTTGGGTGTCAATGTCGTTGGATTCTCGCCGATGCCGTCGGTGAGAGCCCAAATGTAACAATGCCCCTTGTTATTCACCGCCGCCATGTAAGTGCCGTCCGGATCTATCGCTAGATCTTGGATCGATGCATCCAATTCCGGCGCCTGAGAAAATTATTAATTATTTCATATTAGTCTATATTCTATAATTCTATATTTTATATCTTTGGGTAAATGACGAATTATTATTATTTATATATGATTGTTGTTCGGTGTAAAATTTGAGGGTACCAATCCGTCGTTTTTATCGGAGCGCAGGTCCCAGACACGAATCATGCCGCTCTGATCACCAACCAACAACTCGGTCTGATTCGGATGCAGGCAAACGCAGTTCACCGGCGCCGCGACTTTGAATATCCTCTGACAGTGAAAGGTACTCGATCTGAAAAATCGACGGAATTTCTTTCAGAAAACGATTCTTTTTTTTTTATAAAATTTTTTTATTTAATTTTAAGTTTAATTTTAAAAACAAATTTCAAAAGTTTTATTTGTCACCTGAGATCCCAGATTCTGGCGGAACAATCTTCGCTTCCTGTGTACATCCACTTGCCCTCTTCCTGTTTTGGTTGCAAAAAATACTTTATTTTCTTGTTTTTTTGTGTAAATTTTAATTAAGTTTCGCTCACCTGAAATCCGAGACCTGTGACGTTCTTCGAAGCGCTCTCGTAATTGAGAACCGAATTGGGATTGCCCGAGGCCAGGTCGTGCATGAATATATTCTGATATCCAGCGGCGGCGATAATGTGCTTGTCCGGCGTGATGTCCAGCGCATTTATCTGCTGAGGAGGAAATGATTATTCTTTGAGAAAAATTGTTTGATTATTCTTTGGGCACGAATTCTTTGATAATCGTTTGAGAAAAAATTGTTTGATTATTCTTTCAGCATAAATAATTTGATTATCCTTTGAGAGAAGATTTTACGATTATTCTTTGATTATCTTTTGAGAGAAGAATCTACGATTATTCATTGATTATCGTTTGAGAGAAGGTTCTAAGATTATTCATTGATTATCGTTTAAGAGAAAATTCCAAGACTATTCATCGATTATCGTTTGGGAGAAGATTCTACGATTATTCACTGATTATCGTTCAAGAAAAAAAATTGTTTGATTATTGTTTGAGTAAAAATGTATTGATTATTGCTTGAAAAAAAGACTCTTTGATTATCATTTGAGAAAAAAAAATGGTTTAAATATCGTTTGACAAAAAATTGTTTCATTATCGTTCGACAAAAAGTTCTTCGATTATCGTTTGGCAAAAAATTCTTTAATTACCGTTTCACGAAAAAAAAAATTCTCCGATTGTCTTTTGACAAAAAATTCTTTGATTATCGTTTGCCAAAAAAAAATTCTTTCATTATCGTTTGCCGAAAAAATTCTTTGATTATCGTTCGACGAAAGATTCATTGATTATCGTTTGCCAAAAAAAAAATTCTCTGATTATCGTTTGCCAAAAAAAAATTCTCTGATCAAAAAATGCATTGAGATAAAATTTCTTCGATTACTCTCGGAGAGGACATTGAATATTTCTTTAAAGCACAAAATAATCCGAATTAATCCCTACGAATTATCTTGCTTCAAGGTTACGTCCAAAAGCCGATCTCCCAAAACTCCGTAAGTATAAAAAAAAAAAAAAAAATAGAGACAAAATTCTCCTCTCCGATGATTCTTCTTCTTTTTTTTTTTTTAAATTTTTTTTCTTTTTTCGATATCAAACAAACCCCATCGCGAAATAAAAATATCGATAACGATACCGAAACTGAGTGCTGAAGCGTTCGTTGGCAAACTCCGGTGTGCGCTTGCCATATCTTTATCGTGTGATCGTACCCTCCCGTCACGAATATCACTTTTCCATTGCTCGATGTTCCTTCCACGGCCATCGTCGATATTTATTTATTTATTTATTTTTATTTTTTGTTACAATTCTCTCCTGTGTTTGTTTGAACAAAACTTTTTGTTTTTTTTTTTTTTTCCCCCAACGAAACACGACGTTTCCTCGAGACGCGCGTGCTTCTTCATCTTCCACTTCTTTCGGCTTGCCGCGTCACTCGTCCTAAATCCCATAATCCCGAACGCTCAAAACGCCCGAAATTCATTTATCCAATGTGGCGTTTACCCGAAATTGTGATCTACCGAAGGACTGTAATACCCGAATGTTCGTTTGGCCGAATGTTCGAAGTGACGAAATATTATTTTGCCGACCCAAGTAGCAAAAAGACATCTGGTACGAAAAAGTCATCCGAATGGATTACTTATGTCCGTGCGAATGGTAACTATAAGCCATCCTATGTCGAAAAGTTAACTTTTGGACGTAGGATAGCTTAAAGTTACCATTCGGGCGGACATAAGTAACCCATTCGGATGACTTTTTCGTATCAGATGTCTTTTTGCTACTTGGGGACTTGCCATAATTCCGACGATTTAATATACCGAAAGATCGTTCGCCCGAAATTCATTCGCCGGACGTAGCATTTGCCCGAAAAATCTGTCTTACCAGCGTAGAGCTCGTGATTACCGACAGTTATATAACTCCGATAATCGTAAAGTTAGAGTTCTAAAGTATGTACTACAGTCGCATTAACGAAAGATCACTAATTTGAGAAGATCCCGAACGTACGGTTATGCTATTTGTAATGTGAGTAATTGAACTTGGGATATACACCTTGGTAAAGGACCATCGACCTGCATCCTTCGGCTCGCATTTATATTATTTTACCATAGATAGCATAACGACGACCATTTGCACCGTATTTTGTCTATCGTGATACGTATGCGATACGTCCTTGCGATTTATTATATTTGTGCACAAGCCGTGCGCCATTTTTATTTTTAACGATTGATATTATGATGGTATTCCTAAGATGATACGATATGTGTAAAAAAAAAGAAAAGTAATTCGTTGTCAGTGCAAGGTTTGGATTATCTCCTGGCGAGGCGACTATAGGTTTTTATTCGTAGGATGCTAATTTATCATTCGCCTATGTAGCGTACGGCGGTTAACCACGAGCTCTACGATGGTAAAACAGATTTTCGGGCAAATTGGACGTCGGACGAATAGATTTCGGGCAAACGATGTTTCGGTATATTGAACCGTCGGAATTATGGCATGTCGGCAAAATAATATTTCGTGACTTCGGACATTCGGAGAAACGAACATTCGGTATTCCGGTCCATCGGCAGAATACAATTTCGGGCAAACGCTACGTCGGACAAATGAATTTCGGGCGTTTGGTGCTTTCGGAATTATGGGATTTAGGACAAGTGACGGCAGGCCGCTTCTTTCCATGTGGTGACAGCTTTATCGCTGCCGCATTTTCACCAGCGACTCTCGACTTCCGTCGTTCGGACACTTCGCCAGCAGCGGCGAATCAGAAACCGCGACGAACCGTCGCTACATGAAAGGCGTCGCGACTAGATTCATGATTTCCGGGATCTCGAGATCGGAGCGATCTACAGACAGATTAGTCACACACTAGACTCGGGTGGATAAGACTGGGAACACACGAGCTCATTTACAAGCTCTCAACGCCCTTTTTTTGTATCTATTGTAATAAAGTTCAATTAATTTGAACCTCGTGTCGGGACTCTTAATTTAATCGCAGTATTCAAAAAACAGAGCGGAAACCCCCACATTCCTTTCTTGGCTATCGCCCTCTCGTGAGAGCAGTGACGGTAGCTGATTGCGTTTTTCCAACTTGCGTCTGTGTCAGATTGCGTCCCTAGTTGTACTCTGTCCCAGCTTACACAAATGTTCAACTTACGTCGATCGGGACGGTAGCTGATTACGTTTTTCCAACTTGCGTCTGTGTCAGATTGCGTCCCTAGTTGTACTCTGTCCCAGCTTACACAAATGTTCAACTTACGTCGATCGGGACGGTAGCTGATTACGTTTTTCCAACTTGCGTCTGTGTCAGATTACGTCCCTAGTTGTACTCTGTCCCAGCTTACACAAATGTTCAACTTACGTCGATTGGGACGGTAGCTGATTACGTTTTTCCAACTTGCGTCTGTGTCAGATTGCGTCCCTAGTTGTACTCTGTACCAGCTTACACAAATGTTCAACTTACGTCGATCTCATTTTACCACGACGAACTCAAGACCGATTTTGGAAAATCGTCGGGTTGGACAGAGTTCAGACCAGCTTGCGTCCTGTCCAACTTACGTCGATCTCAATCTGACCGGTCGTTTTGCCGATGACTAAGCTGGGTCGCGGTCGGTTTCGTGCTTTTGTGTCAACTTACGTCGGTCTCATCTCTCACCATTTCTTATGTCGTTTGAGCTAAGCTCAGTTTGCGTCATTTTCAACTGTCGTCGATTCTTACTTACAGCACTTGAAGTTCGAACCGATTTCAGTGATCCTCATTGCTGCTGGTTTCAAACAACATCGATAACACGCGCTCCAAAAACAAACTGCTCTAAATGGTACAATACTATCACAGATAAATATTTTGTGTTAATATTATTATACGTTATTAATATTCTTTATTTGTAAAGCATAATTGGTCATTATGATTTACAAATAAATAATTTTAATAACATATAAAAATATTAACACAAAATATTTACCTACTTACCTTTGTATGGAATCACGATTCACTGTCGATTTAAGAATGCCTGCAGTATTATTAGAGCAGTTTGTTTTTGGAGCGCGTGTTATCGATCTTTTTTGAAACCGGCAGCAATGAGGATCACTGAAATCCGTTTGAATTGCAAGTGCTGTAAGTAAGAATCGACGACAGTTGAAAATGACGCAAACTGGGCCTAGCTCGAACGACGTGAGAAACGGTGAGAGATGAGACCGACGTAAATTGACACAGAGGTAGGAAACCGACCGCGAGCCGGCTTAGCCATCGGCAAAAGGACCGGTCAGTTTGAGATCGACGTAAGTTGGACATGACGCTAGTTGGTCTGAACTTTGTCCAACTCGACGATTTTCCAAAATCGGTCTTGAGCTCGTCGTGGTAAGATGAGATCGACGTAAGTTGAACATTTGTGTAAGCTGGGACAGAGTACAACTAGGGACGCAATCTGACACAGACGCAAGTTGGAAAAACGTAATCAGCTACCGTCCCGTGAAAGCATGTGCCACAGCTATTTTATAGGGATGTGCATTACCTTCTTTTTATGCAGTTGGTATGACAGGAAAGTGGAGGGGCTACTGGAGGCCTGGTGAGCCCGAAACTAAGTTCAAACCTTTTACACATAACCAGCGTTATATCGAGATTTTGTTATGGATAAAAAAAAATTCGCACAGCGGTATAATTTTCTTAGTGTCTAGAGTTAAAAAAAAAGTTTCGTAATGTCAGAATCCATTACAATATTTAGTTTATTTAATGCAGGCATAATTTTTTTTTTTTGTCACACGTGCATGAATCGCGACACTTTACATGGCATTCTTGCGAGCCGAAAGTGGCCCACTGCATGCCAGTTGTGAACCTGTTGTGAAATGACGGTGTCGCGCATGCGCAGTTCGCATTTCGTTCACTCTCGTCCCTTGGGAATTTACTTTTCACATTTTCGTCCCTTGGGAGTTTACTTTTAACGTTTTCGTGCCCTGGAGACATAACCTCGCTTTTCGTTATTAGTCTCGCGCGACTGCCATTCCAAGTGTCGCAGATTCATGCACTTGTGACAAAAAAATATGATGTGTAACGAGGATCGAATTGGCCATTGCGACTCGTGTGATTGCAGCCCTCGCTTCGCTCGGTCCGCAAACCTCACACTCGTCGCAATCGCCAACTTTCGAACCCCTGTTGCACAATATACTATTATTCTTTGTGCATCGAGAATAGGGCAGTGCCAAAAGATATGATTAATGTCGCATGTACCATACCCACACTCGCAGATCTGTACGGCCACTATGTTTCTAATTGAACAAATGTGCCGGGGTCAAAGTGTGATCTGTTCTGATTCGATTAATCATCGAAATCTGACTTCTTATTAAAATGACTGTTATTAAACCAAGGACATAAAGAAAATTCACCTGCCATTTCACAAAATTGTTTTCCCTTATTTTCACCTTGTGCTTTAATAATGAGATCTGAACTTTTAATAAGTGATTTCTTTGAACATTGCGTTGAGGTAGCTTGCCTCACATTTACAATCCTCATTTATCCCTAAAGACCTAGCACAATTCGCTGCTCTATCTACAATTTCATTGCCTAGAATTCCTACATGAGAGGGTGCCCAAACCAACGTGATAAATCTACCTTGTCGTTTAAGATTTACAATTTGTTGTTTAATTTTTGTCGTTGTAGGATGAATTTTTGGGTTGAGCCCAATATGAGATAAAGCAATAACAGAAGATAGAGAGTCAGTGCAGATAATGGATTCTTGTAAGTTATTTTTTTTTTAAATTATTGACATAGCATTTAGAATTGCAGATAATTCCGTCGGCAAAATAGGACAACGATCGTTTAAACGAAAATACTGGACAAGCGCAAGCGCCGAACAGTACACAGCGGCTATCACTCTGTCCGGCTCACTTGTTTTGGATCAATCAGTAAAAAGGGGCAGTGGCACGTGGGGAACATCCACCAAACTTCAGCATTAAAAATTTCGTTTGCTGAAAGAGGATTCTGAGAGTTTTTTTTTTTTTTTAATTTCCTTCCCGATATCGACATTACAATCAACCCGGGACATAATCCATGGCAAAAGGCATAGAATAGCAAATTGAAAGATGATGTCTATTAACTTCAGTCAAGGTGGTCTTATGTTTCTTGCCAAATCCGAAATATTCCATGCAGTTATGATTTATTTCTTCCTTGAGCGACGCCATATAGCCGTTCCATTAAGGATAATCTTGGGATAACTATGTTAGAAGGAAGATGAGTAAAACTTAGCTACCAATCATTTGACTAAAAGGATCTTACGAGCAAACAATGGGGGTTCTCGGGCTAAAATGCAAGAGAGCGTTTGCAGGGGTCGTAGACATACATCCCAACGCGCATCCCAACTATGCATACGTGAACTCTATCGAGCTGAGCAATAGACGATGATGGAGGGTCTAAGTAAAATTGTGAGCCCCCAATCTAAGGTGGCCCTGACTAGGCCTTTTCTCTAACATCAACAATGTTGTCGGATGGGCTCCCCATCTAATGACCTGATACAGCTTTAAGTATTTTCACTGTTTTACTGGCTTTTTGTTTAATATTCATGACGCGAAGTGTCGATGACAATTTATTATCGAGAAAAACCCCTAAAAATCTGACCGATCCACAATTAGAAATTATTATATTGTTAAGCGTAATTGAAATAGGTATCGGTAGCATTCTTCTCCCTGTAAAGAATACCAGATGAGATTTATTCTCGGCGATTTTTAAACCTAAACTGTTCAATCAACCATCAAATAAATTTAAAGAATAAGATATAGTGTTCAACGCCATTTCCAAGAGCCGAGATACGTTATAAATCACGATGTCGTCTGCAAAAGTGAGAATTTTCGTATCCGGACCAATATTGCGCAAAACATTAGCTAAATAAATATTGAATATAATAGGACTAATGACAGAGCCCCGAGGGAGTCCCTCTGAGACAAATCACGTAAAAGTAAACCAAATATAGGATAATTTCAATCTAAAAGCGGCTATTCATTTAACTTATATCTATGTAAAATACATTTTAAAAAAACAATTAGATTCATGAAATATTGAAATTTGTGAATTTGATAATGAATAATCTAACATTAATTACAACTAAAATAGTTAGAGACTATGAGTTTGAAATGTCAGTTAGATATCCAGTTTATTATTGTGAGACCAGTGAGCATTATACTATTCTAGATTGTGAGTGTTTATAAATGAATAAAAAAAAAATTAATTAGTTTTATTAAAGAACAAATACAAGACGAAATAGATAATGATAATAATGGAATACAATATATGGATACTTTGGATTTAATTAGATATTTAGAAAATGGAGAATTTGACTAATGATTATATTACCTACTTTGTTTGAAAATAAAGATGAAATTGAAATATTATCACCAATAATAATAGAGACAAGGAATACAGTAGTATTCCAAGGAATACAGTAGTATTCCAACAAGTATGTTGGAATATTAATTTTAATCGGTTACTACTTTGGTTACGGATCTGAATATAAATTATCTGAGACTTAACTATTTAGCGGCGTGATTCATTAACATTGAGGGCGCTTATGACAACGTTGTTCCATCATTATTAATAGAGCAGTTACAGAATATGAATATGCCTATGGCTATCATTATATTTATAAAAAAAATGTCGTATCTAAGAGAAAGGTTTTTTTTTTTTGTACATTAACAATGTGGCTGTAGAGTCTAGATTTGTCTCAGAGAAACTCCCTCGGGGCTCTGTCATTAGTCCTATTCTATACAATATTTATTAAGCTAATATTTTGCACAACATTGGTCCGGATACGAAAATTCTCACTGACTTTACATGATCCTGGTTTAGGAACAAGACAAACATAATACTCCAGCCATGAATCAGGCATAACGCCCTCTTCCAAGAAGCAGTTGAAAAATTTCACTAATAATAATTTTGACTCTATAGGGATGTTAACATGAATTTCATTATTAGTAATAATTACAATAATTACAATAAGTTCTTACTAATTTCGCGTCCGGTGTGAATTTTAGGTTTCCCAAAAAAAAAAAAAAAAAAAAGGAAAATAGCACCATTGAAAAATTGGCGAATGGCGAATGGAATACACTACTTTTTATGAATTTTTATTTTCTATTTTTTACAAAGTTAATTGAAAAATTGCAGCTGACAAAAAATACGTGCCAATGAAAGAAGAGTATAAACGAAAAAGGATAAGAAAACAAACAAAAAAAAGTGAGCAAAATGTGTTTCACTGTGCAGTAAAAGTCGCTCGATTTTGTCCGGATGTCGATTGGAAACTTCGGTGAGAAACAAAAGAAACGTGAACGAAAATGTCGGTGAAACGGATTTCGGCCTTTCGAAGCGACGCGCTTCGAATCACCGACCGCCAGGTGGCGCGGCCTCTCGCTGCGAAGAACGCACGTTGCGCGGTATTTTTTTTTTTTGTTCCCAGCCTGTCTCCGAGCCAAACAACAATCGCCGATTGACTTCCAGTATTTACAAACATTCCCCGGACAATGCCGTTTCGAAAGTGCCGTCTCGATATTAATCCGTCGACGTCGGCCGAGTCGAGTGTTCGCGCGATTTAAAACACGACACGATAGTTTTTTCTTTTTTTTCTTTAAACAACATTTCGACGCGTATCGACGACAAAGTTTTGTCATGCGTCGGAAAGTCTCGTCAACGCGAGCGACGCCAGTGGTGCTCAACGAAAAGAAGACACCTGTTGATGCCTCGCGATTCTCGCTCATCGCGCATCGATGACCGGCGGGAAAATTCCGGGCACACAAATTTATCGATCGAAGCGAATTAAAAAAAAAAAAAAAAAAAAAAAAAATTTAATTAAAATTGAAAAAAAAAATGGGTAATTCCAGTAATAAATCTTATCATCATCCGAGACGAAAATATGCTAGTCAGGTAAATCGCTTTTTTTATCGAACCAAATTTTGTGAATCTATTTTTTCTGTTTGTAGTAATTTTTGTTGATCTTTCTTTTTGTCGAATTCGCAGTACAGCCTGAGCGACATTATCGAGGGCAACTGTACGGGAAGGAGCGAATCTGTCCAGGAGGAACATTACAGGCCACGTTCGCGAGTCTCCAGGAGAAGGTGGGATAATTAAAAAAAAAAAAAATTCAATTTTTTTTTTTTTGTTACCAAAGTTAGATAAGTCCGTCGACGGTCATTGAAATACTGAATGACCTTGGATTTGCCGTGTCCTTGAAATGACCTTGAACTTTAAAGCGGAGCTTTGAATTTCTTGCAACTCTACTACAATGTCTGACACGAAGACTTAAGCTGACGTCTTTTTTTTTTTTTTATAAGTTCTCATAGAACGCTTGAGCGAAACATTTTTTCAGAAATCCTTGAGAGGTCTTTGAAAAGCCTTGACAAGTCGTTAAAAAAGTCCTGGCGACGTCCTTGAAAGACCTTGAGAACTAATTAATGAGTCTTTGAGAAGTCATTGTGAAGTCCTCAAAAAGTCCTCGAAGAGTCCTTGCAGAGTCCTTGAGGAGTCCTTGCAGAGTCCTTGAGGAGTCCTTGAGGAGTCCTTGAGGAGTCCTCGAGGAGTCTTTGAGGAGTCCTCGAGGAGCCTTTGAAGAGCCTTTCAAGAGCCCTTGAAGAGTCCTCGAAAAGTCCCCGAAGAGTCCTCGAAGAGTCCTCGAAGAGTCCTCGAAGAGTCCTCGAAGAGTCCTCGAAGAGTCCTCGAAGAGTCCTCGAATAGTCCTCGCAGAGTCCTCGAATAGTCCTCGCAGAGTCCTTGAGGAGTCCTCGAGGAGCCTTTGAAGAGCCTTTGAAGAGTCCTTGAAGATTCCTTGAAGAGTCCTTGAAGAGTCCTTGAAGAATCCTTGAAGAGTCCTTGAAGAGTCCTTGAAGAGCCCTTGAAAAGTTATCGACAGGCTCTTGAAAACTTATTGAAAGGTCATTGAGAGGTCCTTGAAAGGTCCTCAAGAGGTCCTGATTTCTGATTTCGGACTTGTATCGAAAACCGTACAGTCAGAAAAAAAAAATTAATCTTCTTTTTTTTCTGTACGAGAAGTCGAAGTATCGGTGCGCTCGGCGAGAATCTAGGATCTTCGAAGACTGTCTGGCCGGTGGCCAGATCGGAGGCGATGTTCCTGCCGGAATTCAAAGTCAGAACCGATCCGCGCGAGACGAACTACAGCTTCTTGAAGCTCATAGCCCGGGGAGCTTACGGAAGAGTTTACAAGGTCGAGAATCGCTCGAACGGTCAGATTTACGCGTTAAAGATGATCAGCAAAGCGAAGATCGTCGAGGAGGATGCGGTCGGGCAAGTCAAGCAGGAAGTTTCGATTCAGGAAGTCGTCGGACACCATCCGTTCGTCGCTCGAACTTTGGAGCACTGGCAAGGCAGAAAAACACTCTACATCAGTAAGTTAATGGTTGGAATTTCTTCACAATTTTTTTATTTTTTTATTTTTTTATTTTTTTATTTTTTGAGACCCATTATTAATTTTTTTTTTATAACCATACCTCGTTACGAATATAACAATAGCAATAAAACTTTTATTAGCGTCCCGGTCTAAAAGTTGAGCAAGCGTTAATGATTTAATGATTCACGTTAAATTAATATTTAAAATAGTTAAATTTTCTTAATTTATTTTACGACTTAGTATTTGGATTTTTTTTTTTTTTTTTGCAATCTCTTTATTATTAGTGAGAAACATTATTAACATTTAAAAACAATATCGACACTTTGTTATTACAAATATGATAATAATAATAATACTAAAAAAAATTGTAAAAGCTAAAGCTTGTAAAAGTTAAATTTTTCTTAATGACCTCAATTTTTTCTTAGTGATGGATTATTTCGGAGGCGGTGAATTGATGTCGCTCATCGAGGATTATGGTTGCCTGCCGGAAGCGGCGGTGCGGATACATGTCGGAGAGATCGGCACGGCGTTAGGTGAGTGAAAAAAAAAAAATTATTTCAGCTCAAGAGAAAAAAGGATTAAAAAAAAAAAATTAAATAATAAAAATGTGTCCCAGTGGACTGATAAAAATTTCCTCCGTTTGAATCGAAGATTTCCTCCACAATGCCGGGGTCGTTCACAGGGACGTGAAAGCCGCGAACGTGCTGCTGGACCACGAGGGACACGCGGTGCTGATCGATTTTGGTCTCGCAAAGTGGCTGCGTCCAACCCAGAGGACTTCAACCTTTTGCGGCACATTCGAGTATATGGCGCCGGAAATAGTCAACAAAAATTATTACGGCCACGAGGTGGACTGGTGGTCACTCGGGGTACTCGCCTGCTTCGCTCTCACCAATCAGGTTCGTAATCGTGGATCGATTATTCGATTATTATAATTCTCTACGATCGAAACATTTTTGAAAGATAATCGTTAAAAAATTGTAATCTTTGTAACGAATGCAGGAAAAGTGCGACTGCGTGCCTGTTGAACGTGGCGCTGTACGGCCAGCGTGCGTAAAGTACGAGGAGCGTGCGTGAAGTGCGGAAGAGCGCGTAAAGTACGAGAAGCGTGCGTAAAGCATGGAAGTGTGCGTATGCGCCGAGTATTTACTCTCAGTAGGCACGAAAAGTAGCACTTTTCATCCATGAGTCACACAAAGTGCCTTTATAACGAAATCGAACATTTGAGTTTTGTGCTCGTTGTAGGCGTTCCAGCTCGTATTATGAGACCAAAAACACTTCGTTCTATGTAAATACGCAATATTCATGCGTTACGAGCAGCCAGACAAGACCCAGTCGAATGCAAAGTTTGCGCTGAACCGAAATCGATCATTTGAGTTTTGCGTTCGCTGTAGACGCTCCGGCTCGTATTGTAAGATCAAAAACACTTCGTTCGATGCAAATACGCAAGATTCACGAGTATCATTTAACGCACGCTTTGCCTGGGTAAAACTGCAATTCTCGCACCGGGTGACGTAAAAAGTCTTATCGCATTAACATTGTAATTTACTTTCTGTAATTATCCGTGCTTGCTGATTGGGCCGCTGTACAGCAAGGCTTGCTGCGCATGCGCATGCAAGTACGCACGCACTTTACGCACGCTGAAGCGTGCGTACAGTAAAATCGGCCCTACGCGCACATGCACTGGGTTTTTATGGTACTTGGCTGTAAAACGCCACTCTCGGCAGGTACGAAAAACAGCATTTTTCATGCCTGAGTTACAAAGAACCATTTATTAAAAAATTAATATTGTTTTGTGGAAAAATCGGGCGAGGTCGTGGGACTTCACAGCCTCCTCGGAACAGGCAGAATATCGAAGCTTGATCGTATAATCGGTAAGGTGATGATCGATCGTACGACTCCGTGGCGCAACGGTAGCGCGTCTGACTCCAGATCAGAAGGTTGCGTGTTCAAATCACGTCGGGGTCAAGGTTTTCTTTTGATTTTTTTTTTTTTTTTTTTTACTGACACTCAAGATGTAAATTAAAGTACGCGTTTTTGGAGACTCCTCTTTTTTTTTACGAACAAAACTTTAAACTTTGAACATTGGTCTCGGGAAAAAAAAAAGTTGCATTTTTCGAGAAAATATAGTTCGGTCTGTCGAGTTTTGGTGACACGAATAGTAATTTTTTTCGCGTGACAATGAAGAAAAAAATACAATAGATGTGTCTGAATACCCTAGAATGCAAATAAAAAAAAATTATCTCCGATTGTGGAATAATAAAATCTATTTGAAACAATGTAAATGG
Organism: Amblyjoppa fuscipennis; assembly: GCA_963575735.1. NCBI lineage: Eukaryota > Metazoa > Arthropoda > Insecta > Hymenoptera > Ichneumonidae > Amblyjoppa > Amblyjoppa fuscipennis. The sequence continues at coordinate 9,303,680 of OY754497.1, forward strand.
ATTCTGAATAAAATATATTTCGCTCTTGTACTTATCTTGCTCTCGACAATCATTGTCCGTCCCTTTGAATCCCGAGAGACTTTGAAAAAACAATTTTTTGTTTTTGTTTTTTTTTTTTCGAAATATCGATCGTCATTCGTAAGGATAATTTTTTTTTTTTTTTTCGAATTCGCAAAAAAGCGAGAAGATAAAAGTTAACTCGCTCCCGGGTGGGCTCGAACCACCAACCTTTCGGTTAACAGCCGAACGCGCTAGCCAATTGCGCCACGGAAGCGGTGAAAAATGTACTCCGTAGCGAAATTCCGGTCCGACTTTCTACCGGAGCGTGCGCAAATGTTGACAATAATTCTCTCGCATTCGCGAGAATGTGAGAGAAAAAGAAAAAAAAAAAAAAAAACGCCGCTCCCGGGTGGGCTCGAACCACCAACCTTTCGGTTAACAGCCGAACGCGCTAGCCAATTGCGCCACGGAAGCGTGCGAGAAGTTTTTTTCAAATCGATATGAAAAATGTTTTTTTTTGTTTTAAGTTAAAAAAAATAATAATAAATTTGGAGAAAATGTTTTGTCGTGCAAGATGAAAACAAAGTGAAAATCTCCAAGAAAATTGTCAAAAGCTGACATTCAGCTGATCATTGACGAGCATCAGCTTTGTGGTAAAGAGGAAGCGAACCAGTCTCAGTCGGTATCGAAAACTGCAATGCAATTTTTTTTTTTTTTTTTTTTTTTTTTATTTCGTGAATTTTTCGCACTCATAATTTTTGTTTTTCTCTGAAAAATTGATAAATTAAAAAAAAAATTATAATAATGCTCGACTTTTATGGTAGAAACCTACTTTACCGTACGGGTTATCGACGGATGAGTCGGAATTACGAGCTCGACTGCGGATGGCTAAATTTAGAGGCAAAATGAAAAAAAAAATTCTTCCAACGCTTCGATTATTTCCAACGTCCTCGATGCTTTTTTTTTAATTTTTATTTTTTTATTTTTTATTTTTTTTTTATTTATTTTTTTTTTAATTTTTATTTTTTAATTTTTTTTTTAATGCGATTCTCGAAGACCCGATTCTCAAATTTGAGAATACATCTAAAATAAAAGAGAACAGAAACAATTCGGCTAAAAAAAAAAAAAAAAATAGATACCTCAGATTTTCCAATTGCCTACGATTACGTCAAATTTTTAGATTTTTTAATCAAATTCTCAAAGACCCGATTTTCAAATTTGAGAGTGCAATTGAAAAAAAAAAAAAAAAAAATCTCGACCTCACGAGGCAAAATTTTCCATTGTCCATTGTGAGAAGTCTGCGCACAAGCGTCACCTGTCGACGGTATGAACAGGAGAAAAAAAAAAAAAGCTTGAACTTTTGTCCCTCGACGAACCTTTTCACCTCAATAATTGCGAAATATCATCGAGCCGCGACTTGACATTTGCCAGCGCCTTCGCGCCTCATCTCGTAAATCGGCTCTCCACCTTTTGCAGGAATCTTCACCGCCCTCTACCCGTTATAAATTACCGTCCCGAAAAAAAAAAAAAAAAAAAACTTTAACAAAAACACATTATCGATTGATCTGGCATCGATAAAAAAAAAAATAAAAAAAAAAACAAAAAAAAGAATATCGCCGATTAGGAGGAGAATCGATAAATGAAAAAAAAAAAAAAAAAAAAAAAAAAAAAAAAAAAAAAAAAAAAAAACAACAACACTCGTCGATTTGATAATAATACGCAATTATTATTATTATGATAACGATGCCGACAGCAACAATACAAATCAATGATCAATAATAATAATAATAATAATAATAATAATAATAATAATAATAATAATAATAATAATAATAATAATAATAATATTGGTACTGGTACTAACCATAATAGTAATAATAATAAAATAATAATAATAATAATAATATTATCAATAATGACACGTACGCTAAAGAGAAATGTAAGGAGGACAAGGTCGTCTGGGAAAAGTGGGAATGGCGGCTGGGGGGGCGGAGGGGTGGGGGGTCTGCTTGGAAAAATCGGAAACGCGAAGATCAAACGGATGGGGTTTGGAAAGGTTAATTTTATTTTTTTTTTTATTTTTTTTTTTATAGTATTTCCAGTGTCCTTGGTATTGAGGGAATGGTGCGTAGTGTTGTTTCTATTAATTGTGTGTTGTTGTTGTTGTTGTTGTTGTTGTTTTTTTATTATTATTAATTTTTCATTTGTTGTTGTTTTTTTTGTTGTTTTTTTGTTTTTTTTTTTGTTGTTTTTCCATTAATAGAGAGTCTCGAGGGAGAGCTTCGTCCTCGCGAACAGATATTTTCCTTGGAGTCGGCGAACCGTCCCGCTCTCACAAAGCAATGTTCACCAGGACGAAAGTTCCGGCGGAGCGTGCGGTGCGTTCATCCGCGTCATCGTCATCGGCGTGGATCGTTGTCGATCTTGCCGATGCGATTCGCGTCCGCGGTTGAACGCTCCTCTCCTCAATTTTTGTTTTTTTGTTTTTTTTTTTCATTTTTTTTTTTCATTTTTTTTCTGCCTTGCCGACGGTCGGCAAGTAAAAAAAAAAAAAAAAAAAAAAATCTACCCTAAAAACCTTCGAGACTCTCGTGTTTAAGCTCTCTCAATCTCTCGTCCACTCTCGCTCTTTCTCTCAATCTTTCGTTCTCTCGTGCTCTCCTCGTGGATATGAAAAAAAAAAAGAAAAAAAAAAAAGGTCATTGCCTGCACAGTGGAAACGCGTATCAATAATTTTGGATTCAGAAATTATGAGTATTTTGTCCCATTTCGTTTTATATTTTTGTTGTTGTTGTTGTTGTTGTTTTTTTTCTTTTCTTCTTCTTTTTTTCCCCCTTTCTTTTTCTTCTCCTCAGCCATATTATGCCGAATGCTTGCTACTTGTCTCATCGCTCTCTTTGCTCTCGGAGCTCGCCGAGCTGTCCGAGTGTTTCTTCGTCTCCTCCTCGGTCCCCGTCACTTCCTGGGGCTTGGGCAGTTCCTCGGCCTTGGGTTCCTCCGGGCTCTTGGCCGCTTTGTCATCGTCGGCCTTGCTCTTGTCCTCCTCGGAGCTGCTCTTGTCCTCCTCGGAGTGGTCCTTGATCTCCCGGGCAGCGGCCTGGGCGAGCGAGTCCTCGGGTTTGGGGTCTTTGGCGTCGGCCGGGGCGGAAACAGCGCCATCTGCCGGCTGGGCTGCGGAGGCTTCGACAGTTTCCCTCTTGATCGCTGGGATCTTGGCGGCTTCGGCGGCGGCCGCTTCGTCGATCTTCTCGGCGGTCTGTTCGATCTTCTCGGCGGTCTGGTCGTGCTCAACAGCCTGGGCCATTGGTTCGGCGGCCTCGGCGACGCTCTTCTTGACGACTTCCTTGGGTGTCTCCTCCTGGGCGTCTGGGCTGACGACTGAAGCGCCGCTCTCGGCGGGTTCGCCGCCGATGGCGGATTTCGCCTCGATAACGGCAGACTGGGCGTCATCGATCACTGGGATCGATTCCGGGACCGGCACTGGGACGCTCGTTGAGGCGATGGAAGCGGAAACGGGACTCGATTCCGGGGAGAAAACGGACTTGGCTGCGTCAACGACGGACTCGTATGCGGAGGACGCGGTGGATGAGATTTTGTCGCCCAGGCCGGCTGCGCCCTCCTGGGCTGCAGCTGCGCTGTCCTCGGCTGCGACTGTGGCTTCATCTGCAACGGCTGCGGCCTTGTCGGCTACCTCCGCGGCCTTGTCGCTCGAGGCATCTGCGGCATCCTCGACCGCGGCTGCGGCTTCCTCGGCGTCGCGGGTGACACGGTCCGTCTTCGTTGCCTCGGCGGGTTTGTCAGTTGGTTCATCGGTTTTCGGTGCTACCTCAGCGACGACCGCTTCCACTGGCTTCGGCTGGTCGGCTGGGCTGCTGGCGGCGATCGAGGCTGGCTTCGATCCTTCGGGAAGTGCGGGAGCAGATTTGGCGATGGGCTCGGCCTTGTCGCCCTCCGGGAGAGTCGCTTCGGCGGACTTTGCGGCGACGGCTTGAACCTCCGGAGGTGATTTTTCCTCGTCGGCGCTCTTCGCTGCTGCCGGCTGGGAGACGAGACAATTAGTTTTCGACGTGGTGTTAGATGTCATGTTAATTCGATCGAGCCCAGCGCGAAGATTGTTGACTGGGAACTTTCGTAATCTCCCAGAAAATGGTTATTGACTTATTGTTTGTGGTAAATTAACAATCTGAGATCAAAGGAGGCAACTTTCAGGAAGCTATGTGGAGCTCTCGGGCTCGACAAGAGAACTTCGTGGGCTATGCGAGTGACGAGACTTTGGAAAACCGCCTGGGATCACAGGCGACAATTCTCAGGAAATTGCCTGGGATCCCAGATGACGATTCCAGGGAAGCTACCTGGGATCCCGGATGGCACTTCTAAAGAATCCGCCTGGGATTCCAGGCGAAAATTCTAAGGAGCTTGCTTGGGATCCCAGGTGACACTCCTGAGGAAGCTGCCTGGGATCTCAGATGGCACTTCTAAAGAATCCGCCTGGGATTCCGGTCGAAAATTCTAAGGAGCTTGCTTGGGATCCCAGGTGACCCTCCTGAGGAAGCTGCCTGGGATCCCGGATGGCACTTCTAAAGAATCCGCCTGGGATTCCAGGCGAAAATTCTAAGGAGCTTGCTTGGGATCCCAGGTGACCCTCCTGAGGAAGCTGCCTGGGATCTCAGATGGCACTTCTAAAGAATCCGCCTGGGTTTCCGGTCGAAAATTCTAAGGAGCTTGCTTGGGATCCCAGGTGACACTCCTAGGGAAGCTACCTGGGATCCCGGATGGCACTTCCAAAGAATCCGCCTGGAATTCCAGGCGAAAATTCTAAGGAGCTTGCTTGGGATCCCAGGTGACCCTCCTGAGGAAGCTACCTGGGATCCCGGATGGCACTTCTAAAGAATCCGCCTAGGATTCCAGGCGAAAATTCTAAGGAGCTTGCTTGGGATCCCAGGTGACACTCCTGAGGAAGCTGCCTGGGATCTCAGATGGCACTTCTAAAGAATCCGCCTGGGATTCCGGTCGAAAATTCTAAGAAGCTTGCTTGGCATCCCAGGTGACCCTCCTGAGGAAGCTACCTGGGATCCCGGATGGCACTTCTAAAGAATCCGCCTGGGATTCCGGTCGAAAATTCTAAGGAGCTTGCTTGGGATCCCAGGTGACCCTCCTGAGGAAGCTGCCTGGGATCTCAGATGGCACTTCTAAAGAATCCGCCTGGGATTCCAGGCGAAAATTCTAAGGAGCTTGCTTGGGATCCCAGGTGACCCTCCTGAGGAAGCTGCCTGGGATCCCAGATGGCACTTCTAAAGAATCCGCCCGGTATTCCGGTCGAAAATTCTAAGAAGCTTGCTTGGCATCCCAGGTGACACTCCTGAGGAAGCTGCCTGGGATCCCAGATGGCACTTTTAAAGAATCCGCCCGGTATTCCGGTCGAAAATTCTACGAAGCTTGCTTGGCATCCCAGGCGACACTCCCGAGGAAACTACCTGGGATCCCAGATGAGAATTCCAAGAAAGTGACCTGCAATCCGGTCCCGTCAAAGTGAACAATCTTTCTTCGTTATCGTGGCACGAATGAAAACACACAAGCGTTGTCTCATTAGGTTCGAGTGTTGAATGTTACCTTGACTTCCGGCTTGGATTCGGAAACCTCAGCCTCGACAGCGCTGGTCTGAGGTGAACCCTGACTCTCGGCGACGACGGCGCTGGTCACCTGTTCCTGGAGCTTCTCATCGCTCGGTGCCGCTTCCAGCGGCTTCTTCTCCCCTTCGGGAAGCTTCTCATCCAGGTTCTTCGGTGAAACGCTCAGTTGATCGGCTTTCGGGACTGCCGATTCCTTGGACTCGTCGGCGTTACGCGCCACTGTTCCACTGTCCACGTGATGTCCGTGACCCTCGTGAGACTCGTGACCCTCGTGAGACTCGTGACCCTCGTGACTCGCTGCAGATTCTTTGTGCGCCTCCAATGCCTCGGCACCCCTCACAATCGGCACGGGAGTTTCACCCTTTTCCAACGGTACGACCAGAAGGGCCGGCTCCGCGCTCGGTTGGGCCAAGGGCACGGGCGCCTGCGGCTCCGGTGCGTTCTCCGCCACTGGCATAGACCTTATCTCCACTGCCACCAGGCATAACGTCGCTACCAGAATAAACTTCATCCTCGTTGTTGATTCTACTCTGCAAGGAGATGTGATAGGAAACAAACAAAAAAACAAAAAAATCACGATTAGATTAATAGATTTTCATTGGTTTTCATAGTTTTCGGGGGTCGCCTGAGTTTCACTTGTTTGTTCGTTGTCGTTTGGTTCGGATGAATTCTTTTGATTTTTTTTTTTGAATAATAGGAAAATAATTGGGACGAAAATTTATCGACGATGCAATGAGTGTCGCTCTACTATTGGATTATACATAGTCGGGCCACGCTGGGACGAGCTTGACCGAGGCGCGAGGAGCTCCTGCTGTCTTCCTCATTGAGGGAGCGAGTGACATTGAACCGAATGCATTGAACAAGCGAGTTATGGAACCTAATGACAGGATGCCGGCGATGCACTCGCCCCGATCTCGTTATACACTTGGTCGCGTCCCCGTCTACCGTTCTCGCACCGTCTATTTTACATACATGAGATTCCCCCCCCCTCTCCCTCTCCCGCCCCCCTTTCCGCCCTGTTCGCTGGTCTCTTCGTTAGCCGCCAGTACGGACTTCCAACAATTGTTTTTTTATTTTTTTTTTTTCAAATTTTGACTAAGCTAATGAATTTGATGAAATAATTTTTTTTTTTTTTTTTTTTTTCTATTTCCTCAGAACATTCGACGCCGATAGAGCGAACCGCGGGTTATCTCGTTGCGTCAGTTCCACCAAGGGGGTTCGCAGTATATGCAGCGAGAAAATTGAAAGGCGAAGGTATTCGCTCGGCAACGCAGCTGACGGTATAACGAGCTAACGGGGATACCTCTCACTCTCTGTTTCGTTGACGATCTCGGGATTGCCGGCCGGTAGACAGTCGCAAGATATTCGAACGCCGTTCAAAAACTTCTCGGAACTTCGAGATCAGTGTGTGTGGTTTTTTTTTTTTTTTTTTTTTTTTTCCTCATCCGGATAGCTACTTTGCGCGTCGATCAATCGCTGGGGAGTTATCATTTTTTTTTTTTTTTTTCAACTGCTCCGAATCAATTTTTTGTGTTGAAAAAAAATTAGAAGAGATCGATTGGGAAATTGTACGAGTTTCGAAGATAATTTTTTTTTGTTTTTTTGTTTTTTTTTTCGTTTGTCAAAAGTTCATTGAAACGATGCGATGGGATCGCACAATTTTGCAATCGACATTGTGTCGCGCCCAAAAAAATGTTAGTATTTGAGAAAGAAAAAAAGAAAGCTCGTCGGTGGAAAGATAATTTTTTTTTTTTTTTAATTATTTTTTTATTATTATTTTTTTTTTAATCAAGAAACCTCGTCGTTCTCAAACCCTCTTGTACGAGCGAGGTTGTCGGGGTGTCGCTTTGTCTGGGGAAGCGTACGAGAAAACGTATGCCAAAATTCAGTCGACATTTTTTTTTTTTTTTGCAAATTGTAAAATTTTCGAATTTTCGAATTGTTCAAAAAATTGTTTATTGATCGATGATCATTGTTGCGATGATCGACCGATTTGCGTCGCACAAGCTGATCCACCAACGTCACGGCTAATCGTCAAGAAACAAAACAAACAAAAAATATACATTCTTAAATTTCCTTGGAAAAAAAAAAAAGTTTGTCAGTCGGTAGAATTAAAAAAAAAAAAAAAAAAAAAAAAAAAAAGCCTCGTTAAGGGCTCTGCGTCGAGCCGTCGTTCGAACCTTTGAGAAACTTTCCATCGACGGAAATTTCCGTAGGGTCGACCAGAGGCTGGTTGGAGAGGGGGGCAGGTGCGGGGGGGGGGGGGGGGGAAAGGGGTTCTCGGCGAGACGTAATCGGTTCTATTCGTCGTTCGACAAGCAAACGGAAGAAAGATTTGTATACCAATTGTGTGTTATAGCGAACGGGCGCGTCGGTGATCTCTCGGACGGCGATGGAAGGAAATGCCTGTGAAAGATGATGGAGCGAGGCTCCATTACCTCATCAACTCGAATGAGACAAGTAATAAGGGCACGAGGCTACAAAGGAGTGACCAGCTCGGTGTGTGTGTGTGTGCGCGCGCGCGCACGGCGTATCTACTCGATGTGCGCTCATACCGACGCACTCAACAGTCATCTATGAAGAAGGAACAAAAAAACCTCTTTTCCCCTCGAGTCTTCTTCAACTGCGCTACGATCGGCGATCCTCAAAACATCACCGATCGATCATTGATCATTGTCCCGCGAAGATGGATTATACAATTTTTCGTATGATCAGGCTTCGAACGAGGAGCACTTTCGAAATGCTTGCTATTTAGCAGACTCGAGTCTTCTATAAAAAAAAAAAAACCAACAACAACTCTCTTTGCCATTTCGTCAGATTCCAATCGAATTGGCTATGATCTACGAACCACCGAAACATTATCGATCAATCGAACCGAAGTTGACATTGCTTCGTCAATGGACTTTACAATTTTCCGTAAGGTCAGGCTTAAAATGGAGGAGTTCCAAAAAAAAAAAAAAACCAGCAACAACTCTCTTTGCCATTTCGTCAGATTCCAATCGAATTGGCTATGATCTACGAACCACCGAAACATTATTGTTGTCGAACGAATGACCAGAAGCTAAGAGAAGACGAGTCGGAGTTTCTTTCTTTTTGAAGCGGGGCTTGACGACGTTTTTCTGTTATCTGTCAGTTTGGGTTGTTCCGATTTTCTGAGTAAACGTGACGATGTGAATTGAATAAAGGAATTTGAAAGGAGAACCGATTAATTGTGTTGATCGAGAGAGAGCTCGTCAGAGAGCGCGGGACGAGAAAGAGCTCGTGAGAGAGCGTGTGACCGTCGTTAGAGACGGTCCTGATAAAATTTGGCCTGTTCGTGAGGAATAACGTGGTGGCTATACAATTATCGATCAATCGAACCGAAGTTGACATTGCTTCGTGAATGGACTTTACAATTTTCCGTAAGGTCAGGCTTAAAATGGAGAAGGAGTTCCAAAAAAAAAGAAAAAAAAAAAAAAAAAAACCAACAACAACTCTCTTTGCCATTTCGTCAGATTCCAATCGAATTGGCTATGATCTACGAACCACCGAAACATTATCGATCAATCGAACCGAAGTTGACATTGCTTCGTGAATGGACTTTACAATTTTCCGTAAGGTCAGGCTTAAAATGGAGGAGTTCCGAAAAAAAAAAAAAAAACCAACAACAACTCTCTTTGCCATTTCGTCAGATTCCAATCGAATTGGCTATGATCTACGAACCACCGAAACATTATCGATCAATCGAACCGAAGTTGACATTGCTTCGTCAATGGACTTTACAATTTTCCGTAAGGTCAGGCTTAAAATGGAGGAGTTCAAAAAAAAAAAAAAAAAAAAAACAACTCTGCCATTTCGTCAGATTCCAATCGAATTGGCTATGATCTACGAACCACCGAAACATTATCGATCAATCGAACCGAAGTTGACATTGCTTCGTGAATGGACTTTACAATTTTCCGTAAGGTCAGGCTTAAAATGAAGAAGGAGTTCAAAAAAAAAAAAAAAAAAAATGCTGGAGTTTACATTATACTCTGCGTCGCGTTCGCCGACAGATTTTTCGGACAAGTTTCCGGACCGTAACTCGTCCCGAAAAAAAACACACACACCGAGGTTTCTCTTTGACAGAAACGATGGACTTCGATTGGAAAACAAGAGATGCTTCTTTCTTCGATTATCTCACTCACCGCATTTCCACAATACCAATCCGCTATGATCTACGATCGCTCGGAAACATCATCGATTAATCGTCGCGGTTGGCTTTTTTTTTTCCCGTGGACATGGGTTTTGTCATTTTTCCGAAAGGTCAGCCTCGAAGGGAAAAGCAATTTCGAAATACTCGAAAGGAATTTATTACTTTCACCGACGAGAAACGATCGTCAGACGAATGGCTACATTAAACCCTGGACTATATTAAAGTCGCGTCGCATTCCGCCGACCGATTTTTCGTTACAAGTTTCGCGACCGAAACTAATTCGACGCGTCCACGAATCGGCGGACTACGATTTTTTCATCGAGCGAGGAAGCTGCTCGATCGAAGAGCAAGGGCAGAAATCACACGAGGATAAAATTCGTTGCTATTTTTTTTTTTTTTTTTCCGGAATTCGTTAAAACAACCACGCTCTTGCGTCGCAAAATCGTCATATTTGCCAATGATCATTACTCTCTCTCTCTGTGAGCAATGAAACAGTACTGCGCATGCGCACAGATTTGTAACGATCATTGCTCAATAGCGGACGATTTTCCGCCAGTGTTGCATGCAAGGATCGTGATTATTTTTTTGGCGAATTCGGAGGGGGAAAAAAAAAATATATATCTTTCAACAATTTTTTCCACCACCAAATTTCCAATTCAATCCGCTGTGATATACGATCGCTCAAAACATTGCCGATCAATCGTTCGAGTGACATTGTCTCGTGGACGTGTATTTTACAATTTTCCGAAAGGTCAGGCTTAAAAGTAGAGGCAATTACGAAATGCTCGAAGGAATTTACTTTCACCGACAACAAATGATTTATAGACAAGCGAACTCGTGCTTAGGGACAAGTTTAGGGATCGAAACCGACACGGCGACTAAACCTCTGTCTTATACTCGACGGAGTTCGAATACAGATTTTTTTTTTTTTTTTTTTTTTTTAATCTCATAATTAATGAGAAAAACAATAATCTTGATCCTTTCGACGCCAAACGGGATTCGCTTGGATCAAGTAGCGTTCAGTGAAAGTGTCTTCGTAATTTTTTTTTTTTTTTTTTACAAAACAAAAACTCCAAAGAAAATTCTTCGATCGCAATTTAGCTGTGAATTCTTTTTATACTCCCCTTTTACTGTTCGAAAGTCGAAAACGCCAATCATTGCATTGCGTTACACCTTTGAAACATTTCGAATCGCAAGAGCGTTGGCCGGTTGAGATTTTTTTTTTTTTTTGTTATTTACCTTCCGAATCAAAGTGACAAATCGTTTCCGCAAACATCGCCCGTAGCTTCCAAGACTTCGAGGCGCAACAAATTTACGTCAAAGAAGATTCCCGAGTAAATTTCTCAAACCCCCCCCCGATCTGATGATGAAGAAGAACCATCGAAAAGAATGTTCAATGTGCGATTTCAAGAACTTTTTTTTTAAATATAAGAAAAACATGCCACTTTCGATATATAAGTTTTCAAATTTTGCCTTCCACCCTTCTCATAAATTGTCCACTGAAATCCCTAAGCGATGATGAACAAAGTAGGTAGATAATTTTTTTTTTTTTTTGTAAAATCTGGTTTTGTCAAATCTGGTTTTGCCAAATCTGGTTTTGTCAAATCTGGTTTTGCCAAATCTGGTTTTGTCAAATCTGGTTTTGTCAAGTCTGCTTTTGTCAAATCTGGATTTGTCAAATCTGGTTTTGTCAAATCTGGTTCTGTCAAATCTGGTTTTGTCAAATCTGCTTTTGTCAAATCTGCTTTTGTCAAATCTGCTTTTGTCAAATCTGCTTTTGTCAAATCTGCTTTTGTCAAATCTGCTTTTGTCAAATCTGCTTTTGTCAAATCTGCTTTTGTCAAATCGGGTTTTGTCAAATCTGGTTTTGTCAAATCTGCTTTCGAACTATAACGAGAAAGGTGAATCTTCGAGCATGATCAATCAGTGAGCGATTTTAACGATAAAAACAAATTAGACGGTTGGTCGGTTGTAATGTCTTCCCGCAACCGCGGCCATGCGGAACTCGCCGGGGCGTGATGGGGGGAGGGGGGGGGGCGAATGAGAGCCACGACCTACCACCCGTCCATTATTGCGGTTTTTCAACGATACGGCCCCGCGAACGACAGGGAGAACGTGTCTCGAGCGTACCCGATGGCGCTCGGCTACGGGGACTGTTGCGAAAATTCACGGCGCTGTTGGGAAATCCTTTGGTCGCTGTCTTAATCGTAGAATCCCGAGTGCGACCGAGTCTCGAAGCAGAGTATTTCCCCCCCCCGAGCCGCTCTAAGCGCGCCTCTGAGAGAGGGTACGAAAAACCGCGCGCGCGCGCGCCTTCACCTCACCGTCTAAAAACCGATCCTGGCTCGAACATTCTTTCACAAGACAAATAACAATTTACCAAAAATCCAAGAAAATTAATGTCCTCAAATCAAATTCAAAGAATCCATCCCAAAGGTCGCAACTTTTTTTATCTCCGAAAACTAACAAACAAACAAAAATCTTCATCCTCCACTATAATATATAAAAAAAAAAATAAAAAAAAGAAATACCCGATAAAATTGTTCCTCTCAATTAATTTCTTGCTTGTTTTTTTTTTTTTCTTTTTTTTTCGTACTTACTCGTTAATCGCCTGATCGACGAAAAAGCGTGGATGACGGATTCGATGGGTTTAGCTTCACGGGGATGTCGATGAACTCCGCCACGGAAACTCGAAGGTCGTCGTATATATACAATAATAATAATATATATATATATGTATATATATGTATTTATAAAAAAAAAAATATTAATAATTACTCGACGATTTGATTAGTTCCTTTTTTTTTTTTTTTTTTTTTTAAAAGATTCTCTCGAGTATATGATTGATTTATTTTCGACGCGAACCGAGCGTAGGTGATTTTTTTTTTTTTCTCTCGTTTGGTTGCGCGTTGCCGAAGAGAACCGTAGCGCTCGTGATGAAGGTTGGCTCGTGTGTGTCGAGACGGATACGTCGGGAGGCCGTTTATATAGGCCCCGCTCTTCGGACCGGGCTCGCGGAACAAGGGGGCCCCCCCCAATACTCTACCCTCGACCGCCGCCGCCGCCCCCGACCCCCGCCGGTTTCCTCCCCCCTCACTTCTTCCACTCTTCTCTTCACTTCTCGCTGGACTCCTGCAGGACTGCTGCGTAGTCCGTCGAGCTGACGCCTCGTCGCACTCGGCGCTCACTTCGCGGCTCGCTCGTCTCTCTCTCATCGGGGCGCATCTCGGCCCGATCCTTCGTCAGGCCCCCCCCCCCCCCCACCCCCTCTTCCGTTTCTATCCCTCTTCTTATCTTCCGCTCGTCTCGTGGAGAGGGTTTCGTCGCAGCACGTAGATAGAACGTCTGCACGCCCGAGAGATCCTTCTTAGAGCTCAGAGCATGCCTTTTTTCTTCTTCTTCTTCTTCTTCTTCTTCTTCAGCTTCTTCTTCTTCTTTTTGTGTCGCGGTGCCGAGGCAGGTAGTTGGGACAACATTCGATGGGATTACACGAGGATCGCTCGCCGAGGAAGATACCAGTGGGGTTTTTCTGTGGGGCGATTGGACTGCCGTTTTCTTGGTTTGACGCTTCTTGTAACGGTTCGGGCGCAGGCGCTCGATTATCGTCGGTGGTTTGTTGGTCTTCTAGGGGGGCGGGGGGGGGGGGTAGGCTCTTGTGACCCTGAAATTTCTAGCCGATGATCCTTTTTTGGATATCGAAAATTGTCGAATTTCCTTCAATTTTCGAGTTACCTTGTAACGCGCATGATGAAACTGAGGGTTTTTTTTCAGTCCAACGTCAAAATGGCCGAACCTCGACCCTCGGAGCTTCTCGGAGGCCTCTTCGGGCCGCTTTTTGTGACCTTGACATCGTCACGCAACGGTCTTTTCTTCCTTCTTTTAATATGAATGGGGGGACGAAAAGGTTGATGGATTCTTGGGGGGGGGGGCTTTGGTGGACCGTTGACATTTTTAGGCAATAGTGGTTTTTCTTCTTCTTCTTTTTAACATAAATCGTATGTTTTTTTTTTATTTCGACGTTGGCGTTGAACAATTTGATAGCTTTTGTGACCTTGACATTTTTTTTTATCTGTATAGAAAATCGTAAATTAGTTGTCAGTTTTGAAGATAGATTGACGACATTAATGGCTTCCTGGGGGGAGGCGAGGAGGGGGGGGGGGGGGTGTTTGGTGACCTTGGAACTTCGGACAATGGTTCTTTGTATAAGCGATTTCGATTTCGCGATCGGGGAAAGAAAAAAATATTTTGCGTGCATTAATGAAACTTCGTACCGAGGTTGATTTTTATTTTTATTTTTTTATTTTATTTTTTTTTTGTTTATTTATATTTACATCATCATTTATTTTACATTGTATATTATTTCGGAACGTATAAATTAATCAATCGAGGCACAGTCTTCATTTTTTTTAATTTTTTTTTTTTTGATTTTTTTATTTTTCTTTTTTCAAGGCTAAAGATCTTCTGCTTATTGTGAAGAGACAGGATTTTTGGTGGAGTTGAGCAAAGCCAAGAGAAGCCAATTGTCATGGCAAGCGAAACGAAGCCAATACCGCAAAGCCCGAAAAATTCGTTCCGTTTTTGCAGCGACTCAAAACTGGATATTAAAAAGAGGGGAAAAAAAAAAAAAAAAATTAATGAAAAACTTAAAGAAATAATCGCACACGCAACAATCGCAGTTCTTGCCTACGATAATTAATCGACCGAGGTATATAACGATGATGAATATCGAATCGACGATTTGTTGCGTTATACGTGAAACGTGTATCAACAACTTCTGCGACATCGCCGCCGCTGCCAGTGTGTCTGTGTCCGTTCTTATGTGTGTGTGTGTGTGTGTGTGTGTGTGTGTGTGTGTGTGTGTGTGTGTTTTTGTGCGTGTGCATTATCGAAACGTGTTGTGTGAGTCATTGGCTCGTGAGAAGATTAACCGCGGCCACTGTCCGTTTTACATCTACGTCGCTACGGTGCAATGTAACGCAATTAGGGATCCCCAAGGCGACCTTGGCTTGTGTTCCACGGGTGTGCGAAAGAAAGATCGAGAGATCGACCGACGAATTATCTCCAGCATGTGTCGATCGATCTTCGTCGGAAAAAAATATATACATATTTTTTTTTCGGAATGCAGGCCCCAAATATAGTCGAAAATAAACCTTAATAATAGTAATACATTTATTATTAGTAATTTATTATTGTCAATAAATTGATATCGATGTTGATATCGATGTTGATATCGATGTTGATATCGATGTTGATATCGATATTGATATCGATGTTGATATCGATGTTGATATCGATGTTGATATCGATGTTGATATCGATGTTGATATCGATGTTGATATCGATGTTGATATCGATGTTGATATCGATGTTGATATCGGTGTTGATATCGGTGTTGATATCGGTGTTGATATCGATGTTGATATCGATGTTGATATCGATGTTGATATCGATGTTGATATCGATGTTGATATCGATGTTGATATCGATGTTGATATCGATGGTGATATCGATGTTGATATCGATGGTGATATCGATGTTGATATCGATGTTGATATCGATGTTGATATCGATGTTGATATCGATGTTGATATCGATGTTGATATCGATGTTGATATCGATGTTGATATCGATGTTGATATCGATGTTGATATCGGTGTTGATATCGGTGTTGATATCGGTGTTGATATCGGTGTTGATATCGACGTTGATGTCGATGTTTATATCGGTGTTGATGTCGATGTTGATGTCGATGTTGATATCGATGTTGATATCGATAATCACGAAATCTAGTTGATACTTATATCGATGTCAGTTTCAAGGGGATTTCGTTCTTAAGTATCAACTTGATATCGTCCTTAAGTTTCAACTTGATTTCGTGATTAAATTTCATCCTGATATGATACTGAAGTTTCAACTCGATGTCGCTCCCATGTTCGCATGATCGGTCAAGTGAACAACAACAAAAAAAGCAACAAACACATGCGCTATCCGATACAAAATGCTTGCTCCACTGTGATGTTTTTCTTTTTTTTATTTCTCGTCAGCCCCCCCCCCCCCTCATCGTGTTTAATCTTCGAAGCGTCTATCTTTAAAATTCGAGGCTCACGCTGGGCTCGGGTAAGAGGCTATCTCGTCCACAGTCGCCACCGTTAAGCGTGTTTACCTATTATTATATTATATTATCGCGCCGAGCTGCCGTTAGGGCGGCCCGAGAGTATGACCGTTCGGTGTTGTTCTACTTGAGTGTTTTTCCCGCATTTCCGCGGCGGGTCCCAAGCACACCAACGAGAAGAGGAAGATTCCACGGGGGATAAGGAGCGGAGCCGCGCGGAACCGACGATTCTCAACCGTTACGTACCGTTACCGTAGCTCATAATAACTAGAATATAAAACGCCCATCATCTGGCTCCGGGCGCCACATAAATCGGGACCGATCGCTCGTAGTTCTTTTTTTATCTTATATACATACATATCCTGACAACGATAACGTTAACGATAACGATAACGATAACGATAACGATAACGATAACGATATCAATATCAATATCAATATCGATATCGATATCGATATCGATATCGATACCGATACCGATACCGATACCGATACCGATACCGATACCGATACCGATACCGATACCGATACCGATACCGATACCGATACCGATACCGATACCGATACCGATACCGATACCGATACCGATACCGATACCGATACCGATACCGATACCGATACCGATACCGATACCGATACCGATACCGATACCGATACCGATACCGATACCGATACCGATACCGATACCGATACCGATACCGATACCGATACCGATACCGATACCGATACCGATACCGATACCGATACCGATACCGATACCGATACCGATACCGATACCGATACCGATACCGATACCGATACCGATACCGATACCGATACCGATACCGATACCGATACCGATACCGATACCGATACCGATACCGATACCTATGCCTATACCTATGCCTATACGAATGCCTACACCAATGCCTATACCAATGCCAATGCCAATGCCGATGCCAATGCCGATGCCAATGCCGATGCCGATGCCGATGCCGATGCCGATGCCGATGCCGATGCCGATGCCGATGCCGATGCCGATGCCGATGCCGATGCCGATGCCGATGCCGATGCCGATGCCGATGCCGATGCCGATGCCGATGCCGATGCCGATGCCGATGCCGATGCCGATGCCGATGCCGATGCCGATGCCGATGCCGATGCCGATGCCGATGCCGATGCCGATGCCGATGCCGATGCCGATGCCGATGCCGATGCCGATGCCGATGCCGATGCCGATGCCGATGCCGATGCCGATGCCGATGCCGATGCCGATGCCGATGCCGATGCCGATGCCGATGCCGATGCCGATGCCGATGCCGATGCCGATGCCGATGCCGATGCCGATGCCAATGCCAATGCCAATGCCAATGCCAATGCCAATGCTAATGTTCATATGCATATGCATATGCATATCGATGTCAAGTTGAAACTTAAGGCCGAGATAAATTGAACGTTACGAATGAATTCAAGTATAAAAACAGTTTTAAACTGAAGCGTCACATGAAAATGAAAATTCGAGCCTGAAGGCGAATTTAAAAACAAAATGTTTATATATATATATATATATATATATATATATGTAAATATATTGGAAAAAAATTGGTTCAATCGATAAAGAAATGATTATCGGTCATAAGAATGATTTTCCATTGACGAACGATGAGAGGATAAGTAATGATATGCGAATGCTGCGCAAATACCCGAGGCATGAAAAAATACCATACAGATGAATGATATTTGCTTTCGTATGCGAAAATTATTCATCGCCACTCATTATACTTGACCGCAAACGTTGATAACATCACCGAGTGTATGACACGACGACCTCGACACGCGAACCCCACATACGCAGAGAGATCCGAGAGAGAGAGAGAGACGGCTAGAAGACAATGAGTTCGTCTTCACGGAGGCTCTAATTTCTCTCGAGTTGTCGCGATAAGAGAGAGAAAAAAAAAAAAAAAAAAAAAAGAAAAAAAAAACTTGACACCGTCGACCGTTGCTATTTAATAATTCGGAGACCTACGCAGCCACGAATTTGATACAATTACGAGGGTGGGATTGAATGAAAAACGTGACTCGAGACTGTTTGAACTCTCTCCCGAGCGAGGGAGAGAGAGAGAACGAGAGAGAGAGAGAGGAAGACGTGTACGAGGACGAGAGTTTTAATGCGCGTGCAGAGATCTGGGCAAGACCTTCCATACAACTGGCAAATAGACGTGTAATCGGTTAAACTCGGCGAGAGAATTATTTATCGTCCATGTAATGCCAGGATGGAAAGTTCATCAGTTAAGCCGATAGTTAAACTCTGTGTCGGTCGATCACGCGACAGATTCAGTCGAAACGATTCTTTTTTTTTTTGTTTTTTCTTCTTTTTTTCTTCAATATTCTACACAGAAAATTTACCAAATTATAGGGATTTTTTTCTTTTTTTTTTTTTTTTAATTATTTTTTTAAATCTTTAGATATGGTTGATTTTTCAAATATGTAAAAAATATAAGTCCGCACTTTCAGTCGCGGTACGAAAATTAAATATTAATATTAGTGATAATAATAATAATGATAATGATAATGATAATGATAATGATAATGATAATGATAATGATAATGATAATGATAATGATAATGATAATGATAATGATAATGATAATGATAATGATAATGATAATGATAATGATAATGATAATGATAATGATAATGATAATGATAATGATAATGATAATGATAATGATAATGATAATGATAATGATAATGATAATGATAATGATAATGATAATGATAAATCAGAGCTGGGCAAAGTACTTAAAGTACCGCAAGTACTTTAAGTACAAAGTAATTTCCGTACTTAAAGTACTTTTATAAAATACAAAGTACAAAGTAGTTTTTCTTATTAATCGAAAGAGGCGGAGTTCCACGAGTACGAAACTTGGAGAAGAATTTTCAAATCAAACGGCACTGTTCAGGGCGAAAATTTTTCCAAAACGTCCAAACTCTTCGTTTCTAATCGTTGGGACAGTGAGTGGAGATCGACTGGATGTATAACAACTAAATCTAGGAGTTATGGATCTAGTGCAGTGGTCTCGATTTCATGCTCGAAAAATCGTATTTTTTTGGGATTAAAATGGAAAATATTGGACTTGGAGTAAAATAATTGTTATATTCGTGATCAGCGGGAAAAAGTACGTCGAATATAGCCTTGAAACAAACAAAAAATCGACAGAATGACGATTTTTTAATTTTGGAGCAACTTTTGAAAAACTGTCGATTTTGGTGATTTTCAAACGTCGATATCTCGGCTCCCAATGGAGCTAGGGAAAATTCGAGGTGCTCTTGTCCGAAGTTCCAGAAGCGTTTTAGTGGGCAGTTTCAGGACGTTGAAAAATCCAAAAAATTGACTCTAAAGGGGTAGCTTTGGAATTTTTTGACGAAATTTTTTTTTCTTTTTTTAAAATGAACTGACACGTATTTCGACGTATTTTTTCCCGCTGAACACAAATCCGCAGGACTTTTTGGGACTGAAGTACAGTGAAAGATTGAAAATCTCGATTTTATGCCTCAAAAATCGTATTTTTGGGATTTAAATGGAAAATATTGGGCTGGGAGCAAAACAATTGTTATATTCGTGTTCAGCGAGAAAAAATACGTCGAATATAGCCTTGGAACAAAAAAAAATCGACAGAACGACGATTTTTCAATTTTGGAGCAACTTTTGAAAAACCGTCGATTTTGGTGATTTTCAAACGTCGATATCTCGGCTCCCGATGGAGCTAGGAAAAATCCGAGGTGCTCGTCGTGTTCTGCGAAAAAAAATACACAAGATAGGCTCTTGTCCGAAGTTCCAAAAGCGTTTTAGCGGGCAGTTTCAGGACGTTGAAAAATCCAAAAAATTGACTTTGGAATTTTTTGACCAAATTTTTTTTTCTTTTTTAAAAATGAACTGCCACATATTTCGACGTATTTTTTGCCGCTGAACACGAATCCGCAGGACTTTTTGGGACTGAAGTACAGTGAGACATTGAAAATCTCGATTTTATGCCTCAAAAATCGTATTATTGGGATTTGAATGGAAAATATTGGGCTGGGAGCAAAACAATTGTTATATTCGTGTTCAGCGAGAAAAAATACGTCGACTACAGCCTTGGAACAAAAAAAAATCGACAGAACGACGATTTTTCAATTTTGGAGCAACTTTTGAAAAACCGTCGATTTTGGTGATTTTCAAACGTCGATATCTCGGCTCCCGATGGAGCTAGGAAAAATCCGAGGTGCTCGTCGTGTTCTGCGAGAAAAAATACACAAGATAGGCTCTTGTCCGAAGTTCCAGAAGCGTTTTAGCGGGCAGTTTCAGGACGTTGAAAAATCCAAAAAATTGACTTTGGAATTTTTTGACCAAATTTTTTTTTCTTTTTTAAAAATGAACTGCCACATATTTCGACGTATTTTTTGCCGCTGAACACGAATCCGCAGGACTTTTTGGGACTGAAGTACAGTGAGACATTGAAAATCTCGATTTTATGCCTCAAAAATCGTATTATTGGGATTTGAATGGAAAACATTGGGTTGGTAGTAAAATATTGGAAAACCGGTGGAATTGAAAAAGAAAAAAAAAAAAAAAACCGAGGTGCCCATCGAGTTGGCCGGAAAAAAAAATACACAAGTTAGTACCTTGTCCGAAGTTTTAGAATCGTTTTATGGGATTTCAACGATTCGTCATTTTTTTTTTTTTTTTTTGAAAATAATAAATACATTAGAACCTCGATTATCCGAACCAATTGGGGTCGAGACCAGTTCGGATAAACAATTATTAGGACAATCGAGCTACGAATACAAAATATCATAATAATAACATACGTAATGAATATGAGTTTTTTTTTTTTTAAGTATAAATTCGCATACAAACATTATATATATATACTTTGGAACATATTATTAAACGCTTACTTTAAGCATTCTTCTTGATAAAGTGGTCAATTTTTGGTTGTACAAGCGCACGATACAAATTTGCACACGCCTGCAACAATGTAACGCTCAACGATATGTAACAAAGAAATTTTGCGGTATGGTTCAAATAATAAAGGTTCGGATAAAATAAAATACAGTTCGGATAAAATAAAATACAGTTCGGATAAAATAAAATACAGTTCGGATAAAATAAAATACCGTTCGGATAAAATAAAATACAGTTCGGATAAAATAAAATACAGTTAGGATAAAATAAAATACAGTTCGGATAAAATAAAATACAGTTCGGATAAAATAAAATACAGTTCGGATAAAATAAAATACAGTTCGGATAAAATAAAATACAGTTAGGATAAAATAAAATACAGTTCGGATAAAATAAAATACAGTTCGGATAAAATAAAATACAGTTTGGATAAAATAAAATACAGTTCGGATAAAATAAAATACAGTTCGAATAAAATAAAATACAGTTCGGATAACATAAATTGCAGTTCGGATAATCGAAGGTTCGGATAATCGAGGTTCTACTGTAATACCTTTCGGAAAAAAATGACAAATTAAACGGATGATTTTTTTTTTTATTAATCTTTAGATGTTGTTAATTCTCAAAATATCCGAAAATTAAATGATAAATAATGACATCTAAAAGAGTTATGATTATTAGATGATAATAACGCCAATGCAATTCGTGATTGACGAATTGCATAATTACCGACGGTGAAAAAAAAAAAAAAAAAAAAATCGTGAAATAATGGTCGTTGTTTAATGTCTCGTTATCGATAGAGTATGATTTTCTTGTTCGCGCAACCGTGGAACGATACTTAAGTAATATGATTGACTTAAGTAATATGATTGATGTATGCAAAATTGGCTTCGTCGGTTAATTGAATAACCGCGATGGATATATTAAAAACATTGCGACGAGACTGGCGGATCTCATTTGCGATAATGATTTAAAAATAGCTATCCAATAATTAACATGGAATTCCAGTTGGATCTTGATGTTGCGGCGAAGGATCGAGAATCGTTGTAAACCTCGCACAAGAGACCCATTATTTTTTTTTTTTTTTTTTTTCTTCATATACAATACGAAGCAAAACTTGGCGACAAAAAATTTGCAACCATTTTTGGACGGATAATGGAAAATAGATTTATAGCGAAAAAAAAAAATGAAAAAAGAAAAAAATTATTTCTTCGCAATGTAACTCGTGCCTCGGACATTATAATAGTATTGTGCGAGATTGTAGCGAGAAACGCTCGAGCGCGGTGTTGGGCATAATCATTATCGTGATATTCCACAAGGAGCCCAAGGTCCTAGCTCGCCATCCTGTCGCCGCGATACACTGCTTACTCCTCAAACCGACTGTAATTGCGACTCTCCGCACGACATATTTCATCCGCTTTTTTATGTTCCTTAATTTTTTTTTTTTTTTTCGACACTTGGCGCATCGATCATTTATTTCATTTATTTCATTTATTTCATTTATTTCATTTATTTCATTTATTTCATTTATTTCATTTATTTCATTTATTTCATTTATTTCATTTATTTCATTTATTTCATTTATTTCATTTATTTCATTTATTTCATTTATTTCATTTATTTCATTTATTTCATTTATTTCATTTATTTCATTTATTTCATTTATTTCATTTATTTCATTTATTTCATTTATTTCATTTATTTCATTTATTTCATTTATTTCATTTATTTCGTCTGTTTCGTCTGTTTCATACGTTTCATACGTTTCATACGTTTCATACGTTTCATACGTTTCATACGTTTCATACGTTTCATACGTTTCATACGTTTCATACGTTTCATACGTTTCATACGTTTCATACGTTTCATACGTTTCATACGTTTCATACGTTTCATACGTTTCATACGTTTCATACGTTTCATACGTTTCATACGTTTCATACGTTTCATACGTTTCATACGTTTCATACGTTTCATACGTTTCATACGTTTCATACGTTTCATACGTTTCATACGTTTCATACGTTTCATACGTTTCATACGTTTCATACGTTTCATACGTTTCATACGTTTCATACGTTTCATACGTTTCATACGTTTCATACGTTTCATACGTTTCATACGTTTCATACGTTTCATACGTTTCATACGTTTCATACGTTTCATACGTTTCATACGTTTCATACGTTTCATACGTTTCATACGTTTCATATGTTTCATACGTTTCATACGTTTCATACGTTTCATACGTTTCATACGTTTCATATGTTTCATATGTTTCATATGTTTCATATGTTTCATATGTTTCATATGTTTCATATGTTTCATATGTTTCATATGTTTCATTTGTTTCATTTGTTTCACTTGTTTCACTTAAGTGAAATAATTATTTCACTTATTTCACTTATTTTATTTATTTCATCTGTTTCATATGTTTCATATGTTTCATTTATTTTATTTGTGTAAACGGGCCCTTTTTAGTGGCCTTTTTACAAACATTCGTAAATTTTTCGAGTGCCGCCGTGTTGTTTGAACAATCGTGGACATAAAGTAAATAATATAAATACAAGATAAATTAAAAATAAAATAAACAAAGGTAATGTTTCAAGCTACCGTAAACATCTTGGAATTTTTTTGTTTTCTTTCGCATACGTTTCCAGGTGCATCCAGGTAGTTGAAGTACGTACTTAAAGTATCAGCGTACTTATCGATACTTTAAGTACTGTTACTTAGTACTAAGACCAAAGTAGTGCTTGTACAATTTTGTGTCTGGCTTCGCTGTTCGATGAAGCTATGCTCTAAATTGTGTCAAGTGAGGAAACCGTGTGCAAATTACTTTGCACCTCTTTCGTAACGTAACGTAATGTCTGTCTTGTAAAATTATTTTACTCTCAGTTCAATATTTTCCATTTAAATTCTAAAATTGCGATTTTTCGTGCATAAAATCGAGACATTTTCAATGTCTCACTGTACTTTAGCCCCCCAAAAAGGCCAGCGCATTCGTATTCAGCGGGAAAAAAATACGCCGAAATACTTGGCAGTTCATTTTTAAGGCAGAAAAAAAATATATATATTTCGTCAAAAAATTTCAATTTTTGCAATTTTGCAAAAATTGCAAAATTGCCAAAATATTAATTGTAATTCTTGTATGTATGTACAAAATTGTAAAATCTTGTGTATTTTTTTTCTCGCAGAACACGACGAGCACCTCGGATTTTTCCCTAGCTCCATTGGGAGCCGACATATCGACGTTTGAAAATCATGAAAATCGACAGTTTTTCAAAAGTTGCTCCAAAATTGAAAAATCGTCGTTCTGTCGATTTTTTGTTTGTTTCAAGGCTATATTCGACGTATTTTTTTCCGCTGAACACGAATATAACAATTATTTTACTCCCAGCCCAATATTTTCCATTTAAATTCCAAAAATACGATTTTTGATACGTAAAATCGAGACCTCTCTCACTTTCGGCCACTGCATTAGATCCATGCGTCCCAGATTCGAAACTCAGAGTTTGAACGTTTCGAAAAAAAAAAAACGTTCGCCCTGAACAGTGTCCTTTGATTTGAAAATTCTTCTCGAAATTTCGCACTGGTGGAACTCCGCCTCTGCCAATTAAGAAGAAAAAGTACTTTGTATCGTGTATTTTACAAAAGTACTTACTCAAAGTACTCGCGGTACTTGGTACTCAGTGCTTTAAGTACTTTTCGTTAGTTCGCCCAGATTAAGAAGAAGAAGTACTTTGTATCGTGTATTTTACAAAAGTACTTACTCAAAGTACTCGCGGTACTTGGTACTCAGTACTTTAAGTACTTATCGTTAGTTCGCCCAGATTAAGACGAAAAAGTACTTTGTATCGTGTATTTTACAAAAGTACTTACTCAAAGTACTCGCGGTACTTAGTGCTCAGTACTTTAAGTACTTATCGTTAGTTCGCCCAGATTAAGAAGAAAAAGTACTTTGTATCGTGTATTTTACAACAGTACTTGCTCAAAGTACTCGCAGTACTTAGTACTCAGTACTTTAAGTATTTTTCGTTACTTCACCCAGATTAAGAAGAAGAAGTACTTTGTATCGTGTATTTTACAAAAGTACTTACTCAAAGTACTCGCGGTACTTGGTACTCAGTACTTTAAGTACTTATCGTTAGTTCGCCCAGATTAAGAAGAAAAAGTACTTTGTATCGTGTATTTTGCAAAAGTACTTACTCAAAGTACTCGCGGTACTTAGTGCTCAGTACTTTAAGTACTTATCGTTAGTTCGCCCAGATTAAGAAGAAAAAGTACTTTGTATCGTGTATTTTACAACAGTACTTGCTCAAAGTACTCGCAGTACTTAGTACTCAGTACTTTAAGTATTTTTCGTTAGTTCGCCCAGATTAAGAAGAAAAAGTACTTTGTATCGTGTATTTTACAAAAGTACTTACTCAAAGTACTCGCGGTACTTAGTACTCAGTACTTTAAGTACTTCTCGTTACTTCGCCCAGATTAAGAAGAAAAAGTACTTTGTATCGTGTATTTTACAAAAGTACTCGCTCCAAGTACTCGCGGTACTAGGTACTCAGTACTTTAAGTAATTGTCGTTAGTTCGCCCAGCTCAGTTCTGGTCGGCCAACACTCTTCGATACCGTCGATTAATTGGGTCCTCCCTCGTAGAAAGCTCGGTCGTTCGTTTTCGGTCTAAAGTATTTACTCAAAGTACTAGCGGTACTTAGTACTCAGTACTGTAAGTACTTTTCGCTAGTTCGTCCAGCTCAGTTCTGGTCGGCCAACTCCCTCTTCGATACCGACAATTAATTAGGTCCTCCCTCGTAGGAAGCTCGGTCGTTCGTTTTCGGTCTAAAGTACTTACTCAAAGTACTCGCGGTACTTAGTACTCAGTACTTTAAGTACTTCTCGTTACTTCGCCCAGATTAAGAAGAAAAAGTACTTTGTATCATGTATTTTACAAAAGTACTCGCTCAAAGTACTCGCGGTACTTGGTACTCAGTACTTCAAGTACCTTTCGCTAGTTCGCCCAGCTCAGTTCTGGTCGGCCAACTCTCTCTTCGATACCGTCAATTACATTGGGTCCTCCCTCCTAGGAAGCTCGGTCGTTCGTTTTGGGTCTAAAATCCCAAATTCGATCTAAGATCCTCGGAGCTTTATAATCGAGAAGAAATTTCGCTCGGTACAAGCCGAGCTGCCGAGGGTTGAGATAGCTCGAGAAGTACCAGTCCAGCGGTTGCCCGGTCGGTGCAGCGCGCACACCTAAGGCTAAGTTAGGAGGATAGGAGCGATTATCTTAACGATCCCTTGGAGCAAAACCTGAACGGCAACCCGGTTTCTGCCCTCGTCCCTTGCTTCGCGTTGCTCTTGCCCTTGTACATCGCCCCCCCCCCCCGATAGAACTCTTTCTCAGTCGTACTCGTACCTCAGGGCGCGCCAGCTCTTCGCCGGTCACTTCGGTTCCTTTTGCCTACCTTTTGCCTCTCGTCGACCATTCTCCCCGGCAACGAACAAGAAGCACCGCAATAAAACAACGATGAGCCGAGCGGCAGCAGCGGGAGCATCAGCGATGCGCCTTCTTCTTCTTCTTCTTCTTCTTCTTCTTCTTCTTATACTTGCCGATGCGCTCGCTCTCCGTTCCTGACTTGCTCGAAATAGCCATGGATTATGGTTACAAGAATCGCGCTAACATAACGACCCTACCTCTTTGCCTAATACGTCTCTCTCTCTCTCTCTCTCTCTCTCTCTCTCTCTCCCCCCCCCCTCTCTCGCCATCGCCGGCGAGAGTTGTTAATTTTTTTGTTTGTTTATTTTTTGTATATTGCTCTATTTAATATTGTAATACTGCTATATGTAATATTGCTATATTTGTTGCTCGCATCGAAGCGTCTATTTTTATTGCTGGTACACGGGTAACTTCGGGATCGGCGCGTAACGAAGAGATTCATCGGGATCGTCAACCGATGGAATGAGGGACAATCAATATGCATTTAATTTTGGTTTCATGATTTCGAGATTTCACGATTCTGCGATTGGAAGAATTTGACTGTTGGAAGAATTTGACTGTTGGAAGAATTTGACTGTTGGAAGAATTTGACCGTTGAAAGAATTTGACTGTTGAAAGAATTCGACTGTTGAAAGAATTCGACTATTGAAAGAATTCGACTATTGAAAGAATTCGACCGTTGGAAGAATTCGACCGTTGGAAGAATTCGACCGTTGGAAGAATTCGACCGTTGGAAGAATTCGAACGTTGGAAGAATTCGACCGTTGGAAGAATTCGACCGTTGCAAGAATTCGACCGTTGGAAGAATTCGACCGTTGGAAGAATTCGAACGTTGGAAGAATTCGAACGTTGGAAGAATTCGACCGTTGGAAGAATTCGACCGTTGGAAGAATTCGACCGTTGGAAGAATTCGACCGTTGGAAGAATTCGACCGTTGGAAGAATTCGACCGTTGGAAGAATTCGACCGTTGGAAGAATTCGACCGTTGGAAGAATTCGACCGTTGGAAGAATTTGACCGTTGGAAGAATTCGACCGTTGGAAGAATTCGAACGTTGGAAGAATTCGACCGTTGGAAGAATTCGACCGTTGGAAGAATTCGACCGTTGGAAGAATTCGACCGTTGGAAGAGTTCGACCGTTGGAAGAGTTCGACCGTTGGAAGAGTTCGACCGTCGGAAGAGTTCGACCGTTGGAAGAGTTCGACCGTTGGAAGAGTTCGACCGTTGGACGAATTTCACCATTGGAAGAATTTCACCATTGGAAGAATTTCACCATTGGAAGAATTTCACCATTGGAAGAGTTTCACCATTGGAAGAATTTCACCATTGGAAGAATTTCACCATTGGAAGAATTTCACTATTGGAAGAATTTCACCATTGGAAGAATTTCACCATTGGACGAACTCGATTATTGGACGATTTGGAATATTGGACGAATTCGACGATTTCATAATTTCTTTGCCTAATATGCCTCGCTGTCTCTCTTGCCATCTTGCCAAGAGTTGTCAATTTATTTATTTATTTATTGATTTTTACTCGCATCGAAGCGTATATTTTTATTGCTGGTACGAGTAACGTCGGGATTGGCACATAACGAAGAGATTCGCGTTGAGAGATACAGGGGGCAATCAGCGAGACCGACAATCGCGTGCCGCCTCACCAACTCCTCTCACTTGGAAACATTTCTCACCGTCGGAATGGGATGGAAAAACAATATTAATGCTGATTATCCACTATTCTATGATAATTCGCTCGCGAAGACTAGCGTTGCGCTCGCTGACCCTTGGCGTTATTATTCATTCGCGATGGTATCGGGCGAGGTTCAAACTCGTCCGATGGGGTTCGAGCGAACCTCTAGGCTTCGCGTTAGACACGAGAGAAGTGGGCTTGAGACCGTCGAGGGACGAATCGACGGTCGCGAGAGTGAAACTAAGTTCCAGCGGTGAATAAACAAAGTTCGTACCGGTTCGAATAGGTTTGAACGAAGTTCTGACTTCTCCGATTAGGTTTGAATACAACTTGGGACATCGTTGTATTCGAACCCATCTAGGGACGAATCGACTCTCGCGATTGAAACGAAGTTCTAGCGCTGAATAAACAAAGTTCGTACCGGTTCGAATAGGTTTCAACGAAGTTCCGACTTCTCCGAGTAGGTTTGAAGGGAACTTGACTCACCGTTTGGTCCGGGCAAATTGTATTCGAACCTACCCAGGGACGAATCGACAGTCGCGAGAGTGAAACGAAGTTCTAGCGCTGAATAAACAAAGTTCGTACCGGTTCGAATAGGTTTGAACGAAGTTCCGACTTCTCCGATTAGGTTTGAACGCAACTTGAGTCACCGTTTGGTTCGGGCGAATTAGATTCGAACCCATCTAGGAACGAATCGACTGTCGCGATTGAAACGAAGTTCTAGCGCTGAATAAACAAAGTTCGTACCGGTTCGAATAGGTTTGAACGAAGTTCCGACTTCTCCGAGTAGGTTTGAAGGGAACTTGAGTCACCATTTCGTCCGGGCAAATTGTATTCGAACCTACCCAGGGACGGATCGACAGTCGCGAGAGTGAAACGAAGTTCCAGCACTATTTAGATGAAGTTCGTACTGGTTCGAATAGGTTTGAATGAAGTTCTGACTTTTCCGATTAGGTTTGAAGACAACTTGGAACGTCGTTTGGTCCTGGCGAATTAGATTCAACCCTCTACAAAGCCGAATCCATAGTCGCAGGCGAAAATATAATTCCAAATCGGTGTTTAAACGAAGTTCGAACCTATTCGAGTCGGTTCTAACGAGGTTTGAGTCTCCCTGAGGCACGGCAAAAAATAGGATTAACCCTTCCCAAGGACGAATCAGCGGTTGCGGGCCCTAACAGGTCTCCCAGCTATTTAAACGAAGTTCGAACCTGAGTTTAACCGCAAACCCAAGATCATACAAAGGCCGACCATCACTTGAAGTTCTCGAGTGAAACTCCACAACAAATTTTACTCTGTTAATGACTTTTCGTATTCTAAAAAAAAAAAAATCGAAAATTATTGTTATTATCGTCGTCCCTTCAACTTTACGGCTTTGTTCGTCAGGAAACAACATTTATAAATACCTTTGAAAAAATGTTTAAAATAAAGGTTTAAAGTAAATGCTTAAAATAAATGCTTAAAATAAACGCTTAAAATAAATGTTTAAAATAAATTTTTAAAATAAATGTTTAAAATAAATGTTTAAAATAAATGCTTAAAATAAATGCTTAAAATAAATGCTTAAAATAAATGTTTAAAATAAATGCTTAAAATAAATGCTTAAAATAAATGCTTAAAATAAATGCTTAAAATAAATGTTTAAAATAAATGCTTAAAATAAATGCTTAAAATAAATGTTTAAAATAAATGCTTAAAATAAATGCTTAAAATAAATGTTTAAAATAAATGCTTAAAATAAATGCTTAAAATAAATGTTTAAAATAAATGCTTAAAATAAATGCTTAAAATAAATGTTTAAAATAAATGCTTAAAATAAATGCTTAAAATAAATGTTTAAAATAAATGCTTAAAATAAATGCTTAAAATAAATGCTTAAAATAAATGCTTAAAATAAATGCTTAAAATAAATGTTTAAAATAAATGTTTAAAATAAATGCTTAAAATAAATGCTTAAAATAAATGCTTAAAACAAATGCTTAAAACAAATGTTTAAAATAAATGCTTAAAATAAATGCTTAAAATAAATGCTTAAAATAAATGCTTAAAATAAATGCTTAAAATAAATGCTTAAAATAAATGCTTAAAATAAATGTTTAAAATAAATGCTTAAAATAAATGCTTAAAATAAATGCTTAAAACAAATGTTTAAAATAAATGCTTAAAATAAATGTTTAAAATAAATGCTTAAAATAAATGTTTAGAATAAATGTTTTATACAAATGCTTAAAATAAATGCTTAAAATAAATGCTTAAAATAAATGCTTAAAATAAATGCTTAAAATAAATGCTTAAAACAAATGCTTAAAACAAATGTTTAAAATAAATGCTCAAAATAAATGCTTAAGACAAATGTTTAAAATAAACGCTAAAAATAATGTTTAAACAATTGAAGACCTCGGTAAGTTTTTTTTTTTTTTTTTTTACCAATACTTTGTGGAAGAACGCATTTCGATGGCCCTCGGGACATCGCGGGGCTCTCCTCCACCTTTGGTTAATGCGTATTACACGCATTACGAGTATTATACGGACGTACGTGCGGCCTCGAGAGAGAACATCGCCACTCGGTACCGCACGACCATCGCCTTCCCCCTCCCCCCCCCCCGCTCATCCAACCGCAGGCCGCGATGTTATTCGATTTTATTCCGTGGCACAAACTCGCACCAGTTTGCGATCAATGAATCGCCGGCTCGACGATCGGATTAACGCGCCGAGGCTGCTCCGTAAACGATTATGCAAAATCGTTGCATAAAACTTGTGCAATTTGTGTGCTCGATAAAAAAAAAAAAAAAGTTGCTCGAAGGTTTTTTTTTTTTTCTTTCTTTAATCGTCTGAATTTATTTATCATTATTGGTTGGAACGTGAGTCGTTTCCATCGTAATTCGCTCCGAACGATGGAGCCAACTCTTCCGTTCGCGGAAGAGTTTGACTCATCGTCGATCCGGCGACCCTGGCCAAGGCCGTTGAATTCAAGCCGACGCCGCTTTATTTATCCCGAGACTCTTCCGTCTTTCGGATATTGTCGCTCGTCGCGGCACGTACGCGACACTCGAAGGAGACCGTGTTACGGGCTCCGTGGGCCTCTTTGATGCACGCGGCGCGCTACTACGTACGCAATGACAACGAATTACACCCACGTTCGTCGTCGAATCATTAAATTAAATTAAATTCAAAAGAATAAAGGAACAAAAATTCATGACGCATACTTTCTCGTGTGATATAAAAATACTATTGTGTACTTTGATATTGCTCTCTTGCAATTGTATCATGGAATATTTTTTTGCTTTTGCTTCCTCACGGAGGAAGCTCTGTTTTGGGGGGGGGGGGGGGGGAGTTGAAAATTGAAATTTTCATAAGGATTCCTCATTAAATTTGATAGTTGATGGAATTATAGTTGATAGAATTGATAGTTGATAGAATTGATAGTTGATAGAATTGATAGTTGATAGAATTGATAGTTGATAGAATTGATAGTTGAAAGAATTGATAGTTGAAAGAATTGATAGTTGAAAGAATTGATAGTTGAAAGAATTGATAGTTGATACAATTGATAGTTGAAAGAATTGATAGTTGAAAGAATTGATAGTTGATACAATTGATAGTTGATACAATTGATAGTTGATACAATTGATAGTTGATACAATTGATAGTTGATACAATTGATAGTTGATACAATTGATAGTTGATAGAATAGATAGTTGATAGAATAGATTGTTGATAGAATTGATAGTTGATAGAATTGATAGTTGAAAGAATTGATAGTTGACAGAATTGATAGTTGACAGAATTGATAGTAGATAGAATTGATAGTAGATAGAATTGATAGTTGATAGAATTGATAGTTGATAGATCTGACAGTTGATAGAATTGACAGTTGATAGAATTGATAGTTGATAGAATTGACAGTTGATAGAATTGACAGTTGATAGAATTGACAGTTGAAAGAATTGATAGTTGATAGAATTGATAGTTGATAGAATTGATAGTTGATAGAATTGATAGTTGATAGAATTGACGGTTGATAGAATTGACGGCTGATAGAATTGACGGCTGATAGAATTGACAGCTGATAGAATTGATAGTTGATAGAATTGATAGTTGGAAGAATTGATAGTTGATAGAATTGATAGTTGATAGAATTGATAGTTGATAGAATTGATAGTTGATAGAATAGATAGTTGATAGAATTGATAGTTGATAGAATTGACAGTTGATAGAATTGACAGTTGATAGAATTGACAGTTGATAGAATTGACAGTTGATAGAATTGATGGTTGATAGAATTGATGGTTGATAGAATTGAGAGTTGATAGAATTTATAGTTGATAGAATTGATGGTTGATAGAATTGATGGTTGATAGAATTGATAGTTGATAGAATTGATAGTTCATAGAATTGATAGTTGATAGAATTGACGGTTGATAGAATTGACAGCTGATAGAATTGATAGTTGATAGAATTGATAGTTGATAGAATTGATAGTTGATAGAATTGATAGTTGATAGAATTGATAGTTGGAAGAATTGATAGTTGATAGAATTGATAGTTGATAGAATTGATAGTTGATAGAATTGATAGTTGATAGAATAGATAGTTGATAGAATTGATAGTTGATAGAATTGACAGTTGATAGAATTGACAGTTGATAGAATTGACAGTTGATAGAATTGACAGTTGATAGAATTGACAGTTGATAGAATTGATGGTTGATAGAATTGATGGTTGATAGAATTGAGAGTTGATAGAATTTATAGTTGATAGAATTGATGGTTGATAGAATTGATGGTTGATAGAATTGATAGTTGATAGAATTGATAGTTCATAGAATTGATAGTTGATAGAATTGACGGTTGATAGAATTGACAGCTGATAGAATTGATAGTTGATAGAATTGATAGTTGATAGAATTGATAGTTGATAGAATTGATAGTTGATAGAATTGATAGTTGATAGAATTGATAGTTGATAGAATTGACGGTTGATAGAATTGACGGCTGATAGAATTGACGGCTGATAGAATTGACGGCTGATATAATTGATAGTTGATAAAATTGATAGTTGATAGAATTGATAGTTGTTAGAATTGATAGGTTGATACTTTTATAACACTTTGTCCCATTTTGCAAATAAATGTCCCTTTATTCGCAAAGCCTCTTCTATGAGAAAGAATTTACTATATTTTTGGCATTCTCATAAAGAAAGCTTCGCGAATAAAAGGATGTTATGAGAACTAGTTATAAAAGTTTCACCTCTCAATTTTCAACTATTAACAATCAACTATCAACTTTTTCTTTTTTTTCAAGTTGAAGAAAAAAAAAAATTACTTTTCGTGAACGCCCAACGACACGTCTGTGCGCTGGGCGATGTGAAAAATTTGCCTCAAAAAAAAAAAAAAAGTTTGAATGCATAGAAAAAAAAAAAAAAAAAGAAAAGTTGCACACAATCTCGGCGTTCCGGCAAACGCTAAATTGCTTTGTTAACGATTATCCTAACGCTTCGAGGAAGAATCGTTCGCGCGTCGTTTGTCAAGCGAAGCGTGCAAATAATTGTCCACGTTACACGGAAACTAAATCGTTTTGGATTTAATGGTTGACGATAGTGCGACAGGCAATGGAACGTCGGTCACCGTTTAGCAGGAAATCGTTCTCGCACATAACCGACAAATCTTCGGATCATTAAATCAATGAGTTCAATTTTTTACATCATAAACATTTATAAAGAATATATATATATATATATATATATATATACATTTTTTTTTAAATCTAATGATAAATCCTAGGGGTCAAATTTCAAAACTTTAGTGTAAACTTACGACTGAACTTAATATCGTACTTAAGACCGAATCTAAGATCGAACCTGAGATCGAATGGTTTGAGTAAAGTATTTTTATTCGATTTAAATGAATATTCATTAAAATCAAGTGAATAGTTACTTAAATGAAATAAATATTTATTCAATGCAAACAAACATTTTACTTCATCTAAATAAACGGTCGCAGTCGACTGAATAATTTTTCTCGTTGCAAGATCGAACCCAAAATCGAACCCAAAATCGAACTTGAGTTCACATTGACGTCTTGAAATTTGACCCCTAGATGCTTTTGAGACTCAGTTCAGTCGCATAAAAAATCGCGAGACCCCGTCCAAGATCTAAACGCCCCGTATATAATAATTTAAAATAGTAATAATAATAATAATAATAATAATAATAATAATAATAATAATAATAATAATAATAATAATAATAATAATAATAATAATAATAATAATAATAATAATAATAATTTCGAAAAATTCTATAACTCGTCGAGGCAAAACGATTCTCGGTTTCACGCGCTTCGAATCGGCAATGAGTAGTCCGTTTCTCTTCAACTTCAACGTCGATTTCAATGTCAGTGTATTTAACAGTCTCGCGCGCAGTCTTCCTTCCCGCGGCGCGCGCATCGAGTGCGCAAACATCGAGCGGTCTATTTTAAACGATAGACTTCGCGACAAAAAAAAAAAAAAAAAAAACAAAAAAAAAACAACGAAATTACCATCGAGGATAAAAGGACAGCGGAATAAAGTAGAATAAAACGTACGGTCTGCGGTGACGTGAGGCAAAAAAACTTAAAGAAAAAAAAACCGTAGCGAGATGCGCGCCGATTCACAGCGGTGGTCGCCGGTACGTGAGAGGACTCGAATTCGATTCGATTATCGCGAGTAAATACGTCGCTAGCCGGGTGACGTTCGATTCCTCCGATAGTGGAAGCCTTCGGTGCGTTCCCGTCGAATTGACCGAAGAGACTTCAACCGGGAATACAGAATGCGTCCGCGGCACGCTCGTGCACGCCGATCGGCGAATCGGGTTGCGCAATGGAAATCTCGGTATTTTTATATCCGGTGCAATTTTTTCTCTTTTTTTTTTTTTTTTTTTTTTTTTTTTTTTTTTTTTTTAACTCAACAAATACCGGTATTTCGATATGCGGTGATTTATTTTTTTTATTTTATTTTTTTTCTATACGAGTACTTCGATATCCGGTAAAAATTAATACAAAAGAAAATAGTGGTATTTTTGATATCCGGGCAGACTTGAAAAAAAAAGTACCGGTACTCTAGCCTGTATTGTGTACTGTTGAAACCACAGAAGAAATACCGGTATTTTTATAAGCGTTAATTCGCTCGAATACCGGAATTGCCTAATGGAAATCTCGGTATTTTTTTATACGGCGCCATTTTTCTTTTCTTTAATAAAACTTGACAAATACCGGTATTTTGATATCCGGTAAAGTTTCTTCAGCAAGTCTTTCGCCATACAAAAAAAAAAAAAATCACCTTAAAAAAAAACAAATTCAAGCAAAGAGCGAAAAATGTGCGTAAAGCTATAGAATAAAATGTCCGCCCCCCCAACCCTTGAAATTACGACAAAACGAGAGCAAACAAACACAACAATAGCAAAACAAAAGAGAAGTACCGATCTATCGTTTCTCTCACTCGCGTATTTTTTTTCAATCCAAGAATCATCGAAAAAAAATTGTTTCCTCTTCTCGAACGGTCGCTCCGTTTCGGCGAGGTGGGACGGCGCGGCGGTCGCGCGGAAATGTTAGGTTATGTACAGTCGTTAGCGTCCCGAGTGGCTCGTACAGAGTGCTCGGGCGCGAGATACGCGTACACGCCGAGAGCGTCGTGATACGCTGCGGTACTCGGACGCCCCAAAGAAAGAAAGTTCTCGAAGGCAATTTCCTCCTAATGGTTAGCTTAGCATTGAATTCAATTGAATAATGGCCGCGAGGATGCGCGCGGCGGCGCGGGCCGGACGGGGGGGGGGGGGGGGGGGGGTGGTGATGGGCGCAAGGCTACCAACGACGACGCCGTCGCCGCGGCCGCCGCCCGATCATTATCTATCATTCGAGTTTGCGCTACGAGATCATCGTCACTGATATTCCCGCTCTTCGCTCCATCATTGTACTTATTATTCATGATCTTTTTTTTTTTATTATTATTATTTATTTCCAGGAACTGAAAGAGCGAATCTTTAGAAAGAAAGAAGACAAAAAAATGGCGGATCGACTGCGAGGAAGGCAAATATGACCTTGGGAAGAAAGTTTGAGATTGGAGTCTGTAGGTTTTTTTTTGTTTTTTGTTTTTTTTTTTTTAAGTTTCGGCACCACTTCCGGAGAACTTCTGTGAAGTTACGATTCACGGCCGAACGTTACCTTTGGTATCGTTGATGAAAAACAGCAAAAAAAAAATCTTGAATCTTGATTCAATTTAAAGTTGCTCATTTGAAAAAAAAAAGAATATGAATGTTGATTCAGAGCAGAAAAGTATCTGGAGAGTGTGAAAAAGTAACTGGAGTATGCGGGAAACTGTGTGAGAAAGTAACTAGAGTATGCGGAAAACTGTGTGAAAAAGTAACTAGAGTATGCGGAAAACTGTGTGAAAAAGTAACTAGAGTATGCGGAAAACTGTGTGAAAAAGTAACTAGAGTATGCGGAAAACTGTGTGAAAAAGTAACTAGAGTATGCGGAAAACTGTGTGAGAAAGTAACTAGAGTATGCGGGAAACTGTGTGAGAAAGTAACTAGAGTATGCGGGAAACTGTGTGAGAAAGTAACTAGAGTATGCGGGAAACTGTGTGAGAAAGTAACTAGAGTATGCGAAAAACTGTGTGAAAAAGTAACTAGAGTATGCGGAAAACTGTGTGAAAAGGTAACTAGAGTATGCGGAAAACTGTGTGAAAAAGTAACTAGAGTATGCAGAAGACTGTCTGAAAAAGTAACTAGGGTGTAAAAATTGCGCAGAAAAGTAATTAGGGCGTGAAAACGGCAACAAAGTAACTAGGATACGAACAAGTAACGTGAGTGTGTGGGTGGAAAAGTAACTAGCCGATGCGTAAAAAGTGACTAGACTATGTGGATAAGTAACTAGCAAGTACAGAAAAAAAAATAGCTAGCATGTGCCAAAAAAAAGTAACTAGTTTCTGAAAAGTAATTGGAGCGCGCGAAGAAGTAACTACGGCGCGAAAAAAGTGTGCGTAAAAGTAACTAGGGCGTGAAAAGGGCGTGCGAAAGAGTAACTGGCACGCTTTGCGCATGCGCAGTATATGTCTCGCGGGCCTCACTCAGGAGCGCGACTATCGTGCCGCGCGTCACGGTCCCAAAAAGGTGAACTTTTTTTTTTGCATGTTACAAAGAAAAAAAAACTGAAGATCGAAATTTTCACATCGCTTCCTCATAAAAGTTGAAAGTTTAAAGTTGAAAGTTGAAAGTTGACATTTTCATATCACTTTCTCATAATGGTCCTTTATTCGGAAAGCTCCTTCTATGAGAAAGCATTTACTGTATTTTTGGCTTCCTCATAGAGGAAGCTTTCCGAATAAAGGACCATTATGAGAAAGTGATATAAAAATTTCAATTTTCAACTTTCAACTTTCAACTTTCAACTTTCAACTTTCAACTTTCAACTTTCAACTTTCAACTTTCAACTTTCAACTTTCAACTTTCAACTTTCAACTTTCAACTTTCAACTTTCAACTTTCAACTTTCAACTTTCAACTTTCAACTTTCAACTTTCAACTTTCAACTTTCAACTTTCAACTTTTATGAGGAAGCGATGTGAAAATTTCAATTTTCAGCTTTTATGAGGAAGCCATATGAAAATGTCAATTTTCAACTTTTTTGACCACATCAATATCGTATTTAACTTTTAGTCAAAACTGGTGGCTGCCTCAGGTTTAGCCCGAAAAAATACACCAACCTTACGCTTTTGGTCAAAACGAATGTAGGATCTGTGCTCGGCGCGAAAAATACATGCAATTGTGTGTTCCAAATTTGTTTTTTTCAATCTTTAAATTTTTACTCGAAAAGTTCAAATGACATCGCTTAATCTAATTATTTGAACTCCGTCATATCAATCCTGTTGTGTATTTATTGTCTTAAAACACGATAGATCCCTGGATTTTTCCGCGATCCCATCGGAACGCAAAGAAATCGCTGTTTAAAAATACCGAAAAACACTAATTTTTTTTCCAATTTTGGCTATAAAAATGCGCAATAAACTTTTTCGCTAGTTGTCGCCCCAGGACTGTAATTCCATGTATTTTTTTCATGCTGATCACGAATTTGACACTTTTTTATACATAGATGAACATTTAATGTGAAAAAATGCGTCTTGAAAAAAAAACAAAAATTGCATAAAAATCGAAAAATGCAAAATGTCATAAAATTTGAACGGTTCGATCGATTCTTTTGAAATTTTAATGGGATCATCGGGTTATCATATTCCATCTGTGTACGCCTTTTTAGCCCGATAGCTAAAAAATTGCGAGCGCTAGAGCGCGAACAGACATTTTTGAAGAAATTAAAAATGGCGTACAAAAAAAACAACTGAACATTTTTTAATGAAATTTTGACCAAACATTGACTACTGATCATACCTGATGTGTGCCAAATTTCAGCTTGATCAGTCAAGGCGTTCTCGCGTTATAGCGGTTTGAATTTTGCACGTCCATTTCACACACACACACACACACACACACACACACACACACACACACACACACACACACACACACACACACACACACACACACACACACACACACACACACACACACACACACACACACACACACACACACACGCACACACACGCACACACGCACACGCACACGCGCGCGCGCGCGCGCACACACACACACACACACACACACACACACACACGCGCGCGCGCGCGCGGACACGCGGACACACACGCGGCCACACACGCGGACACACATGCGGAACACACGCGGACACACACACACACACACACACACACACACACACACACACACACACATCTGGACATTTTTTCTAAATGTGATTTTTCGACGTTTTAGAACATTCTGAACATGTTTTCATCAAAATCTCGAATTTTTTTTTTTTTTTTTTTTTTTTTTTTTTACCAAAACAAAGTTTCCTCTATGAGGAAGCAAAAAAAAAAACATAAAAAAAAACTAGATTATTCCGCCGCCTATCCCGCGAGGAGTCGAGAGCCGTCCGTTGCACCCGGCTATTATTCCCCGAGCATAGTTTTCCGGTCGACGAGCGGGCGATAGAGCGAGGATCGGTTCTGGAATAGTTAATTGGCCGAGTCGCCGGGTTGCATCCAATCGCATGAGTTTCATTGGCGTTGGCTACCCTGCAATCGATCGATAACGGTATCGATGTACCCGTCCGCCGCGCCGCTCGCCGGCCGACAAGTTGGTCACACGCTTCTCGAATTAGATGCCAAGAAGTGTAAAAAAAAAGAAACAAAAAAAAAGAAAAAAAAAATAGATCTAAAAAAAGAAGAAAAAAAAGAAAAAAAAAAAATTCCCCACGCATCGAGTCCGAAAGAATCGTCGGGCTGGCAACGGGCGTGCTTAACGGTAGCGGCGCGTACGAGCTGGCGCCCGGCCGCACACGGGAATCGCGGCGTTCCCATCTCTCACCGTTCCACAAGACACTCCGCTTCTTCGCCCGGTCGTTCAATTAGTTCGAACGCTCTCAATCGACTCCCGGGACAGACCTCGTTCTCTCGGCCTTCTTTTGCATGCGCACATTTTTTTTTTCATTTTTTTTTTTTTATTTTTTTTTTTTTTTTTTTTTTTTTACAATGGGACGTTCGCCTGCGAGCCGGTATGAAAAAGGCGATTTACGGGACAGTCCACATAGAGCGAAACACGACGAGTGCCAGCGGCATTAATTATTAATATATTTCTTTTTTTTCCTCGCATCTTTTAATTGCAATTATTCAATCTTAGCACGTAGAGTCGAGTGCAGGCGCTGACGCAGTTTGATAGTTTTTTTTCCTCGTTTTTTTTTTTTTTTTTTTTTCACGCTGGAACGACTCGAAGCTGCGCAGTTCGATTATCTAACGCGCTCAATTGGAGGTTATGCGCGCGACGTCGGCACGCTTCGGAGTGTTTCTTCGTTCGCAGAGGCCGAAAACTTTTATGCTGCCTGGTGGAACTTGTTTGTTCACTTTTTTCCTTTGCCTTGCCGCGCTCGTCCGCATTGATTGGCGCCGATATGATGGACTCCGAGGATGTCGAAAAGCTGAGGTGGAGCTTGAGAGAAAAACGCGACATTGTTCTATGGAAATATAGAAATATAAAAATATAAAAATATAAAAATATAAAAATATAAAAATATAAAAATATAAAAATATAAAAATATAAAAATATAAAAATATAAAAATATAAAAATATAAAAATATAAAAATATAAAAATATAAAAATATAAAAATATAAAAATATAAAAATATACACTTTGTTTCCATGCGGATAACGCATGCAATAACCAATTTATGAATTTTCATCGATTATTCACGATGTCGATCGATGTGCCGTGTAAATCGTTCTCGGCTCGAGACTCTCGGCAACACCGTAAGTTTTATTCTCTCCTCACAGTTTCATCTTTGTAATTCTTCTTCTTCTTCTTCATCCCCGACGATTCCCCCTAACTAACCCAGCGGCAACAGCCCCGACGCTCGAATTCTTTGTGGAAATCGTCGTTGCCATCCCGGGGAGCTCCCTCGGCGATCCTCCTCGGGGAGCTTCTCCTGACCGTACACAGTAGCGTCGAGGTGATGAGCGATCAGGTTTTCGCAGTTTTTTCGACAAACGTAGGCGCTCCCTTTTGTCCGAAAGAGACACGGCGAAGACGACGATTCCCTATACGGCGAAGACACAACGCTCGGCAGGATCCTTTGAAAGGGAGCCTCCTTCTGCAGCCCGAAGAAATTCAACGCAGTAAAAAAATCAACAAATCAATGTAGATCAATGAATGTCAATGGAGATCAAGAGGGATCGATTTAAATCAATATAAAACAATACAGATCAATATAGATCAATATAAAACAATATAGATCAATATAGATCAATATAGATCAATATAGATCAATGTAGATCAATGTAGATCAATGTAGATCAATGTAGATCAATGTAGATCAATGTAGATCAATTTAGATCAATGCAGATCAATGCAGATCAATGCAGATCAATGCAGATCAATGCAGATCAATGCAGATCAATGCAGATCAATGCAGATCAATGCAGATCAATGCAGATCAATGCAGATCAATGCAGATCAATGCAGATCAATGCAGATCAATGCAGATCAATGCAGATCAATGCAGATCAATGCAGATCAATGCAGATCAATGCAGATCAATGCAGATCAATGCAGATCAATGCAGATCAATGCAGATCAATGCAGATCAATGCAGATCAATGCAGATCAATGCAGATCAATGCAGATCAATGCAGATCAATGCAGATCAATGCAGATCAATGTAGATCAATGTAGATCAATGTAGATCAATGTAGATCAATGTAGATCAATGTAGATCAATGTAGATCAATGTAGATCAATGTAGATCAATGTAGATCAATATAGAACAATATAGATCAATATAGAACAATGTAGATCAATGTAGCGAGAGTCGCCTTGCTAGTCCCCAAAAAGAGCCAACGCACTACAGAAATTTAGGTTTTTTTTTTTTTGTTGCTTTCGTAAAGTAAACAAATAAATGGAAGAATAAGAGTTAACCTCGAGGTGGCAGAAGGGCGAATTTGTTACACGGGCTTCGGCGATATAGTCACTCTCCGCCGAGAAGCCTCTCTGTTACCATGCCGAGGGTTTCGTAGAGACAAATTTTTTCAAGCTGTCGTTTTTCCCAATCCACTCTCGCTTCTCTGACTCCCTGCCACGGTCAAAAAAAAAAAGAAAATAATAAACAAACAAACAAACAAACAAACAAACAAAAATAACAATAAAAAGGACCGTGTCCGGTCCTTCGCTGCGTGGAGAGGCACTTTGGCCAGAGGGGGGCGGGGGGGGGGGGGGGGCGCGACTTCGTATCTTCGGTCCGAGGTAACGAGTTTTAGGGACCTCGTTTTTCGTTCGGACGAACGAACACAAACCATCGTCTCTCTCCCTCTCTCTCTCTCTCTCTCTCCACATTCGAGCAACACCTTCTAAGACCCCAATAACTCGTTCGCCCCACCCGCACGGCCCGGACACGTTGATATACCGCACGGTCCTCTTCGAGGCTGAGGAAGAATAAAAAAATTAAAAATAAAGATCGAAAGAAGAAGATGAGGAAAAAATGATGGGGGGGGGAGAGATTTAGTTTCGAACGGCATACGGGCAGAGTGGGGGGGGGGGAGGGGGGCTGAAAGAGAGAGATTTATCTGCCAGGCCGTGACAACTCTTTGGGGCTTTTGAGAGAGTGATGCGATCGAGAACGAAAAGACAGCGGGTCGATGAATTGTTTTGTTTTGTTTGTTTTTTTTTTTTTTTTTTTTTCTTCGACTATATTTTACACTTAAGGAGAAGCGAGCTACCGAGAAGCGTCGAATTAAGGGGGCTCAATGTTTTATTTTATTTATTTTTATTTTTTTTGTTGTCTCTTTTTTTTCGCAACGATTATTTTTTGGCTTGTGACTCGCAAGGGCTGCGAAATGTCGAGAATCCAAGTGCAGAATCGTCAGTTAGATCGATAGATTTTTTGGAGGAGAAAACGATTGACGATATTCATTCGCCACTTTACTTCCTAATTTTGGGGATAAATCAATTTTGATTCCTGATTTTTAGGCAAAGTAATTTTGATTCCTCATTGTTTTTTTTTTTTTTTTTTTTTTTTTTTTTTTTTTTTTTTTAAGTAAATTTACTTTACTTCCTCATCGCGAGTTAAACTAATTTTATTTCTCCACTGTGACTTAAATTAATTTCGTTTCTTCATTTATCAAGATAAATTAATTTCATTTTTGTAAAAAAATAAAAAAATAAAAATGAAAAAATAAAAATAAAATAATTACAAAAAATAAAAATAAAAAATAAAAAATGCAATTTTGTTTTCGGCTCCCCGTGCCCTCTATCTCGGTTGTGTTGTTCTTATCGGGCGTCCCGGCGTTCACCGCATCGCGTAGCGATTGGAGCACGGTTGAGTCTATTTATATCGACCTTGCCTCTCCTCAAAGGAGTCCGCAAGACGCGCGCTCGTCGGCCCATCTCGGATGTATCGTTGGTGAAGCGAATCGAGGCTCCCGGGCCCCAAAGGACGAAGAAGAAGAAGAAGAAGAAGAAGAAGAAGAGGAGTCCACATCGTCGGGCGCATCATCCTTTCATGGGGAACACGAGAAGCCTGCCTCGCTGATGCTTGTTCCTCGCCTGTACCAGTCCTCGACATCTCCGACTCTCCCTCCGTTCCTCTCTCTCTCTCTCTCTGTCTCTCTCTCTCTCTCTCTCTCTCTCTCTCTGCGCACACTTCTATCCGACCTCTCGCGTACCTCGGATAAACGCGCACCGAGCCGCACCGAGCACAACCCTTCAATTACCAAGCCTTGCGTTACAGCTTTTCCGGGAAAAACTCTCGTGTTACACGAGATACCAGAGTCAGAAATGTCGGGACGGCTCGAAGCAAACACGCCCGTACACAAGAAAACGCCCGGAGAACTGAGCTGCGTGGTGGAATCTACGCGAAACTAGATTTCGAAGAATCCAGACCGACAATTTTGTCATCTGTGGATTAGCGTTTTCTATTATTATTTTTTTCTTTTCATGTTCCCTTTGCCTTGGTGACGGGAGGATAAGAAAAGAGTGGCTTAGGGGCCCCCTACGAGTGCTTAGAAATTTTAGCTGATGTGTCGAGCGTCTAGTCAAGGAGCTTCAGGATTTTAGGGCCCTACAGAGTTCTAGGGCTCGAGAAACTTTAGGGCCTTCAGGATTTTTAGGGCTATAGGGCTCAAGAACTTTTTAGGGCCCTAAAGAGTTTTAGGGCTCGAGAACTTTTTAGGGCCCTACAGAGTTTTAGGGCTCGAGAACTTTTTAGGGCCCTACAGAGTTTTAGGGCTCGAGAAACTTTAGGGCCTTCGGGATTTTTAGGGCTATAGGGCTCAAGAACTTTTTAGGGCCCTAAAGAGTTTTAGGGCTCGAGAACTTTTTAGGGCCCTACAGAATTTTAGGGCTCAAGAACTTTTTAGGGCCCTACAGAGTTTTAGGGCTCGAGAAACTTTAGGGCCTTCAGAATTTTTCGGGCTATAGGGCTCAAGAACTTTTTAGGGCCCTAAAGAGTTTTAGGGCTCGAGAACTTTTTAGGGCCCTACAGAGTTTTAGGGCTCGAGAAACTTTAGGGCCTTCAGGATTTTTAGGGCTATAGGGCTCAAGAACTTTTTACGGCCCTACGACTGCTTAGAAATTTTGGCTGATGTGTCGAGCGTGTAGTCAAGAAGCTTCAGCATTTTAGGGCTCTACAAAGATTTTTAGGGCTCGAGAAACTTTAGGGCTTTCAGGATTTTTAGGACTATAGGGCTTAAGAACTTTTTAGGGCCCTACAGAGTTTTGGGGCTCGAGAAACTTTACGGACTTCAGGATTTTTAGGGCTATAGGGCTCAAGGACTTTTTAGGGCCCTACAGAGTTTTAGGGCTTGAGAAACTTTAGGACCCTACAAAGTCTTAAGGCTCGAGAAGCTTTAGGGCCCTACGAAAGAATTTCCCGTCCTACCGCCACTTTGAATAATCATGCC
The DNA here is from genome assembly GCA_963575735.1 of Amblyjoppa fuscipennis. NCBI lineage: Eukaryota > Metazoa > Arthropoda > Insecta > Hymenoptera > Ichneumonidae > Amblyjoppa > Amblyjoppa fuscipennis. The sequence continues at coordinate 9,348,234 of OY754497.1, forward strand.
CTATAGGGCAGAGCGCTTCTTGACGGGAACTCGCAGTGATTGGCTTCCGGTTCGCGAGGCGCCGTGGCTCGGCTCTCAAGGCGCCTCGAAAGGTCAAACCCTAAAATTTAAGCCCGATCAACATAACCCGAAAAGACTGCCCTATAAATCCACTCCGAAACGCGAGCAAATCATCCGCCAATGTCGCGCCTCTCGACGCAAAGGGAGGCGAACCTGAATCCCGAATCGACATTGAATCTTTCCGCTGTTACGTAAACTCGTTTATTCTCCTCGACTTTGATCGCGCCAGTTCGATCATTGGGCCGCATAACCGGTGGCCAGAGGCGCTATATCGGACCGGTGCTCGAAGATTATGTTGAATCCAGTCCTATCGTCGATACTTCGGAGGCTACTGCACCGCCGAGAGACCGAGGCTCTCCGACGGCCGCCGACACCGACGCCGCTGACTTTTAGGATCACCGTACTCGTTCGTGTTCTCTCGGCAGGACGTAAGAAAGCCTTCGCAAGGCAAACCAGCTTCGCGAGTCGTTGCCTTAATCGTCCAGCGGCGAGCTCGTGCACTGTGCGAAGCCCGCGAGAGACACCAGCGCGAATACACGCCATTGCGATGAGGGGGGGGGGGGGGGGGGGTGAAGGGGGGAGTCTGGGCAAATGATCGAACCTGGTTACCGCAGCCTCGACTAACCATCTCATCTCTCTACCCCGCCAGTAGGGTAAAACTAGTATATTCTCGGCGCCTTGCTGCTGGTTCTTCTTCTTGTTCTTGCGCTTCTGGCTCTCTGCTTCTGCATCTACCGCCGCGGTTGGTTGCGAGGCCCCCGATAGCATCTCGTCATTACGTTACTTCCTTTGCCGGTGCGTTCGCCACTACGAGCACGAACGGCGACAAACTGCTCGTCGATAACAAACAAAAAAAAAAAGAAAAAACGCCTGTCGTAAGGTCTCTTCTGCTTCTTCTCGTTCACTGCTTCAATATTATCGAGACGAATTTCTCTGTTTTCTTTTCTTTTTTTTTTTAATCTGATGTAGACTTTCGGTATATCTTGTCTGTTTGTTTGGTTCTTGTTTTGTTTTGTTTTGTTTTTTTGTTTTTTTCTTATCATCGTGGCGCTTTCGTTTCCCTTGTAATGAGGGGCGAGCTGATCTAATGTGTTTTTTTGTTTTGTTTTATTTTTTTGTTGTTAATGTTGTGGAGTGTTCGTGATGCGGAAATTTGTAATGTTATGTATTAGATCTTGGATGTCTAGTGATTGAGGATATTTGTCCTGGGGCAAGAAGTAAATATCGCTCTCTCTCTCTCGAGGAGGAGGAGGAGGAGGAGGAGGAGGAGGAGAACCTTGCTCCTATTCTGTACTCTAAAACTTTTCTTCGCTTTGCCTCGTGGACTGCCAATCTGCACTGCCTGGTCCTCAGGTGATTTATCCCAGGGCACAATAAATTACCTCTTCTCCTCTCCTCTCCCTCGCGCCCTTCTCTTCTCCTTCCCTCCATTTACTTCTCATCCTCTCCTCTATTGACCTTTCCTCTCCTTCTCATCCTCTCCTCCATTGTCTCTCCTCCTCTTCCTCTCTCCCCACTGCTTCGCCTCTACTTCCACTTCAACCCCCCCCCCCCCCCACTTCCGCTCCGCCACTTCGTCTCCTTCATTAACGCTCCTCCACTCCACCTCCTCCACTCCACTTCCTCTACTCCACGTCCTCTACTTCACTTCCTCCACTCCACTTTCTCTACTCCACTTTCTCTACTCCACTTCCCCCACCCTACTCCCTCTACTCCACGTCCTCTATTCCACTTCCTCTACGCCACTTCCTCGACTCCACTTCCTCGACTCCACTACCTCTACTCCCCTTCCTCTACTCCACTTTCTCTACTGCACTGCCTCTACTCCACTTCTTCTACCCCACTTCCTCTCCTCCACTTCCTCTCCTCCTCGTTCCCTACTCATTCTTTCCTCCACTTCCTCCCCCTTTTCCTTCTCTCCTCAACTTCGTCTCCGCCGCTTTTTCTCTTCCACTTCCTCTCCACTTCCTCTCCTCTTCCTTATCTCCTCCTCTTCCTCTCCTTTCACTCCAAAGTCACGAGGAGCAATAAAGACGATAGAGAAACAGGATGGGTAGTTGGTTTATGGTGGAAAAAAAAAGAAAAAAAATCAAAGAGTTAACAAATAAACGGAGGAACGCGGTGTACGCGCAGTCTCTCAGGATACACACTGTATCCACGGGTGTACACAACCGCCACTTTTCCTTCCCTCCGACGAGTATTCCTCCTCTCCCACCCTCTCCCTCTCTCTCTCTCTCTCTCTCTCTCTCTCTCTCTCTCTCTCTATCGGTTCTATTTATAGTTCCAGGCTATTATTTACGCTGCGTGCGCGAGAATATCCAGCCAACTCGCCACGAAGACTTTTGCAAATTTCCCACAATTTCTCATCCACCTCCTCCTCGCACGCTTACCCGCCTCCTGCTCGATCTTCACATTCCCCCCCCCCCCCCCCCACTTTTTCATAAACCATCTCCTATATTTTTCCGATATTCGTAATTTTTATTTAAACTTTCAATTTTTTTTTTTTTTTTCCTTTCTTCATTCTCCCCTCGAGCAATTTTCTCCTCCCCCCCCCGAAAATTCACTGCAGACCGCCAAGATCGATCGCCCGAAGAGCGCAACGAGTTCCGCAACGAAAAAAAAAAAAAAAAAAAAAAAATCCACGGCAATCGCCGGACGTAAACTCCATTTTTTTTTATATTTTTTTTATTGTCTACGCACACGATGAAAACTCGTTGCCCCTTCTGTACGAAGCTCCCGGGGGGGCGGGGGGGGGGGGGGGGGAGTTTCCTCGGGCCGATGAGGCCGCGCGTTAGCCGGTCGTTTCTGCTCGCGATCGTGCAAACCCGACGTACATCCTCGCCGCCGATCATGGCGCCAGAAATAATCGTCCTCCCTACCCCCAATCGGGCCCCATCCGGCAAGATCCTCATCCTGGTAAATCTTTATAACGCTCCCCCGGTGCAACCTGAAATCTATTTATAAACCAGGCCTACTACTCCCCCCCCCCGCCCCCCGGGCACCGAGTCGTAAACGAGCCGACGTTATATGAACAAACATCATCCGTCGTTAGGGTCGTCCCGTGACTTTATTCATCGATCGGTGAACAAAGATCGGCGGCCTTATCGTGGCGATTCCATCCGTTTCACCGGCTCGGCATGTGATTCACAGGATGGTAAAGTGGAGCGAGGAGGATTGAGAATTATTATTATTATTATTTATTATTTTTTTTTTTTAATTTACACCGTGACCAAACGAATCGATCAATTGCGATCGAGTGTGTCAATTGCGATCGAATATGTCGATTGCAATCGAACATAATTAATTGCAATCGAATATGTAAACTGCGATAAAAGATATCAAATTGCATCTTAATGCCAATTGAAACGAACATATTGGGACGGTAGCTGATTACGTTTTTCAAACTTGCGTCTGTGTCAGATTGCGTCCCTAGTTGTACTCTGTCCCAGCTTACACAAATGTTCAACTCACGTCGATCGGAACGGTAGCTGATTACGTTTTTCCAACTTGCGTCTGTGTCAGATTGCGTCCCTAGTTGTACTCTGTCCCAGCTTACACAAATGTTCAACTTACGTCGATCGGGACGGTAGCTGATTACGTTTTTCCAACTTGCGTCTGTGTCAGATTGCGTCCCTAGTTGTACTCTGTCCCAGCTTACACAAATGTTCAACTTACGTCGATCGGGACGGTAGCTGATTACGTTTTTCCAACTTGCGTCTGTGTCAGATTGCGTCCCTAGTTGTACTCTGTCCCAGCTTACACAAATGTTCAACTTACGTCGATCGGGACGGTAGCTGATTACGTTTTTCTAACTTGCGTCTGTGTCAGATTGCGTCCCTAGTTGTACTCTGTCCCAGCTTACACAAATGTTCAACTTACGTCGATCGGAACGGTAGCTGATTACGTTTTTCCAACTTGCGTCTGTATCAGATTGCGTCCCTAGTTGTACTCTGTTCCAGCTTACACAAATGTTCAACTTACGTCGATCTCATCTTAACACGACGAGCTCGAGACCGATTTTGGAAAATCGTCGAGTTGGACAGAGTTCAGACCAACTAGCGTCATGTCCAACTTACGTCGATCTCAAACTGACCGGTCCTTTTGCCGATGGCTAAGCCGGCTCGCGGTCGGTTTCCTACCTCTGTGTCAATTTACGTTGGTCTCATCTCTCACCGTTTCTCACGTCGTTCGAGCTAGGCCCAGTTTGCGTCATTTTCAACTGTCGTCGATTCTTACTTACAGCACTTGCAATTCAAACGGATTTCAGTGATCCTCATTGCTGCCGGTTTCAAACAAGATCGATAACACGCGCTCCAAAAACATACTGCTCTAATAATACTGCAGGCATTCTTAAATCGACAGTGAATCGTGATTCCATACAAAGGTAAGTAGGTAAATATTTTGTGTTAATATTTTTATATGTTATTAAAATGATTTATTTGTAAATCATAATGACCAATTATGCTTTACAAATAAAGAATATTAATAACGTATAAAAATATTAACACAAAATATTTATCTGTGATAGTATTGTACCATTTAGAGCAGTTTGTTTTTGGAGCGCGTGTTATCGATGTTGTTTGAAACCAGCAGAAATGAGGATCACTGAAATCGGTTCGAACTGCAAGTGCTGTAAGTAAGAATCGACGACAGTTGAAAATGACGCAAACTGAGCTTAGCTCGAACGACATGAGAAATGGTGAGAGATGAGACCGACGTAAGTTGACACAAAAGCACGAAACCGACCGCGACCCAGCTTAGTCATCGGCAAAACGACCGGTCAGATTGAGATCGACGTAAGTTGGACAGGACGCAAGCTGGTCTGAACTCTGTCCAACCCGACGATTTTCCAAAATCGGTCTTGAGTTCGTCGTGGTAAAAGTTGAACATTTGTGTAAGCTGCGACAGAGTACAACTAGGGACGCAATCTGACACAGACGCAAGTTGGAAAAACGCAATCAGCTACCGTCCCAACATATTAATTGCAATCGAATATGCCAAGTGCAATCGCACATAATCAATTGCAATCGAATGTATGAATTACAATCGAATGTATTAATTGCAATCGAATATATTAATTACAATCGAATACATTAATTACAATCGAATACATTAATTGCAATCGAATATATTGATTACAATCGAATATATTAATTGCAATCGAATATATTAATTACAATCGAATGTATGAATTGCAATCAAATGTATGAATTACAATCGAATATATTAATTGCAATCGAATTTATGAATTTCAATCCAATATATTAATTGCAATCGAATATATTAATTACAATCGAATGTATTAATTGCAATCGAATATATAAATTGCGATAAAATATATCAATTGCATTTGAATGTCAATTGCAACGAACATATTAATTGCAATCAAATGTATGAATTACAATCGAATATATTAATTACAATCGACTGTATTAATTTCAATCGAATATATAAATTCCGATAAAATATATCAATTGCATTTGAATGTCAATTGAAACGAACATAATTAATTGCAATCGAATGTATGAATTACAATCGAATATATTAATTGCAATTGAATTTATGAATTGCAATTGAATGTCAATTGCAATCGTACATATATCGACCGGAAGTGACGTCGTACTAGGAAATGCGTCACTTCCGGTTCGAAAGTTTTCATTTTTGCACCGGAAACTGGAAATTTCCGCAAATCCGTCGTCACTTCCACTTGAAAAATAAGACACGTCTTTTGTTGTTGAATTAATTAACTGCGCACAGCAACAAAAAAAAAAAAAAAATGATAGATTTTTCACACACTTTTGGATGAAAAAGTGCAGAAAAGTCAAAAAAAAAAAAAAAAAAGAAACAAAACAATATCAACCGGAAACGGGCTCAGCAGAGGAATCGATGGTTCTTCTTTCGAGGACCTTTCGAGGCAATAAGTCGCTGAGAAAAAAAAAAAAAAAAAAACAAGTCCGTCCTGCGAACTCTGGCTACGTAGCTTCGATACCTACGGCAAGATCGCCAATAAATATTCATCGGGGACTCTCCGACTGCAGGTCTGCGCTTGGCGCCTAGCTTCTAGCTAAAATAAAAAAAAAATAAAAAAATAAAAAAACCCCAACGCCGAAGAGCCGTCCGAGTCGTCAATCTCGGTGTTGGTAGTTTCCTCCGCGTTTCGTGACATCCGCCCGGCTGGATCTCAGCGTCGAGGGGGAGGGCCCGACGCTGAGCGGCCCGACGTTTCCTACGCGCTCGGGCACGATCGTGCGGTGTTTTCCACTGGCGAGCCAGCGACGCTGCTGGCGAACCGTGGAGACCAGCGGTGTCAGCCGAAGGATCTTCTGCCGACGCTCGACACTCGGACAGAGTTTCGACCGGCGAGGCAATAATTTGCATCATTGCCACGGCGCAAAGAGACAAAATGTTGGGAGGAAGAGAGAAAAAAAAAATGTTCAGGCGCGGTGTTAATGATCTTGGCAAGATGGAACTTTGTTTTTTTTTTCTTCGTCGTTTTTTTTTTTTTTTGCTTTCGAGGCGAGCGGCGAGGATTCGAGCCGGCGTTTGCTCAGCAATTAGCTAGCGAATAAGGCCTCGCGGTCTCGCTGCCGATGATACTCCGTCGATGGAGAGCGGAGCGGCGGAGGGAAAGAGACAATCGCGGCTCCATTTAGCGCCTCTCCCGGGACTTTTGTGACGATACGAGACACTCTTGAGAACTCCGCGACGTGCCGTTCTAAGATGGTTTTTTTTTTTTTTAGCGTCTCGATGAGACCTGCGGTCGAGATGGCGAGAATCGATATAGGGGCGATTGATAAGACCTTTAGGATCACTGATAGGGACAGAAGAGCAATGTCTTTTGGAGACAATGTGTCGATAATGTGACAGGGATGTTGAGATCTATGATAGGAACTTATGGGGGACGGGGAGGGTGGCTTATAAGAGTAGGGGTCACTTATAGGGCTAGGAGGAATGTCTTTTAGGGGCAGTGGGTGCATGATGTGTGATAGGGATATGAGAATCTATGACAGGAAGTGATGGGGACAGCGAGGATGACTTGTACAGGGGTCTGCAATAGGGTAAGAAACTTATAGAAACGGAAGAGTCACTTATAGGGCTAGGGGGGAATCTCTTTTAGGTGTAGTGTGTCCATAATTTGATGGGGATATGAGAATCTATGATAGGATCTGATAGGGACGGCGAGGATCGCTTATACAGGGGTCTGCAATAGGGTAAGAAACTTATAGAAACGGAAGAGTCACTTATAGGGCTAGGGGGAATCTCTTTTAGGGATAGTGTGTCCATAATTTGATGGGGGTATGAGAATCTATGACAGGAAGTGATGGGGACAGCGAGGATGACTTGTACAGCGGTCTGCAATAGGATCAGTAACTGATAGAAACGGAAGAGTCACTTATAGGGCTAAGGGGAATCTCTTTTAGGGATAGTGTGTCCATAATTTGATGGGGATATGAGAATCTATGATAGGACCTGATAGGGACGGCGAGGATCGCTTATTCAGGGGTCTGCAATAGGGTAAGAAACTTATAGAAACGGAAGAGTCACTTATAGGGCTAGGGGGAATCTCTTTTAGGGATAGTGTGTCCATAATTTGATGGGGATATGAGAATCTATGACAGGAAGTGATGGGGACAGCGAGGATGATTTGTACAGCGGTCTGCAATAGGATCAGTAACTGATAGAAACGGAAGAGTCACTTATAGGGCTAGGGGAATCTCTTTTAGGGATAGTGTGTTCATAATTTGATGGGAATATGAGAATCTATGACAGGAAGTGATAGGGACGGTGAGGATCGCTTATACAGGGGTCTGCAATAGGGTAAGAAACGTATAGAAACCGAAGAGTCACTTATAGGGCTAGGGGGAATCTCTTTTAGGGATAGTGTGTCCATAATTTGCTGGGGATATGAGAATCTATGATAGGATCTGATAGGGACGGCGAGGATCGCTTATACAGGAGTCTGAAATAGGGTCAGAAACTTATAGAAACGGAAGAGTCACTTATAGGGCTAGGGGGGAATCTCTTTTAGGGGTAGTGTGTCCATAATTTGATGGGGATATGAGAATCTATGATAGGATCTGATAGGGACGGCGAGGATCGCTTACACAGGGGTCTGCAATAGGGTTGGAAAGTGATAGGAATGGGAGAGTCACTTATAGGGCCAGGAGGAATCACTTTTAGGGGCAGTGGGTCCATAATGTGATGGGGATATGAAAATCTATGATAGGAACTGACAAGAATGTCGAGGATCGCATATACACGAGTCTGAAATAGGGTCAGAAACTATTAGGAACGGGAGAGTCACTTATAGGGCCAGGAGGAATCACTTTTAGGAGCAGTGTGTCCATAATATGATGGGTATATGGGAATCTATGATGGAAATTGACAGGGATGACGAGAGTCGCTTACAGAGACAGGGGTCACTGATAGGAATGAGAGGGTTAATTATAGATAGGGCTAGGAGGAATCTCTTTTAGGGACAGTGTGTCCATAATATGATGGGAGATCACTTATAGAGACCATAATGTCCATAATGTGATACGGATATGGAAATCTATGATTCGAACTGATAAGGAGGTGGAGGGTCGCTTATAGGGACAGGTCAGCTATGGGGACTTTAGGGTCACTTATAGGGATAGAGGGGATCTCTTTCAGAGACTGTATTGATAATATAATGCGGATATGGAGACCTATGATTCGAACTGATAGGAACAGGAGGTCACTTATAGAGAAGGATAGGGTCACTTATACGGACACCATAGGGTCACTTATACGGACACATAGGATCACTTGTACGAATAAGGAGGATCACTCGTAGACAAAGTGCGTCCATAACGTGATAGGGATACAAAGATCTACAAATAGGCAATTATGGCAACAGGAAGTCTCTTATAGGGACGGGTAGGGTCACTCATAGGGACAGGTCAGCTATGGGGTCTTTAGGGTCACTTATAGGGATAGAGGGGATCTCTTCCGGAGACTGTATTGATAATATAATGTGGATATGGAGACCTATAATTCGAACTGATAGGAACAGGAGGTCACTTATAGAGAAGGATAGGGTCACTTATACGGACGCATAGGGTCACTTATACGGACACATAGGGTCACTTGTACGAATAAGGACGATCACTCGTAGACAAAGTGCGTCCATAACGTGATAGGGATACAAAGTTCTACAAATAGGCAATTATGGCAACAGGAAGTCTCTTATAGGTACGGGTAGGGTCACTCATAGGGCTAGACGGAAAAAAAAAAAATCAGTCGATTATGGACCATCGCTTCACCATTTTTCTATACAATTCTAGTTTTTTTTTTTTTTTCAAATTTTTTCCGAAATTTTAATTTCTTTTTTGTTTTTAAGTAAAAAAAAAAAAAAAAAAAAACTTCGAAAAAAATCGACAAAAAATTCTCAAAAGTGCAGAATCACATGTTTATTCAGATCTTCAAATTGCTTCTTTGATCACAAATGATTGTGGACAATTGAAAGCGACTCGTTTCTCCGGCGTCTGCTGCAGAGTCAGCAGACAGCCCATGGACGCCCCCGTCGATACCTTTGTTTATAGCATGGACATGGAAGACCCTATGTGGGCCTCACACTGAGGACCCACCAATCTCAAGTACCAGAGGGAGACGCCTCGCGTCGCCGAGCTAGCGAGACATTCTACGAAGAGTCCCCAAAGCGTGCACATCACGTCTTAATATTCTGAACTTGTATCCGATAATATCTTTTGTCGACCAATATACGTATTTTATATTATCCACTGTCTACGGTTTCTTACGCAATCGGCATTTTTTTTTTATCTTCTCGAAGGTTCAACCATAAAAAAAAAAAAAAAAAAAAAAAAAAAAAAAAATCACCAACCAAATCCAAGACGCGAAGGTCGATTTGGCACGCAACGCCACGTACACACACACACACACACACACAGAGAACAATCACATCCTAATAACAGCACGCATACATTACGAACATTATACGCGAAACCGGTTGTTCGCTTTCCCAAAAAAAAAAAAATATATATATATATATATATATACACAAAAAGACGAAAAAAAAGCCAAAAAAAAAATAAACGTAAAAATCATCAATAACTGTATCTCGAACAACCGTTGACCGCGAAGATTCGAGACGGGCAGTTTGTAAGCGGATCTATTTATAATACACTATTTCGTCGGCGCCCGTGCATAAGACCGAGTGCGCGGAGCCCGTTACACGATTCTCGGTCAAGATCCCCGATTGGGATACCGGTCGTTCCTGACGGCTCGCCGAACGCCCGATATAGATAATAATTCCGACAGTAATCGACGAGCCTTTCTTTCTTTTTTTTTTTTTTTTTTTCAGTTTCTTCTAAAATCATTATTGCGTTAATTATGCAACTGGGCGTCCTCGAGCGAGGTCTACCAAGGAGTTTTTCTTCGGGGGGGGGTTTCCGAGCTCTGACCGTCGCCAGTTACGAACGGACAAACTTGCTCGAGGACTTTGCAGCATCACAGCTAGGCCAGAAAAGGCGCGCACGCAGACGTGCGCGCGCGCGCGCTCGCTCGCCTCTCCTTGTGTATTTTTCTTCTTGCTCTCTTGCACGATCGCTCGCTCGCTCGCTCGCTCGCTCGTTCGCGCGACCGGCAGAACTCTCAGCCTGTTGCCTCTGTCCGCCGGTGGATAGAGCAGATGGGAGGGTCGTGAGTGGCCGTTGACCCTGCACGCTCTGCACGCAGCCGCCGACCGGCAATCCATACGCCGACTGGGCAACACTCCATATAGCCAATTTTAATCATTTCAATTATTCTGGCAATTTAATGTTTTTTTTTCTGTTTTATGCAACGAAACTCGGATTTTTAATTGTATCTAAAAACATCAAGAAATTTAATTCCTTACGGAGCATTTATTCGTTTATTTATTTATTTTATTTCGTTATTATTATTATTTTTTTTAACGAAATCAAACGCTGCGGAACACTCTATATAGCCAATTTTAATCATTTCAATTATTCTGGCAATTTAATTTTTTTTTCTTTTTTTTTGTTTTATGCAACGAAACTCGGGTTTTTAATTGTATCTAAAAACATCAAGAAATTTAATTCCTTACGGAGCATTTATTCGTTTATTTATTTATTTTATTTCGTTATTATTATTATTTTTTTTAACGAAATCAAACGCTGTGGAACACTCTATATAGCCAATTTTAATTATTTCAATTATTCTGGCAATTTAATGTTTTTTTTTCTTTTTTTTTTTTATGCAACGAAACTCGGATTTTTAATTGTATCTAAAAACATCAAGAAATTTAATTCCTTACGGAGCATTTATTTGTTTATTCATTTATTTTATTTTATTATTATTTTTTTTTAACGAAATCAAACGCTGCGGAACACTCTATGTAGCCAATTTTAATCATTTCAATTATTCTGGCAATTTAATGTTTTTTTTTCTTTTTTGTTTTGTTTTATGCAACGAAACTCGGATTTTTAATTGTATCTAAAAACATCAAGAAATTTAATTCCTTATGGAGCATTTATTTGTTTATTTATTTATTTTATTTTACTTTTTCTTTTTTTTTAACGAAATCAAACGCTGCGGAACACTCTATATAGCCAATTTTAATCATTTCAATTATTCTGGCAATATGTTTCTTTTTTTTTTTTTTTTTTTTTGAGTAACGAGTTTTAGGTTTTCGATGGTGTATAAAAGAAACTTAAGAAAATTCGTTTCTTACGGAGCATTTATTTATTTGTGTATTTATTTATTTATTTTGTTTTTTTTTTTACCGAAATTAAATCATGATTTAATTTCGTTGAAAACAAATAAATAAATAACTGTTGGTCTTATGCGCTGTACGTAGCCTTCAATTAAATTGTAATAATTTAACTGGCTGAATATTTCATGCGATTTTTGTTGTACTTTTTTTTTCATAAACACCTACTTTTAGATTTTTAATGCTATCTGAAAAAAAAAAGAAAAAAATCCTTACGGAGGATAACTCGATTTCGTAAAAAATAAAAATAAAAAAACGTCGCCAATGGCCGTTGACCTTACACCACTGTACATAACTTCTGCCGAGCAATCCATACGGCAGCAAGTCTTTCGTTCAATCGTCGATAACTTCCACAATTTAACGAGTTTCCGCATGAAATTTCCACACAATATTCTCAACTCTTCATACTTTGAAAATATTGAAAAAAAATAAAAATAAAAGTAAAAATAAAAATTGGTCACTTAATTTTTTTCGCGATTTATTAATGGCGCTAATTATAATGTTTGGCTCTTTTTATTTTGATTTTTAGTATCCATGCAGACAGGAGCTTCCGGAAGGCTCGGATTTATCGACGACGCAGCAACAGCACGAATACGTGATTTTACCGAGCAGCCCGGAGTTATCGAATCCAGCGAAGGATCTTTTGCGAAGACTTCTGCAGCCGGATCCCCGGACCAGGCTAAAATCAGTTTTGGGCCTCCAACGTATCGCCTTCTACATGGGTCATGATATTCGTCGCTACGTCTCCAAAGAGGTAAAAAGAAATTTAATAATCCCACTGATAATCACAGTAATAATCACAGTAATAATCACAGTAATAATCACAGTAATAATCACAGTAATAATCACAGTAATAATCACAGTAATAATCACACTAATAATCGAAGTGATAATCACAATGATAATCACAATGATAATCACACTGATAATCATCACGATTATCATCACGATTATCATCACGATTATCATCACGATTATCATCGCGATAATCATCACGATAATCATCGCGATAATCATCGCGATAATCATCGCGGTAATCATCGCGGTAATCATCGCGGTAATCATCGCGATAATCATCGCGGTAATCATCGCGGTAATCATCGCGATAATCATCGCGATAATCATCGCGATAATCATCGCGATAATCATCGCGATAATCATCACGATAATCATCACGATAATCATCACGATAATCATCACGATAATCATCACGATAATCATCACGATAATCATCACGATAATCATCACGATAATCATCACGATAATCATCACGATAATCATCACGATAATCATCACGATAATCATCACGATAATCATCACGATAATCATCACGATAATCATTACGATAATCATTACGATAATCATTACGATAATCATTACGATAATCATTACGATAATCATTACGATAATCATTACGATAATCATTACGATAATCATTACGATAATTGTAATTATAATCACAATATTGACGAAATTTTCCAGCTATCCCCGCTGAGACTTCTCGGCCGGAAGATTGGATCGTCGAGCGCTCCGTTATCATCTTCCGAGCAGCAGCGATTTCGAGACTTCGACTCCTTCGCTGCAGAGAGCACGGATCGGGCTTGGGAAACGAAGAATCACAATTAACTTCACAAATTTTTTACACTAAAACATTAGCCAAGATATCAGATCGAGAAGAAAAAAAATTAACAATTAATCATTCTTATTTTATCAATAAAATGTATGTTGTATCGATAAAATTGTCGGAATATCGGCAAATGCGGACGGGGGAGAATTATCAAACTATTCAATTTCCTCGATTTCACGGAGGAATTTTTTTATATTCATTTTTTTGTTTTTTTTTTTTTTTTCAATAGAAAAAAAATGAATTTCTCGATCTGCTATCTTCCGGTGCGATCTCCCGGAACGAAAAATTTCGAGCCCCGTTTGCATCTCAGTTTACAAAAGTTTTAATGTGTTTTTTTGTTTGTCATTTTTTTTTTCATTTTTTTTTTTTTTTTTAAGAATAGTTAACAGTATTTTTGTTTGTTACAGTATCTCAATGATAATACAATAAATTGCGATAATCTTAGTTGCATTACAAACTAATAACAAAAATATAATTAATAAAAAAAAAAAAAAAAAAGAAAAACCGAAGAGAAAGTAAAGGAAAATGTGTGTTTGTTGCTGTTTTTTCAACGCTCTTGAAACGTCGTCTGTATCTTAATTTTTCTTTTTTTTTCTCTTTTCCTCATATATATATATATATATATATATATATATATATATATATATATATATATATATATATATATATATATATATATATATATATATATATATATTTATATATTTATATATTTATATATGTATATATATATTTTTTTTCGATCTCGGCCTCCCGAAAAGTTTCGACGAGAAACACAAAATCTCGCCGATTTTTTTGTTTTTTCTGCCGAGAGCCGAATCGACTTGAGTTTACGTTACGATAATTAATTAATTAATCAATTAATCAATATTATAGTATATACATGATCGTATTAATATTAACGGGTTCCTCGCTCTCCATATAATACAGTTTTTGTTTTTTTGTTTTTTTTTTTCTTTGTTTTTCCTCATTTTGTTCGTTTCTACTTGTAAGGGAAAAAGGGAGGGGGGGGGGAGGATTCGTAAACAAGACTTTGGCGATCGGTCGCTAAACAAATGAACCCACTCATTATCAATCGTCGTCGCTGTTGTACTAATCTTGAAAGATTTGACTTTGAATTTTTCTACGATCTCATTTTTTTTTTCTTTTTTTGTTTGTTTGTTTGTTTGTTAAGTTTCCTCCTGCTTTCGCCTCTTCGTTCATTTATTTTATTCGTTTATTCGTTTATTTTTAATTTTTTTTTTTTTCTCACCTCTTTCTCATTTTTTTTTCGTTTAAATCTTTTTTTTTTGTTTTTTTTTTTTTATGTTTTGTTTTTAATCAGCTTAAACTACACGAGATTGCACATCGAGTGACAGAAAGCGGCAGTCAAGAAAGTATAACCCTGTATGACAGTGGATTAATTTTTTTTTTTAAATATATATATATATATATATATGTATATATATATAGTATTTTTTTTCCTATGTAATTAACACCGCGACACTTCGATAATTGAAGATTGGGCGCATCGAACAATCGAGAGTCAGGTTTTTACCCCCGAATTTTTTTTTTTTTTTTTTTATTTTTTAATCGTCATTGCGACTATCACGTCGTCGACCTCGCCGTCGTGAGTTTGAGGAAGCTTGAAATCGCCTCGAAAATTAAGAAAAAAACAAAATATATCCGTCTTTCACTATTCGGCGGTTTGTAGGAGATTTTTTTTAAATACTCAAATTTTTTTAAAAATCAATCAAATTAAAACGCTATTCGCACGCCCCTAATAAAAATTCATCAAAATGTTAGTTTTTTTTTTTTTTTTTTCGACTCCACAAAGATCCTTTATCATTTGAATCCATGAATTTATCAATCCAAAATCAATTGTCAATCCGAAAAAAAATGCGTCGAATTTGCGCATTTTTTTGAAAAAAAAAAAAAAAAAAAAAAAAAAAAATTTTAATCGATAAATATCCTCGATCAAACTCACGCGGACACGATCCTTCACCGAACGGATCACCAGTTTCAAATCTCCAACACTTTTTTTTTTTTTTTTCCATCGAATTTTCGTCATCAAATCGCTCGACGAAAACAGCGCGCGAAATCACGTCAGTAAAAATCCTCATTCGCAATTCTATTCGAGCATGTCTTTTTATTTTCTCGCATCAAACTCCGAGTAAAATCTATCGAAACCCTCCCGCGTGCCTCCGCACGCTTTATTATCCTTATTAATGGTCGCTATAAATTACCATTTTTTTTTACCAATTATCATTATTATTATTATTATTATTATTATTATTTTTAATATAATTATCATTAAGATTAATTACTTGAATATCTATACACGTAAAGGGTATGCGGTTCGGAGGATTACGCTCCATTTTTTTATTTCTATTTTTTTTTTCTGGCCCTTTTTCGAAATAGAGAACAGAGAATATTTTTTTTTCTTTTTTTTTTTTTCTTGTCTCTGCTCTCGCGGCGTTTTTCCTCACGTTCGACAAATCCTCTACACTCCCACACACTCTCTCTCTCTCTCTCTCTCTCTCTCTTTATCGCTCAATATCCCCCCCCACTTATCTCTCTCATTGTACGCAAAATACCAACTTTTTTGTTTGTCTTTTGTTTTTTTTTTGTTATTTTTTTTATTTATTTTTAAATTATTATTTATTTACTTTTTTTTTTATTATTATTAATTTTGTGCTAAAAAGTGCACGCGCTACACTGCAACATCGCTATTTAATTTTTCAGATATAGTTTTTCATTTTTCATTTTTTTTTTTTTTTTTTTTTTTTTTTTTTTTTTTTTTTTTTTTTTAATATAACATCGACGGTCTCGATTCGATAATTTCGATTTAAGGAGGTAGTCTCGCTGAGGGTTACTTCGCATAAGTTCGACAAAAATAATAGAAAAATTGCAAGTACCTCTTGATGGTATAAAAATCTGAAAAAAATGCATGCACACTAAAGGTACTGAGAAGATTAATTTTGCACAATAATAATTACAAAATGTTATTAACCTAATTGATGAAAAAAATAATTGCTTAACAAATTTGCCCGCAACCCAACTTTTTTTTTCGTGAAAATGATTCGTTTATTTTTCTGAATACGTATGAATTTTTTCAGATTTTTCAGTAATCGTTGATTTTTTTTTTTTTTTTTTTTTTTTTTTTTTTTTTTTTTTTTTTTTTTTTTCATGGAAAAATCAACGATTACTGAAAAATCTGAAAAAATTCATGGGTATTCAGAAAAATAAACGGATCTTTGTCACGAAAAAAAAAAAGTTGGGTTGCGGGTAAATTTGTTGAGCAATTATTTTTTTCATCAATTTGTTAATAACATTTTGTAATTATTATTATGCAAAATTAATCTTTTCAGTACCTTTGGTATGCATGAATTTTTTCAGATTTTTATACCATCAAGAAGTACTTGCAATTTTTCTATTATTTTTGTCGAACTTATGCGAAGTCAGCGCGCAGCGAGACTCCCTCCTTAAGGCTGCGCGCTCGCGCGGCTTTACCTTGATATTACGCGATTTTTTTTTTTTTTTAAATCCGTCGATATCGTCTCTATCTTATTTTCTTGATTTCTTCTTTTTTTTTTTTTTTTTTTTTTTTAATGGAGCATGAATTTTTTTTTTTGCGTCTGAAATTTTTGTTAAAATTAAGTCTCTACAGAGTATTCGTCGATGGTCGCTTAAAGTTGATTTAAAAAAAAGACAATCTTGTGTTTATTTTCGTACAAGCGACAATAGCGGGCTAGTGAATATTATTGCGATTTTTTTAGATTTTGTTTGTTTGTTTGTTTTTACATTAGAATTCGTACGCGTGCTTTTGAGTGTCACGCAATCACAAAAAAAAAAAAAAAAAAAAAAAAAAAAAAAAAAAAAAAAAAAAAAAAAAAAACTCGTTAAACATCGCATATATTTATATATATGATATACATATAAATATATATATATATAAGTTTTTTTTTTATAATATATTTACACGAAAATCGTATATATATATAAGCATACACATAGATATATGTGTGTTTTTTTTTTTTGTGAGTTCGAACGCGCTGCTCTGCAATCGCGGAGATTTTCATTGAGGCGATAAAACAAAACAATATCGTCGAATCGGTCGATCGATTCTTTATAATTTTTTTTTTTTTTTTTTTTTTTTTTTTTAACACATAAAAATTCGCTCTACTCGCGAAATTTGGCTCCGCAGAATTGTAGGGCTGATTCACTCCGTCGGTAAAACAGAAACCTGTAATGGGGAAATTTCCGTTTCTTTTTTTTTTTTTTTTTTTACGTTTTCAGACAATTCGGTCGAGAATCGGCAAACGCGATTCCGTGTCGGCTTTTCGCAAAAGATGGGAACATTTTTTTTTTTTTTTTTTTGAGAATTGTAGTTGTTTTTCGTAATTAATTTTTTTTTTTTTTTGGAAATCATATTTGTTTTTTGTTAATGAGATTTGGTACAATTCCAGAACCGTTATCGAGTAAAGAAAGCCGCGGGTCGCAAAAAAATGGCCCCAAACTGCTTTACCGACCGCGATAAAGCAACGAACTTTAATGTACTTGAAATAATTAGTTAATTAAATAACAAATTAATTTGTTTATTAAAATTTACTTCTTAATGGAAATTTTCGTGAGATCGTGAAGAAATAAAAAAATTGAAATAAAAAATAATTCTAGCGTATCGAATCGCGGAATTGTTTCACTTAGATCTCGATCTTTGAGGTGAAAAAATCAAATAAAAAAATGAAAAATGTTTATAATGACACGATTACCGAATACATTATTTGTGCCGCGATTAATGCATCGCATGTCAATTTCAGTGCCTCGCGATATGTCAAAAATCTGCAGAAAAAAAAAATCAGAAGCGTTGATTTTGAACAATAATGCCAACAATTTATTACCAGTAATTTTTTACTTTGCCAGTAATTCGTTGAAACGTTTTTTTTTAGCAATTTGTTAACAACTTCTTGACATTTATTATTATCCAAAATCAATATTTTTGGCACTCTTTGATAGTTGATTTTTTCAGATTTTCGTATCAACAGAGAGCTTTGAAATTGTCACTTTTGGCCGAAACATTTGCGTGCGAAGCGTCCTTGATTTTTTCTTTTTTTTTTCGATTGCCCCCGAACAATAATTTGTTTGCAACAAACAAAACGCACGAATTACCAATAACAACGAGCGCCATCGCAGCTATTCGCGAACGTCCTCGATCGTCGGCGTGCAAAACACGCACAAGTATTTCGAGGACCCGCCGGGTTTTCCGAAAGGAGGGTAAGCAATTTTTTATATATTTTTTTTGCCGACATTTATAATTTTTTGTTTTCACGATTATATTTTTTGTATATATATTTTTTTATTCGCACAGAGTCCTCGTAATATGCGGCGACGGCGAGGACGAGCGGAACTGGCGAGCGTGCGCTCGTTGTCCTCGAATCGTGACTCGCGACTCGTCAGCGTTATTTTATGACAATAATTATTTATAATAATAATATTAATAATAATAATAATAATAATAGTAATAATAATGAATAATATTAACGACAACATAACAACAATCATCGACAATGGTCACTAACATTTTTTCGTTTGTTTTTTAACTACACTCGATGAGTCCTGTACAAATTCGAATTGCATCACGTTATGCGCTGACGAGGCTTCGGCGAATTTTCGAAACTTTTTTTTCTCGTTTTTTTTTTTACACGAATACGAAAAATCGGTCCGTGGAAATTGCAGCTTTACTTTTCGGTAAAGTTATCATAATTTTTTGTTATTGGTAAATTAAATAGATTTTTTTAATTTATAAATTAAATAGTTCCGAAAGCGATTTTCATTTTTCACAATTTCTGTTTGCTTTTTATCGAATTGCGTTCGAAAAAATTCGCTCGAAGCCAAATCGATAAATCGTTAATCGTAAGCGTCGATTCATTCATTTTTTTTTTTTTTTTTTTTTGTTAATTCTAATTTATTTTTAATCCCGACGAATGTAACAGCGCAAACTGGCGTCGTACGGTCATGGCCCGAACAACAGATAAATACATGATTCGGCAAAAAAAAAAAAAAAAAACGAAAAAAAAAGAATTGAAAAATCGCCGTGGGTCAATTATTAAAAATCTTGATTTATTTATCTTCTTTTTTTAAAATTTATTTCCGTTTGTTCGTTCTTTGGGTATATCGCGCACGAGGGCGTGAGCGGGGCGTGGGCGATCGCGAGTTACCAGCGAGACGATCAAAATATGCTCTCGATCTTTCTCTCCCTTCGTGCTTTTAATAGGGATGTGCGAATGTACAAAATTTTTTATAATTCACCATGAATCGAATACGAATAATTCACGATTTAAATATTCGAAACATTAGAATAATCCAAAATATCGGAATAATTTGAATAATTCAATATATTCGAATGATTTTAATATTCTACATATTAGAATTAGGTAAATGAATTGTTTCCATAATTAGAAATATTAATTTGAGACCACAATGGTTATTATAAATAATGCGATAAACAATGCGAATTGATTTACAACTGAAATTGTTGTATACGTTTAAGCTTTGAAAAAAGGGAATAACTTGCAACCGAGCGTAAGTTCTTCGGCTTCGTAGTAATAAAAATTCTTCATTCAACGAATACAATTTATGCGCTCAGTATCATTGCAAGCGGAATTTCATCATTAGAATATGCGATTCATCAAAATTATTCGCAATATTCGAATTTTTTGTAATATTAACGAATATTCGTGTTATTCGAATCGTTTTAAATTATTCACAAATATTCGAATTGTTTTGAATTATTCAAACTTTTGAATATTCAATTCAAATTTTGAAGCGAATCTCAATTATTCAATTCAAACGCTATTCGCACACCCCTAGCTTTTATGTTTATTTATTTATTATATTTTTCGTTAAGTTTTGTTTTCTCTATTTTTGTCCTGATTTTTATTTTTGAGTTCGACGAAGAGAGGAGTTTCGATGCAAGAGTACACACACACACACACGCACGCAGACACGCATACAGAGAGACACGGACGCGAGAGCGGTCCGTGAAAAAATCGGCGAGTCGCCCGATTTTTGTTTTTCTTTTTTTGTATTTTTTTTTTGTATTTTTTTTTTTTTTTAGGAGGACACAAGGGGCGAGAGTCCACCCTATCACAATCTTTCGCCGACGTGAAAGCCGGCAGCTGGGTCGGGCGCGCACGCGGGGGAGCCCCGGATGAATTTTTTTTTTTTCCTTCCATCGTCGTCGTCGAAGTTTTGTCTCGGACGGGCGACGATTGCCAACGTGGTCTCCGCAAGGCGTCCCGGTCGGGAATATCGCGATCGTCGTTGCTCGAAAGGCTTCTCTCGAGGGATTTGTGAGAAGTTTTTATTTTTTTTTTTTTGAATCATTTTTTTTTTTTTCAAATTTTATTTTATTAAAAAAAAAAGAGATTTTTTTTTCTTCGTCAACGCGACCGAGTCGGAGGCTCGTCGGACGAACGGCGACGCGGGACGAGCGACGACCCGACCAACAAACCCGCACTACACTCTAGCACCTCTACACATTGCGATTGTCATGGCCTATGGAACCTGCGACGGAGAATGGACAGAAAAAAAAAGAACACGTAAGTTAGTCATTCATAAAGGGAAAATTCAACTCGCGCCAGCTCCGCATTTTTTTTTTCTTTTTAACTTCGAAATCGCAAATAGCTGAATTGGTTTTTTCTTCGTCGAAATTGAAAATCTCTAAATTGTTTTGTTGTTCTTCGAAATTGAAAATCTCTGAATTGTTTTGTTGTTCTTCGAAATTGAAAATCTCTGAATTGTTTTGTTGTTCTTCGAAATTGAAAATCTCTGAATTGTATTTTATTTATTTATTTTTTAATCGAACATCACGGAATTGTAGTTTTTAGTAATTTTTTTTTTTTATATCGATTTCGTTATGCGGAGTGGAGGAGAGTCGATATTTTAGGGATATTGTGTTGAATTGTACCGGGTAAGGTGTCGACTGTCTTCGTGAACCGCCATCTCCGAGCTTTTGAACTCGTTCAGTTCCTTTCTTATGGCTGCCTTGTCCTTGGGCGTGAGACGCGTCCACGGCTTGTCCGCTCGTCTGTCGTAGTCGTGCGCCTGTGTCACCTCTATATAGTCGTTGAACCTTATTATCTGCGAAAATGTCATTAATTAATGCCTAAATAAACAATTGAGTAAGCAAGTAAATAAAGGAGTAACCGATCAAGTAAGCGAGTAAGTGAGTGAGTCAATGAGTCAAAGTAAGTGAATCAATAAAAAAAAAAAATTACAGTATTGTTCTGAATACGCAATGCTCGGAAGTTGGTAATTTCATTCTTAATTTTTTGTTCACCTTCTTCTCTTTGAGTTCCTCGACCGTCGGTCGAAAGCTTAGCTTTCGCAGAAGATAACGTTTCTTCTCTTCCTTCTGCTTCTTCTCCTCCGCCGGACTTTGCTCTGCAAAGGAAGGACACAAGAGATCGTCAATAAATATATATAAAATATATAAATGCATTATTTTTAATTGTTTCATTTTTTTTTGTTTTTTTTTTTTAATTTAACTTACTCTTTAATATATTACGTTCCTCGAGCTCCTCCTGCGTCGGTCGCATGCTCAGCCGCCTGTGACACAAAGAGTTCGTTACCGTTTATGCTGCAACGGACCTCTATTTTCATTGTCCTTGCATCGGCTCGTTGATAAAAAAAAATTGACGAAAATTTAATTTAAAAAAAAAATGAAATTTATGATTTCATTCCAAAATGAAATTTACAATGTCATTGTGAAAATTAAACTTACAATTTCATTTCAAGAGATAATTTGTAGTAAGTGCAATTGCAATTGGACGATGTTCAGTAAATTTCTTTTCGCGCCCAGCTTTTTCGCGCAGGCGACAAAAGGGCCAAGAGCCGAAAAAAATAAATAAAAAAAAAAAAATTGGTGAAAACATTCGAGAAAAAGAAAATCCGCCTCGATTATTGTTGCAGCTCCTCGGCGGTCGACGAACGGCGCTGTTTATTCACGACGCTCTGTTTACCTGATGAGTCGCGCACCAATCGCCTCTTTCGACTCTTGCCTCTCATTGTCGGACTGTATTTGGAGAATGTTTCGATTTATCAGCTCCTGCCGGTCGGGCCTGAGTGCGAGCTTCAACGAGAGCGACTCCTTTCGCGCTATCTTCGCTGCGAGCCGGCCTGTCGAACAAATATCTTACATTAATCCATAATAATCGCATTCCATCGGTTTTAATTAAAAACACAAAAAAAAAATAAAGATAAAAAAAGACATAACAAACAGTTTCAGTTCTTTTTTTTTTCTTTTCACACGTCGAACAAGATTGAATTCTCATGCATTTTTTTTTTTTTTTTTTTTTCTAACCCTCGGGAATCGTCGGGCGAACGGCGCTTCGTCGGATGAACGGAAATCGATCGATCGGCTCGATCGTTGCGCGAGCGAACGACAGGGTCGACACCATCCAGATCGACAGCATTCTCTCATGTCCGATCGATCCGTTAGTGCGAAAAAATGTTATTAAAAAAAAAAACTTCGATTTTTTTTAAATTAAAAAAAAAACACAATTTCATGGATTTTTTTTTATTAATTAAAAAATACCAATTTCTTCGATTTTTCTTTATCAAAGAAAAACCAATTTCTTCGATTTTTAAAAATAAAAATAAAATGTCTTCGAACTTTGTTTTATATATATATATATATATATTCAAAAAAAAAAAAAAAAAATTCGATTGTCGGATCAATGAATGCGCTTCGGTCAGCGCTGAGAATCGCACTGAGTTGCTCGAATATCTTTGGTTTCTCTTGGGTCTTCTTTTATTGGATGAAATTTTTTTTTAGTTATTTTTTTTATTAAAAGAATTTTTATTTTTTTTGGTCTTTTTTATCGATGAAAAATAAGGTTTTTTTATCAATGAAAAAACTTGATTCGACAGAGATGCGCCGAGAGATCGGAGAAGCGCTTCGGACAGCGCTGAGAAACGCACTGAATCGCTCGCCAGCTATCTTCGATGTATTAATATAAACTTCAAGGTGTTTGCGGGAGAGAAGCAGCGGGGATGAAGAGCGAAGAAGCGAGAGCGCTGCGTCGAGTCACGGCTCTTCGGGAACGGTGTGGGCGACGCTAGAGTACACGAAGAAAATTCTACGAGTTGTATAATTAGTAATAGGCTTCCGCGAAGGTTGCGATGCCTCCCGAGCTCTCGACGGAGGTGCGGTGAGGGCGCGAATTCCACGCGACATTCCTCGCGAGGCTGCTCGAGGCGGCGATTTCTACCTTACCGATCGATCGATTCCCGAGGATTTTTTTTTTTTTTTTTTTTTTTTTTTTTTTTTTTTTTTTTTTTGAGGGGGCAAAAATCCACTGAGAAAAAATCGTGCACGTTCTAGTGTAGAGTACACTTCCATCGCGCTGCGTCTACGCTTTTCATTTTTTTTTTTTTTTTTTTTTTTTTTTTTTTTTTTTTTTTTTTTTTTTTTTTAATACTGTTTGTTTAGAATGACAAGAATGCTGTGCAGAAATTCAAAGACGAATTCGTTTGATATTTATAAAAAGTTTTTTTTAAATTTTCTATCTTGTATCTTGGATCTTGGATCTTGGATCTTTGATCTTTGGTCTCTGATCTTTGATCTTTGATCTTTGATCTTGGATCTTGGATCTTGGATCTTGGATCTTGGATCTTGGATCTTGGATCTTGGATCTTGGATCTTGGATCTTGGATCTTGGATCTTGGATCTTGGATCTTGGATCTTGGATCTTGGATCTTGGATCTTGGATCTTGGATCTTGGATCTTGGATCTTTGGTCTCTGATCTTTGATTTTTGATCTTGGATCTTGGATCTTGGATCTTGGATCTTGGATCTTGGATCTTGGATCTTGGATCTTGGATCTTGGATCTTGGATCTTGGATCTTGGATCTTGGATCTTGGATCTTGGATCTTGGATCTTGGATCTTGGATCTTGGATCTTGGATCTTGGATCTTGGATCTTGGATCTTGGATCTTGGATCTTGGATCTTGGATCTTGGATCTTGGATCTTGGATCTTGGATCTTGGATCTTGGATCTTGGATCTTGGATCTTGGATCTTGGATCTTGGATCTTGGATCTTGGATCTTGAGTTTTGAGTTTTTAATTTATTTTTCGGTGCTTCTCGAAAGTTGGGAAAAATAAATGGATTTCATTGAATTTCGATTGGCGTCGCAGATTTTTTTTTCGAATCGTAACGGTCGCGTTTCGAGCAGCGTCTTTGCCGATTTTTTGCCCGCGAAAATTGCGGTCCTGAGATAACGCACGACGCACAGGGAAGCGTACTCTACATCAGAGCGTGCTATCTTGAATTACCTACCTACAATGTTATTTTTTCTCAGTTTGATCGATTCAAAATGAAAAATCAACTCACTCTCCTCGTCGTCGTAATCGTCCCTGTAGAGAACCTGACCGTCGCCGGAATCGTCGGAATCCTCGCGTATTACGTACGGTCGAGCGTTTTCCTTGTTCTCCGGAGTGCACGGAAGCGCAAGGCCGAAACGCACCGGTCGACTACTGAAAATTAAATTTTGAACGATAAGCGAAATGTAATTGTCGGTTAACCCGACGATTTTTTTTTTTTTTTTTTTCGGTTTCAATGACGCGACGGATTGAGGGACCAGTGAACCAATGTGTTCCGACATGAGGAGATGAGTAATTTATTTTCTCATTTAAAAAATTTTTTTTTTGATTTTTTTTTTTATCAAAGATTTTTCTACGATTCCGGTAATTTGCTCTGCGAAATGTCGCAGGAGCGAATAATCTGTTAAATGTATAAGATTCCAGGGTGTCACCGAAAATGCTTGGCATATTTATCGAGCACATTTTTCTTTCGTTTGGCAGAAAATACGGTTTTAATAGATTTCAGTAAATTGCGGTCCGTTTCAGTCAACTTTGATTTTCAGTGAATTCCAGTCAATTTAAATAAATTCTAATAAATTTTAGTCAACTTTAGACAATTTAAATGAATTTTAATCAATTTTAATCATTTTTAGTTAATTGTAGTTCATTATTAATCAAATTTAATAATCTTCAGTCAATTTCAGTTACATTTAGTCTATTTCATAAAATTTCTTTCTAAAAAATAATTGTTTTACAGTTGCAAAATTACAATTTCCTTGCAAACTAAAAAAAAAAAACCGGATTTGCTCATCTCCGCTCGATTGCATATACGCAGAGCTGATTTCGTATGGAATGTTTATCCAGCTCCGTATTTATGCATGTTAATGTCAATGCCCATGACGTAATTATGACATTCCCTAAAGTGGGTTGTTTTATTTCGCCCATGCTTAAAATCGCTACAAACAGTGAAAAAAAACACAGAGAGAGAGAGAGAAAGAGAGAAAGAGAAAAAAGTCACGCTTTAGCCACAACATTTTTGGTTCTCCAGATTTCAACGCCATCGGCGATTCAAGCTCACAAATTCAATAACGCCACAGGACATTTTTTTTTTTTTTTAGTAACAAATAAAAGAAAAATATTTCATTCGGCATGCTTAAAAATTATTTACAAGACCGACAGGTCGAATTTACCATATTCTCATCCTAGGCCTCAACGGCGGCCTTCTGTTAAGCGTAAGAAAAGAAAAACAAAAATAACGATGCTTTACTAGTGATCGAACGTGTGAGGGTCGATAATGATTTCGAAGACATATAAAAAAGGGGTGGAAGAAAAAAAGAGCCACGGGGAGCTGCGAAGAGAAAAATATCGAGTCCTCTAATACTTTTTAAATTTTATTTTCTTCTTTTTTTTATCTTCAACTCGAAACCAAAGAGACGAATTTAAATTATCCTCGACACTCGACTTTTGTTCTTTTCATTTTCGTTGCACAATTTTTTTATTTTATTTTCTTTATTTTTTTCATCAACTCGAATCCAAAGTGACGAATTTAAATTATTCTCGAGACTCGACCTTTGATCTTTTCATTTTCATTGCACAATTTTTTTATTTTATTTTCGTTTTTTTTTTCATCAACTCGAATCCAAAGTGACGAATTTAAATCGTCCTCGAGCGTCGACGTTTGTTCCTTTCATTTTCATTGCTCAATTTTTGTATTTAATTTTCTCTCCTTTCAATTTTTTTTTCCAGCCCTTAAAAGTCGAGAGCCATCGGTCCGGACAAACGTGAGAGGAGAGGCTGTAGGAATAGTTAATCAAACGGGCGACGAAGCGACGAGGGCGACTCTCTCGGTCGGAATATCGACGAGGGAAAGTCCAAGGACTCGAGAGCTTCCGTTCTCCTCGTCCGTCCCTCTCGGAGGTCGAGGACGAATTTCCCACGATTTCCCGCTCTCACGATAAGGGACGAACCAGAGAAAAAAAAATGGTCCTTGATCCTTACTTGAAGGAGGCGTGAAGCTCCTGGCGCAGAGTGAGCGGCCTGTTCTCCTGGGTCGGAGTGTTCTGGGGCGTGCCCGGAGCACTTCCGGACTCCTTTTTTTTCAGGGCGCTCTTGAGCGGCATCGCGTGAAACCGCGGCTCCTTCGCCGGGATCTGCTCGACCCGGGAGGTGTCGATGTTCGGGTCGGCCTGCGAGAACCTCAAGACCCGCAAACTCTCCTCCTCCTCCTCCACGTCGATCTCCTCGTCGTCTGCAATATTTTTTAAAAAATATTTTTAAAATTGTTCTATTCGTATAATAAAATTATATTTATGTTATATATAATAGATATGATAAATAATAAATATAGTAAAATCTATATTTATAGTATTATTTTATAATATTTTATAATATTTATGTTCAAAGATTTTTCTTTTTTTTTTCAAGTATTAAAGTCAAATATTAAAAAAAGACTGACCATCCTCGTCGCAGTCCCAGACAGGCATGGCGTTTTGCTGCATCTGCTGCTGCTGCATCTGTTGCTGCTGTCGTTGCCTGGCGAGTAGGGTGGGACTCGGCGAACTGAACATGGGAGGTGGTGGAATAGGTCCGATCTCGCTGAGCGGTATCGGGGGTTCCGGAAGTTCCGAGAGCATCAGGGTGTTGTTGTGCGGCGGCAAAGGAGTCATGTATCTCTCGATGGCCTGTTGCTCCTCGGCCGTTGGCTGGAGACCACCTTTCTCTGCTGAAACCAACGATTCTTTTAATATTTCATACTTGATTCCCGATACCTGGTACCTGGTACTAATACCTAATACCTAATGCCTGACACCAGGTACCTGATACTGATACCTGGTACCAGGTACCTGATACTGATATCTGGTACCAAGTACCTGATACTGATATCTGGTACCTGATACTGATACCTGGTACCTGATACTGATACCTGGTACCTGATACTGATACCTGGTACCTGATACTGATACCTGGTACCTGATACTGATACCTGGTACCTGGTACCTGATACTGATACCTGGTACCTGGTACCTGATACTGATACCTGGTACCTGATACTGATACCTGGTACCTGGTACCTGACACTGATACCTGGTACCTGATACTGATACCTGGTACCTGGTACCTGGTACTAATACCTAACACCGAATGCATAATACCAGGTACCTGATACTGATACCTGATACTGATACCTGGTACCTGGTACCGGATATTTGATACCTGATATTTGATACCTGATATTTGATACCTGATATTTGATACCTGATATTTGATACCTGATATTTGATACCTGATATTTGATACCTGATATTAGATACCTGATATTTGATACCTGATATTTGATACCTGATATTTGATACCTGATATTTGATACCTGATATTTGATACCTGATATTTGATACCTGATATTTGATACCTGATATTTGATACCTGATATTTGATACCTGATACCTGATACCTGATACCTGGTACCCTGGTACCTGGTCCTGATACCTGATACCTGATACCTGGTACCCTGGTACCTGGTCCTGATACCTGATACCTGGTACCCTGGTACCTGGTACCTGATACCTGGTACTTGATACCTGGTACTTGGTACCTGGTACCTGATATTTGATACCTGATATTTGATATTTGATATTTGATATTTGACATTTGGCGTACCGAACATCATCATCCGCCTGGTGATCATCCTGGAGGCGTCGAGGGTGTTCGGCCTATTGGGTTTTTGTTGATCCCCGGACTGCGTAGGACCACCGCCGGAGCCCTGGTTTCCGGTGGTCCCCGAACCCACGTTTCCTCCGCCCGCCGATTCACTGCTCCCCGATAACGTTCCATTACCGCTCTGCTGCTGATCAGTCTTTTCCTTCTTCGGCTCTGTTAAGAAAAAAAAACAAAACAATAATAATAAGATATTATAATATATGATTAATCTCGCGACTAAATATTGTATTTCAATTCATACGAAAATTCAAAGAATTCACGCGCATTTCCCGCATGACAACACGTCCGGTCAAAAACAGATTCTCCAATTACTATATTCTAACATTTTCAGAATCGTAAACACTGAGCAGAATATGTATCGCGGTCACGAATTGTCGAGGTGAAATTGACAAGTGACAGCTTGAGAAAGATAAAACTCTCAGTAATAGTCGAGCAGCCCGGAAGTCACCGATGACCTTGAGACTGAATAACATTTGCAATAACATTCGCAATTACATTTGGAATTACATTTGGAATTACTTGCAATTACACTTGCAATTACACTTGCAATTACACTTGCAATTACACTTGCAATTACACTTGCAATTATACTTGCAATTACACTTGCAACTTCATTTTCAACTGCATCTGCAACTCCATCTGCAACTCCATCTGCAACGTCATCGGCAACTTCATCTGCAACTTCATTTGCAATTTCATTTGCAATTTCATTTGCAATTTCATTTGCAACTTCACCTGCAACTTTATTTGTAACTTCATTTGCAACTCCATTTGCAACTTCATTTGCAGCTTCATTTGTGGCTTCATTTGCAACTTCATTCGCAACTTCATTTGCAACTTCATTTGCAACTTCATTTGCAACTTCATTTGCAACTTCATTTGCAACTTCATTTGCAATTACTTTAATCCAAATGATTTTTTGTCTCTACCCTCTTCTATCTTTCATTTTCTTATTTTCATTTTCTTCAATCCCTTGGGTTACAAGTTCCGCCAAACTTGTTGCGCCTTTGATGCGCCGCCTCTTAGGATTACCGCCCGAAATCACCGAATGGGATTCCTCTGACGACGAAAAGCGGCGAGCATCGGCGGCAGATTGCAAAAATCTCGAACATCGGATATCGATAATTGTCATCTCGCGCCTTAATTATCGACATTCGTTGATTAACCATTCTCCGTTTACTCCAAGCGTCCTTCCGCCCGCCACCCGCCGAACGCGATCCGTGCCTCGGAAGGAAATTTACGGATATTCAATGTTTGCCCAGGCACCATTAGCCCCTCGCCCGGGGAAGAGGGGGGGGGGGGGGGGAGGCTAGCCTTGGAACGGTGCCAATGAAATTCCAACTGTGCTAGCGGCAGGCATGCATGCATGCTGCTCGGCGTGGGAGTGAAGAAAAAAAAAAGAAGAAGAAGAAGTCAAACCTAACGTAAAAGTAGCCAAATCGAAAGAAACAATAAATATATATATATATATATATATATATATATATATATATATATATATATGTTTTCTTTTCATTTTTTTTTTTAATCCTCTACTTCTCGTCCCAGAAATTGCATTCCTCCGTCGAGCGCCTGCGAGGCGTCGAACGATTGAGCGGAGATTCCCCGTTAGGTTCACACGTCCGAGTGACAAAAGTTGCCAAATCGAAGGAGAGAAATTTGTTTATTTATTAAAGGGCAGAAAGTGGTGGTGTGCGAATTGAGTTTTTATCGCATCGAATTGAATATTGAAAAATTTGAGTAATTTAAAGAATTCGAATAATACGATCATTCATGTGTGTGTGTATGTATATATATATATATATATATATTAGGGTGTTTCTCACAAAGGACATTTTTTTTTTTTTTTTTAATGTTGGTCCCACCCTTTTAAAGTATAGAATTTTTAAAAATTTTTAAAAATTAAAATATGCAAAAATTGAACCTCGCGAAAAGCGGTTCCTAGCAAAAAAAAAAATCCCAAGTGGTGCAGCATTCGACGTTTGTACCCAAAAAAATGCGCCACCTTTTGAACGCGATTGTCAACGACCACCTTTCGGGAGGTGTTTTTTTTAGATGAAAATATATACTTTTGGAGGGTGGGAAGAATTTTTTTTCAACAAACTCAACGTACCGGACATTTTTAGTTTTCTTTATACGAATTAAAAAATCGAAATCTTTTGTGTTTATTTAAAAAAAAAAAAAGGCAAAAAGTTAACCTTCCACACCGTAGAACTACATTTTTTTTATCGATGAAAAAATCCAGCGAAAGGCAGTCGCTGACAATTGAGTTTGAGAGGTGCCGCATTTTTGGGTACAAACGTCGAATGCGGCACCCTCTTAGGATTTTTTTCTAGGCCACCGCCTTTCGCAAGGTTCAATTTGATATTGAAATCTGTAGTTTAAGAAGATAGGAGGAAAATTAAAAAAAAAAAAAAATTGACACACCCTAATATATATTCATGTGTGTGTGTGTGTGTGTGTGTGTGGTGTGTGTGTGTGTGTGTGTGTGTCGGAGCTGGGCGGTACTTTAAGTGCGTATACTGAGTACTAAGGCCAAAGTACTCGTACAATTTTTTTTTTTTTGAATCCATGTGCAAACTACTTTGCACGTCTTTTGTAACGTAAAAAAAATTTCTGTCTCATAAGATTATTTTATTCCCAACCCAATATTCTCCATTTAAATCCCAAAGATACGATTTTTTTGGGCATAAAATCGAGATTTTCAATCGAGATTGGGAGCCGAGATATCGACGTTTGAAAATCATGAAAATCGACAGTTTTTCAAAAGTTGCTCCAAAATTGAAAAATCGTTGTTCACTCGATTTTTTTTTGTCCCAAGGCTATATTCGACGTATTTTTTCCCGCTGAACACGAATATAACAATTATTTTACTCCCAGCCCAATATTTTCCATTTAAATCCCAAAAATACGATTTTTTATGCGAAAAATCGAGATTTTCAATCTCTCACTGTAATTTAGTCCCAAAAAGGCCAGCGGATTCGTGTTCGGCGGCAAAAAATAAGTCGTAATACGTGGCAGTTAATTTTTAAAAAAGAAAAAAAAAATCCGTCAAAAAATTCCAAAGCTACCCCTTTAGAGTCAATTTTTTGGATTTTTCAGCGTCCTGAAACTGCCCGCTAAAACGCTTTTGGAACTTCGGACAAGAGCCTATATTGTGTATTTTTTCCCGCAGAAGACGACGAGCACCTCGGATTTTCCCTAGCTCCATTGGGAGCCGAGATATCGACGTTTGAAAATCATGAAAATCAACAGTTTTTCAAAAGTTGCTCCAAAATTGAAAAATCGTTGTTCACTCAATTTTTTTTTGTTTCAAGGCTATATTCGACGTACTTTTTCCCGCCGATCATGAATATAACAATTATTTTACTCCAAGTCCAATATTTTCCATTTTGATCCCAAAAATACGATTTTTCGAGCATAAAATCGAGATTTTCAATGTCTCACTGTACTTTAGTCCCAAAAAGGCCAGCGGATTCGTGTTCAGCGGCAAAAAATACGTCGAAATACGTGACAGTTCATTTTCAAAAAAGAAAAAAAAAATTCGTCAAAAAATTCCAAAGCTACCCCTTTAGAGTCAATTTTTTGGATTTTTCAGCGTCCTGAAACTGCCCGCTAAAACGCTTTTGGAACTTCGGACAAGAGCCTATCTTGTGTATTTTTTCCCGCAGAACACGACGAGCACCTCGGATTTTCCCTAGCTCCATTGCGAGTCGAGATATCGACGTTTGAAAATCATGAAAATCGACAGTTTTTCAAAAGTTGCTCCAAAATTGAAAAATCGTTGTTCACTCAATTTTTTTTTTGTTTCAAGGCAATATTCGACGTATTTTTTCCCGCTGAGCACGAATATAACAATTGTTTTACTCCCAGACCAATATTTTCCATTTAAATCCCAAAAATACGATTTTTCGAGCATAAAATCGAGACCTTTCTCACTTTCGGCCACTCTACTAGATCCATATTATTATCCCAGTCCCAGATTCAGTTGTTATACATCCAGTCGATTAGTCTGTTACCGAGGATCGGAAACGAAGAATTTTAACGTTTCGAAAAAATTTTGGCCCTCTACAGGACCCCGTCTGATTTGAAAATTCTTCTCCAAATTTCGTACTCGTGCAACTCCGTGTCTTCCGATAAAAAAATAAAAAGTACATTGTATTTTATAAAAGTACCCTAAGTACGGACATTACTTTGTACTTGGTACTCAGTACTTTAAGTACTTTTCGGTACTTTGCCAAGCTTTCATATATAGGTGTATTAAATGTCCTCATTCACGTCAGTATATAAAAGGTCTTCATTGTAGCCAGTTCATAGAAATAATGGAATATAATAGGTAGGAACCTATATATATATATATATATATATATATATAACTAAAAAAATTGTATATGGTTAATAATAGGTCCTAGCATCCATTCCAATCAATGTATATCAGAGCTGGGCAAGATACTCGAAAGTACTTAAAATACAAAATACAAAATACTGCGAGTATTTAAAATATAAAATACTTTTTGTATTTTAAATACATTTATAAGTACTTTTTTAAATACTTGCCCATCATCCATCCCGTCCAGCCTAAGCGTACAGCCAAGAAAACCAAAAGTATTTTGTATTTTGTATTTTGAAATGTACTTAAAATATGTATTCTAAATACTTAAAATACATCAAGTATTTAAAATACTGCCCAGCTCTGATGTATATTACATATAGTGGGAGTCCTCAAATTATACCCTACGCATATATATATATATGTGTGTGTGTGTGGATCATATATATATATATATATATATATATATATATATATATATATATATATATATATAGTGAGTGGTAGAATTTTATTGGGTGACGAAGCTCGAGCGGCACGCGCCTCCGACTTAGTATTTCCGCAGTGGTAGGACGTCCCTGACCGATATGTCAATTTTATACCCCGAACGACTCCGTACGTGTATGTAACTCGCGTCCATGACCGCGAAAGCGTCACGATGAGAAAGAAAATAATAATAACAATAATAATAATAATAATAATAATAATAATAATAATAATAATAATAATAATTGGGTAGATCAATTATTGGGCGCGATTGATTTATGATTATCGATCGTAGAGAAGTAATCGAGCAACTCCAGTGGGCATTTTACTAGGAGCTGTTTTTTTTTATACCAGAATGTGTCTAAGACAACTTATAAAAAAAAAAAAAAAAAAAAAAAACAACAATAATAATTAGAGACGAATTATTGAGGGTGATTGAATTTACTGTTGGGCATTCGTGAAAAGTCATCGAGAAAATCTTAAGGGGACTTTTTTTTTTTGAATGCCAAAAATGTCTATAATTCCTATAATGTCTAAATGCAACTTTTCGGCGAATCGGCGCCGGGCGCCGATTCCTTTGGGATAGCCGTTGCAGAGGGAGGGGGGGGTGGCGAGAAGGCGGGGATACAAACGTGACTCAAGGCGCCGGAATGAATTTACCGATCTTCCAACAGATTTATTTATAGATGTAAATAAGAGATATTCGGGTCAGAGATTGGCGAGCTCTCGAGGGATGTGACTCCGAGGCATTATTGCTATCCCGTTTGTCCCGTGACTCGGGGAGAACGAAATTATCATCGAGTGACTGACAGACCGGGCGAGCGATTTTTTTTTTTTTTTTTACGTCTAAAAAGGGTTACTTCGTGAGATTGGCGAAAAAAAAAAAAATTGCGGCATCGCGTCAAGGGCGGAAAACTGAGAAAACTTTCCCCTTGAAAGATTTTTCTAAAATGCGCGGTTCTCGAGTTACGAGCGATCGAAGTTTCGGCCAATGAGGAGCGCCCGGCAGATGGCGCGGCGGGCGTCGGAGCGAGCCCATTGGCCGATAGCTTCGGTCGCTCGTAGCTCGAGAACCGTCCGTCTTAGAGAAAAACTGCGAGGGAAAAATTTTCTCATTTTTCGATCCTCTACACAGCTCCGCTGATATTTTTACAAAATTTTTCAACCCTGAAAAATAATCAATGCGGAAAACGAGAAGATCAACCATCGGAACATCGCACCGTGCCTGATCTGAAAAAGATTTGTACGTTCAACATTCATTGTCCAAAAAAAAGTCTGCAACATTTGTTTTATTTGTTAACTTAATTGTCTTCTTTTTTTGTCATCGAGCCATATTTACATAGAAAAAAGTTGTAAAATTAGAAAAAGAAACAAACACACAATACCGACAGCTGCCAAAGTAGCAAGGTCAGTGAAAGCGAACAAATTTTGTCCAAGGCTACGACCGCTAAAATGGTCGATCTTCGATCGTTGAACTCGAACAAAGCAAAATAGATCCACTCTCTTGACTTCCCTGTGCATTCCCATCGAATATTTCAAGTATGTCAAGTATGTCAAGTACGTCAAGTACGTCAAGTACGTCAAGTATATCAAGTATATCAAGTACGTCAAGTATATCAAGTACGTCAAGTATATCAAGTACGTCAAGTATATCAAGTACGTCAAGTATATCAAGTACGTCAAGTATATCAGGTACGTCAAGTATATCAGGTACGTCAAGTATATCAGGTACGTCAAGTATATCAAGTACGTCAAGTATATCAAGTACGTCAAGTATATCAAGTATATCAAGTATATCAAGTACGTCAAGTATATCAAGTACGTCAAGTATATCAAGTACGTCAAGTATATCAAGTACGTCAAGTATATCAAGTACGTCAAGTATATCAAGTACGTCAAGTATATCAAGTACGTCAAGTATATCAAGTACGTCCAGTATATCAAGTACGTCAAGTACGTCGAGTATATCAAGTACGTCGAGTATATCAAGTACGTCGAGTATATCGAGTATATCGAGTATATCGAGTATATCGAGTATATCGAGTATATCGAGTATATCGAGTATATCGAGTATATCGAGTATATCGAGTATATCGAGTATATCGAGTATATCGAGTATATCGAGTATATCGAGTATATCGAGTATATCGAGTATATCGAGTATATCGAGTATATCGAGTATATCGAGTATATCGAGTATATCGAGTATATCGAGTATATCGAGTATATCGAGTATATCGAGTATATCGAGTATATCGAGTATATCGAGTATATCGAGTATATCGAGTATATCGAGTATATCGAGTATATCGAGTATATCGAGTATATCGAGTATATCGAGTATATCGAGTATATCGAGTATATCGAGTATATCGAGTATATCGAGTATATCGAGTATATCGAGTATATCGAGTATATCGAGTATATCGAGTATATCGAGTATATCAAATATATCAAATATATCTCTTCGTCGCTCACCTGGCGTAAATCGATCGCCCTTTTTGTAACCCGGCGGTAAAAAATCAGCGGGCGGCGTTATAGGCGGTACGCCGTCCCACGAGGGCACGACGTCCGGCTGCAGCATGCCGCACTGATGCTGAGCGGCATATCCACCTGGCTGCAGCTCCAGTGTACGCTGTTGCTTCTCGCATCGACGACGACGTCTGCCACCCGGCGTGAAAGTCTTCACCGCCGCGAGAAAGCTCACACCGCTCATGTTTTTTTTTCTTTCTTTTTTTTTTTTTTTTTTTTTTAAGAAAAATTTAATTCTCAATTTTTATTGTAATTTTTTAATTTCCTAACTTTACTCCCTCGTCGAACGCACAGCGCGAGGCACGAGCACACTCATCACGCGCAGCCCAATCACCGTCACGCTCTCTCAAAAATATTCAGTTTTAATTTTTTTTTTTTTTTTTTTTTTTTTTTAATAGAATTTATTTTAAGTTTTTTTTTTAAACAATATATTTCAATTTTTCAAAAATAGAATTTGTTTTAGGTCTCTCAAATGAAATTATTTCAATTTTTTTTTTTAAATGAAATTGCTTTAGGATTTTTAAATAAAATTTATTTTATTTTTTTTTTTTTTTAATAGAATTTACTTTGACTCAAAAAAATAAAATAAAATAAAGTGTATTTCGATTTTTATTAGTAAAATTTATTTCAATTTTTTTTGAATAAATTTTTCGTATACTCTTCGACGATTTAAACTCTTAAAAGAATATATCTTAGACATATATTTATATATATATATATATATATAGATATAGATATAGATATATATGTATATAGGTGGGAGAAGAGACAAGTACGCGAGGAGGGAGCTCAGCTCCGAGCGAGAAGCCCAACGTCCGAGCGGCCGAGCGTCGAGTGCGCGACTGACGCGACGTTCTTCGCCCGAGAGGTTTCTGCGCGTCCGGCGCTCTGTCGAACGTTCGCCGAGGCTCGGTGAAAGCCGCCTGATCGGCACGAAGGGGAGAGGTTGCGCGAGGGTACGTGCGCAGTTGACGAAAAGTCGTCGCACAGCTGTGCCGCGGCGCGGCGGCGTCGGGTGCGGGGGGGGGGAGAACCTGCGCAGAAGGATGCGCGGGCGCGCGCGCAGGCGCGCGCGCGCGCTGATTCGGGCGGCAGCGGTAAACGCGTGGGCCGCTCGGTTCGGCGCTGCGTCGACCGTGTCTCGCTTCATGCGCGACCCTCGAACGTGCAACGTGGGAGTAAGGCGCTCCCCGACGGGAGGGAACGGAACATATAACGCGTAAATATTTATGTAAGCACGTATTATGTACGCGAACGAGCACATAAGCGGGTCGGATCGAAGCGGCCGATATGGCGATGGTGGAGAGTCGAGTTACGCCCTTGTGGCTCTCAAGCGGTATTATCGACAGAACGCAGGGGTTCGTATGTTTTTATTGGTACGTGTATTGGCGATGTGGGAATGATCGAAAAAAAAAAAAAAAAAATTTAATAACGAGTCACTGATTGAATACGATTAATTCTCATTTGTATAGTCAATGCACTCGAATGACTTTAATAATCGTGTAAATTTTACAATTTTGTGAACGAATTGTTGCAATAATTTGACATACCAACTTGAGACTTTATGACCGAAGACAATTGGCACTGTGAATAAGGTGGCAAACAGTGGGAATTGATTTTCAACAGATTTTTTTTTTTTTTTTTGTCTATGTTCCAAGGCCTGCGAAAAGGAGGAAATAACTTCGTAGTGATAAAAATTCTTCATTAAGCGATACAATTTATGGGCTCGAAAAATTTTTCGAAATATTCGAATTTTTGTGGTATTTTTTTTTTTATCGAACATTTTGCATGGATCTTTGAGAATTTTTTGAGATTTAAACATTTTTACGATCAATAAATTCGTTTCTTTAATTACAGACAATTACAAACGATCGGAATTATATATATATATATATATATATATATATATATATATATATATATATATATATATATATATATATATATATATATATATATATATCTGAGTGCATGGCACGCATTCGCCCTGTGATTAATCAACTACACAGTAAAAAAAAAAAAAGTTTTCGACATTTGACAAACTTTTTTCCCCCCCCAAACCTCCACAACTATTGTCATCATAATTTTCCAAGAAAAAAAAACTCACAATTATCAAACGTTTCCGTACTAATGAACAAGATTTTTTTTTTTGCAAAATTAGCAGATAAAAAAATTGTCGACTTTTTTGGACAAAAAAAACTTATTCGTACTCATTTTTACTGTGAACTCAAATATCCGCATATATCGATATATCCATACATCCATACATCCATACATCCATACACCCATACATCCATACATCCATACATCCATATATCTATATATCTATATATCTATACATCTATACATCTATACATCTATGTATCTATGTATCTATGTATCTATGTATCTATGTATCTATGTATCTATGTATCTATGTATCTATGTATCTATGTATCTATATATCTATATACGTATATATATGTGTGCGGTGGAATATGAGGTGTATTCGGGATGGAGGGGGGGTGTTTGAAGAGCGGAGGAGGGTGTGCGAGTCGGGATTGGTTGAGAGGCAGAGGGAAGCGCGCTATATCGCTGCTGCCTATGCCATCGTCTGCCACACCGACACGCTCGTTCCGCGGCGTACCCCGGGCAAGGGAACCGATCGTTACTCGGAAAACTCGGGGGCTTGGAACGGGACCAGCGAGGACTGTGCGCTACAGGCCAATACTACCGGTACTAGTGGGTACTCTCGCTACCCGAGGCTTACGGGCCAAACGAAAATGTTGCCGGAAGAGGAGAAAATATATATATATATATATATATATATATATATATATATATATATATATATATATATATCATTTATACGAATTTATTTTATTTGATTATTTTTTTTTCATCCTCAGCCCTTTAAAATTGATTCGGGAGGGAAAAAAAAATTATTTCCCAATTTCGAAAGCGTGTCGTATTTTTTTGGAGAGACTTTAAAACTTAAAAAAAAAAAAATTTGTTTGTTGTCAAAAACGGCCTCGGGAATCGCTTCGCTGAAGGCGAGAGAAAAAATTGACGCGAATTCGAATGAAACAATATTTTGAAAAAAAAAAAAAAAAATTATTTAAAAAATACCATAAAATATATATATATATATTTTTTATTATGAAAGAAAACACAAAAAAAGCACGAACGAATGGTTGAAAAAAAAAAAAAAAAAAAAAATTTCGACAACTACGGTCGACGATTTTCTTTTGTTTTTTTTTTGAGCATTTAAAAAAATTTTTTTTTTTTTTTTTTGTTTGAAAACGCTTATTTCGTAGCGAAGCAGAGAGTTTCGTTGAGGAGTTGAAGCTTCTCGGCTCGAGAGCCCCCATTATCGATCATTCCTGGTAACTTCGCTTGGTGGAGAAGCTAAGCTCCCTTTACCACGGTGCACCACACGTACCCCCCTGCCCCTCTTCCCCCCCCCCCCCCCCCCCCCCGCCACCCCTCTCACCGACCACTATTCGCCCACTCTGGGCTCCATCTCGCGACGCGGAGAATCGTACATCTCTGCCACTGCTTTTCGTAGCTCTCTTGCGCTTGCTCTGGGGGCACAGAGAGATTTCCCGAGGCAGCGCGTGCACGACCTTGGACCATCGAACTTGCCCAACTATACTTTCTTCACCGGAGCTCCGGAGAGAACCCCGCCGGGTCGGCTCGGGTAACCGCGAATGTCTTTTTGCCCAGAGAGGAAATACTATCGGTTGGATTTCAACTTTTTTTTTTTTTTTTTTTTCATTTCTTTCTTCCGGAATGCGTCTCACCATATTTTTCAGTCCGCTATATAAGAATAATAACAATAGTACAATAAAATATTATCATAAAGGACAATAATAAAAAATAATAACACGATTATAGAAATAGAAATGGAAATAGAAATAGAAATAGAAATAGAAATAGAAATAGAAATAGAAATAGAAATAGAAATAGAAATAGAAATAGAAATAGAAATCGAAATCGAAATAGAAATAGAAATAGAAATAGAAATAGCTACTTAGCAATAGCAATAGCTACTTAGCGATAGCAATAGCTACTTAGCAATAGCAACTTAGCAATAGCAATAGCAATAGCAATAGCAATAGCAATAGGCATAGCAATAGCAATAGCAATAGAAATTGGCATAGCAATAGCAATATCAATAGCAATAGCAATAGCAATAGCAATAGCAATAGAAATTGGCATAGCAATAGCAATAGCAATAGCAATAGCAATAGCAATAGCAATAGCAATAGCAATAGCAATAGCAATAGCAATAGCAATAGCAATAGCAATAGCAATAGCAATAGCAATAGCAATAGCAATAGCAATAGCAATAGCAATAGCAATAGCAATAGCAATAGCAATAGCAATAGCAATAGCAATAGCAATAGCAATAGCAATAGCAATAGCAATAGCAATTGGCATAGCAATAGCAATAGCAATTGGCATAGCAATAGCAATAGCAATTGGCATAGCAATAGCAATAGCAATAGCAATAGCAATAGCAATAGCAATAGCAATAGCAATAGAAATTGGCATAGCAATAGCAATAGCAATAGCAATAGCAATAGCAATTGGCATAGCAATTGGCATAGCAATAGCAATAGCAATAGCAATAGCAATAGCAATAGCAATAGCAATAGCAATAGCAATAGCAATAGCAATAGCAATAGCAATAGCAATAGCAATAGCAATAGCAATAATAATAGCAATAGCAATAGCAATAGCAATAGCAATAGCAATAGCAATAGCAATAGCAATAGCAATAGCAATAGCAATAGCAATAGCAATAGCAATAGCAATAGCAATAGCAATAGCAATAGCAATAGCAATAGCAATAGCAATAGCAATAGCAATAGCAATAGCAATAGCAATAGCAATAGCAATAGCAATAGCAATAGCAATAGCTACTGCAAACGCAAGAGCAAGAGCGAGAGCGAGAGCGAGAGCGAGAGCGAGAGCGAGAGCACGAGCTATTGTTACTGCAAAAGCAAGAGGAAGAGCTTAAAAGAGTAGATTTAAGATATCCGTGTACTTGAAGTGTCCTTCGCCGACCTTAGGCGACTTCGTCAAAAACTAGGAA